>VZSR01000393.1:11106611-11127939 GCA_013398615.1 Brachypodius melanocephalos | reverse complement strand
GAGGGGGGCCGCCCCCCTTCGGCCATTACCGGGCGGGCGGCGGCGGCGGCGCGATGGGGCTGCGCAGCCGCTCCGTCAGCTCGGTGGCCGGGATGGGCATGGACCCGGCGGCGGCCGGCGCCGTCCCCTTCGGGCTGTACGCGGCGGCGGCACGGGCGGCGGGGGAGGCCGAGCGGGCCCCGGGCGGCGGCGGCGGCGGTCCCGGCTCCGACTCCACGTACGCCCATGGCAACGGTTTCCAGGAGACGGGAGGCGGTCACCATAGAGACGGGATGCTGTACCTGGGCGCCAGGGCCTCGCTGGCCGACGCGCTGCCCCTTCACATCGCACCGCGGTGGTTCAGCTCGCACAGCGGTGAGTGCCGGCTCCCTGGAGCCTTCCCCCGGCTTCCCCTCCCTCTGTGGGTGCCCGGGGGCGGCGGTGGGCGCGGTTCACTCGGGAAGGGGGATCTGCCCCCGTCTTGGACCCCATCCTCTCCCCGGCACAGACGGGTGGGTGCATGCTGGAGCTGGCATCTGTGTCAAGGTCAAGGGAGGAAGGAGCTGTGAAGGGAGAAGGCTTTCTGTAAGGGAGATGTTTCGGCTCTAGGATATGAAGCAGTGGATGTGGCACCCCCACCCCACTCCCCTTTGACTTGGGGGATAGTGGTCTTGAGGGTGCTTTAACTCAAGACCTTGGGTTTTGCAACCAGGCTGAGCACCTTGTGTCTCTTCTGAAGGTGTTCCAGGGTTGCCAGTCAGGTGTAGCAGTTCCCGGCCTTAGAAACTGAGAAAGAAGCAGAGGAAGCCTTTGAAAGCACGGTGTGGGGATTTTTTTTCTCCTTTGTTTTGTCTGATAAAGGGCCAGGGAAAGGCCAAAATGTGTTTTCTCTTTCAAGCCAGCTGGCAGTGTTGTGGTGCTGAGGAGGAAGCAGAGGAGGAACTGCCTGCCTCTCTAACAGGGCTGGGGGGCCAGCTGGGCTCTCTTGCAGGAAACGTGTCAAGGCCATGGGAAGGGGCAAGGTTACCCCCTTCACCTTCCTGCCTGGACTCTTCCATGTGTCCTGGTGTCTGGAGAGGAGCTCTGGCTGTGAGCAGGGCTGTGTCACTGACCTAGTTTTGGCTGGGTACAGGGAGCGAGGTGGGAGGTCCTCCCTTCCCCTCCTGGCTTGAGGGGAAGTCATTTCAGTGATGTCTCCTAGCATTTCCTGGAATAGTCTGGGATTTCTCTCCCACCCGTCCCCCTTGCAAATGCTGTGTTCTCCTTCTGTGACGTGGTCTGGGAATTTCATAATATGCCTTGGGACAATGCCTCATTTTCAGGAAGGCCTGAGAATGAAGCAATGGATAAGAACGAAGTGCAAGAGTCTCATGGGGGCCATTTTCCTATTTCTTGGAAAAAAAAAAAATCTTGGGATTTTTTTTTCTCTTTGCCCAGTCTCCAGGGGCTGCTCTTCTCTGTTAGATTGGAGCTGTGTGTCTTCCATTGCATCCTCAGTGGCAGAATGCCCCAGGTCCGATTCCTATTGATCCGGATAAGCCAGGCGCTTGCGCTTGCCATTCTCCCTGGCAGATGGAGAGGGCTGGCATGTGGTGCCAGAGTTGCAACCAAGTGCTCCTGCAAACTTTCTTTCTCTATGACCTTGCACAGACTGTGCTGCTGCTGCTCTGCTTTCTAAACAGTGAGAGACAAAGGCACAGTATCCTTCCAGGTGTTCCACAAGCCTCTGTGGGAATGAGGGCTGTGGGGGCTTCTGCTGCGCCTGGTGCTGGAGTGAGGAGGGTCTCATTACAGAAACACCCTGCAGCTCACAATGGTTGGTCAGAGAGTACCAGTTACATTTTAAACTGCAATGCTGAGAGGCAAAAACCTCTTCAGAAAAATAAACCAGCTGCAAAATGGAGTAAGCTGTTTTTCAGCCACTTGAGCGAGTTAGTGCAATGCTGCTAAGTTAAACACGGTGCCCTTGAAAGATTGCAGCGTGAGCTGTGGGAAGTGCTGCAAGAACTGGGTTTCTCTGGTGCCTCTTTTGGGGCCCTCTGAGAGCATTTGAGCTGAGCTGAAGCGTGCACGGGCAGCAGCGAGAGCTGTTCAGTCTGTGCCGAAGCCTCTCCCAGTGGTGGTTCTTCCTTATTGCTAATTAATAGCAAAAGGAGTAGAGGATGCTTAAAAACCCTTCTGAAAATTTGTCAGAGCTCGTTTAACTTTTGCACTCTTCCTCTCTTAGTGTGAGAAGTTAATGAAGGATTTGGAGACTGCAGGGAAGGGGGAAGTAAGCCACCACAAGATTGCTGAAATTCCTGTTAATCTCCCGTTGCAGCTGGTTAACCTCCAGCAGGGCAGTCAGGAGCTACTTGTGTCTTCCCCCCTGCCTCCCCATCGACCTGCTCCTCTCATGGTGCTGTGCACTCCATTAGCCATTGGAAAGTGCTGAAGCAGCAGTGCTCTGGTAAATGGAGAGGAGCTTTGACATTGCTGCGCGTGACTGTCCCTGCTCCCTTTGAAGGATGACTCGAAGGTGGGAATGAGGGGACCCGCCAACGTACCAAACCCACTCAGCACAAGGCATGCCTGGGGATATCTGGGATCTGCCCAAGCTGCTGGGATCTGCTATGCTACCAAGGAGAGGAGCCTCCCAAACTCTGTGGGTAACAGGGCTGGAGAGTGGATTCTTGCCCTGCCTGCTCCCTTCTGGAGACCTGGATGGTGCCGTTCTCTGCATATGGGTTGCATTCACATTTTTTCCAGGAGCACTAGGGTTTGGGGGATGAGCTGGAAGCTCAAAGTGCAACCTCAGCTCTGTGGGGTTGTCAGTGGGACAACAAGGAGACATGAGGGTAGTGATAAAGTGCTGTTGTTGCAGCAGCGTGCCTGTGATAACAGGGGCACACAGATAGTCTTGGTGCCTCACTGCTCCCTATATCTGCCATTCCGAGTTTCTGTGCCTCTCCAGCTGCTTCATGGCTCATCGGGCCTCTCAGCAGGGTCCCTGAGGAGTGAGCTGGGGCAGGCTGAGCTCTCTTCCCTGGTTGGTGTCACTCCTTCCCCTCTCTGCAGTTGAAGGGCTGCAGAAGAGCTAGGTGTGCCTGGGGAGGAAGAGAGAAGGATTGTGCTGGGGCTCCTGTGCAGAGGGAGGTTGCAAAGTGGTCCCCAAGGCCAGTGAATGCTGCAGTATCACTGTAAGGTGCTGTGCATGGGGATGGTCAGTGAGAAGAGCCTACTGCTGAATCCCTCTGGGCTCTGCTATGGCTGCTGGGAAGCCAGGATGGGAGGAGCAGCTAGATACTGATGGCCTCTAGCCCATCCCAGGGTGAGGACAGGAGAGCTGCTGCCCCTGTGAACAGAGAAGCCCCCATATATCTTCCAAATGGGGTGGCTAAGGAGCTCTGACCTTTATTGTGGAGCTTATCCCTCTATTTGAGTGGACGGCACCTCTGTGGGCGAATCCTGTTTCCTGATGGGGATTTTCCCAAGGTGTGACCACCATGTACATAAGCACTGTAACTGTTCCAGCACCACCTGAAACTGCTCTGGGATTTCCCTGTCTGCCCAGGGTTTCTGAGATCCACTTCCTGGCCTCCATGAGTGGAAAATGACACATCTTGCACAACTTTGGAGTTTGCCTGTAAGACTTGACCCTGCCTCTGTAGGTTTATGACTATTAGGACTTCTCAGTAAAGCCAAGGCTAGCGGGATGAAGGGAGAAAAGGGAGATGCACATCTCCAGCTTTGTGTGGTTCTCTTAGTATGTCTCATGTTATTCATCTTCATCAGAGGATCTAAGGGAGTTTGCAGAGGCTGTAAGTAGCTTAAAGTTTATCTGGAAATCCCACTCGTTACCCAAAGCCCTTGAGTGTTTGAAGCTCTAATAAATCCATATCTTCTTGTGTGCTGGCTAGCCCAAGGAAATGCCTAGCTCATCCTCCTGTTTAGTACCACCAGGAATGTCACAGGCTTTCTGTGCACTGACAAAGCAAGCTGTTTGTCCTGGGTGTTGGTAGCACCAATGTTAGGAGGCCTTCTTTGCCAAATGAGCTGCTGTGTTCTCAGCAGCACTTTCCTGGAGCAGGAGGGCCCAGCCTGAGCAAGGTGGGAAGGGTTTTAATGCAGAGATGGCAGCCAGGGTGCTGGCTAAATCCTTCTCCAGGCACTGTTTGAGAGCAAAAAAGGCTGGAAGCACCCTTCAATCTGGCTCCAGAGTAATGGGGTGGGAAATAGGGGTTGTTTGTTGGAGGGTGAGCTGAAGGTGTGTGTGAACACCTGTGTTGGGCAGCCCCAGTCTCTGCAAGCTGGGAAGAAGCCTGTCTGTGGTGAACCCTTGCTGTGCTCTGACAGCTTTGAATCCTGAGCCTTTTCTCGCTGGTGCTTGGCAATCTTTGCTCCTCAGATAATCCTGCTATTGCAGTCACTATACCAGAACAAGGCTGAATTCTAGCTTGCTAGTCATCTGCTCTCAGCCCTGACTGTCCTGCCACCAACTTGTCACCAGTGTGTTCTGGCAGCCAAAATGGGCCCCCACAGTGTCCCATGGTGTATCAGGCACAGCACTGCCAAGAGAGCCTGTCAAGGGAGGTGATCATCCTACTCTGCACTGCTGTGGCCTCACCTCAAGTCTGGTGTGCAGATTTAGGTACCACAATACCAGAAGGATATAAAACTATTAGACAACATCCAGAGGAGAGATATGGAGATAGTGAAGGGTCTACAGGGGAAGCCATGTGAGGAGCAGCTGAGGTCGCTTGGCTTGTCCTGCCTGGAGAAGAGACTGAGGGCAGAGCTCATCATGGGCTGCAGCTTCCACAGGAGGGACAACAGAGGAACAGCACTGATCTCTGCTCTCTATGATCAGTGACAGGATCCAAGGGAGCATCATGGAGCTGTGCTAAGGAAGGTTTACATGGGATGTTAGGAAAAGGTTTTTCACCCAAAGTGTGGTTGGGCACTGGAAGACTCCTCAAGGAAGTGGTCGCAGCGCTAAATGTGACAGAGTTCAGAAAGTGTTTGGACAAGGCTCTCAGGTATGTGGTGTGATTCTTGGGTTTGTCATGTTCAGGGCCAGGAGTTTGACTTGATGATCCTTGTGGTTCCCTTCCAACTGAATCTATGAGGTTTTCAACATGCAGACGTTATATGTGCTTCCCTCCCCTCTTCCAGGAGCTAGGGCTGGGGAAGGGCACCCCAAGGTCTGCACGAACTTGCCATTCTGAATCTATTTTTGCTGGTGGAAATTTCCAAAGATGACTGTCCTCAAACCATCTTTTTGTGGGTTTGGTGCTGGTTACTGTCTGACAGCCGGATAAAGCACCTGCATCATTGCCAGACCTGCAGATCATTGGGAAGTGGGTGCAGAAGTCCTGATGGCTCCCCACACTGGTGATGTTCAGCTGTTGGGCTCTCCAGGTCTGGAGGGGATGCTTTTCTGCTTCTGACTGGCCTGAGCCAGCTGCCAGAGCAGCATCCACCTGAGACAGGGGAAGAGGCAGTGGCTACCTCAGGAGAGCAAAGTGCTGAACACCTGAAGATGGGAGACTGAAAGGCAGCTCTAATGCACGCCAGAGTTGGAGATGAAGTTTTAAGTGCGTCAACGTTGGCGTTGTGCGTGAGAAGCCGGCGGTGGCGGCAGTTATCTTCAGTCTCCACAGCGAGAGCAGCAGGCTGTCTCTGCACTGCCTTGCCTCTCCAGTGCCCTCTGAAATCCCAAGTGCTTTCCTCAGGAACGAGACACTAATACCTGTGCACATTAACTGGGCTCTCTCCTCTATAAACCTGTGCATTAATTAGCATAGAGTAGCTGGGTGCCCTCTCCTTCTTCCACACATGTATCTTCTAGAGATGCTGAGAATGATGCTCTCGTGCTCCTGGGCTGACCCACTTCCCAGCCAGGATTGTCTTCCCAGCCCGTGACGTAAATTTATCCCATGCTGGTTTGTTTTGCTGAGATGTTTGTTTCGGTGACTGGAATAACCGTAAAGGCTTCTCTTATTTATTAATGTGCCATTAAAGCTTCTCTCCCTCTCTCTCTCGTTCTCTGACCAGAGGATCAATCAGATACAGACATCTTTGGTGGAGGAGCAGTATCAGGCTGGCGCCTGGCCAAGGCAGCCGCGCAGAGTCATGGGAAAATGCTGCTAAATGCTGAAAATTAATTTCAAGAGAAACGCAGAGAGGGAGAAAAGCCCACTTCGGAGGAGGAGAAAAAAAAAAAAAGCTTTTTTTTCCTCCCTTCGATGTAATCTCTCATGTGACAGATCAGACAGGCAGCAAAGGGCTCTTTGGATAAATTCCCTTTGCAGGGACCAGTCTTGTGGTGCCCCAAGCAGACAGTGGGCAACCACGAGGTGCATTTCGTGGCATCTGCTGCTGGTACACCAAAACCCCAGATGTGCTGAGTACTTGGTTTTAAGTAAATGTGACCTGGCTTTCTCCTGGTTCCCTTGAAAACTGAAACCGTAGAGTCTTGGGAATGATATGCATGAGCAGCCAAGTGATGCTGTAAAGCAGCAGGCCCTGATGCAGATTGCCCACCTGCTTTGGCCTGGCTGTACATCAGGGTACAACAAGCCTCCCTCTGTAGAGACACCAATTTTTAAATTTCAGATAGACCAAGATTAAAGCTGGGCCTTAAATGTTTTCCCTGCACCAATTCCACCAAGCAGGTTTCAAATGTGGGTGAACCCACTGGGGGCTTGACTATCCCCCAGGGGTGCTCCTGCTGTCCCTTGCAGGTGCTGCCTGGCTGAATGCTTTTGCTTAGTGATTTTAATGGGAGGCTGTTGGAGGTGCAGCTTCAGGAAGCTCTGCTGCCTGGGGCCTCTTCTCGTGCCACTGCACAGCATTTCCCGTGGGCAGAGCCCAGCTGCTGGCAGGTTTCCTGCCCTGTTGGGCTGCAGGCAGGGGAGGGGAGTACCTGTGGTGAGGGACAGGGGCTGTTTCTCTCATGTCACAGTTTAACTTTCCAGCCCACTGCAGGTCCGTACAATCTGAGATTTGAGGAAAATGGAAGGAAACGCCAGAGAAGCAGCAGGCAGATCTTCATGGTTGGTTTCTGTGCTGCTGGCATGGGGCTTGATACATTGGTGCTCCCTGCTGTGGTCCCTGTGCCTCCATGCTGCCAGGTTTGTGCCATGTGCCACCAGCTGAGCCTGAGCATGTGCGTCTGTCAGACTCAAGGCCGGGTCTGTGGGCAGCTGGGGGTGTTCCATCCAGGGTGTATTTTGCCAGTTGGGATGGTACCTCACCATTCGAGAGGCTGTACCGCACCTCTGAGGTGAAGCTGACTCTTCTCTCCCCTCCTTCCCTATAGACCAGAGCTGGCCAGCATCAACACCAGGTTGACCCTGAAACAGTTGTGGTGTCATGGGCTGAATGAGCTTGGGAAATTTGTGACTCCCTGTGCTCATGCACACTCATGTAGCTGTGGGGTTCCCATCAGTGGCATGAAACTAGACTGTGTGCCTTGGAACAGTCTTGTGGCACTTTGCAGAGAAGCAGACATGCTGTGGAAATATTTACCTTTTTGCTAGTTTTAGCAACTCTAGCAGAAATTTCCCAGGGTTTTGTATTCCCACTTAGCACCCTTGGTTCATAGACTCAGTGTCAAGTTATGGCCGTAGTTCCTGAGAGAGTGTCAGCTGCCAGGCACAGAAGAGGGGCTGGGAGAGATCCTGGGGAGGGAAGCACAGCAGCACAGATGAAGAATGGAACTGAAAGCTGCTCAGAGCTGTTTCCTGGCCCAAGCAGGCAGGACGGCATGACAACAGTGGGTATTTTTAGAGGCCAGCTGCCTGCAACACAAGAGGGGGAAAGCAGCAGTCAGGCAGGAGAACTGAGTGATGCTGACCCTGTCCCACATCCCAGCATTTTATTTCTTTCCGGGATGAGGCCACTGACATTTCCATGTCCTCTGTGTCTCTTTGCCTGTTGCTGCCTTGAAAGACAGCTCTCTTCCTTCTCCCCCTGGCTTTCACCATGGCTGTGAGTTTCTCTGATCACAGCTCAGTGATTTGAGGGTGGTGCCAGGGGCTCTGCTCTTCACATCCTGGGTGGTTGCATTACAACTTGGGGTGGTAGGCGTTTGGGGGATTGTTTTTTGGAGAAGCCTTTGTCACCAGTGAGGAAAAAACCTGCAGTTTCTCCTGCAGCCGGGGTAATTGCAGTAATTCATTTGGGAGCTCTTCCTACAAGGCGATGGAGCTGCACTTCATCAGAAGCGCTGCAGGAGAATTAGATCCGCTGTTCAATATATGCATCCAAGGCCTGTACGTCTGTGGCCAGGGAAAAGGAGGTGGGATTGGCTCTAGGCAGATGGTTTAAATTACTGTCTGCAGAGAGATCGAGTCAGTATGGACTGAGATCAGTTTTGGGGCCAACCCTCTCTTAAGATGGTGCTGAGCAGGATGGGCTGAGGCTGAGCACCCTGCCTTGGCAGCCTTGGCTTTTCACATTATCCCTGGTCTGATTTTGCTGCTTTGAAACTAGTCCATTTGAAACAAATGTCCATTTTCTTACTTACTGTACCCCTGATTTCATAGCTCTTGAAGTCTGCTATTTGCCTGGATCTTACCCTTATGAGGAGGTTTTTAGATGCCTTTGATTTCTTTTTGCTCTCTGTAGACAGGTACAAAACAGGTGGCACGCTGCAGCTAGTCCTGGGTGAATGTTTCATGGGAGGATGCTGCTTCACAAGGCCCTGCCCAACTCTGGAAGTGGGGTTACACTCTGCTCCTCTGGGTGTTGCCTTTTGTGATGGGGAAGAGAGAACTTCAGCTGGTATTTTTGTCATCTGCAGCCCCGTTATCTCCTTCCTCAGAAGGAGCCCTTTTTGTGTTGAAAGTTGGCACATGTTGAAGCAAAGGGACAGAGAAGGTGTTGCTCCTACCTGGGGCAGTGTGTAGCCCCTCTTGCCTACTCCAGCAGGATCCAACGTGGGCAGACCCTGCCACTCTGCAAGGGGCTCATTCCTCTGAGATGCTGTGCTTTGTGTTTTGGAGGGCTCCTGGAGCTGCAGAAAGCTGGCCCTGCCAGCTGGCTCCATGCTGCAGAGGCAGCCAGGAAGCTCTGTAGTGGTGTATCTCCATCCTCAGCATAGATCTTCCTCCCAAATCCCTAGCCTTTGGCTGTCAAAGGGGTGCTCATGCTGCCTGTCTGGGCAGCTTGGTGCTGTGGAGAATCCCGTCCCTTCTGCACTGTGTACAACAGAGAAGAGTGATCACCCCTCAGGTTTGCACCTGCTTTTTCCACTTCCTGCTGTCCTGGTAGGCTGAGGCATTCACTGGGTATCCCTCAGCAATCACAGTCCCTCCTGGAGGTCAGGGCTTGCTCTGCAGCATGCTCCTCACTAAGATTTTTTTTTTTCCAGTGGTGGAAAAATTAAATTTTTTTTGTCTTTCTGCAGAAATAACCACTGTGAACTGGCCGCAAGTGTTCCCCAGCCATGCACTGCTTGTGGGTGCAGCTCTGTGTGCCTTTTATGCTCTGTTTGCTGCCCACTACATAAAAATTGCCCTTTCTCTACCCCAAAAAGCAACGTGTTGTCCTTTCCATGCACCCCAAGAGTTGGGAGTGTTGCACTGATGAAAAACAATTGCCTCAGTGATCCTGCCACCATGGCCCAGTCACAAAGACACCATCCACCATGCTCTTTGTGCAATGCTGCTAGGGAATGCCTGGGGAGGAGGTGTTCCAGGAGCTGTTTGGGATCACTTCTGGCAGGAAGGTGTATGTGGGTGCAATCAGTGCTTGGCCATCCTGCCAGCATCACAAAGCCAGGGCATGTCATCGTGTGCCTCTGGAATGTCCCATCATCCTCCCAAGAGATCATCTGAGGATGAGGCATAATGGAGCCTCAGCAGCATCAAAGCACAGGTTTTCTGCTTTGGAAAAACCCAGGGGTCAGGAAACAAATCACCCCATGGGGTCAGATCCGGCTGTGTTTGGGACTGGCTCCGTTCGGGCTTTGGTGTTTCAACCTTTCCAAAAGCGAGAATTCCTCTGGCAGTTCCTCAGTGCTGGAGCCTGGCAATGGGGACTCCATGGATGCCTCCCCAATGGATGTCTTAGAAATTACTCACCCCAACAGTCCCCATGTGACGTTGCCTCACTGCTCCCTCCCAGCCCTTGCCAAGCCAAAGTGCCAAACTCTGTCCCTTCCTGCTCTGATTTCCAAATTGCTGCATCCCACTGTGCTGCCAGAGATCCCCTGTGCTCCTTCATTTCAGCACCTGGGACCTCCTGTATTAACCTGCTGGCTCTGTGCATCTTGTGGATGATTGCTGCCCACAGCAGGGCTTTGGCTGCACCTCCTCCTTCCTATGAGAAATACGTGGGAGGAAAAAAAACAGGCATTCAGGCAAACCCTTTGGAAATTCCCAGGTGTACCTGCAGGCTCGTTGTCCTCTCTGGGCAGTGAATTTGAGCACTTGAGCATCCCTTAAGAGGTGTGGAGGCAGCACCAGAGCATCCCTGCAGTTCTCCTGAGCCATGAGATGGCTCCAGACCTGTTTTGTGACTAGCAGGAGCCCTAGATAAGCTTGTAACTTGGTTGATCTGAGTGCTGCAGCCTGACAGAAGGAGTTGGAGGTGTTAATGCCTTTGCTGGGCTATCACCAGGACCCCTCTGCTTAACTTTGCTCTTCTCTAGGACGCTAAAATTAGCTTTGGGCTACACATTCTTCCTTATGAAACCTGTTTCCAGCAGCTGGAGGAGTGTTTCTGCAGTAAACTAGGACTTGCCTAGGACTAGGAAGACAGGGTGACCCTGAGAAGTTGCCTTTTTCATTCCGGTCTGGGGAAATGATCCTGCAGTATAGCCTGAGCTATAGGAAGGAGATGATCTCTGTCTTAGCATAGGTACTTCTGTTCAAAAATTGCAATTACAACCATGAAAGGGACAATATTCAAACAATGACAGGCAAGGAGGGTACTTGGTATCTGGACACCTGTGACCATATAACCAGGCCTCTTTGCCCTCCTGCTTCTTATTGTCTGTGGGGTGTGCTGGAGGTGTTTGTAAGGCTTTGGTGTGTCCATCTGCTGAGAATCGATAGCTTTGGGTGTTCTGGAGCAACTGTTCCTCTGGGGTTCCCTCTCCTGTGTCTCCTGCTCCTTTCCAACTCTCCAGCTTTCCTCAGCCCCAGAATTGCAATCTGTTCTCCTTCTTCCCATCCTCCCCCACCACCTCCATAAGAACCCAACTGACTGAAAAAAAAAATAGCTCTGCCTCCTGGCTTGCAGCAAGCTAACCTTGGGCTTCTGTAGTGTGATGCCACCCAGCCCCTCTGCTCTGTGTCCTGCATCTCTCTGATCCCAGTGACTTCCCTCCATCCCATCTAAAGCACTAATACCTTGTCCTTGCTGCTACATCTCTTTGTGGTTTGAGTCAGATGAGAGTGGACAGAGGTGTCTTCAAAACACAATGCCTTCAGCATTAGGATGGTGCTGCCCTTAGACAGAGCTAAGAGAATGAAGTAATTATTTATTAAAAGGCCTTAAAGGATACACCTTGGGCAGTAGAAGAGCCTGGCCAGGGCTACACCCAAGATGGACCCAAAATGGATGACAGGTCATGAGGTTTCACACTTTTATAAGTTTTGGTCCATTTGCATATTGAGGTTAATTGTCCAATTATAGGTTCAGGTTATGAAGTTCCATCCTTCTTGGTTTTTTCTCTTCAGTTCACCATCGTTTATACTTTAGAGCCTGAAACTTGTAAGGTTGTCCTTGGTCTCAAGCTGGAAAAGGATTGTTTTGTCTACCTACCCTGTGAAGAGAACTAACACTTAATATGAAGCTCACCTTCAGAGGTGAGGTACACACCTAGGCAGCACAAAATCTAAAAAATATGAAAGCTAAAACTTAAGGCACCAGGTTCAGTGACATCCCCCAGCCCAGCCGTCCCCAGGAAGGTGGGATATCTTATTTCCACCCTGGACCCATCCTTGACGCTCTCCCACCTCTCTGCAGCTTTGAATCAGGAGGAAGGACGCTTGCTTTTTCAAAGCTGGCAAATGAGGCAGCTTAAGTGCTTTACTCCTTCCTGCCTACGTGTCCCTGCTCGTGTCAGCCCTTGTGCTGCACAATAGCCCGGCACCATCGTGGAGTTCACCCGGTGCCTTGAGTCCTGCCGGCACAGCAGGGCTGCCTTGGACCTTGGCTCCTGCCTCTGCCCTTGCAGCTGATGCCATTTCTTTCTGCAGGAGAAAGTGGATTCTGGCCTGGTTCTGCTGGGTGCCCTGGCCTGCAGGCACTTGATGCTGCCTCCTGCAGCATCACCTGACTGCATCGCTGGGGCTGGTAGAGCATCACTTCCATGGTGGGCTTCCACTTGTGAGGGGACACTCATGGAGTCCTCAGCTGCCAGGTCCCTGTTGTGCCCCAGTGCTGGAGAGGTGCTCTGTATATCCATGTGCTATCTCCATTGTGCTGCTCTGTGACTGTCACTTTAAAAAAACAAGGTTGGAATGGTGTCTTGATCCTCCCACCACTGAATTCCTTGCAGTTCTGTGGCAGTGCTTTCGGCACTGTGAGGGTTAACCACCAGGCTTTTTCAGCATTCATAGGACTGGGTGGAGATTTTCAGAGGTTCCCAGCTCTACTTTGCCCAAGTCTCTAAAATTAACCATGTAACCTTCCTAAAAATACTCAGAGGGTAGTAGCCCCTGGAGAGCACCAGTGCCACTTGCTCCTGGTTTCTGGACCAAGCCATTGGAGAGATTAGATCACTTGCCAGCCTATGTCTCGAAGCCCTGGAAAGCCCTTGGCTTTCTCAGTCTCCTGCAAGGTACAAGAGTCCAGGTCTTGACCTGAACCTGCCATTCCAGGCCAGCCCCCTTCCTGCAAGCACCCTCCTCTTCTTCACTTACTCTTGTTTGGAGCTGGTACCTGCCCACACATTTCTGCATGAGGTGACAGTGCCAGCTTCAGGTTTAATGTGCCACGGACAGGAGCATCACCAGCTGCACCAGATGCCTTGGAGGGAGGAAGTGTCCATGGCCTTTCCCTGGAGCAACACCCGGGCCTCCCCATGGGTGTGGGAGGCCCAGGCAAGGAGGAATAGCTGGGCCCTTCTTCTCTTTTTTTTTAGGCATGTGGGAGGAGGACGGAAAGGGCTTGAGGAGGAGGGAGGGAGCTGAATTTTCCATGAGCAGCTGTCAAAATGTAATCTCCTTCGTTGCTCTGGCTGGCAGCTTAGGCAGGATAAATTAACGGGGATTTCGGGGAATGTGGAAAATACCATGGCCTGGAGGGGGCTGGCCATGTGGAGAGCAGCTCTTTCATCCTCAGCACAGGCTCCTGCCTGAACTGAGAGGATGTTCAAAGGCACCGGGCTTGGTGCATGCTTCTGTTTGGTGCTGGCTGCCCCCTGGCCTCACTGGTTCTCTGCCTATCACCTTCACCCAAAGGTCACCTGGAGAAGGGCTGAGGGAGTTCACCTCTGCCTCCCTCTTCCCACTGGTGGTGGGTTCCTGTGCCTGCCATGAAGAGAAAGACACACAGTTGCTTTTGCAATGTCAAGTATTTGTGCCAACAGCTGGGGTGCAGGGCAGCCCCCTACCCTGGGGGCCTTTCCATGCCAGCTCCTCGCTTCTGCTCAAACTTGGGAATTTACACAACTGCATATTCATCTTTCCTTTTTTCCTCCTCCATCTTGTGAAATGCAGAGCCAGAAAAGTGTGTGTGTGCTTCTGCACTTGGCTCAGCCCCCAGACCTATCTGGCTAGAGGATGCCACATGAGTGCTGGGGCTTGAGCCTGGGCCCCTCTGTCTGCCCAATGTCCCCATGTCCTTGCCACGGGGCTGTGGCGGTGTCAGGAGTCCCGGTGCCCCAGCCAGCTGCCCAGGGAGCAGTGAGGAGCATGAGGAGTGTTCATGCTGGCTATTTATAACCGTGCTAAAGCTATCCCAGCTAGCAAAGAGGCCTGGAGATACAGCAACAGCCGCTCGCTGGAGCCTGCAGAAGACCCTGCTCTTTGCCTGGGCCTGCTGCTTTGCTGGCAGCCGTGCCCTGGCAGCCACAGACCAGGCAGTTTCATCTGGGGCCTTTTCCCTTTGCATTGGTTGCACGTCTCATAGGATCCCTTCAGGTGCTGCCGGAGCTGGCAGATCTGGGACAGCTGTTTAAAATAACACATTGGCACAGAAAAGGGGGGAACAGAGGAAATGAGGTCTGCCCACACAAAGCACAGGGAACAGTACTGAACCTCTACAAATGCCATGCCCTGACACAGAGTTTGCAGACAAAATGCCTTTTCCAAAGGGAGTCCTTCACAGCCGTTCCAGGAACTTGCTGCTGGAAAGCAGTGCCCAGAGCTCTCCCAGTAGGAACCGGTGCCTGTGGTGCTGGCACACTGCTCCAGGCAGGATCAGTTCAGGCAGGGACAGGGGCAGGCGTGCTGCCAGGGGAGTGGGGCACCAGGAGGGTGTCTCGCAAGGGGAGGCCAGTTGGGTCTTGCAGCAGGCAGGCTGGGAGGCTATCCGAGCTATTCACACTATAAATACACTGGGCGAGTAAACACTTGGGAGGAGGAAAAAACCAGCTACTTCAGCTAATGGGCACGGCTGCCACAAGGTATAAATCGGTCAGGAGTAAAATTAGGCTGGAGAGGAGAAGGCAGATTGGTGCTGCTGCCCACGAGGCCCTGGCTGCGGCACTGCCCTGTCGCCTGGGGCTTGGTGCAACCAGGGCCAGACTCAGAGCAGAGACCCTGTAGCGCAGCCAGGCTGGGGCAGGGATGTGTTCCCAGCGTGGCAATGCTGCAGGCCAGCAGGACTCCCCACTGGAGGGGCCCCTGGTTTGAGGGCTCTTTCTTTTAGCAGGTCCTTTTAGAGCCAATCCCGTACCATCCATGGTGCTCATCCTTGCTGCACCCTCCTGGAAGATAACCACACTCTGGAGGGGCAGGATCCAAGGACCTGGGAAGTAACTGTATCTATCACTGCTGCTAATGAGCACTGGGTATTGGGAAGTTACAGGGGCTGTTTGCACAGCATAGGTCTGAGCTGCCTCTCCTTAAAACCACCCTGTACTTTCTCCCTTCCAAGAAGCAAAAAAATAAAAAAAATGCCCTGTCCACATCCATGTGGTGGCAAACAAGAACCTGATTCATCCTTAGATAATTTGTGTACATTCTTTTTCTTCTCGTTCCTGAGCAGCCTTTGCATATATATGAAGAAAGCTCTTAAGCGGCACTGCAGTCAAACCTGATCTGCTTTTAGAAGGCAGATCCTTAAATTACCCTCTCCCTCTCTGCAGGCAGGGAATTGCTGGATATTCTGGTGCAAACCCGTGGTGGTGGCACGCGCGTGTTCGGCTCGAGCTGCGCTGCTCTGCTGGGCAGTGACAAACCACATGGCCTCGAGCTGGCTGCAGTGGAAGGGCAGGGAGTCCCAGATAGGTGACCTACAGGGCTGCTTGGGGTTCTGCTCCTCATGAGTTTGGGGCTTACAAACTGCGTTTGGGGCAGCCTCACTCAGTGGGGCTGGGGACGATGCCATGGTGGTCTGCATGGCTTGAGCAGGTGATGACACTGGTGTGACACCCTGGCACCACCCCAAGCAAGGTCACAGAGCAGATCTGGGCATCCCATCCAGCTTCATCAAGGAACCCAAATCACCAGGCAGGGACAAGGTCAAGCTGGCTCATCAGCTTGCAGTGTCCCCCTGCTTCTGGGGAGGCAGGCTGGCATTGGAGGGATGAGCACCCACTTCACTCCTGTGGAAAGCTGGACAAAGCCATTCATGTTTGAAGCTGCAATCTGCTAGTCCTCTGCTGCAGCCATAGAAAGAAACTTCCTTGCAGCTTTTCTGGCTCAGCCGTGTGATTCTGAGATCTGGCAGCAGGGACAGCACTGTCCAGGCACAGGGACGTGCCCATACACTGCCAGTGGGTGCTGCATGCCCCAGGCTGCTGCTCGCCCTTTAAGGGCTGGCAGCAGCTGATGACCACGTGTGCACTGGCTTGGCACACTCTCTGTGCCCTCTGCGCGGCGGGCACGGGGACGGCCAGCGCACCAGCTCGTCGGCTGTCCTCTGCTTGGTGGCTGTCCCCCACGCTGGCGGCTGCTGGTGGCCGGCACAGGATGAGCGGGTGTCCAGTGGGTGCTGTGTGGGGTGAGGGTCACCATGCAGGCAGCAGGTGAGGGGCTGCCCGCTGCCATGCCCCACCATGGCCCCAGGGATTCCCCGGGATGCAGGGTGCACGACTCCTTCTGCCCTCATTAAGGGCTTGTCTCTCTGCTCTCCTTCCAGGTTTCAAGTGCCCCATTTGCTCCAAATCTGTGGCTTCTGACGAGATGGAAATGCACTTTATCATGTGTCTGAGCAAACCTCGCCTCTCCTACAACGGTAAGGACCAAGCTGTATGGGGGACACAGCGTCCTGCCCCCCCTGGGATGGCTCCGCGTAGGCTGAAGAGACATTTGCTGCGGGCAGGTGGCTTGGCTGGGCTTCCCAAGAGGGCTGTGCTCCAGCAGGATGGTGCTGCCCGACTCTGCTCCCCTGTCATGGCTAAAGCTTGCTGCTTTCGCTTTTGAGTTCCTTGTAACACAGCTCCCCCTACCCCGAGGGGGCCCCCTTCCCTCCCCTCTGTGCCAGAGGGAGCCCTGCTGGCATGTGTCCTCCTGGGTTCCCCCCAAAGGGTCGTTGCCTTCCTCTCCTCCTTGCTGGCAGGGCAGCTCATGAGGCTGAGCACTGGGCTGCAAGCTCCAGCATCTCCCCCTCTCTCCTGACCACTGGTGTGAGAGTGATGCTCACCCGCTACTGGTTGGTGATTTTTTTTGGAAGCCAGGGCTAGGGGTTGTGTTCATTCCAGATGGCCCAGACCCATGTCCCCCCTGTGCCTCCACATGAGCCTCAGGGCAGTGTTTTCCAGCACTGTTGCAATTCCACCCCATCCCAGCTGCCCCCGCAGCAGTGACCCTGGGCTCCCTTCCATCCCAGGGAGGGGAATGCTGTGGTGGTCCCTGTCTCACTGCTGCCCTGTCCTCCCCTCCCAGATGACGTGCTGACCAAGGACGCCGGCGAGTGCGTGATCTGCCTGGAGGAGCTGCTGCAGGGGGACACGATAGCCAGGCTGCCCTGCCTCTGCATTTATCACAAAAGGTACCATGAGGGGACAGCCAGGAGAGTGGCAAGGGGACAGGCAGGGACACCTGACTCTCAGCAGCATGGTGGTAACATACTCTCCTCTTGCAGCTGTATAGACTCATGGTTTGAAGTGAACAGATCTTGCCCAGAGCATCCTTCTGATTGACCCGCCGAGCGTGCTTGCTGACTTCTCTCTAAGGTGAGCCTGTGGTGGCCTGCTCAGAAGGGATATTCCCATGCTGGGTTTAAATCCAGGGCTGGAAGTGGAGGATGGGGTGGGATAGGGTGGGACATGACAGCCAGGGCTCCTGCTCCTCACCCGGGACGGTCTCTCTCTGCCTTTGCAGGGCACCTTGCTATACCTGCTGTACCTCCTCTCCCCGTCCCCCCTGCCCCGCCTGGAGTTTTGGGCTGACTTTAAATTCCTCGAGAAGACAAAAATAAAACCCAGAAACTTGAATCCACTTGGGACAACGGCGCAGTTTTTATTTTATTTTATTATTTTTATTTGTTCTGTTGTTTTTCTGCTTTTTGTTTTGTTTTAATTTAAAAGACTTAAAACAAAAAGAAACATCCAGGAGACAACAGTGTGAGAAAAGCGGAGCGACCTGCTCTCCCCTCCACAGCCGCTGGTCACCAGGAGAGCTCTGCCTGCCAGGGAGGCCCCGGGGACGCCCTCGGCCGAAACCCTGCCATGATGTTTGGCTTTTCTCCCCGAACCGAAAGGGGAAAGCTGCCGGGGGACAGCCGGCCAAACGGAGCACGCGGCATTTCTCACCGGCAACCCCCCCACCTCCCACCCGGACTTTCCCGGGGGCTCTGCTCAGTTTTTTTGCACTGACTAAACGGGAAATTCCTCCTCTCTCCCATCTCCCTTTTGGAGATCTCCACCCCGGCCCCAGCAGCGTTGAGATGGGGACTCTACCCCACGCCGGGAGCGGGGCCACTGCTCCCCCCTGCTGAGTTGCAGGGGTCCGTCTTTCAAGTGTTTACAATGAGAAAAAAAAAAGGAAAAAAAGGAAAAAAAAGAAGAAAAAACGAGAAAATGGACAAAAAAAACCAAACAACAAACCACAACTGAAGCTTCGTGTTGACTGGCGTGTTCTTCAATTTGAGCTTCCCTGCCCCGGTGATGTTTACAGACTGGTCACTCTTTAACTCAGCTATAACCACTCAGAGACTGGAGAGCTGCAGCATCCCCGCCGCCCCTCCTGTGCCCCCTCGCCGGGCTCCTCTTGCCAAAACCGCCTCCCTTCTTTATTTTCCATCGGCTTTGAGTTGGACCCTTTTGAGGAGGGTATGGGGAAGGCCCCAATGGCCCCCCAGATGCCCCCAGCCACCCCTAGTCACAGGGGTGGCTTTGCTGGAGGTGCCAAGATGGTGTCATTTCATGGCAGTGACCCCCCTCACCCATCCCTGTCCCCTCCTAGCGCGGCGGGCGCGTTTTCGTTGGTGAGACCTCCCCTGCCGGTGGCCGTGCCCCTGCGGGAAATCTTTCTGTATTTATATATTAAAAAAAATCCGGGGGAAAAAAAGAGTTCAGAGCTTGGGGGGAGCTTCCTTCATTAGTCAAGGTGTTTTGATATGGTATTAAAACAATGTTCAATAAAATATTCACTGTTATTTTATTTCACTGGCTTTCTTGGTGAACCAGATGATGCCAGTGTGGTGCTGGAGCCCCCCACCATGCCAGTTCCCCTTCTGCGTGCCTGCCGTGTGGGGATGGCCTCAGTAGTGCTCAGCAGGTCCCAGAGAGCTCCCACCTGGCACTGGCAGCACTGCAGCTCAGGGGAAGTGGCTGAAGTGAGACCCTGATGGTGCCCTGTCCTCTGTGTGCTGTCTGGGACAGACGCCTCCTGGGAAGGGGCTGGGGGGTCCTGTCCCCCAGCTTCACAGCAACTTCGCAGCACATGGATAGTGTCAGTCCAAAGGGTTTATTGGGAGTTTGAGGATCCCTGATCCCCAGAAGTGGGGATGGGGGAACACATACAGTGGCACTGCAGGGCAGCATGACCACCCTAGCCCTGATTCCAGAGGCAGAGGCTCCCCACTGCCAGCTCAGTGCTGGTGCTCCCCCTCAGACCACCTTGCCGGGGTTCATGAGGTTGAGGGGGTCGAGTGCAGCCTTGATGGAGCGCAGGGTGTCCAGGCCCTCCTGGCCCAGCTCCTCCTGCAGCAGTGCCCGCTTGCCCAGCCCCACACCGTGCTCCCCGGTGCAGGTGCCCCCTGCTGCCAGCGCCCGCCTGTGGGACAGGGAGAGACAGGGGATGGGGATGTCTGTCCATCCAGCCCTGGCCCCCCCAGAGCACCCTAGCCCCACCTGCCCAGGCGCTGGGTGAAGGCGTGGACGCGCTGGGCCTCCTCCGGGTCCTGGGAATTGAAGATGAGGATGCAGTGGAAGTTGCCATCGCCCACATGTCCCACCATGGGTCCTGCAAGGTCACAGGTCAGATGAGGTGTGGCGTGGAGGATGGTGACCCCCCCAACCCCCACTGTCCTAGCGGCCCTGCTGACCGGTGAGGCCGGAGGCCTGCAGGTCCTGCTTGGTCTCCACTACCACGTCAGGCAGGCGGGAGATGGGCACACAGACATCCGTGCAGTAGCCCTGGGCCAGGGAGGGCAGAGCTGTGGCACTCAGCACCATGGGCACTGCTGCCATCATCCCCATCCTTGTTCCTCACCTGGCAGCCGGGCCGCAGGGCCAGGGCAGCGTACCAGGCATTGTGGCGCATGGACCAGAGCTGCTCACGCTCCTCCAGGCCCTCCGCCCAGGCCAGGCTGGAGCCATCATTCTGTTGCATGATCTCCTCTGACGGTGACCAGGAACTCTGGACAGGACCCACGGCACCCCCAGGCACCCAGCCCTCACCCAGCACCTCCAGTGCCCATCATGGGCACTCAGCCCACATCCTCCTGGTCCCTCTGTCCCTTGTCCTTGGGTCCCTGTCCACCACCCTGTGACACTCCTGGTCCCCCCTGTCCCATGTCCATGAGCCCCTCAGCAGACCCCCAGCACACACCCCCATCCCTCACCCTAGTGTCTTCCCAGTCCCCATCCCAGGCATTCATTGCTGGTCCCCTCTCCCTGGTCCTGGGCACCTATCCTTCTCCTCAGGACACCCCTGATCTCCCATCCCCACCCGCAGGCAGCCATCCATGATTCCAGTCCCTCAGTTCTAGGCTCTGGGTACTTGTCCCTCATCCTGATGACCTCAAGGTCTCCAATCCCCACTCAACCCTGGGCACCCATCCCTCAACCCAGGACATGCCTGGTCCCAACGTCCTGAACATTCATCACTCACCCCAGTGCCACATCATGGCCCCCCAGCACCACGCTTCACTTCAGAACACACTTCTCCCCCTGTCCCGGGGCACCCATCACTCATCCCTGGGTATCCATCATGGCCCCCAGCCCCAGACACCCTCTCCTCCTCCATAATCCAAGCCATACCCATCTGCTGCTGCTGCTCAGCCAGGCTATGTCGGGAACCGTGCAGCTCCAGGAGGAGCGTGGCTGCCACTGGCAGCCCCGTCCCACTGAAGCGGCCACAGGCATCTGCCATCACATCATCCAGGAACTCTGGGTGGGAGAAGACAGTGTTGAGCTCCACCACCGGCACCTGGACCCCAGTCCAACCTCCAGCCGCAGGCACTCACCGATGCGGGCCACAGGCACGGCAGCCTGCAGCACCTGGACGGTGCAAGCCACGGCCGCCCCCACGCTGGGGAAGGAGGCGACAGTGACAGCCGTGGCCTCGGGCAGTGGGTGCAGGCGCAGTGTGGCCTGAGTCAGGAAGCCCAGAGTGCCCTCGGAGCCCACAAAGAGCGAGGTCAGGTCGTACCCAGCCGCCCGCTTCCTGTGCAGAGCTGGTGAGTAGGGCACCCACATGGCCGGCCGAGCCCCACGGCCTCCTGGCGCTCACCTGGGCTGGCGCCCGGGGCCGGCGGTGTGCAGCAGGCGCCCGTCCGGCAGCACCACGCGCAGGTTGAGCACGTTGGGGCGCATGGTGCCGTAACGCACTGCATTGGTACCCGAGGCACCCGTGGCTGCCATACCACACAACGAGGCGTCTGCCCCGGGGTCTGCAAGCAGGGGATGGGCAGGGAAAGCAGGTGTGGGAATGGTGTCCACTCCCACACGGACACCACTGGGACCTCAACCACAGCAAAAATGTAGGCATCCCCAAAAGCAATGGGGTCATGGCACTTCCATTCCCATGGGCACCCCTGGGAGCACAGCACACCTGCGGACACCACGGCACCCCCA
>VZSR01000393.1:11022646-11096059 GCA_013398615.1 Brachypodius melanocephalos | reverse complement strand
TCACCAGGTAGTTCATCTTCCCGCGGGGCCGCTCCGGCCGCAGCGGGGGCAGCGGGCCGGGTGCGGGGCCGAGGGCCGGGCCGGGCCGGGGGCGGCGGGGCCGGGGCGCGCGGGCGGCGACGGCGCCGTAGGGATCGTTATAGCGCCGCGCGCGCCCGGCCCGGCCGCTCCGCCCGCCCCCATTGGCTGCGCCCGCCCGGGAGGCGGGGCCCAGGGCGAGGGGCGGGGTCTCGGGGCGGGGCGGGCACGGGGGACGCCGGGGTTGTGACGGGTGAGCTCTGCGTGTGTAAAGGCAGGGAAACGGGTGTGACACAGGCCAAGGGGGTGTGACACAGGCCCGGGGGGTGGGACCAAGTGCGACAAAGGGTAAGGGGATCGGAACAGACGTGCAACAGCTGTACACAGAAGGGTGTGCAACAGGTGTTGTGGTGGGCCTGCACTTGGTGTGCAACAAAGGCTATATGGGTGTGTAATGGGTTTGCAAATGGAGAAAAAAGGCTTTGCAATGAGTGTGTAATGAGCAAAGGTCATTAAAGGTTAATGAGTGTGTAGCAGGTGTGCAATGGGTGTGCAGTAACGGGTAACTGAGCTAACTGGGGAGTTCTGGAGTGCATAATGGGGATGGTGTGTAATAGCAGGGGGCAGGTAATACAAGGGGCAGGTAATGGGTAGCTGTAGATGCAGTGGCTCGCATGGCACACCATGGCACACCCTGGCACACATGGGACACATAGCACACGGGGCACACCACGGCTGCCTGTCTGGCCTGCTCCAACAGCCTGGCCACAAGGCCCGTGGGCACCCCAACAGCTGGTAAGCCTGGGTTTGGCATCACTGTATGCTGTGCTGCAGTCCCTGCTATCATCTGCAGAGAGCTGGGAGAGGGCTGGGAGGGCGGCTGCAGCTGGGAGCTGTGGGAGGCACGTGTGCGAGCTGCGTGGGGGCATAGGACCTATGGTCATGCACAAGCTGCACGGACACCCACGCTGCTCCCCAGGCATGCGAGAGCCAGAGTACATAGGGAAGCAAGGGAAGGAACACAAGGGGTTTCTGCAGCCAGTGGGCTCACGGGCAAGGGGGCAATGAGTGGGCCTGTGGAGAGCCGCAGGCCAGTGAGCGAGTGGAGCGTGTGGAGACGGGCCAGGAATGTGCCCCTGACTGTGCCTGAGCCTCCCGGCTGCAGTCCCCATCGTGGCATTCCCTCTCACCCTCCGGGGTTACTTTCAGGCTACACCAGGGTGTGGTGGCAGAGCTGAGGCCAGACTGCAAACACATGCCCTCCCCCAAAAAGCAGTGCTTGAGCCACCACCACTGTCCCCAGCTTGGAGGCAAGCGTCCCTGTGTATCACTGGCAGAAAGGGAGACTGAGGCACAGCTGTGGGTGGGAGACATCCGGTGGCAGGGACTGCGGTCATGCCCACAAACCGCAGCTGCCCCAGCGGGCGCAGCCTGAGGACTGTGGTTTCCTCTTCTTGGTGACAGTGGTGACAGTGCCGGCACTGAGCACCGTGAGCATCCTTGGGATGGGCTCCAGGCTCCCCAGCCTCTCTCCCACCACTCTACAGCCAATCCCATGAAGCTGGGTGTGTTTGCTTTGGAGACTCTGAGTCTGGTGTGGGCCCACCAGGCCACCAGGGTCTCCTGGGATCCTTGAGGTGTCCCCAGGTTGAAGGTGCCACCATATGACTTCAGGCAAGTAGTAAGGGGCCATAAGCTTCCTGCTTTTGGACTTAAAAGCAGCGTGAACTTCACTTTTCTTTCTCCCTGTGTTGATGCTCAGATCAAAGTGTTCACAGTTAAATTTGATCCCATTTTTGGTCCATCAGAGCCAAAAATCACTGGTTGCATCTGCTGAGCACCCCAAGCTGGCAACAGCTGCTGCACATCCCTGTTTCCACAGCCAAGTATCCATGGGGCGACAGGCACCAACAAGCCTTCCCTTGGCTTCTCCTACCTTTAAGAAAGTGAAATGCCAAAAAGAAAATGAAAAGTGGAGCATTACAGGGGCCCTGCAGCACTGGGGATGCTCAGAGCTGGATTGGCTGCCAGAGCATCCCTATGCTGCTGCCAGTGGGGTCAGCGAGGGTACCACCAGTCCTATGCTGTGATTCCCTGCCAGCTCCACTGGACACAGGGCTGGGTGTTTCGGGATGGATGCTCCTTGGGATGCAGGTTGCCGCAGCAACGGTTGCTATGGAAAACACTTGAGTGGCAAAATTTCCAGCCATATTCACGTGTCCATCATTGTCTTCCGGAGAGTCCCTGGTGTATGGTGAGCCAGGCATGGCTGGCTCCACACGGGCAGGCTGTGGCTGCAGGGGATTGGCTGTGCTGGGCCTGGCTGTTCCTGACTTTTTGCAGCTTTTCCTGCTGGATGTGGTGTGAGAAGTTGTAGCAAGATTCCAAAGTGAGATTTGGGTGAGCATGGCAGGTGTGCAGTGGACAAGGGGAGCAGACTGTGCTGAGCCATGCCATATTAATTGGCTAGCAGCCCATTAATGTCCCATTGTCCCAGCCGTGCCCCAACCATTGGATGAGCTTCATTTTGGTGAATCAAACACAGGGCACAGCTGTGAGACAGTGGGACATACCAGGAAATGGGCTGGCACTGGGATGTTTGCTGGGACCAGCAGCTTCAGCTGAGGCTTCCTGCTCCTGCCCACAGCTCTGCCAGGTCTGTGCTTCAGAAAGCCACTCCCCACCTCCTGGAGCAGCAATAGGATTACACAGGACTGAGTTGCCTGGCAATGAATGAAGAAATAAATCCTATAAGGCAGGACAGGATTTATTAGACTTCAATATTCTGGAAATAATGAGGACATTTCTCTTGGCTTGTAATATCACGGGACCCAACAGGATCACAACTAGGATTTATCCCCGTGCTTCTCTGTGGCACTGGGTTGGTTCTTAGCTGTGGAGAGAAGATGCTGGGGGAGGCTGCTTGCCTTTCTGAAGAGCAGGATGGCAGGGCACCCCCTCATCTCCAGCAAAGCCAAGGCAGACTGCAGGCCTCAGGCTGCCCCAACAGTAGCAGCTCTGTTTGTCTCCCCATTCATCCCCCAGTCAAGGCTGGCACAGATCCTCGCCCCCGGCTGGGACTCACTGCTGGGAGCGGGATGGGCTGACAGCAGGAAGGGCTGGCTGTGCCATCACTGTCCGCTGAGTTTTAAATGTCAGTGCCAGCACCCACAACCAGCACAAGGATGCCCTGGGGTGGAGACCCTCAAATTGTGGGGGGAGACCCACAGGCCACTCCATTACTCCTCATTACTCCTCATTAATTTTGAACACACTGCAAACAGAATCCCACTGTGCTGCTGGATGGGACATTGCTCTGAAGGAGAGGTGGGAAGAGGCTGAGAACAACATCTTGGAAAAGAGGATATGATGCTGCCAGCATCACCTTCCAGGCACTGGCTCTGCCCCTCGGGGAACTGCTGCCCTGGCTGCAGGGAGATGCTCCTAAGGTCAACTCCATGCTCTGGTCCCTTCTTCTGCCAGCTGCCACACTTTGCCCCGTGGCAGCTTTGTCCATGAATCCCCTTGTGGTCCTTGGGACAGCCTGGGGCTGTGGGATGCACCCCCAGCCAACCAGCATTCAACCTCCTCCCATGTCGAGAGCCAACATTTATTCCTGTGTCCCTTTCACTGAAGCAGCTTTAAATGCATAGTGTTACCTCCCTGTCACAATTCCCATGGCCTCGTAACAGCCCCTACAAACCCCAGCAGATCCGTAAAGCTGTGCCTGTGGGTGTGGGTAGGACCCAGCTGGTTTTACCCATGGCCTTAGCACAAGGATGCTGCAGCAGAAGCCCTGGCCATCAGGACACACAGACACAATTGGAGCCTTGTTTGGGGCTCAGCTGCACAAGGGGCTCCTTCAGGCGTCCAGGGAAGGGGGAGCTCCTTGGGGCGAGGTGATGCTTTGGGTATGAAGGACTCCTTGTAGGGCCAAAATTACCCCAAGCAAATGCCCAAGGTGGGTTCCAACTCATGGAGAACACGTGAGCTTCCCTGAGAAGAGAGCTAAAGGTGGGAATGTCTCAATAGATGGACCCACATCTGAGAACATTGCTCCTTGCAGAAAGTGCAGGGCTGCCAGGGACATCAAGGGCTGGTGGGGACATTGAGGGCTGGTGGGTCCTGGGGCCACCCCCCTTCGTGGGAAGGCAGCTGAGCAATGGAAATAGCAAGCAGAGAGGGGTTTTGCTTGGATTTTTTTTTCCTTCTGAAGCAGCCAAACTGTGTTTTCTGGAGACCTGTAAATCACTCCTCGTCTTCAGGAAAGAGAGGCGAGGAATACATGATCCAACCCAGCAAAAACGCGGGACACTTGGGAGTGTGGAGAAAGCCAGGAATCAGCCCAGGCTGGAGACTGCCTCCCGGCCATCCCCCCAAGCCTGTCCCAGCTTGCTGGGTTAGGAGCTGGCACTGCAGCCCAGCATCCTCAAGCTGAGCTGGGCACACCATGCTGCCAGGAGCTGGGCAGCTCAGCAAAAAGGGGAGTCGAGGCTCTTGGCCACTGCCATGACACTGCACTTTTCCAGCAGGTCAGGTTGCTTCCAATATTTCAAGATTTTCCACATTTGCTCAGCTGAAGGGAAGGATAAAGGGTTTCTGAAGAGCATAGCTGAGGCTTGGGGGTCATCAATTTTCCCAGTTCGCCAGCATGCCAGGGGAGGTTGTGCTGGCCACATCCCTCTAACACACCGTTAGTGTGCGTGTGAATCCAAAGCCACTCAGAGCCAGATGCAGCTGCAGGACTCACTATGGACACAGCCGTATGGAGCTCTTTAATGCTTTTAAAAACAAGGCTGGGTTAAGTGCCTCTGGCCTTTGGGATCTCTAAGGGTACTTGTTGCATCTCCATTCTGCTCTTGCCCATGATACAATGCACAGAATTATTTTCCATTTACCTACTTGGTGCTGCCCAGCTGCTGGAGCAGAAAGGGCCCTAGAATGCAGCAGGGATACTCACCCTGCAGCAAAGGTTTTGGCTGGCAGCCCCCAGAAGCCAGACGCCAGAGTCCCAGCCTGTGCAGGGGTGACATGATCCTTCCCTGCTGCTGTGCAGTGTCAGAGTCAAGAGGGACACAGGGCAGAGATGTTCCCAAATATTCCCTCTTCTCTGCTCAGCAACAGCAGAGCAATAGGCAAATCATTTCCCTGGCTGCCTGCTCAGCACTCACAGCAGGCCCAGCCCTCCCAGTCCTGCTTGTGGCTGCCTCGGCATGTCACCATCTTCAGGGATCTGCAGCAAAACAAGCCTGGGCTGCTTTGGGGTCCCTGTTGGGAGGGACCTTGTAAGGAGGGCAGGACGGCACACAAGGAGAGAAGATGCTGGAGACGGTCCAGCACTATGATTCTGAGCAGAAGAATAGCCCAGCTACTGCAGCAGGACCTGCCTTGCTCCACAGCCCCCACTGAGGTTCTGCCAGGGCCATTCACTGCCACTTAGGAGCCCCAAGCTGAGATATCCCCACAACAGTGCCCTGCACAGGGACTCTCATTGTTTTTGCAACCTAAGCCAGAGCAGCAACTGGCTTGGAAGTGTTTGGAGATGAAAACATGTCATCACTCTGCTGTTTCTGTCCAATTTCAGGCTTGTTCAAGCAGGTCCATTACAGCTGATTCTGTACAGAACAGCGCGCCAAAGGCTGCAGCTCCCCTGAGCACGTGGTGTTTTGTTCTGGTCTATTCTGCAGACCACAGAGCAGGGGCTGACTCAGCAGCAGACACATGAGCCCAAGGCTCAGACTGTGCTGAGCCACAGGCAAGGGGCCATGGCAGTGACAGCATTGCTCACCCTGTGGGCAAGAAGAACGGAGCTTGTGCTGCTTTCCCCCAACACAGCACCAGCACGGGGTGCCCCACCAAGCAGACCCAGAGCATCCTGTGGGGAAACACTGGTGAATACCTCCAAGGAAGTGCACAGGCCAGACATGGGGAGCTGCCCAGCTCCACCAGAGCCAGGCCAGCAGGGATGGCTGGGATGACGGTGCATTACTGGTCTCCAGCTCCAGCTGCTCGTTCCACACCCAGGCGCCTTGGCCTGCCCTCCCAGGCAGCTGCACTTGCTGAATGTCCCAGCGTGGCCATGCTTTGGATGGGTTTCCTTACTCCTACAGCACTGCTACAGGACTACATTGACCTTGTCACCCCCAATTCTGGGTTTCATTGCACCACCAGCCTCAGTAATGAGGAGGGAGAGTGATTCAAGCCCTTGCTCTGACCCCCAGGCTGCTATCAGGGCACACACCGGGCACCTCTGAGAGAGGTTTTTATGACTCCCATCAGATACTCCTTACTGTTTATGATGCTTAATTTCTTTGTCCTTTGCTTCCCGCACAAACCACACTGCCAGCATGCAAAACTGTTGGGATGGAATACTTTATTCACGTGAATGCTCAGATCCTGGCCCTTCCTGCCTGCTGCAGCTGCTCCCATCTTCTTGACAGTGTGAACAAGGAAGGATTTCTTCACCAGCTTGCTTAACCACCCCCCCCCCCAAGAATCATCAGACCCCACAAACAAGTACAGACAGTTTGGCTTTGTCTGGACAGGAGCAGAGGGCGGAGGGGCAAGGAGTGCTGCGGGGCTGGCAGAGCAGGCAGAAGGGCTCCAGCCCACAGCTTGCGTATGCACAGCAGCCATGAAACCTTCCCGCAGCTCCACTCTCACCACCAAACATGCCAGTACTCTCCCAGCCTTGGTGGCTCTTCCTGCTGCCAGAAGCACCTGGGATTGATAAAGGATGGGTGCCACCACCACCTCTTCTCCTTGGAAAGTTGTTGCCAGAATTACACCAATGTCTTCTATCAACTGCTGGGCCATTTAACCCTCAAAGTGCCTCCTGTCCATTGACAAATACCCTCCCCAAACTATTACAGTAAAAGGAAAACCCTGTATGTTGAGACATACAGGCTGAGTCTTGGGTAGAGAACAGTTTCTGTGCTTGGTGGTTGTTGGTGGCCGGCAGCCCCCAGCCAGCCCTGGGGCACAGAAGGGAGCAAGATCCCCCACGGCCACCCCCAGCACATCAGGGCTTCATCCTGCTCAGTCTGATGTCACGTTCGATTTCGAACTGCCTGTGATCCACGCGCTCCAGGAACGCTTTCCTCTCGATGTACCTGCAGGGAGGCAGAGGCAGAGGCTGTGAGCAGTGCCCATGGCAGCCTGTGTGGCCCCCAGCCTGGGGCACATTCCACTCAAAGGGACGAGCAGGGAGGGAAAGCACCATCTGACTCCCCTCCGTCTTTTCATGAACTGATCACTCCACTGAACATCTCCTATGGACACCAAAACTGCTCTGTGGCCTGCTGGCTGTCATCTGGGAGACTCCCAGAGGTCTGGTGGTCACACAGCCCAGAGAACTGAACTGGCTGATTCTGGTTCCAGCTCTTCTACAGGTGAGAAATGTCCTTCACAGACACCTTGAAGGGGGACAGAGCAGGCCTTTCCACCACCCAGCAAGGCATCTCAAACCCAACCACAACCTTCAATACAAGGTGACAGACCCATGATACAAGCCAGGAACAGGCACAGGGAGCATTTAGGTATGCAAAAAGCATCACCCAGCAAGCCTGCAGCAGCTCAGGGATGCAGGCCAGGGGTTTCCCAACAACAGACCAGCGTCTAACCACCACTGAATATTTAGTGCTGCCCCTCAGCACAGCACCTGAGCGCTGTGAGGAAGAAAGGCACTCCTGTGCCTGGAAAAGCACCTTGCTGCTCATTAATGGCATGCAGCTGAATTTTAATGTACTTCACTGCAAACCCTTGCCACAGACAGCCCGGGGCTGTGCTACTAATTAACCTACAGAGGGAGCGAAATTGCAATTCAAAACAGGAGCTGTAATTGAATCATCACAATTGTTCTGCATTTGTTCCAGGGTGGCAAACACTGGACTGCCATGACAAGGTCATTAAACTCATATGGGGAACCAATGAATTTGGCTGTTCTGTCGGTCACTGCTTTTCCTGCTCACCCAAGCAGCCAACTGCGTGAAAGCAAGACCAAAGCCTAAGGGAAGATGAGCATCTCAGGCTCTGCAGGTTTTCCAGGCTGCTGGGTGGCTGGCAGTGTGCATGAAAGTGCCCAAGACCTGCATGGGAAGGTTGAAGGTCTCTGCTACCAGTGGTCTCTTTGAGACAGATAAAGATTTGGCCCTGCAAGGTCAGGCTGGATGGGGCTCTAAGCAATCTGATCTAGATAAAGAATCCTTGCTCACTGTTGGGGGCTGGATTAGTTGGCCCTTAAAGGTCCCTTCCAACCTGAACCATTCTGTGATTCTGCAGCTCTTTATGCTACAATTACAGAACCTGTACTGAATGTGTTCCCAGCAGGGAGCCTTTGCCCTTGCTGCAAGGGACAGCCCTGACACTCCTGCCCATCCAGTCATCATTGGAAATGAATGAATCCAGATTAATTTCAGCGAGTGATTCCTGCAAGTGGGTGAACAGCCCCATGCGTCCCTGCTGCCACCCCATTCCCATCGCAGCTCCACCCTGTCTCGTGCTGACACAACTGGGTCAGCTCATCTCTGCCGGCTGCGAGGGGCCAGGACCAGCACAGCGCAATGCAGGCAAAGAGCTGGCTGGGAGGAGGTATTTTTGTGGCTCCTGCCCTTCACTGTTGGAGGAGGGCTATGCACTGAGGCCCCCTCCCCACACTGGTTCAGGAAAGGCGGGCAGAGGAGTGTCGCTTCCCTTCATCCCTGTAAGCAGGGAGGTGACCGGCTCCTGGGGCTGGGCTCAGAGAGGCCACAGGAAGGAAGCTGAGGGGTCACGCTCTATGTGCTCAGTGTCATATTGCTGGGTGTGTGGTTTTTCCTCCCCCTTCACTGCTAAATACCAACCACAACCCCAGCTGGGAAGACAAGGACAGGAGTTACTGATGTTCATCTGGGAACACCCCAATGGCCTGGGCAGCGACAGCCCAACCTACTGAATCGGAAGCTCTTCTGGCCCCTCTGTGACACTCATCTATCAACCCCAGCAAGGGGTCAGTCTCTTTCTCCTCCTCTTCCTCCCTGACTGCTGTGCCTCTCCAGTGGGCAGGGCCTGGCTCCTGGGGGATCCATACGGATCATGAACCAGGAATGCGGTCTCACAGCTGCAGTCAGCAGCGCTGCATGGAGGAGGAGGAACTGCGACGTCATCCCGTGGTGTTGTCCTTGGCTGGCCACAGCAAAGTGCTGTAGGTACCAGAGCAGACCCCCCAGGCACTACCTGGGCATACACTGGGGCTCATGGGGCTTGGCTGGCTTGTGCTGCAGGCACACAGGGGCTGGAGGTGCAGACGGACATGAGCAAGGAAGCTGCAGGATTGGCACAAACCCCTCCACGCTCTGAAGCCTATGCTGGAGCTGCAGCTCTCTCTGTGCTCAGCCAGCTTCGTGCAGCCAACACAAGGCACCACCAAACACGGTGCAAAGTACATGAGTGAGGCACAAACACTCGTCCAGCACTTGTCTAAACAACCTTTGCTACCTGAATCAATATTTTCCTGTAAATTATCAACCCGCCTGGAAACAGGGCAGCTGTGATCCACAGCAGAGCAAAGTAAATCCATTGGGAGCAAGGCTGCCTTTGCTAACAAGGGCAGCTGCAAGCTGCTCTGGGGAGGGTCTCTGGTACTGCCTGTCCCCTGTCAGTCACCATCAGTCACCCGGTTCAGGAGTGCATGGGGCCGGCTGCTCCCCCATGGGGCTGCCCTACAAAGGTGGCCCAATTAAGAAGCCACTATACATTTCCATTTATAAAGCACATCAGAGAGATGAACAGCAAAGGGGATAGCTGCCTCTGCTCCTTACTCCACCCCCTCCTGTCAAATCCAGGACAGGCCCTCAGGACCTGATACAGCCAGGCTGTAAAAGCCCAGATTCTATACCTAAGGAAATGCAAATCACTGGATGGGGGCTGGGAGTACAAGGGATGTAAAATCAGAGGCAATGGAGGATAGAGCCATGGGGCGGCACATGATCCTTCGGTCTCAGGAATTCTAGGCCCAGGCTGTGGCTGGCTGATAACCAGCACTGGCAGCAGAAAGAGGCCACTGCACCACTGGTTGCCGTGTTCTGGCCAAGCGTATGTGGCTGCTAGAGAAGGGCCAGGGAGGTATGAGGAACTCTGGGCTGCAGCAACTTCTACAGGGTTAGCACAATAAAGGAATTCTGCCTGTCTTCCCTCTTGAGAAAAACTAAAGCTTCCTGCCTTCCTTGAGACATGCATGGACCGTCTCTGTAAGTGCACAGGATGTGTGGCACTGAGCAAACATCTCCAGGAGTGAGCTGTAGCTTTCCTTGTCAGGCATTTACAATCACACAGCAGGACACGTGCGGAGCAGAGGTTTCTAACAGCACCAGGGATTAAAGGCAGCGCCCTGCTCTCGCCTGCCTGGGTTGAAGGGTTAACAACAGCTCATTACAATTTTTATAGAGATGTGTAAATGATTGCCCACTGAAGGGTGAGCACAGTTGACATTATTAAAGGAGAAGAGGCAGCTGCAGAAGGGACAACAGGCTCCTGTGAAATGACCTGAGGCCGGCAGCAGCTGTGTCTGTGTGACCTGCCCCCCAGGCGGGATGGCTGCTCTGTGAGGGTACTGCACCCTTCACACCGAAGTGGCCTGTAAGCAGAAATGCAGTGGGCTGTGCCTCCATCGATGCTCCTCCCTTCTCCCTTTACCTTGAAGGTGGAAGTAATTCCTAGTGAGCAGATGCTCAGTTGATCCCCTCACACTACATGCTTGACTAGTATAAACATATTTGTAAGAAGTGTCTAAAGTTATCCTGGCATTATGTTCCTCATTCGTTTAATGACAAAAACCGCTTGCAAAGAGCTCAGCAGATTTTCTAGCCCGGGATGTGACAGGCAGCAATACCCAAAGCTGTCCAAGATTAAAGATGCTCTTGAAATTGCTGCTCTGCTTTGCTCGTCTTTTCCATGTGCTGATCCCTTCTTTAGCTTTCAAGGACCATCACGTGAGTGTCTTCGGAAAGGTCTGCCAGGCATGAAGAGCAAGCTGTCCTGCTTGGATGGGGTGGGAAAGGAAACAGCACTGACCAAGGACAGTTAACATACTGGGTTTGAGCACACAAGAGATGACACAAAACACTGGTCTGCCACACCTGTGTGTTGTGTAAATCATTCATCTCCTTGGACTTCAGGGATTTCAGAGAAACAGCTGCCCCTCTCCAGCACTCCTACTGAATTGCTCTACTTTTTCAAGGGCATGTGACCAGAAACAGACCTGGAGAGATTTGATGGAAAAGGTGTGCTATGGAAGGGTGCAAGACCAAACTTAAAATACCTATTTGATAGTTTGATGGTTATAAAATATCTGTTTAAAATACAAAAAACCAATCTGTTGGAATGCAGAAGCTTTGAGGTTTTCCTGCAGAGTAAAAGAACAGCTTATAATAAAATCTACATTTTATGAGCTGTCCACTAAGCCTGTTATGTTTTCCCAGAGCTTAGCAAAGCACTTGTAGTGGAAATGCTGCTTCTGATCTCATTATCACTCCCCGCAGTGCATGTTATTAGCTTTCTGTTTTATTTACAGCATCACCATTTACTTTTATGATACTTCCATTAACTTCATCGGAGTGAACATTGCTTGATGCACACAACCAACGCCCAGTGCTGCCATAATCCTTAATGCACCTTGCCAGCTGTTCTGGGTTTACACGAATCTTTATGCGGGAGGAAGGAGGACAGATGCAGCTGAAACGTCATTTGAAGAACAGAACAAAACCCTCCCAAACTGGAAAAAGAAAACAGGACAAAGGCAATCGTGTTTCCTCATGGAGGGGGCTGCATTAGACCAGTTCATGCTCTGTGCCACAAGCAGAATAGATGATAAAGCCAGACACTGGCTGGACTTAGAGAACTCACAAGGTGTTAGCAGAGAGTGATAGGTGTCTGCAGAGTTATCTGTCTCCCTATGATGCTTAGAGCACCTACTGGGTTTATGCACTATGTATCCCTAGAATAAATTCTTAAGAAATCTCATGGGTTTTTGAACTCTGTAGTCAGCAACCGGCTTCCCACATGTAAAAGAAGTAGTGGGAAATTGTGGACTACAATTACGTAAAGTCCCTCTTACCCGTCTTTCCCTCGGTTATGGATTGCCAGCTCCTCCACAATCCCCTCCTCCTCCTTGAAGTTCTCCCAGTCCAGTTTGGATTTCTCCAGTGTGCTCATCTTCTGCTTTTTGGCACCGATCTTCCCCAGGAGGCTACTCATACCGCTTGGCCTCTTCACCCTGAAGGAGATTAAGGAGCAAATGTTGGTTAAATGCAGGGAGATGGCAATTAAAAACAGAGCTGAGAAATGTCATCTGTGAGAGTGGTGGCTTCGATGGTGGTGAGCCACCGCCACCAAACTCAGCAGATGGCCATCAACTCCAGGCAGCCTGCAGGCGGCAAGGTCATGCTTCCTGCAGATCCTGCTCTGCTGCTCCCCTGGAAGCAGCAGAGTTCATTACACACATATCTCAAGTGCTTGGTTTTTGTGAAAGGGCTTTTTCATTTATCTTCTTAAGAGAACAGAGAGCTTTCAGGCCAAAAGAGATCATTAAATCATCTAGTTTGACCCCTTGTATATACCAGGCCAAGCCATTCCACTGATCACCTCTGTGCTAAGTCTGGTTCTTTGTCTTCAGTTAAAGTGTTGTTTTCTGGAAGGCATCCAGCCTCAGTGCGTCACCAGTGCTGACAACACATCTAGGAATTAACCATTTCATTGGTATTAATGCTTGATTTTCTCTAGTTTTAGGTTGTGGTTGCTGCTCCTTATTCTAAATTCAAGAACACTTTGGTCTCCAGGAGAGTCTCATTAGTGACATACTTGTACACCACTAATGAACTTACATCTGAATTATTTTTATGCAAACAGATAGAGTTCCTTATGCCTCTCACTGAAATGCATTTTGCCCCAGCCCATATTGTCACTTCTAAGGTTTTGTCCCCCTGCTTACATTTCAATGCTCTTTGAAGATGGGAGCACAGAACTGCCTGTAACCCCCACCCTCCTCCTGATTTGTTTCTGTTCAAATATCACCTAAATCCTGCTAGCTGCACATTGAGTCCCAGTGCACGTGCAGTGATCCCACACCATCTCCGGGTCCCTGTTTGGCAGGAAGACCACTTTGGTCTTTTATCCCTTGTTCTTAGAGGAGTGAAATCCCACCCGCACGGTGGGGCCCCCAAATCTCCCCTTTATGCTGGGAAATGCACACAGGGGCTCAGATCAGCCGAGCTGCCCTCTAAGGAAGACAATTCTCAGGGATAGGAACCCATAAAACAAACTTGTATTAACCCTTCTTAAACCCCCCCAGGAAAGGGGGGCAAACAGCATCCCATTGAACTCATGTTTACACACATTCCAGAGATAACTTCAGGTCTGCAGGGCCTTTGCCTCTGCAAGAAGCCAGAGAGGAAATTACTCTCGTTCCTGAGAGATGAAGGAATTTGGGAAGGGGGGCCCAAGGAGGGCAGCCAGGTGAGCATGGCAAATTGCTCTCCATCAGTGCTCCCTGAGCACACTCCTGCCCAGGGGTAGCCATTCTTGGGAACGTATCCAAAGTTCTCCTTATCGGATCATTAGCGTGGTTTATTCTTCCGTAATTTGCAAGCCTCTGAAGGAAAATAATTCTGCAGTTTATATGGAATTAAATCAAAGAAAATGACAACTCTGTAAGCCTCAGCCAGAAGACTCTCAATGAAAGAATGGCTGGCTAGAGTCACTTGGGGTTGCAGCTTCCTGACATAGATATATTTGAGATTAAGGACATCTTGGCAGGCTCTGTAGCAAATGGCCAAGGCTGCCTGCCCCTCTTCAGTACAAGCCAGAGGATCAGAAATGTTCTAGGACCTGGGCCTCTTATTTCCTTCAGTCCCTGCCCATGGCTGGAGCACAGGCCAACAGCCAGCAGTCGTTCACTCTGTGGGGACACAGAACAAGCTGGCTGCTCTTTGACTCGCCTTTATCCCTGAACATCTCATCAAGATGTCTACAGCCCTTCACACCATGATCACGCGATAAAACTGTGATCCTTGCACAGCCTCCAATTCTGTCTTACTTTTTAAGGCATGATGGCTCCAGATATCCTTATTTGTAGGTAGCAGAAAAGTGGTGTAAGGGGGCAAAATGGGCAAAGATGTTCTCAGCCCAAGATAAAATTAGAGAAACTTGGTTCCCACATCTGGCTATCCAGGACTACATAAGCCGTGCTCAACCACCAAACCCAGTATCAGAGGTGTGTTCAAGATTTGAGGGAGCCAGAGAAAAGGAGATACAACAAAGAATAAGGATGAACCAAATAAAATATTGGGCAAGCATCCCCCATAGCATTCTCTGCTGCACAGCTGCCTGGAAAGCAGAGCCTGGTGGTCGTGCACAGCAGTTCCTCACGCTGCACTGGGAGGCCTTAAAGATGCCCTGAAACAGCTCTAGGGAAGTACTATGGCTGATCCAGCTGGCAAAGCTCCTCTGCTCCAAGACTGGCAGGCAGAAGGTGTTTAAATTAACACAAGGTATTCAGTAACACATTTCTCTGAATGTACTTAACTTTTCTGACACACTTGGGCTTAAAATTTTCCCGCCATTGAAGTGGGAAAAGCAGGGATGTAGAAATGGAGGGTTGTTCTCTCTTGTCCCTAGATTTCTCCTAAATGTTTTTTTGGGGGCAAAAATCCCCAATGACCCATGAGCCATCTCACCTATTCAAGGACATCCACAGCTCGTGTGCATCCATGGGCCTATCTGTGGGTGGAAGTCCAAAGTCACCGTCAGTTGAAAACCAGACAGGTCTGACTGCAAAGGACACAGCACACACCTGGAAAAACCCAACTGAAAGTTCTGGGATCTTTCCTGGGTGTTAGAGAAATCTCTGCCCTGCAGAGTGACAGGCAGGCTCAGAGGCAGGCTCACACATGCTGAGACTGATCCTTCTTGGCTGAACCTTGGGCTGTTGGCTGCTGGTGGGGAAGAGCTCAGTTGGGACAGGAGCCAATTGGCCAAGCTGGGCTGCTGAACATGTCTCTGCATGAAACACAGACTGCGACCTGCTGACAGGCCCCTGCTGTCCCCAAACCACAGTGGAGGATAGATGGGAGGGAAGGGAACCAAAGGCAAGATGGTTCATGGCCAGAGGTAGAAGAAGAGGTGGCACTGGCTTCAGGGAGCAGGAGCTGCAAATTAGACAAGGGCTGCTTATGATGTATCCCTTCTTCCAAGGCAATTCCTGGCATAAATTAACAACATCTGGATGCACACATCCATCTGTAATGGTGCTCAAGGCCTCTGTATGTCCTCTTGGGCATGGATCTCAGGAATACTGCTTAAAACATGTAATTCATGTCTTGTTTGAAGCTACAGAGTCTGGGCTATGATATGGACCTCCATTAAGGGCATCCAGACAATCACAAGAATATTCACAAGTCAACAGTTCCTTCAAGGCAAGGGAACCTGACAAAAAAAGGCAGGCTATGTTGCAGCCTTGTGTTGATGACTTCTCCAGAAATATTATTAATATAATAAACCCAATGTCAACCCCATGCTGGAAACTGGCTCTGGGCTGGATAGCCTGGTTCTGCTCCTGTCCAGACAATTCTCTGCTGCTGCAGCAGGACCAAGCCTGGGCCAGGCAATGGGGCCAGGCTGAAGGACATGTTTTGAATCTGCTGCTGAGCCTTCATTCCACGCTGAGCCTTTTATCACCCTGAATAAATCCAGCAAACCTGGGGGTGGGAATTCCTACACTTGTGCCAAAATGAAGTAAATGAGAAACATTAAAGTCCAATTAAAAACTTGCTTGGCCTTAAATGCCTCATCTGTTTAAAAAGCAAGTAAAGGGGCCTGATTAATTGCATTCAGTGCCAACAAGAGGAATTATTACCCTTTTTGTACTCATTAAGGGTATCTGCTGTGGCATCTTTAATCTCTAAGGCATTTAAAAGAGAGAAAGTAATTTGCTAAGACATAATGGATCCCAGGGATGAGGATCAGGACAATCGCCTATTTAGGACACAAAGACATGCTCTGAATTTTCACAATTAAAAAGCACAGCCAAAGTCTGCCCCTGAACCAGGGGAAAAAAAAAGAAAAAGTGCTGGGGAGATCTGCCTCGGTGGAAGGATTCCCCTGCACCATCTAATGTCATCAGGACAAGGACTGTGCCTGTGCATCATCTGGCATGGTTGTACACAGGGACAAGCAGCAAGCCCTGGGCTCCCCTGCTGTCCGACAGGTGAACATGCTCTGTATCCCTGTCCTTAACAATGATGCAAACCTGCAGCCTGACCAGGAGCTTGAAAAATTGCTGCTACAGCAGTGATAGTGTCACTGCCACATGTAATCCCTGATGTCTTGTAACAGGAAGGTCGGCAGCATCTGGGAAATGTATGCCTGTTTAACAGAGGCAGACTTCACCACAAGTTTTAGAAAATAATCTTCCAGCAATTGGGAACACGGCTACAAAGGTCTCATAGTGCATCTCACCAGCCAAAGCAAGATGAGTTCCTCTCCCACCCATGCAGAGACAGGTGCTCTGAAGGTCTCCTGACACCAATCCCACACGCACTGAGGTTTCAGTACTTCATCAGCCTTTGACTTATGTAAGTCTTCCCCAATGACTAAATTTCCTTGCTCAGCCTATGACTAGGTATCTTCTTCCTAGTAGCTACTAAGAACAGATCACCCCCTCACTTTCTGCAGCAGCCTTTTATGTCTTTGAAAGCTTTTCATATTGCTCCCCTCTCCAGCTTGCTCTTTCCTAGACTAAACAATCCCAGGTCCTTTCAAGCTTTTCTCATTCCTCATGGTTTCCAGCCCTCTGACCACTCTCACTGCTCTCCATGGACTCTCAGCTATTGGTCCATATATTCCTCAAAATGCAGCATCCAAAACAGGAATAGCACAAGTGACAGATTTGCCAGCACTGGGAGCAGAGGGAATGCTTCAGATGCCTTGGGAAGCACGCAGCTCCTTACACAGCCTCCTGTGACGTGTGCCTTTTTCACAACCGTGTGACAGCAGTGACTCATGTTGAACCTGTGATTCACCAAGATATCTGCCTGCTCCACTGCTGCCAAGCCACTTTCTTCCTCCATCCACGCAGAACAATCCCGCTACCCAGAGGCAGAGCTCTGTGCTGCTCCTCCTGTTTACCCTCACATTTCCCTTGACACAGTGGATCTCGGATGTCTTTGCAAATCAGCCTCTCCTATCCACAACAGCCATGCTGCAGTTGTTGAAGAGGAACACTAGGGAAAGTACCTCTTGTCTCAGTGAAATTTCTATGAAGACTATTTAACAGCTGAACCAGCATCAGTGGGCCTAAGAAGATCAAGATGACTGGCCAGAAGCAGGCAGGACCAGCAAGGTCAGACCTCCGGAGCTGACAGATCACTTCCAACACCAATGAACAAACTGAGTCCAAAGGACACTTACTCAAATGTTGGCCAAGGAGCCACCAGCATCCCCAGCTTTAGCCTGATGCCCACCCTTGGGAATCACAAACCCTCTGCTGCTCTGTTTCTGCTAGCTCCACAGACCATAGACTCTGTGCTGCTTCTCCATCTGTCTTGTAGTATCCTCCTTGCTGTGGATAACAACTTCCGTAGCAGGAAGGCCCTACTTCTGTCCTCTATCAATACTTTTAAGAAGGACTCAATTTTTAAGAAGAAAATGCTGAACATGAAACAGGGTATTACTGATTCTTAGCTAACACTTCAATGCTCCCTCACCCCTCTTCTTCTTATGCTAAATTTTGGGGAAATAGTGTGAGCAAGCACACAGAAGAGGATAGTCACTGATGTGTGCAAATCACAAATGAGTTGCTTGTTTTTCCCCCACTAATTAAAACCAGCCCCTGAGTCCCAATTAAACACTGGCAAATAACCTGTTCTACCAGTGAGGGTCTTGTGACAAAGCAGCTGCTCCAAGACTTGAACCAAGAAGAGTATTTTTTAGATTATGCTGATTCCACCAAGGCATCCTGCACACCTTGCAGCTATAGGGTAGAGGAAACAAGACAACAGAGTGGGACAACTTCTCTGGCCTGATTGCAGGGTTTTGCACCTCCCAGAGCAGAGGCAGTTTAGTGCTGGACACTCCATCACATTCCAGCATCCATCCAAAACATCTGGCGACTCTCCATGAGCACTGCAGAGCAAGCTTTCCTTCTGCAGAAACAAATGTGGACTCACAGAGGTGACATGATTTCATCAGTAGGAAAACTTGCAAGGCCAGGAAAGCCTCCATGCCTTCTGCCCCAGCCCTTGGGAGCAGATTATCAGAGATCACCTTTACCAATTACCATTTAAAAAGGCAGGTTACACCTACAACCTATAAAAATCCACTTTCAAGCAAGGTTCAGAACTTGATGGATGGTTTTTCTTGTGTGTTGGATGATGAGACTGCTGCAAGGGATATTTATAATGTCTGACAGAAGAGGACAAGCAGGAGGCATCCATTCCCAGATCTCCAGCATGGCTGAATGGCTTTCCAATGGCTTCAAGCAGAAGAACCCAATTCACACACTACAACACAAACCACTTCTCTGCTGGCTCCCTGCAGTGCTGAGCAGCATGTCAGATACTGCCATCAGGACAGGGTGCTGACAAGTAGATGTCACCAAGTGCAGAAAGATGGCATCTCAGGCCTCAAAGCCCTTAAAGCACCATCCTGACCACCCAGCCCTCGCTCTCCTGCTGTCCCTCTCCTGGCCCCCCTCCCTTTCTCACTGGAACTTGTGATATTTACTTGCAGCACAGCAATGGCAGTTCTGTTCCTGTCACCCCAAGTGCTTTGATGGCAGAGATTCAGGTGAGAAACCTGCCCACTCAGCAAGAACATCGTAGTATCCTTCCTTCCACAATCTGCTGTAAAGCTGAATAGTTTCCTTAACTGCAGGAAATGGTTCTCGTGCAAACTAACCACAGCTGGGCAACTGATGCAGCCAGTAAATACTTCCATTTTAATAAAGTGGAAGATTTCTGCCCAGAGCACCATGGATCACCCGCCCTGCTGTCCTTCCTTCTGTGTGCAAGGGTGTGAGAGACACTGCACGAGAGGGATGCATGCAGAGACCTGGCTGGTGCCCATGTACCAGCTCTGCTACTCACCCCCAGACCATCTTCCTCAAGAGGGGAGGGAAAACACTGGCATGGAGCAAGAGGGGCACGTGTCAGGAAGGCAAGTGCAGTGCCACCTGCTCCTTGAGGTCAATGGATGGTGCAGACAGCAGCAGAACAACGGTGCCTGGTATTGCTAGCTTGCAGAAACCTTCCCCAGAATGATATAACAGGTCTTGTTCTTCAGAACCTAAAACTGACCAGCTCTTCTCACCCCTCACCCCACATAACCAGCCAAGGACAGAAAGTCTTCAAGGAAAAATCCAACTTCATTTCTACTTTCCCTGCCTGTCCCTACTTGGTATTGTTTTCCAAACAAGCTCTCGGGTGGATGCAGAGAGCAACCCTGGCTTGTTCTCAGCTCTGCCTGTCACAACAGGTATTTAAAAAAGCAAACAAGAAAGCCTCCTTAACACCAAACAAACAAACACTGAAATCCCAGGTGGGAAAAACAAAAAAAAAACAAGCAAGGAGGAAATGAAGATAAAAGCAGGGTGGATGGTGCTGGAGGGGTGGCGATGAGCCTGTTTGGAGGGCACTGCCCAAGGCAGGCTGGCAGGGAGAGAACTGATGGATTCCCACCACCCAGCCAGGGTGGCACAGCCCAAGGAACTTATTGCCAATCCAGTGGTGCCTGCCCATACGCTCCACTTTGCTGAGCTGGAACAGGTACCCAGCATTTACACTGTAAAGCACACACAAACTGAGCCAAAGAACCTGCCTGAAGTGCTCTAGGAGTAGTGGGGATTTCTGACGCAGGGTTATAGCTTTGTTGTGAGGGCCGTCAAACTTCCTGCACTCTGAAGAGCAACATGCACGAAACCACTGTGGAGAAACAGCCATGGCTGGGACAAAACCCACTGCATGGTGCTACAGGCGCAGCAGAGCAGGCAGCTGTGTCCAAAGGCAGCAAGAGATTCAAGTGCAGTGGGAAAATGGGAATTACCCTGCCTGAGATCCTTCCAGCAGACCAAGGCAGACTGACTTCTGCTGCATGGATGGCTTTGCTGACAGGAGTCAGCTCCTGGTGAAAATGCTCTGACTGAACACCTGCAAAAGGAGCATGGTCTGACTGTGGCAGGACCAGCCTTAAGTACTTACAAGGAACAAGGAAATGGGAGTTTTAACTCAAGTTGATAGCGTGAGTTAACTTTTCTCAGGCTTTTGTTCAGGCTTGCCAACCCAGGCTAACCCTAAGTTGCTTTGTCATCATTGCTTTTGCAATTTCAAGAACTAAGCTGAGCCCCAGGTTCTTTCTGATTTCTAATGTCATTCCATACTCCCTGAGACCCCAGACAGCCTCATGGTGGAGACCCTTACATGAACAGGATGTTCACAGCTTCTTTCTACCTGTAGGAAGTTTTTGGCACTGGCTCCATTGAGTCAAGGAGGTAATCCCTGAGGAGGATCACAACTAAAGCACATTAGTGTTCAAATAGCAGTGTGACAGACAGACAGAAGAGGAAGTGTAACCTTTCCAGAAGGGAGACTGATAGCTCTCCTTCCCACAGCCAGGTTCTATGCTGAAAAGTTAAGATGGGGATAAAAGGCACCATCAGGCAAGGACAGTTAGACCACTCCATCTCAGCAGCCCAGCAATCGAAGCCTGGCTGAGATGATGTGTTTTCCATCAGTGTGGAGAGGCAAGGGCAGATGTGACAGAACAAAAGCCCACGTGATGTTGCCCTGGTGAGGGCTGCCATAGGCAGCAGGACAGCTTGCCATGGGCACAGTTGATTCTGGATGTATTTGTGTCTAAATATAGTCAGTGGGGGAACAAAGATTTGTCACAGGGGAAAAAACCATGTCACTCCCAATTCCCAGCAACAGCAGCAAGCATTGCCTAACAAAGGGAAATGCTTCAGTATTCCAGGTTTATTGCTGGATTTGTTATTAATCCAGCACAGTGAGTTTAGGTGTGACTTTAGAAGTTGTGCAATGCTGCTCTGGCAGAGTGCACCTCACCTTGAGGAAGGAAATAAGTGTCATGGAACCAGCTTTTGAACAGCAAAACTGACACAGCAGCTGGTGAAGGAGCTTGCAGAGCACCATGCCATGGGCTTCCAACAGAGATACCAGTCAGTGACTTATTTTCTAGTGCACTCTCAAAGATACAGAAATACCTCATCCTATCTTCGTTTCATTGGCTGCACTGGATAGGCCTTTCCAAAATGCAAAGCTGGAAAAAGAGATCTAAGAGCTTCCTTGCTCCAAAACAGGACAGCACCTTATTCTCCAGTCCACTGCCCAAACTAGGGGATAACCAAAGTGTAAACACACATAATACTGCACACATGAATACAGTTATTCCAGGAATAAAACCAGTGTTGGATCTCCATGTACAGAAAGAGGCAAAATTGTTGAGCAGGAGAGAGGTGGGATATTCTAGCTCAGGAATGTCAGGGAGCAGCAGCAATATCATATGTGCACAGCTCTGCCAGAGCTGGCTTTTCCTCAGGCAGGACCCATTTTGTGGCATCTACGTCTGCACCCACTTCTCTAAAGGGCCTGGAGTCTCATTTTACAGGCTCTGGAGGACATGCTCATCAAAAAGCACATCAGTTCTTGGGGAGCTGACTGGCTCAGGCAAAGCCCCTGACCCACAGGTTCCTTATCAGCAGGAAGGGCTCATTAAGGATTGGACCAGGGTTTCCTGCTCAGGACTGAACCCTTTGTGAAGGGACTGCTGCCATGGAGAACCCACTTCCTCACAGCCAGAGGAAGCAAAATATTTCCCTTGGGCCTTTGAGACAAAGTTGCTATGAGGTGGATACCAACAAAATAAAGTTGCACTTGTGGAGCTGGGCAGCACTCAGCCACACACAGGCTGTTACTGCAGGATAAAGGTACTCCCAGCAGCATCCTCGCCCGCCCCAGAGCCAGGGACAATTCAGAGCAGCATAAGGCCCTCTCTGTACCAGTGTAACTGCAGCTGCCCTCTGGGCAGTACTGGCAGAACTATTTTAGCGAAAACAAAATCTCGCACCCTCCTAATCAGTATGACATTGTGCAGAGCCCAGGGCTCACTCTGGCTCCCCTCCAGCCTGGAGCACAGACAGAGGCTGTTTCACCAGCAGACTCTCCTAATGTACTTGCAGCAGGCCAGCCAATTATATTACAATATCTGTGCATGGAGTTTAACGGGAGCTTAACTAAAAGAGCTGTAGCATTCACATGACTTCTGATACTATGAAGATGTTAAGGACTCCACGCCAGCACTAACCAGCCCTGCCTGATGCTCGGCTGACGGGTAAGGACCTGTAACTTGAGCTTGATCTACAGCCAAAGCTACGCCTCTGTTACACACAGCACTGCAGCTGCAGCCAAATGCTGATGGAGCTGCCCCTTCCCAGCTGGAAGCTGCAGTCACTCCTCATGTGAGCTCTCCTCCACCCAGGGCATCCACACAATACAAAGCAGACCTGCTTCTGCCACTGAAGGACTGCATACATGCACCAGAACTCCCCAAACTGTTCTCACAAGGACTAAATTAAATTTGCAAAGCACTGCTTGTATCAATTAATTTTATTGAAAAAATCTCACGCATGTTCTTCATATATATTTTACATTCCTCTTAAATTCTTCAAACGTTTAGGGATAATAAATGTGTCAGTTTCAGATGGATTTTGCTACACAGCATAGAACCAGTGCACCCATCCCACTGCAAGGTCGTGGGCTACATTTAATTTGTATCTTAGAGTTGCCACTGAGAGTGGCAAGAAAAGACTCTTAAAAAGCTCTAACAGTTCACACTGTATGAGAAACGTGCAAGAGTGGGGGAGGAAGGTGTCCTGCTTCTACCATTCTCACTGGTAGAAATCAGCAGAAATACACACATATTCAAGTTGCCAGTGAGCCTACACTCCTACGTGGCTATGAGGCATCTCACACCCCAACAGCAGGTAAGAGCAAAAAAAAGTGAGAGAGCAGGATGTGTCTGGTACTCAGGTCCAACAGACTGATGACTTGAAAGCTGTCAGAAGCTACTGCAGGCGGTGTCTGTGGCACACAGCACACTTGCTGGGCTCCAACTTGGGTCACACACTGAAGCATTTTAGAGTAACACCCTGCATTACGTCCATATTTAGCCATGGAAATAAGTGTGACTTGACTTTCAAACACTTGCAGCTTCACTGACTTCACTGGGTTCAGTTGAGCCGTTGCAAATAAAAGAGTAATGACCACAACTCTGAGATGGGATCAAACACAGGTCATTTTTATCTTAAAAGGCATTTGTTTGAGAACATTCAGAGCTGCTAGAACCAACAGCACTGAAGTTATTTCACCATGCGGCCTTAAAAATGTTGACAGCTTTGTCTGCAAAACGACATGGATTAATTGGTGACCAATCCTTAAAGAAAGAATAGTTAGAAAAAAACTGCTGGCAAACAGAAGTTGTTCCTCTCTTCAGAGGCTCACTCCTTCCTCCTTTGTCTAACAGCAGATCTTTTGTTCAAGACTTCAGCTGCCAGCAGCCCCAAAGTACACAGGGAATGTCTTGGTTATGACAAGGTCTCCACACTGGTGCGCAGACTTGAGTTTTAATCGGCAGAGAAACCCCTCCAAATCAGGCCTAAGAAGTCCTGCTAATGGAATTGTTCCAGTGCTAAAGGGATTTCAAAGTGAATGAGTGTGGATGGTGGAGCAGCTGGTGTGATTCCCAGGTTGCTCTTTACAGCGCAGTGTGCCATGCAAGGAGGATCCAACACCCCAAGCACCCCTGAAAAATCAACCCTCAGTGTCCCCCCAGCACTGCAAAGCTCCTTCGTCTGTCTCTGTGCTCTTAGACAGCCTTAATGTTTAGTCCTGGTTAGCTTCCCACTGTATCAGATCAATGCCAGGCTTTGATCAAAATGAGGTGAGAATGGCAGGACAGAGGCAGGGAGGGATCCCTCCTAGTCCAGCAATTAATCTGACAGCTTTAAGACTAGATCTGATTAAAACAAAAACATTGTCTTCCCCTGGCAAATGCTCACAAAGCTCAGCAGCCTAGGAGAGGGGAAAGTTCCCAGGAAATTAAGTGAGGGTGAAGGAGAATCAGAGCTGCATAGCACAAATGCATCACTACAACAAGCAACAAGCTAGAGCTCAGTGGAGCGGTTGCTTTGCAGTGTTGTGCAAGTTAACCAACAGCATAAATATATTAAGTTATCTTCCAGTGGAAAGCCTGGCCTGGCAGCATGTGGGACTTTGGGGGACCATAAATGTTTGGGCACTGCTACAAGCAGTCATAAAACATAAATGAGGGTTTAATCACATTTAATTGCTTTTGGGAAGGGTAATACCACTGGGGGATCCATCACAATTACCTTCCCCTGTTCCAGGCCAGATTAAGAGCTGGCCCAACAATCCAGATCAAAGAGGGTATTTTGGGGGTAAGGAAAGAAGAGAAATACCCTAAGACCTTTAAAGATGTTTGCCATAGAAAATATGATGTCCAGCCATGAGAGAACAGACAATAGAAAGTCAACTGATGAAAGGATGTTCTCTTCTTATCAACAAGAACTCTCTCTGTTGTTCCAGCAACTTTCTGAGGCTGCAGAAAAGCTTGGTAATTAACCAGAGGACAGTGCAAAGAGCCCAAAATGCACATAAGAGGAAAAACTAAGATTATCTGTTTTCCTTCCAGGGCTTGACTGAAGTGTTTTAAATGTCTGAGGCTGGCAAGGCCATCTCCCAGTGCCTTTTGGCTTTGGCAGCACTCACTTAGAAGAACTGCCCTCCCTCTTCCCAGGGACCCACCTCACTGGAAATAGATTTTAAGTCTCCAGAGGAAGAAAATGGAAACAGCTGACTTCTCCCAGCCACAAGCTCAGTTGTCACCTTCCAGCTGGAGGCAGGCAGAAGGGTAAGTGCAAGGCTTCCCTCCCGCCCACACAAAGCTTCAGGCTCCCAAACAGATTTTACAGTTAGCATCCACCTACCAAAATCTGCTCAGAAAGCCAAAGCTCTCCTCAAACACGGGGACTGCAACCTGGCAAGACTCTCACTACCTCCAGCAACCTCGTGCAGAGGGGCTGGCAGGGCCAGGGCTTTCATGACACATCATCTCTGGAATTCACTGTTGAGTGTCTCACAGCCTCTGCTTGGTACAATGCCAGAGCTGTTTCTCAAATCCTGTGTGACCTACCAGCTGCTGAGGGCAAACCAGCGAGGCACACATCCACCCAGAGAGGAGACAAGATCAATGGACTGGTGATGAATGAACAGACTAATGCTTCACAAAACTCACTCCATACTCTTGGTTGGAGGGAACAGGTTCAGCTCCCTGGCTGTCCTGGAGGAGCCTGCACGATCCCAGAAAGGTCTTCAGTCCCTTTGTAGCACGACCTTTGTCTCAAGAGGCAGGGAGCTATGCAGCAGCACTGAGCAAGGCAGGCAGGTTGCCAGCTGAGGACTCAAACTCCTTCAGGGAACTGTAACAGTTATGTGGTAAATGCATTAACCACGGGAACAGCTTCCCAAAGGATGTGGTGGATCCCAAATTTTAAGTCTTTCCATTGTGAGTGGATGCCTCTTTTAGAAATGCAGGCTGCAGTTTGACCACAAGTGCTCACAGGGAGCTCTCAGGAAAATGCCATGACCCTAGAGAAGACAGGGGCTCAGACAGGGTACCCAGGCAGGCACTTTGAACCCTCAAGCTCCTAACCTATGAGATTCTTGCCCTTTGAACTGTGCCATGGAAATTCAAGACTTTTCATGGCTATGCTCCTTCTCCACATCTCTGTCCAGCCCACTTTTCAGCTGTTTCTATGATCTGTTTCAGGATAGCTAAATTTCCTTTGACCTAAGTTACTGAGCAATCCTCTGAACCTTGTCACCCTCTCCAGTTGGTTTTGTTTCCTTGTTTTTCAATTACAACCAGATCTCCTAGTGAAAGTTTCTCTGCCTCATAGCTTGAGATGCTGTTCCCTCGGCACCAGTTTCTTGGCAAAATTCCCAGATAAGGGCTAGTGAAAGCCTTCACAGCATGCAGCACCCAATGACCCACACTGCTAGAGTCAGGTCATTCACCATTCTGCCTACTCTGTTCCTTGGCAAGAGAGAGGAGACTAAATCTCACTCATGGCACAATTCCTCACTTTCTTTAACTTCATCTGTGACAACTGCATCAAGGGACAAGGCTGTCACACTCTGCCTAGGAGCTACCTCGGGATTCCCCTACACTAGTACTGCAGTGTGCTCACTGATGTTAAGCACCCAGTTATGTCTCTATTCTGAGTCCTCTCCTGTCAAATCAGATGCCTCAAGCTACTCAAAACATTTGGTGGTTTCCACTGGAGAATCAGCTTGTGAACCATTCCAATGCCCTTCAGAGGCTACTGTTAGCAAAGGGGGAGAAAAATATATTTGAAGGGAGAGGATATGCTTTGCCCTGCTCCTGACTTCACACTGCTGGGCTCTCCAGCACCAGGACCAAGCTCTGCAAACAGCCAGGTACAAGGAGGTCATGCTGAACCTCCCAGGAGACCAGTAAGAAGCAGGAAACTTTCTGCATGGACAAAAAAATTCCCTTATCTGGCTCAATCACAGTAGTATTTGGACGAAGTGTTCTTGCCCTATCTGGATTGTAATCTGGTGTTTCAGCAGGGCTGTTCTCAGGTCTCCAGCAACACTTAGCTGATCCACATGCACCTTGGTGGAAAGTGTTTATATATAAAGTTCTCCCTTTTCTCATCTCTTGGCTTTTGAGTTTCTAGTTCTCTTCAGGGTCTATAATCAGTGATTTACATTTATTTATAACCAATAAAAAACCTCCTCCATGATATCTATGCTACAGCACTTCTCCTTCTGACTCTTTTCCTTCCATTCACAAACCTAAACACTTCCATGGGCAGAAAAGGTGAAGCAAGGTAAATCCTTGCCAAAGGAAGAAGCTCTTCCATTATTCTCATCCAAGAAAGTGGTACAAAGAGAGAAAGATGAGAAGGGATGGCTCACATCCTGGGCCATGGCAGAGAGCTCGAAAAGACTCATCTCCAGGAGGACAGAGTGCCAGCACTTCTTTTTATAACTTAGCCAGCAGCTGCAGAATTTAAGCTTTACTAAAAGCCTATTTTGCTCTTGCTGCTGCAAAGGAAACCAACTCCCTCCTCCTCCCCTCCCAAATAAAAGGCCAAAGTCTGCAGACAGACATCCTGTAATGTCACCTTAGAAAGAGGTGGCAACCTGACTCATCTTAGTGGAACATGCATAGAGCAGTTTTACTTCAGGTTACAACAAATGAAATACATTGCTCCCACAGCTGATCCCTGCTTTAAGGCTTTATTATGAGCAATCCAACAAACCTCCAATATTCTCTGATTACAAGTGCAAGAAAGGAAAGGCAGGGAAAACAGGCGGGCTGGATTTTGACACTCTAGGCATCATTCATTTCACAGTCTCCCACTTTGTTTGCAGCACTGCTGTGTGCAGGAGCCCTCTCTCCTAGAGACACATGCCAGGTCAAAAAGACACCATTTAAACAGCCTTCCTATGACACATTTTAATATAACACAAAGAAGAGATTGCTTTATTTGTCAGGTCGGAACAAGAGATAGAGAGCACTGAACTAGATACCACGTACTAAATATTGTTCTTCAATGGCTATTCTAAGCCTACCTCAATTTATAGATTAATCTGCTGGATCAGTAATTTAGGCTATTTGATGATTAGCATTTAGAAGTATACATTTCTGGGAAGGCTGAAAATGTGCTTGTGATTTACAAAATTACTGCAGGGTCTCTAGTGGATTATTTGTCAGAGGCAGGTGTTCAGCATTAGCCACATTCTCCCTTCTCTCCCCACATCCAGGTTTAGTATCAGCAATGAAATACCAACTGTTCCTGCAGCATTTAGTCTAAAACAGAAAAGCAAGTGCGAGTCTTGTCCCCCTTCCCATTTCTAGCCTGCTGCCACACAATATTAAGGCTTTAGGATGATGCATATCAACCAGCTGGGGTGTGGGGGTAAACGGGACCGGAAAGCATCCAAGTAATCTGTGCCCTCCCCACAGCCTGGAGAGAGCACCCAAAGCCTGCCACAAGGAACATTCCTCCTCTGCATCCGTGCTTGTGGATGAGGATGGTGCCAGCTGAACAAAACAGATTTGAAGAGGGAAAGAGCCAGTCTGCCTCTCTTTGCAGCTAGCCCCTCCTTTTGCCCAGCCCTTTCCGACTCTGACCCCAAGCCGCTGCTATCTTACAGGCCTGCGTTGGGATTTCCTCTGGAGCTTGTCCACAGAGCTCTTTAAAATGGCAGTTGGAATCCTCATGAAACACCAGACTAAGCATCCTTCCTCAAATGCCGTGTGCATGTGCTCCAAAACCCCCCTGAAGCCTGCAGCGTCTGCAAAGCAGGCAGTGAGCACTGCTTCAGCTGGCTCTCAGCGTGGCCCCTTTCATAACACAAAAGGAAGCTCGAATCCCTCCGGGCTCAGATTTTTTCCAAACTGGGTAAACACACGCAAACACACATTATTTGCATGCACAGCAACTGGGACAAAGGATCTGTGGCCAGGTGGGTGTCTAACTGGTGGTCCAGGCATGTGGTAACATGTGTACAATCCTAGAAATCTTGAGCTAAAAGAGACTTATCTCTAGACTGACTCTGTGCTGCTTCCAAGTCTTGCTTTGAGATTAAAAAGCAGCCTTTGTTGTTTGGATTATTACCATTTCAGAAAAAAACCCCACCCCTGCTCAGCCCCCCACCCCAAAGTTTTAGTTTGTAACCCAAAACATCAGTGCCTTAATAACATAAGGTCAAAGCCCTCCAAGTCATTAGGCAGATTATATTTAAGAGCCCTATGTGCAGCTGATCAGAGGCTTATTCCTTAAAGGATTGAAATGGCAAGCCAGCGCACCTCAGCAAGCAATCTTTTTTAATAGTCAATTAGCAGAGATGTGCTCTTCTGAGCTAAAGATCACTGCAGACAAAAAAGAAAAAAAAAAGAAAAAAAGAAAAAGAAAAAAAAAAGAAATGCACCACCGTCAGCTTTCCTCCACTTCTGCTATTAAATCAAGATGATCTGCTCTTTCTTTAGCTGGTAAGGCAGGGATGCAGTTAGAAGTCACACACCAGTTTTATTCCAACCAGATTGGTAACAAACCATTTTTTTAGACTAGAGGGGTGCTGGATAGACTGAGAGGCCAATAGCAAAACCCCAACTTTTTCAATACGAAGTTTTCTCTTGGAGCATGTAACTAAACTAGGACAAGATACAATCCTCTAGCAGGGTCTCCCCTTGCCGCTCCAGACAACCCCACATGCAGTGCCATACTTCTGGGAGGAGGTAGAGCTAACTAAGGGCAGATTTGCATAGTGTTGATGTATTAGTACCTGCCAAATTACAGCAAGGGCAGGCCACCTGCATCCAGCCACATGCTGGCAACAAGCACTGCAGCAAACCAGAGCACACACCTAAGGTTTCACAGGCACATGGACAACAGTGTAACCAAAAGCACATGGGAGCTCTTCTCTAGAGTTGCCAGCTCCAGTGTTCAAAAGCCCAGTCAGCCTCTGCACCTCCTCCAGCTGACGTTTGCTTGAGGCCAGGCATTGCAGAAAAGGAACAAAATCAGAAGCAGCAATAATTTGCCTCCTAGTTTCCTACCCTAGCTTAAGCCAGCCAGAGTGGCTGTCCTTTCCTTCCAGCCATTAGAGGCAGAAACTTTGTTTTCCTTGCTCCAAAGCTGAGGTTCTTACCTGATCGCTTTCCCTCAAGGCTTCAGCTTTAGAAGGAAAATTTGCCAAGTATTTGCAGACTTGGCAGTTCATTCAAAGCTAGCATCACCCCCTCCCACAATCAGTCACATGTGATACTGAGTGACTCAATTTTCAACAAGAGGCTTGTGGTTGGTTAAGGGTGGAGCAGAGCTTTTATCAGAACCCAGCCCGGAGAGCCTGATGGAAAGGTTTGTGCCACCAATCAGTGCTCTTCACTGAGTCCCTTTTTTAAGAGTTTCAGCAGAAAGACTAAAGGGTTAAACTGCTCATGGACTCTGAATGACCATGTTGTGGCCACAGACCGTGTGAATGACCCTCTAAAGTCCTCTCTGCTGGAGAAGGTGAAGTGCAATGTCATGCTGCAGAAAAACGGTTACTAGTGCAACCTCCCAGGCAGTAGCAAGAGCAGGGTATGAAATGAGTCCATACTGACCCAGCAGCATTGACAGAACTACAGAATTTTAAGAAAAACACTCTTCTGATGCAATGTGAAAAAGTCAGAGACATAGCAGACAGTGAATATGGAAGAGTCAGTATGAAGGCACATCAGATTAGGGCTCTTCCTTGCTTGTGGGATACCACAAACATCTCTGCAGGCTGACACCTAACCTGGGGACTCCAATTTATTCTCCTGCTTTAAAGAACAGGAAGAACACAAAGACGCCCAAAGCCTGATAGCCAGCCTGGTGACAATGTGCAGAGAGAAACTGAAGCTTACTTTCTGCTCTTATCATTGCCATGCTGACTCTGTACAAAGGGAACAAAAACAAAGCAAGACTTCTTGAATGCCCTTTCTCAGCAGCAGAGTTAAACAAGACTGATTCTGAACGGCAAAAGACTCTGAAGTTGCCACTAGAGACAATAATTTTTCACAGTATAGCCTTACCTGAATGCAGCAACAGGAATGAATTCTGACAGAAGAAAAACTGACAACTTTTGCCATTTAAATATATGCCTAAAGGCACCGCTTACAAGCAGGATTCTTAAATTATGAACAAAGCCCCCCTTCAGTTTTCTTCTCCCTCACAGCAAAATCCTACAGGAGCATCTCCCAGGTGGGGTGATGCTTACCTGAACAGACCCTGCTGTGCTCAACTCCACAGAGAACGGAGCAGATGGGAAAGTCTGCATCGGTACAGTCCCAAGTAGCAACTTCAAAGGGCAAGTGTTTATTTTACCTCTTTCCTTTCCTTTGAGTTGAGGCTGGCTTTCCCTGCTGGCTTCCTGACCTTGCACATTTGATTGAGACGAAGGTGAGAAGCAGCAAGCACTTATTTCAAACTCAGGAGCAAAAAAGGACTGCTAGGGCATGAACACAGGAGCAGAGAGGCCAAAGTTACAGGTGATGGTGGTTTGTAACAGGAAAGGTGACCTGGAGGTATTAACTCTCAGGGTTAAAGCACCACAAGGAATGATACTGCACTTCGGAAGAGGACAGACACAATCTCTCAGTCCTCCCATGGGTGTGAGGCACACCCTGCAACTTGGGAAGAAAAGAGCAGTATGCAGCGATGAAGTCACACAGCAAACTCAAAGTCAGAGCCAAGGTGTACTGGCTCCTAGCTATGCCTGGCTACCAGAGTCACCTCCTCTTCACCTTGCACTTCTTTCCTTCAGACTGTACACCACCTGTATGTGCAGCTTGGCTGAGAAAACCTGGCTGTGCTGTGGAAGTGTTGGTAACTCAGCTGCATGTCTAATCCAGATCAGGGATTTTCCTTGTGCTACAAACAAAGCAAGCGCCCTGAGACACTGGGTAAGTCTGTTACACCACACACAACCTGCTCACCATCAAATCCTCTTCAAGAAACTTCATCACTTGTTTCAACCTGCTGACATAACAATGAAAGGCTGGCAGGAGAACGTTAAACATGGTTTCAGGCTGCTCTAGAGATGGTTGTGTGGGAACAGCTCACACCCCTCTCCTGAGCACACGCTGGGGCGAGTGTAGTTTGTACACTACTCATTTCTGAGGTCATGCAGCTTCAGCAAGGGGAGCATCTTTGTTCCTGCCACATGTGTCTGCCTTTAAGGGGATATGAAAGCTGCTGGCTTTGTTTAACACTGGGATTCATGCCTTTCAACCCCCTTCCCACAATTTTCAATACAGACAGTTAGAAGGTCTTCTCCAAACTCTTTTCTTTGCTTCCTTCTTCGAGTTTAGGACAAGGTTAATCTGGTCCTCCCTGATTTTGCCAAATAATTTTCTGGAGATCCCAACAATGACTATTTATTGATTGAAGAGCTGGAGCACCACAAGGCTAATGAAGAGGTCCTTTTCCCAAAAAGTGTTTGATAGCTGAGAAAGCAAAAGCAAGAGACTACAAGAATCTCTCAGTGCTTCTCACATTACATCCTCCCCTTTGTTGTTCATATTTAAAGCCTGCAAAGCCCCATATATTTAATTCCCTGTACGTTGCTTGGTCTCCTGCATTGCAAGCAAGGCTATGTCATGAGAACTCCAGCACAGCACATCCTTACCCATCAATTTTGGGAAACAGGGCTGGGCTGTGGTAAGGAGTAGACCAAGAGGAACATTGTTTTATTCCCTATAGGATCTCCACATGCTTCCCTACCCCCACACCATTTGGAGGAAGCAGTAGGGAAAAGAGGAGCATGTTAGACACTTCAGACTTTGGTCTTTTTCATATCTGCAAATGCAAGTTTCTTATTAAAAGATAAAGAAAAAACCCTTTCATCCTCTACGTACCAACCTAATCTTTAAATACCCAGAGAAATATAAGTAATTGAGAGATGCCTTTAGCAGCTGTGGGCTCAGTCATCCCTTTCATGTACACAGGCAGAAGATGACTAGGACTAAGGGTTGCTTAAGTTAAAACTGACATAGTGTGATCGCTGTGCCTGGCAATGAATATTAAAACCAATGACAAGATTGACATTATCTAGCTGCACCGTAGCTTCTACTTTTTTTTTTTTTTTTTCCCCATTTATATACTCTGTTCCTCTGTTCTAACTGCAAGGATCTGAGTCAGGAAAATACAGCTCAGGCTGACAACTTCCAGAAGTGCTTGCTAAAGCCCAGCTTGTAGAGTGCCAAACTTGAGACACTTAAAAGAGCTCAGCTTATAAAGCAACACAATTTCCTGGGAACAAACACGAATAAAAACACTCTTTGTGTGTCAAACGTGTGCTGTGCATACATTTGAAGTTTCAAAGAGGCACCCCTTGATTTTTTTTTTCTAAATGTTGGGCAATGTTGCTAAATCCTTCTCACCTTCACAACTAGTTCTGTTCTCTCAGAAGTGACTGCAGAGAGGCAGTAATGAATTGGAGCTCTCCCACATGCTCTAGGGACCAAGTTAGCTACAGTTTCTGCCCCCAGCGATGACAGATGTTTTCCTGAATGTGTAGAATTCTTTTTTTTTCCCTAAAGAAATGCCTTAAAAGCTGCTAAATGGCTCTAACTGAATGAGTGGTGATTAAACAAGGGCATAAGACAGAACAAGCAAGTTGCCAAAATGCTTTCTCTCTTTAAATAGGAGAAAGCAACAGTGCCTGCACAGACTTGCTCCAATGCCCAAACTGCTCTCACCATGAATATGTACCTTATTTCTGGCTTCAACTTTTAGTCACTACTTACAGCTGCTTCTTGGTGGGCTGGGTCAAAGAGCACCTCCTTCAACTGAGACTTACATCCTTGTGCTGAAAACTACAGGCTAAGGTCAAGTCATGATTCCTCCGACCCCAAAAGCTGTACCTCAGCTCTCAGGTTAATCAGAGCCACCATGTGATCCAAAAACTCATGCTGACTTTTGTCGTGGAGGTGGGAGCTGTTTCCAAGCAACAGGGCTAAAACCTTGGGCTGCCCAAGGTCACAGAGGATATCTCTGCTGAGGAGCACATTTAGGCACTTCTGCAGCTGCTGCCCCCAACTCCACAGAGAGCATACAAAGCCTCCTGGGGGATCCCCTTGTATGTTAAACACAGGCCAGCTGGTTCCTCTGCAGCTGTAGAACAAACGTAAGCGTAGCTCTCCCATGGGCTGACAGCCCCACTTATTCTACAGCAAGAATGAAGGCAGCAACAGCACTGCTTGGGTGTCCATAGCAGAGACGTTCTCCTCCAGCTCCCAGGGTTTCCCCTCTCCACTGTTCTCACCCCACAGAGATGCACAAGCACTGCTGCCAGGCTGCTCCCACATTGCCATCAAGCATTGCTCTGGTCTCACCTCTTCAGGCTGCCTCACAGCATCAGTTTGATCATCACAACTCCATGAGGGGCAGGGACCTAATTCTTGATACCTCCTTCCTCTCTCCCTGTCCTTCAAAGTAAAGAGACATTTGCTATCAGCCAGCTAGGAAGTGTTTTCATCAGCAGATGTTCTCCTTGAGCATCTTGTCATCACAATTTGTCCTCTTAAATCCTTCTGAAGTGACAAGATGCTTGCTGAAAGCTGATGGTCAAGAGCTCACACAGCAAAATTGAGCTCAGCCTGGCCACTTTGTAAATAGTTTTATTGTACATGGAAAAAAAGGTATGAAAGCCCTGCACAGGGCATAAACAGGCTGATTGTACATAATGGACATTGTTAGGTGTCTGAATAGGTCACTGACTCAAAGGAAAGTTCAGCTCTACAATGCAGGTCTTGAGCTCTAAATACAAGCAGAAAGCATCCCTGCGCACTCACATCCCATGCATTCAGCACAGCTGGATTTTTTTGTATTTCTCACTGTCCATTTCCTCCTGAATTTCCCTAGTTTCCTTCCATTTGTATTATGAGCCTTTGTTCTTTCTCTGCTCTCTTCCTCCTTCTATTTTGAAGTGTACAGATGGAGTCTAAGGGTGGGGAAGCAAGCAGAGTTACAGCGTACTAGAAAAACAACTTTCACAGCTTAGTAAAAATAGGATAAACCAACTCTAGCACTATATGGAAGCAGTGACCCCTGTTGCAAGAGACAGAACCCTGTCAAACTGCAGCTACAAAGAATTTTGTATGTTAAAAGTTAAAAATAGGGCCCTTCATGGAATTAATTTCATCCTAGCATTTGTTAGTTGTTCAACCCTTGCACATGAAGCTTTGCACCAGGACATTCATCATCCATCACGGTGGATCGGCATGTAGCGAGTGATAAGGGAAAATGGCTCTAAACTGAAAGAAAGGAGGTTTAGATTAGTTACTAGGAAAAAATCCCTCCCTGTGAGGTGAAAGGCATTAGCACAGCTTGCCTTGAGAAACTGTGGATATCCTATATATGAAAGTGTTCAAGGCAAGGTTGGATGGGGCTTGGAGGAACCTGGTCTAGTGCAAGGTGTCCCTGACCAAGGCAGGGAGGTGGAATGAGATGATCCTTTTAAGATCCCTTCCAACCCAAATCATTCTAGGATTTTAAGAATATTCTTCTTCCCATGAACAGGTCTTGAAATATGACAAGCATTTGTGTAGTACAGTTCAACTTTGAACATGGCTTAATTGAGACATCCTGAGCAAAAGATCTGAGTGTCCCTACAGTCTTTCAGCACAGGAGGCAGGTTTTTGCAGTGACAGGCTGGGTTTGGGTCTGACACCAAGGAGCTTCTCCTTTGGCCTCAGACAAGTCACAGATTGCCCACTAACAATATGAATTTTTTAAAACGCACCTGCTGTGAAGAACAAACCCAGAAGCTGGGTCACTGATGTACAGCTGAGAAGCACAAGCTGAGAGAGGTTCTCAGCTCTAAGGACAGAGCCAGGGAAGTGCTGGAAAATACCTACAGAAGTTGTCTAGTTGTTGTGGCATCCCTTTGTTTCGGGTTTCTCAATTAGGAGTGTCCCTCACTGAGGTCCAAGACACCCTGTGATCTCAGGATTGTTCTGGGAACAGGGTAGGTCCTGCCCCAACAGAGCAGTGCAGACAAGCTTCATACATTTTCTACAAGTTTTCTACAGTATTTCTTTCCAAATATTCAAAAAGACAACCTGCATGCATTAAAACCATCATCAGGACTCCTGCAGCATTTGAGACTTCCAGAGCTGTCAGCTCTTTCAGTGATAATAATCACCTGTCAAATATGCAGATCAGACTGGAGAAGAAATAGGGGTTAAAAGGAAAAACATCAATAAGTACCTCAAGCTGGAGTCAAGCCAATCATAAGACTGAATTCAGCTGCTTTGTTAAGTATCTTTTAAGTCAACATGTTCCTCCTGTAGTGCAGGAGCCTTAGGATGACTCCACAGTAGTTTTGTGCCTGTGGCTTTAAATTTGCCAATAAATAGTCTATGCACTCATGCACACGATGGACGTAGGGGAGGGAGAAAAGAGGAAGATTTTAGATTACAACAAAACCAGCATTTGTCATTTGCTTTAGTTGGTGTGAGAGACAGATTCCACACTCTTGGACTGAGGAAGAATATTTTTTGTTCCACTCCTGATGTGCTTGGCTGCCTTATGCCAAAACCTGTTTTAAATCCATTAACGAAATTAGGCTGCATCTATGTAACTTCTTAATACACCAATGGAAAAAGGGCACTTGGGCATATTTCTGGGAACAACAGACATCCAAAATTCCCAGCACTGTCACATGAAGCACTGCTCTCTGGCCAGCTCCCTCCTCAAAATCTACTTTCTCCCTAGAATATCACCCTAAGTTTGTCACAGACTGCTTTATGGAGAACACAGGAACTTGATGAGATTCACGTTTCTCTTTGTAGTGACACCTCAGTACCAGCTCCTCCAGCATTGCTGCTGTGTTTGCATCCAGGTTCATACATACTGGTGAGATCACACTCAGACACACAGAGCAGGTTTTGACGCTCATCTGCTCTGAGGTCTGTTCCAGGTAGTAAGGATAATAGGAATGACATGGAAGCCTTTTACTTTCTGTACTGCCCTGTGCCTGCTCTAAAGGAACCCACCCAGCACCACCACCACAACCAACTCATCAAGAGAGGATGAACTGAAAGCCTTCAAGGACAGGGGCCACTGTTGGTAGAGATAGGGGCTGTGCCTAGGATAGTACCTTTCTCCAGAGATCTGGAGAAGAGATGCAAAAGCTTCTTACAGCAAAATGAGAATTATTTCAGCATATGAAAATAAAGACATCCTTCCCAGACTGTTAAGGCACTAGTAGACTACTTTTTAAAAAAACTGAGTTAAAGGACACAGCAACAGTTAATAAAATGGGCAGCAGTATTTTTTGGCAGAAGTAATTTAAGGCTAACCTCCTGTTCCATGAACAGTGGCAGCCTTAATGGGAAGGATCGCTGAGTCAGCTTTTGCTTTGGAATTCACAATGTGCTCTATGTTTTCCAGCAGGCTCTAATCTACTAGGCAAAGCTGAAGTGGGGGAAAGAGGGCAAACATAAGACCTTTGAAGAAATGTGGAAAGAAATATATGGAATTCAAGTCTCTGTTTAATTAAAAAGCCAAAGAAAATGTATCATGGTGTCTCTGAATGAGTTCAGACTGCAAAGACCACAGGCAGCAGCAGCTGCATGTATGTGACTCCAGAGATGCTGCACTAGCACATGACCTATTTATTCTTGCAACTCTAAGCAACAGCAGATAATAATCCTAATATTATCTTATCCTAATAGCAACCTTAACACATATACACACAGAACAGCTTTCAAAACAGGAGATTGCTCACTGCAAGTGAACTGTTGCCCAAGGGACCTAGTTTATCCAGGACCTTGCCTCTACCACTGCTCTAGAGCACACGCCTAAGAGAAGAAAGTATAAAATGGTCCTCAGTCCAAGGTCCCTTGGTGCATGTTTCCTGCCTTTAGAAAACAAGCTCGTTTTCGAAAGATTAGGTTCTTTAACTAAGAATGAAGTTCCTTCACAATTTAAATCTATCCATATCTTCCATGACACTGGCTCCAGCACTCAGCTGTTGCAGGGCTGTTTTAGCATGCGATGCTGGCAGTCAGGCTAGCTTCAGCTAAGTGCACAGAAATAGCTCAGCAAAAACATCCAACGACCATGGATGTGACAGGAATAGTGGGAACACAACAGCCAGTGGCCAGATCATCTGGCTGATGCTGCGCTGCAGAAGCCTAAGCCTGAAAGAAGTGTCGCGCAAAGGACCACGCTGTTAACAGTATCTTTTGCAAGTAGCCATGAAAAGCTTTTATATCCAAATAAAGGACTTGGCAGCGAAAAACCACTTCCTCTTATTTACTCTCTCCACATTGAGTGAAACTTAAGGTGAATTTAGAGACTGAGTTGCTATTCCCCTCCGTGTCTTCTGCAGCCTTTCAGCAGTTTTTACTTTTTACATGAAGATAGTTATCCTAAATTTTTATAAGATTGCTTTTACTTTACCAACTAACCATGCTGGGGTGCTCAGACTCTACAGGGCAGTGTACACAACTGCCATACACTAACCCAAAACAATGTGTTCCCAGGATGCTCCCAAGATGCTCCCTGATGCATCAGGTGATCTCTCTGGCACAGTACAAAAGAGGAGTCCCCTCCTGCACAGCTTTACCTTGCCCAGATGAGCCCCAGTTTTGCTAGGATGCTCTCTGCTACCCTCATCAACAGGTACCTCTTTATTTTGAACGTCTCTTGTAGCAAGAACTACATTCTATATTGGAACAGCCTGCAAAAATTAAATAAGGAGCCATGACTAGTTATGTCATAGACAATACTTACTACAACCAGCTAATGTAAAAGCCAGAAAATATCCTACAGCCAGCTCCCCACCTTCACAGCAGCAGGGGAGGAAGTGGGGCTGCAATGCCCAAAGTGTCAGACCTCCACTCACTGCTGTGCAGCCAGCCTGGGTGCCTCAACAGGCACTGCCCAGCAAATCCCACTTGGAGAGAGCTGATTAGACCAGGTACAGGAAGGCACAAAGCCAGCTCAGATCTGAAAGCAGCACAGCTCATCCTGCACAAAGCTATGTTTTGCTAACAAGCCCTCTGAGAACTGGCAGGTACACTCTGTGTGCAGCCAGCTCAGGAGTCAGCAGGCTTCTTACAATTTATTCACAAGCTATGATGGGGAAGAGGCAACTGAACAGGCAGGAACCTCAGCATGTCTGACTGTGTATTAGTTCCACACATGGCTCAAAGTCTTAAAGGGAGTGATGAGATGAGAAGTTACTTTAAGAAGTTTCTCAGCCCTCAGCATGCCTTCTGGATGACTCTTCAACTCGATTAGCTGATGAAGAACCACACAGCAGAAGTACTTGATACTCTCTGAACTGAGGCTCTAGAGATGAGGATGACCTACCACATCCAGCTCCCCAAGCCTTGAGCATTTCCAAGGAACAGGGTCTTCACCTCTTCCTCCACAGCCATCAATCCATAGGCGCCTAGGTTTCTGGGCAGTTGCTCCCTTCTTAGTTACATTACAAATCAAAGTAAATAAAAAACTGTCAGGGGCCTCTTCCAAAGACTATGCCCGAATCTCTTCCATTTTCAGCCCCACAGCCTGTGGGCCCATGAGGACTCCATCCATTATTTCTCCATCTGAAGTATGTTACCACTTTGCAAAGCTCTTCCTTTTATTTTACACACCACTGAATTCCACACGGCATTCAGCATAAGCTCTGAGCTAATGCTTCAAGGCTCCCAGATTGTCACAGCCACAGCCCTGTTATATTGGTATCAATATTTAAAACCAAGAGGCCTCTTCCTCCAACACAATCAGCATTTCCAGGTTTATCACAAACAGTAAAAAATTCATGCATGTACATTTGGCTCAAGGTGCACATATGAAAGCAGATTCACTCATGCATCAGCCAGACAGCTGACATCCATCCTGACATTTATCTCCATGGATAAGGAAAGATGAATCACTTACAGCTATACAGCTGGGGAGTTTGCCCTTGGTCAAGCCAGTAAATGACATAAATCAGCCACTGTACATCCTCAAATTCAGAGACAGGCACCTTGAGAGAGCTGGAGAGCAAGAGGAGCAGTGGCAGTCTCTTCCACATGAAACAGGCACAAACACAACCACATCCTAGTGACACCTAAGTAAGACCCACGAAAGTAGAGCTCAAGAAATTTGCTGTATTCTGGGAAGTTCTGGCATATTTGTAACTGTTTCAAATGATTTGATCAACAATTAGTTGCCATTGTTAATTAAGCTCAAAGAAAGGGAGGATTCTTCATTTATTGGAGTTGAAGAACTCAGATACATTTCTTTACCAGAAAAAGGCCACTGGTTTGGCACAGGGGTGGCTGGGGAGAAGCAGAGGCTGTAGCTGACAGTTGACTGAGTAGCCAGTTTGCAGGCCTGCCATGTTAGTAATGCCCAGTTCAGAGAGGGGTTTTTTTTTGTTTTATTGAAAACCCTTTTTTCATGCACAATAGGACTTTTCACCTAAAAGCAGCAGTAGTTAGTCCAGCAGTCACAAAGGCTACGTGGGAAGCAAGTGCTATAAGAAAGGCAATCCAGAAGCTCAGGGCCAGCCTCAGATCTGGAAAATTGCATCAACCAGGCTTCCCAGGTAATCTCAGGCACACCAGCCTGTGGGTACCTTCACTTCTCCATTTAACAGCCAGGTTGGATGAAGACAATAACCACAGCACAGTGATCAGGACCAGGCAAAGGGCATTTCCAGGGGGTACATTAACAGGACAGTTGGTCCCAAACATTTTCACCCATTCCAGCAAGGGGTTTGGTACCTTCAGCATACATCACAAACCCACTGGTTCTGGCTCAAATTACCTAGAAAATAGTGCTAAAGCCAAATTCCCTCCTGCAAAGCACAGCTCCTGACAAAGAAAGGACACTGGAGGTTCGCATTTTTTCATCGTTACTCAAAAATAAAATAGCAGCAGCAAGAGGCCAGGGTGGGCTCATAAAGGCACTGTATTACAACACAGCTGTACATGCTGCCCAAAACTGCTTCAGGCTGAGATGTTTGTGCTGGTTTAGTCTGGATGGCACTCAAAGCCTCCCTTTTATGTCAAGAACAGATCTGACTCCAAATAACCTAGTGTGACACCTGTCACTGAGTCACATACTAAGGACAAAGCAGCACAAATACCTGCTGACCTGGCTCAACATGAGCAGGGCAGGTTGTGGAGCAGGAAGGTATCAAAGCTGACCAGAGGATTCCTGTGCCAAGCAGAGACAGGAAAGCACTTGTTGTAACAGCCATGCTACCTACTTCCCATCCAGCCTGCCTAGTGCTAAAAGAAAGAGGCAGCAGGAAACTTTTTTCCAGGAGACATTTGTTTGTAACAAAGGAAGTAGAAGATAGACAGCTCTGTAGCATCCCTCAGCAGCTATGGCCAATAACCTCTTACTAATATTCATCAATATTCTTACTAATATTCACCAACAAACTTTTACTTCCAATGGCTTTGAGAAAAGTAAGGATGAAAAACCCTTCCCTCATTTGTTTGAGTGCAGGCATTCTATCCCCATGAAAAATCCAAACCCTGCCCTACAATCACAACACTGACCACGGGAAAGCTGCTAAGCACCCTGACTGTCTCACAGGACCTGTAAAGCTGCTGCTATACTACTCCTTCAAAAGATTCTTAAGGGTCCTTGTTAAATGCAAGGGCCATGAAACCATAAAGCAAGGATGGAGACAGCTATCCTGTACAGTCTTCAAAGTCAGCCCAAAGCATATGACCTGTTTTGTGCTGATCTGTTTGCAGAGGTCATGTAATTCTCGAGTAGTGTTTCTGTTTCCAAAACAAATGCTGCACACTTTTCTTTGACTTGGGAAAGTGAAAAAAAATCCCTTCCAGTGCAAATAGCCAAATAGTGTTGGCGAGGCTCACAAATGCACGCATGTGAGTGGGAAAGGAAAAGGAGACCATTTCCAGCTTTCCAAAGGGTTACTGCAAACAGCAGGGAGGGAGAAGGGATTTCACACATTAGGAAAAACACCATGATGGTGCTTGTCCTTAAAGCAGACGCTACACAGAATGCCCTGGGTTGCACTGTCTGTTTAGCACTTCTCTAACACCAAATGTTAGATGGAACCCCTTGTCACAGGGTGCACATTGCAGCACCGTACTGGCTGCAGGTCAGTGTGCAGAGTGCTGTACAAACCACTCCTGAACCACCTTCCTATTTTTCTGGCCTAAACAACTTCACTGTGCATCATCCAGAACCTATGGCAAAGCCAAGGACATTGCCGCGTTCCAGTCTCCAGAGAGTTGGAGATATCGCATATACCAGCTGCTTCCTCAGCCGCCCTGCAATGGGAAATCTGCAGGTCACAGATGAAGAGACAGACATGCTGCATCCCAGTCACAGTGTAAGGAGACAGCACGACCATGGTGAAAAACTACTCTTTCAGTGTTCTCCCAAGAAAGTTAAAAAATCTCATCTTTCACACGCTCACGCCTCTGCTGGGTTTTCGCAAAGCTTCCCTATGCAAGCTGTACTGGCAGGGAGGCAGCTCCAGAGGAGTCAGGAAGGTTATCCTGCCTCTAGCAGAGGGGAGGGGGTGGGGGGAGATGAAGCCGAAGCCGGCTGAATTCCCACAGGCTTTGCATTATGAAAGCCATGAGCAGCAATCAGCCAGACTTCCCGAGCTCTCTTTAACCCCCTCCTTGCTGCTAAACAAGCATCTGAACTGACCTCTGAACAGCAAACAGATACTGGTGACACACAGCGTATGGATACTCGATCTCAAGGCAAAACAGGCAAGCATCTAAAAAACCAGCCATGTACTTTCAGTATTTTCCAAGAGGTTCATGTTTTCTCTGTACTTGCATTCATGGGTGCTGCAACCAGACCTGCTGCTCTCAATCCTGCAGCTTAAAGGGGGAAAAAAAAAGTTACAATCCAACCCTGCACATGCCCAGGACTTGTTACTTCAAGAAATGCCATCATTGTTCTCCAGCCAGGCAGTCAGGCGATGAACAGGCATCACTATTGTCCACTGGCTGCCCGGGGGCTTTTAGTAACAGCACTGAAGTATGAGCTCTTGAAAGGGTATCATATCTTTTGCACAAGGTCAGATCAGACTCATATATATCCTCTATTATTTTGCTGATAATCTTAGAATCCTAAAATGGTTTGGATTTTAAAGGATCTCATAAAGGATCATCTCATTCCACTCCTCTGCCTTGGGCAGGCACACCTTGCACTAGTCCAAGTTGCTCCATGCCCCATCCAACCTGGCCTTGAACGCTCCCAGGGATGGGGCAGCCTCAGCTCCTCTGGGTGGCCTGTGCCAGGGCCTCGCCACCCTCATAGGGAAGAATCAATAGTAGATGCCACAAGAAGAGATGGCACAAAATACATCTTCCCCCGGGATTCCCAGAAAAAAGACTGGTCTTCAACAGAAATGCCAAATAAATCTGTTCCCTCCGCTCCCTGCCTCAGTGGGTACAAGAGCATGTCACACATGTCCTTGCACACACGAAGGGACATCTGCTGCCAACACAGCACTGGTTATCTGCCTCTGCAGAGGGTCCCTCTGTACAGCAACTGCCTCAAGGACCACGCACGCTCTGAAAAGCACAACGGCAAGGGCTCAGGGGCAAAAACGACTGGGCTGAAACCCAACACATTAGTAAGGCTTTGAAACTCCTTGGATAGCAAAACAAAGTACTCCATGGCTTGGCAGACTGGATTAGAGCACCCTGGAGAGCTTGAGACAGACTGGAACTCGTTTAAGGTGCCCTTTCAGCTCAGACCGTGCACCAGTTCACTTAAGGCTCAGTTTTTCTGCAGGAATAAGAGAAGTGAAAAAAATGGGGGGCTCTGCCATCCCCACACCAGGACAGCAACAGCTGAAGTGAATCCCAGCTATCCTAACCATCCTCATGGCAGAGGAAATCCCCGTGGGCCAGGCAGACACTTGCTCAGCCCCTCCTGTCTTTTTTTTGAATCAAACAAAAGAGCAGTGGCAGAGACTGGTGCCAGCTGAAGAGATTGCAGCTCTGAAGAGAGACCAAGCACCCTTCAAGAGTTCAGTCACACCAACACCTTTCAGGCAGAAAGCGAGAAAGCTGGCATTAGTTGGTAACTAACCCTAATTACTTGACTTCACATCTTGATATCAATCCAGCCAGCCTGAGCATGCCCATTTTCTAAACACAGTCCTGCACAAGGCTGACAACATAGCATGCAGATCAAAGTTCTGGCCAACAAATGTGCTGGAAAATACTGGTGTGCTGATTTTCCATGAATGAGGCCTCTAGTATGAGATTTTCCATGAGTGAAGCCACTACTATGTGAAAAGCCTGGGGCAACAGGACTGCCTGAGAGCACTCTACTCTGACTGCCATTCCAGCCTTACTTACTTGGTTCATATTTTATGAAGAATTATTCAGCTGAACTTGCTCCTTGACATGAGAAAAAGGGAGGAACTTAAGTGTGGGAAAGCAAGAGGATGTAACACAAGCATCTGGTATGGGGGAGACACTCAAGGGACATGGTACAGCTCAGTTAATATGCAAGGAAACAATATAAAAGCAAAATAAAACAGGAGTGGAAACAAATCTTCTTGGTAGACACATGCCCAAGGCATGGCACAGCTGGGAACAGGAGCTCTTAGCATCCACCTTCAATCCCAGGATTTATCCATAAAGCAAGGCTGCCCTTCTCACCTCTCACTCCAGTAAGAGCAAGTCCAACATGGGAAGATACAGAGGTTTCTCTTTGCAACTTTGCAAGGGATCTGGAATAAAAATACAGCTGGCTTCATTCCCTATTAGCAGTTAATTTCCTCAATCATTTTCACAGAGGGAGAAAGAGAAATGCTCATGATCCAAGAGATGAAAGCATATGAAAATAAGCCTCATAAAACCTGTACTGCCCTAAGGGAAAACTGCCCCACAACTTTCATTGGGGAATTATCAAAGGCCCCAGACTAGTGGGGGGTTGTTTTTATTTTATAAGACAGATGCTTTAGAGAAGTAAGTCCTCAAATAGCTGAGATTCCATTCTGCTGAACCTCCAATGAGACTAGAAAAAGACACAGCTGATCCCACTTAGTCCAGCCCAGGGATCCAGCTTAGCCACATCAAGACGGAGGACTGGAGTAAGGCACAGAGCTGTACAGGCACTGCTAAACTTTCCAATAGGATGCCATTGCCCCAAAGAAAGGCAACTGCACTTGTGGTAGCACGGCCACAGGAAAGCACAGCACAGAGTGAAAGAATCTCATTCATTTCTGTTGCAAAACAGAGGCTGGGGTAGAAGGCATTGACTCATTTGGCCTGAGAACAAGAAAGAACTGCTCCTGAGAGACTAGTTTAAAACAAGGATGTTTAGTGCACATTTTGCTTTGAGTCTGGGAGAGTGAGTTTGAAACTTCCCACACTCAGAGCTCTGTTTCTTATCAAAATAGGTTTAACATAAGCTCAGGAGAAAGAACTGTTCAGAAAAAGGGCCAAGTCCCCAAATGGCGGAGCTCTCCCACTCATAGCTAAGCCTCAGAGGTGACTGCAGCCCTGGATAAGCCTGTGTGCAGGAACCAGGCAGGTCTCCAGCACAGGATCCAATAGTAGTGTGGCCAGAGCTCACAGCTCAGACAGCCAGACTCACTTGGCTCCTCAGCTGGGCTGTGAAACCCTTGTGGGTGCCCTCTCTGCTGCCAACCTGCACTGGCTGAGATGGGCACCCTCCGTGCTGTGGGTTCTCACTTCATGTGACCCTGACTCCAAGAGGGGAGGCAGATGCTCAGAGGATGATGTGTTTCACACGATTTACGAGTGTGCAGCAATCAGCATCTTATTTACTATGGCTGATGAAAACACTTCAACACTGAACAGATCCTTTTTCCCAATGACAAACTTCTCCTTCCTGACACATAAAAACACCTTTCCATGTTCATCCCTATAGAATAATTAACTTCAGTTCCATTAACAAATAAAACCAAGACATTCCAGAAACTCATCTAACCTTGTTACCACATTGACTCAAGGAGTGTAAAACAGTAGACAGACACTAACAATTAATAATTAAAATGAAGTTAATAGTAACAAGGAATCTAAGACCCAAAGAGAAATTATTTACTTGGAACAGCTATTGCCACATTTAATCTTTCACAACAAAATCATATGAATAGGAAATAAGTAAAACTAGCTCTAGGGCACAGAGTATTGCCCCTAGCTGGTTCATCATGTTCACAAAAAAGTATGTCATGTGCTACTACACCCAGACGTTTGGCTGTGGTGCAAGGGGCTGGATCTCTCCATCTGGGAGAACAGCACTCTCTGGAGCACATTAAGGGAAGAGCAGGAGAAGGATGGGAAACTTTGAATTCACTAGGAAGAGCAGAACTATTCAAGTGCTTAAGCAACTACTGAAAAAAACCCACCTCCAGCTCCCCCAAAGGTCTTGATTACTTGCTTTACTGGCATTCTTACTCATCCTGTACAAGAAAAATGTCCAAGAGTTTTAGCTAAATAATTGTTTGTAGTTGATGCTGAGCTGAATTCTGAAAATTCCTGCTTTCTGAGGAATAAAAGTCCATGGGATTGCTATGAAACGAAATTGCTCCCTAGAGGCATGCAAGTACTGCAGCACGTGCTCTGGATCATCTGAAGATTCCAAAAACCGAGAGCCTGTGCCTGTCCACCAGTATCTGCATATGTTCTCAAGTAACTACTGCTGGTCATAATAGCAAAGAGATCCAGTCAACTCATACAGAAAGAGCAAATTTTGCAAGGAAAAGCTTTGGATGCAAAGTAGCTCCTAGGAGGGGCCAGGCTGGAGAGGAAGAAATTACAGTTAACATGTAAGGATGCTGCAAACAGGCATCAGGTTCTCCCACCATCCCTATCCTCCCACAAAGATAAAAAAATTAGCATGTAGCAGAGTAAATGATTTCTAAAAGAAAAGCCCTGAAGCTTTTCACACCATTTAAGAGTCAGTCCATGTGAACTGCTCTACTGTAGGCTCTGGGAAGAGGGCATCCCTCATGAACAGGCTAGAGTTTATCTGGCTTTTTTTGTTCAGGGCAAGTATATGTTCTCAGGGTCAGAGCTTTCCTGCAGTGCCTTTTCCTGTTGGGTCTTGTACTGAGGTCCAAACCCTTGCAGTCCCAAAGCAGCCTGGGGGTCCACAAGCACAGCACCTCCTGAACTCTATGGGAGTGGTGCCTGCTTTCTTCAAAGGCAAATTGTACCCGGTGTTTATATCAGCCTACAAGGCATGAAAAAGGCCTAGGAGGTCAAACATCCACCACTGTAATTTCAGGCAGGATCAAAAAGAAAAGCAACAGCTGGGCTGAGTGAGCAAGTCCACGTTTAATTACAATGGTTTCGGTAATAAGCGAATGCAAGAACAAAGCCAGCGAAAAACCTCTCTTTTTCTTCCTGGCTCCTGTTCAGGCTGTATAGAAACAGCTGCCTAGAAGAGACTCTCAAATATGATCCACCAACTACATTTTTTCCATTTTCAGCACTGCTACAGCAGCAGTGTTCCCTGTGCAATGCCGCTGTGCTTTGACAAGGGCCAAGGGCCGACAGGCAGATCGCAGCTGCTCCCACCGCAGGGCTGGGTCAGTGCAGGGCTTTCCCAGCCTGGAGCTCAACCCCCTGTTGAGTCTCACAAGTACACGCACAGAGACATCTTGCAGTAAGCTGCTTGGAGGATTTAATTTGCTCTAACATCCTCTGAATATGAAATGCTGCTTGTAAAATGGGATTACTAGTGCAGGGATGATGGACTCTGCTCACAGGTCCTGGCTGGCCTGGGAAGAGGGCAGAAAACATCTCTTGGAGTACCAGGAATGCCTACTGATCCCTCCATCAGGTCATGCATTTTATTTACAGCCAGGATCTACTCTTGCTTTCCCCAAAAGGTCCTGAAGCAGTGGTTAAGGACAGGAAATGTGCCCTAAAACACACAGACAAGAAGGCTTAGCTGGCTGGGTGGAGGGCTTTTTTAGATGTTGGGAGCCTTCCACCCATTTATTGGGGCAGCAAGTGAGAAGGGATCAGTGGGTCCCTTCACCACATCTGATACCTCTGATGGCATCAGCAAGAGCCTAACAGAACTCAAGAGCACAACAGAAACAACTGGAACAGAGTATCACAACCTTAAACCTCTCCAACAAACCAATACCCACTGCTGACAGAACGCTGCCTAGCTGTGTGTCACAGGAGGACACAATGGGAGTAATGTGATGGCTGGGAAACCATCCCATCCCTGGGAACCAAGGGCTTCTGACCTTTCTAGCAAAGCCTGCTGAGAGAAGTGGGCGTGTTGTTTTGTACTCCTGGCTTTAATTACAGCCAAGTGTTTAAGTTATTTTCCTCCAACCACCCCCATGTCCCTCACAAGCACAAATTTAGCTTTTTATAGCACATCCGGTATGGATGTTAAACACATTCAGGAAATGCACTTTCAGCCCCAAACATCCCCTCCCCTGGACCAGTTACTTTGCAAGGGTTTGTAATATGGAGATGTGGACCCGGATGTTTGGTTTTGTGACCGTTGCTTTTCTGGATTACTTCTGTCTGTTTAGAGAAGAGAAATTCAATAAATGCAGGGTAGGTTGGCTGCATTCAGAAATAACGCATGCTGCTTTCAAGGTGAAGAAAAGCCAGATGGAGAGGCCACTCCTAGCTGCTCAAATTCCCTGCATACAGGGCAAGGCTCTTTTTTAATAGCTGACAAAGCTCCTGGGGGCTGACAATGGCTCACAGCACAGTGGGTGTCCACAGGCACAGCTAAGATCCCAAAATCACATTTTTCACTGCCTTGTGGCAATAGACTGGGGCTCTCCCATAATGCATAAGGGAAAAATGTGTCCTCTGCCCCAAAACTTCTATTTTAAGTAGACAAAAGGTGCAAAGAACAGTCAGGCTATGCCAGGCTCTGTCAGTCCCCAAGCACTGCTCTGGTATGTCACCAAGGCTTGTGGCTCTTTGCTCCAGAGCAGTAGGGTCTGGATAGCTTGGCTCAAGACTAAAACCTGACCTTAGTAATTGCTTAACATATGGGGCTTGCCTCTGGCTTTCAGGAATACCACAAGCTTGCTAGTAATTTTCTCACCTGAAAATACCCTGGCTGGCTTCCCAGCTGGAAGCATCTTCCTAAGCCCAACAGCAAGCATGTTTGCTGGCAGTCTCAGGGATCAGTCTCGGATACTAGTCCAAGACTCCCTGGAGCACTCTCAAATCAGAGGGCCTATGCTGGCCAGATTGCCCCAGAGAACCTCCTGCTAAAGCCTCAAGGGAGCTGGGCTGTTCCACACATTGATCCAAACACCACTGCTGCTCCTGTGCCCTGCACAAAGCCAGATGTGCTGCAGGAGGTAGCAAAAGTGAGGGCATTTGGGGCTGTGCTGCATCAGGGTTTGGTGCTCTGAAGAAACGCAAGGCATACAAGCCCTGGATATTTTTCCCCACCCTTCTCCACAGCCAGGTCACATCATGTTCTGGGCAAGCAACTGTCAGCAGGACATCACACATCAGCAAGCTGAACAATGGCCTAATTAAGCTGCTTCCAAAATAATCACACTGAAGGAAAGTTAAAGAAGTCCTTGAACTCATTATTTCTTATATTGATTTTTAGTCTACTTTTCTCCATATTTGATGTGAATTCTTCAGATATCTGCAACATTAATTGAAACTGAGCTGTGGCTATTACTCCTGAGCAATCCAAGCAAAAGTAACCATGCCCCTTGGTAATGACCAGGCTGCACAGGCCACCCAGCTCCTCCCCTGGGCCTGTAAGACACAGGAGGAAAGATGGATCTCTGCTGAACTGGAAGATGAACGGCCCCTGGAGCTTTCCCAGTGGGCTGCCAAACCTGCCTGCACTCAGAGCAGCAGGGCAACTGCTGGGCAAACTGGAAGGCAGATTTGAAAACACGGGATCACCAGCAGTGTGCACAGTGCAGAGCTGCCCCAGATTCAGCTGCCATTTGAACAAACTTTGGCCATGAAAACTGCACAAAGAATGCTAGCCCAACCCATAGTAAGTTTTCCAGCACAAAACCCTATAAACAACACTTAGGTTACAATTAATGAGCTCTGCAGGGATGAACCCTTGTGCAGTGTGAACAAGAGCATGAAGACTGTGCTCATCTATGCCCTCATTCAGCTCAGAGAACAGCAGCTGTCAAGGCTCATGCACACACACACTATGCTTTCACTACCCTGAGCTAAGTACAATCTATGCAACACTTAGCTAGAAAAAATGAGTGACAATCCAGCTGCAGCAACTGAACAACAGCATCTCAGGGACAGGCAGCCTTAACTCACATTGGAGAACTGCTCTAAGCAGATGGGAAGGACAATGTATTTATTTGATGGGCATTGTTTCTGTGCGATCGAATCATATACCGCTTACATCTTTCAAATATAAATGCAAACAACTGACTTAAATAAAAATCATCACTGGAACACCGAAGCATCTCCTCTATTCCTAAGAAGCTGGTGATCTTCCAAGCTCATCAGGAACCAGACTGCCATGTCAGATGCACAGGGGACCCGACCTCCTTGTATCTTTGACAAGCATTATGATAATCTCAGAATTAGGTGTTAGAGCTTGAACAGAAAAGTGACAAATCCACATCAAAATGATATTAGAGAACGTCAAAGAGGCAAAAACATCTCTCATTTAAATGATCACCCAAAGTCTCTAAGAAGCCACAGCCCAGCCTGACATGGCTTTTTATAGCCCTGAGAAGCACCTGTCAAAGGAACTGCAGGCAATCTCAGGCATGTTCCTTGGCCACCTGCAGTTTCATCAGGCTGCTCGAGACAGTCAGACCACTATTTCCTTACTAGGATGAATTATTTATGAAGATTAAAAAATTTGAGCCTGAACCTATGAAGTGAGTCACTGGAACTCACGGGTTGCTTCCCTCACTTCCCTCCAGCCCAAATCATCACACCTTCCAGGTCTAGTCTTGCTCCCACTGAAATCTTGCAGAAAACAAACACTCATTAAATACTGCAGAGCCTGCACTATTGGCTCCAGTGACATCTTTCTCACTAAGGGCCCACACCTGGGCAGGGAAATCCCATACTCACCCCGAGACTGTCGGCAAGGAACCTGGAGTTGCTGACTGCAGTTTCTCTTGCTGCTTCAGAAAAGATTTAGCTTCTTTTGAGTTTGAGTCCACTTCTTTAGTCACCCTGTTGGAGGAAAAGAGAAAAAACAGAGGGTGAGGAAGAGCTGTACTCAACATATCTATCAAGGAAATACAGCAAACAGGTACAAGTCTCCACATCCCTGCACAGAGTTCACCTTCACCAGCTGCAAGCTGAAGAACTCACATCTTGTTAAGATTTCATTCCAGTGACAAACCCTCTACATTCATGGCAGAAAAAAGTAAAAGAGTAGCTAATTAGAGCTGGGGGAGGAGGGGATTTTTTTCCTTCCAACAAACTGGAATGCGTATTCATTCAAACAGGCCTGTCTCACTAGCAGCTACTAAATGCTCTCCTCAGGTCACTGGGGGCAATTCCAGGCTCTTAATTGGGCTCTTGATTTTTCTCATTTGTTGGTCAGTGAGGCAGCTCTTCTGCCACCCACGTCTCACAGCCCACGGCATACAGGCTTGGCAACATCTGCAACCCAAAACACAGCATAGAAACTGGCTCTAGGAATGGGCAGCGAGAGAGAAAGCTCTGACAAGGCAGAATGTAGAAATTTACTCTCATTTTCTAGTTAATTTTTGTTTGAGAGCCTGAGGGTGCAAAATATTGAACTTCAAAAAATTATAAATCAATATGGCATCTACAGCAGGGAATGAATTATAAACATGAGAAAGAATCTCTAGAAAATCACTCAATAATTAATTGTTAGAAAACCCCAGCTACTTTAGCCCTCTCATTTACCATGACCTGCCTCCAGCAACACGCTTTTCACGCTCTCAGTAGCTCTTAATGAGGTTGCCCCGATTTGCCAAGCTAACAATTTTGTTCCCATGGAGCACAAGCCTGTGAGCCTCTCCAGGGCCCTGCAGCTCTACGGGCACAGAGGCAGCTTGACTCACAGCTCAGCCAGCACAGAAGAAACAATCCTCCATCTCACCCTCCTGCAGTGTGGGCCTCTGGCTATATCTGCTCCAGCAAAGATGTGCAGGCTCATCCCTGGTCTAGACCATATGCTGATGAGAGGCTGAAAGCCTGGCTGGCCATGGGATCTCCCCTGGCTACAAGTCAGGTTAATCACTGCTTGCTTCCTACCCACCAACCTGACCCCACAGCTTCCATGAATGAACTGGTTAATAGTCATGGAGAAATCCCAGGAGCTGCAGCCCCAGGTTTCTGCTGGGCTGGCATAAAGGAAAGTGACACAGAGTTATCTGTTAACCCTGGAGGCACTCATGTCCTGAAATCTCCCTTGCACACAACTAGTGCATCCATGTCTCCATCCTGACAGTGAATCAGCATCTGAAAATTCCTCCTTCTCCACAGACTGCAAATGCAGTGGAAAAGGCACAAGAATAAATGCCTGTGCTGTACAACTGCTCAGCCTTGTTCTGCCAGTGCAGGAGGAGATTAACCTCATTTCCCCCCTGCATTGTCACATGCCTTTCAAACCATGGCAGTCATGTGGATAGAGACAAATCCCACACTATGAATATTCAGAAGTGTTTGCTGATCAGATTGGTAAGGAAAGCGGTAGGAAAAGGAGAAGAGCAGTTCAGGAAGGAAAAAAAAACCCTTGCTACAGCATCATCACAACTTAGAACACCCCAAACACACCATCCAGTCACAGCCCTTGGCAACAGTGATCACGTCATGTAGCAGTCATATGCCAAAGGTTACCCTACACCACTGGATTTAATTTGACAGCATAAAAACTTGGTTTTCACTCAGCAATAAGACAGAATTCCCCTCAACCATGAGGCGGAGCTCAGATCAATGCAATCACACAGTCTATTTATTTTCAAATGCAGTATCTAAACAGCCAGCTATGACCCCTGCCAAGCTGAGAAGCAGCATCCTCTCTTGTGCACTCTGCAGTGTTGGCTTCTGGCAGGGCCCCTCTCCTCTTGTCACCCCCTGCACTGCTGTGCCTTCAGGGTGCACCCCTGGCATTCAGGGAGCAGGTGAGCCACAGAGAGGAATGTCAGGCAACCTTAAGCATGCAGGAATCCAAGAGGTGTAGCACAGTAACCACATGCCCTGGGGAAAAGCCAAACTCTAGACTGGTCTCAATAAAGCCACAGGACCTGCTCTTATGCTGGATCCCAGCTGTTGAACCCTGCACATTTCTGGGCCTTGAGGAGTGTAGGACCAAGAGGAGGCAGGGGTTGGGAAAGGAGGCAGAGGTCACTGAAAGCATGCCTTCCCACTGGCTCTGCTAAGAGATGACAGCTCAGCTCAGCTCCCACAAACCCACAGGGATCTGGAAATTAAGTAGCTTACAGCAAGCACACGCAACAGCAAGCAAGTCTTCAAAGCCAGTGGCAGAGCTGAGATCTCAGCACTGGGCCTTTGGCCTTAATCTCCTGTGTATCTTCAGCCTTCTCCAGCCCAGAGACAGTACTGATGTCCTCCCTACCAGCCGAGGAAAAGAAAGGCACAAAGCTAAAATGAAAAATAGCCCTAGAGATTTGCACTCCAACAGAGTTAGCACACTCTTGGCTGGACCAGCACTACAAGCCAGAGCTCTCACAACAGGATGCTGCTCAATCCCAGAAAGGGTGAGGAAGCAGAAAGCACATGATGCACAGGGAGAGTCTGGCACAGGCTTCAATGACAGACACTTCAGCCATCCAGGAGTACAAGTCAGATTGTCAGCAAGGGTTTACTTATGCTTCGATTCTCACGCACTCCTCCACCTCAGTGTACCAGTAACAATGGCTAGGCACAAAATACAACACTTAGTTCCATCTTCTTTGCTCCCTTTGGCCTGCCAGCAGCTGCTGTAACATATTTCTGGAGTTGTCCACTGCAGAAATTCAGCTGCAAAGCTGCATGCAACCTGTTCCACCAGGACTGCCCAGCTGGGGACAGAGGAATACGACAGAAGTGTAATTAAAAGTGACCTTTCAAGGCAATTCCATCACAAGACCCACTTACTGCCTCATAAACTGAAACAAAAGCTGCTCTGAGGCAGGCTGCTGCTGGGCTGATGCCAGCAGCAACTCCTGCACCACTCCAACAGGAATGATGGAAGAGTATTAAAGAGCTTTACAAGGTATTAATTCAGGTTATGCACATTTCAACCTTTCCCATATCCCAGGCCAGGAAGGAAAAAGAAATCCTCTGGTCTGCATTATTATGGAAGACAATAACTCTCTCCATGTAGAAACCAAAACAATTCTTGTTCTTCATGGGGAGAAATGGGAGTCATTAACCCAGCTGGAAGAAATCACAGTCATTACTAAGTAAAATTACAAGACCTTTCACTTTTAAATACTTGATAAATAACTATTTGCCTGACTGTTTATTGTGATGCTATTCACACATTGTAATCCAGGAATAAACATGAAAATAAGTGTATTGTCAGCAATAAACAAGTAGCTAGTGTCTTGCCCACTTGCAGCCCTTGTAATTCACATACAAAACCACTCACTCTAATCACTTTGCCACAGGGATTTCATTACACTGCTATGACATTAAATTGCATAATAAGACTTCCAAAACACAGAACAGTTATTAATTTTTCGGACCATGCCAGAGCCTGGTAGCACAGATTGTACAAGGTGTTGTGGAACTGTGAAATAAAAATGTCTTCCATATTTAGAAGTTGTTATAAGGAAAGTAAGCTAGAAACTGGATCACAAAGTGCCTTGAATACTTATAGATGTCCTTCTTAAGATCCTTCATCTCTGAACCAAGCTCAAAGTGGTAGCCAAACATTTAGGCATAGCCATACCCACCCAGCCTGCTGGTTTGGTGCTCAGTGCTGGGTATGCTAGTTCCAGCTTCCACTTCTCACCCTTCCTTTTACAGTTACCAACTGAAATGCTGCAACCTAAGTGTGTGGAAAAGGCCCTAGGTTATGGATGTTGGGCACAAACCACATGAAGGTAACACCTGCTGTCAAGGCTGTCCCAGAAGGGGTTCCACAGAGCACTTACAGTACTGAAATGTAGCAGATTAATTTAAGAGCAAGTGGTTGATCTGCTTCTAGCCGTGCCCTTAGCCCCATAAACTGCTACAAGGAAGGAAAAATACATGCTGGAATGAGCATTATGCTGACAGCTCCAGCTAATCTGCAGAAGAGGATTAAACCCAAATTTTCATGCTTTAGTTCAGTGGTAGAGTGAGTCTAATACACCAGCTTGTCTGCTGCACCCTGGTCTTACACCAGGTGTAGAGCTACTAGGGAAGAGGGCCCCAATCCATCACACCCTGGCACAACATAACACCCACAGCCCAGGACTTGTCCCAGCGTGGTGCTCAGATGCCTCCACTCCAGCACAGCTGAATCCACTCCTGCTGGCCAGAAACAGAACTTGCATAAGGGATGCCAAGGCTGCAGTGTGTCAGCAAAGTGCCCAGCTCACCAGTGAGCAGCAAGGGGCCCTGCAAGCCCTTGGAGAAATGCACCAGCAGAGCTTCGTCCCTGCACAAAGGGGAAAGGGAGGCAGGATAAGGGCAAGCTGGGAAAGATAAACAGGCATAGCAAGAAGGCTTGCAGGCTTTATCTGTAGTCTGCTGTGTAATAGCAACCTTATGCATCCCAAGTGCCCAAATCCCTCCCATGTACCCCCAGGTAGCTCAACACAGCTACACTCTCCTAACCAAAACACCGGGTACACATCAGGCTGAGAAAACACATTGGTATTTGAGTATAAGGGGACTTCAAGCAGATAAGACAGTTAAAATCTTTACTCACAGCAGCACAAAGTCACCCTGTCTCCAACCTTCCTGCTGAGAAAGGGAGAACAAGAGTGGAAGCTGTGGAAAATGCCAGCTCTTTACCACTCAGGACACACTCCTCACTTGGGAAACCTGCCCCAGTTTAGACCTGACACAGTTATAAAACTTTCCACACTATCTTAATGTTGTTAGCTCTGGGGAATCACAGACCAAGGGGGACAAAAATGAGGCTAATTGCCATTTCTCAATATTCCCCATCTATGTCTAGTCTCAATAAATAGTCCTCCAGCCTTCTGGAACGATCACTTAAGGAGAAAGTAATACTCATCTACAGGGGTTTGTTAAGAAAATTAATCCCTTTTGAGCCGAGGAATAATTTTTCTGAATATTTTTTGGTGGACTTTTGTGCTTGAGCTGCAATGTCCCAGGTGCCTTCCACAGACAGATGCAGTGCACAAGAGGCAGACCCTCCAGCCTGCAAAGTCCTGAAAATGCTGGACTGCAGAGGTTCAGCACTTTCCAGGAAGGAATTAAATCCTCACACAAGTGAACCTCCAGACCATATCTGCCTGCACACTGCATATGTACGTATTTTATGTTTGAATTACCTGGTGTAGAGCAGACAGAGCTAAAATTGGTACATCCCCATCACTTTTCGAATTTCAAACTAAAATATTAGTTTTCCCCATTTCAGAAAAAAACAGCATTCCTCTTCAAACCAGGTGGGAGAAGCTATTCTCTGGGAAACTCAGTCTATTCCCTGAAGCAACACAGACAAGACCAAGCTGGAATAACTGATAATTTTGTAGACTGACTAGATAGGCAGAAGCTGTTGGCTGGTTTCTAAAAATAATCAAATGTGATGAGAGCTCTCCTGAAGTCAGGCAAGGGCCAAGCTGCCTGCCTGCTGCTGCTCCTTACAGTAGGTGTGTGCTGCTATCCAAGCAGTTAGCCCAGGCTGCATCTCAAACCAACTCACCTGAAAACAAGCACAGGTGAATGGTATTTTAACATCAATAATGCATAACCTTGTAAGCCTTGAAGGAAACAACTGGTTTTCCGTCATTCCCTGTATGACAAAGACTCCGTGACAGATGCAAAGAAAACATCAGTGGATGGACAGTGCTGCCTCCTGAAATGCTGACAAAGCTGTCAGGTCCCTTTTGGATTTCTGCTTGCAGCTTCTGCAAGAGGCTGCCTAAATCCAGAGGGTAGTAGCATTCCAGTTATCAAGCTCCCACTGGGGCTTGCAAAAGGTAGAGCGTGCCAAACATGGCTCTCTGGAGAAGCTGACCCACAGCCAGGACATAAGGCTTCATCTTGTTGACCGGAGCTTTATTCACCCCAGTTTTAAGCACCTCCAAGTACCAGGTCTCTTCTTGCTTCACTGGATAAGAATTCCCTTAGCCAGCTCCATTGCACTGCCTCAAAATCCCACCATGCATTAGCATGTCAATTTTTGAGCCGTCCCTGCGTCTTAATTTGTACCTTTCAAAAGAATTAAATCCACGTTATGGAACACACCTCTGAGCTGAGTAATCCAGGTAAAAAGGTAAGCTGCTGCATGCGTGAGTGTGACAGTCCCCTGACACTGCTAACCATGGCCTGCAAATACACTGAAAGCCAGACAGATCCTTGCAACCCTCCAACTCCCCCAAAGTAGAGCAGTGCTCATGTCATGCATGCCTCTCCTGCTGAAGGACAGGAGTACCATAGGTATTAAGAGCCAGGGGTTCCAAATTCACTTAGAGCTATGAACACTAGACACAAAGGTTACACAGATCATAACAGGAGCCAGCACACACTACAAAGCAGAAGCATCCCCATGGGGGAAAGGCCAGACTAAGCTTGGCTCAGTTTGTAATGTGTTAATGAGATAGTATGGCAGCAAACAGCTTTGCCTCCCCTTCAGGCTAACACAGAAACCCTCTTGCTTCACCATCTCTTAGTTACAGAAAAAAATAATGCATCTTGCAAGCTGCACTTTCCAGCAGGGGAAACCCCAGGCCCAATGCCTGCAAAGCAGACTTTGCCAGCATCTCACCAGACATCAAAAGCCCTTTTCTGAGCCTGGAGCTGTCAGGAATGAGCAGCAGCTTGGAAACAGCGGAAACAGGCCAAGCAGCAAAATGTTGGGACTGGATCTGAGGCCCCTGAGATGAAGGCATGAACAGAGGGACCAAAGATCCCCTTACTTAATAGCAGAAGAGCTCCTGTAAGACCTGAATAAGTCACTAAGCATCTTCCATTTTCAGATTTTTAAAAGCCAGGAAACTACCTGAGAGCCAGACAAAGAAACAGTATCTTCTACTGGGGAAGGGTGTGATTTTTATTGAAGTATTTCCACACTGACTTACACAGAACACAGGCAGAACACACATAGAAGAACCTGAAGATGAGACAATGCAGTTTGTCATCCAGTTCCCAAAGCCAATGCAGCCAGACACCCCATGTTTGAAAGACCTAGAAATGCCCAAGCTAATCTGTAGGTCAATCCATCATTTTGGAGATGCATTCAGACTCCTCCTACCTCTGGAGATACCAGCTGAGCCTTCTTTTTCATCACACCGATGACCAGCAAAACCACACAAATGAAACCAGCAAACATAAATTATTTCCTTGAAAGCAGCAAGCCACATCAGAAGCCAAAGATGACTTTCAGGTGGGCATCTGCTCAGTCACTTTGGGAGTTTCAAAAGCATGTCGGGCTATTATGTAACACTTTGCAAGTCACAGCCTCTGTGAGCAGAAGCCTCATCTGCACATCTACTAATGAAAAAACCCTGATTAGATGTTGTTCATTAGCCCATTCCTTTTTTCCAAGCACATTAAGCAAACCATAACATGATTTATTTTAGAAGCAAGTGTTCTGGCTTAGAGTCCTGGCTAGGTTTGATGTTTATGAAGTTACAATTCCTGCAGCTGCCTCTGAGAAAGGCAAATGGCTCACAAGTGAACCAGCACACAGCACAGCTCCTGCTCACGCTTATTGACCTCATCTCTGGGCCACCCTCGTGCCAATTGGCATCATACAATGTTGGCATTCTCCAGGGAAATTCTGAAGCATCGGGGAATGGATGCGCACAGAGGAAAGGTTATCAAAACAGGCTCCTGAGACCCTGTCATTCTTGAAAGGTAACATATTTTCACTTATTGGCTTCCAAAAAAAAAAAAATCGTTGTTTTTTAAATTGAAAAAGCCAATATAAAGTGTGGATAGCTGAGGCATGCTTTGACCTCTACGAAGAACAACAGCATAAGGGCAGAAACAGGCTGCTGCCTACACTCCATCATGCCAAGATCAGCATTTTGGTGCTTGCTGGTAGGAAAGCAACCATCCACTTTTTAGTCTGCCACCTCGAAATAGTGGTCACATTCATATTCCATGTAATTCTAGACTGTTTAATTTGTCTTATGGTCCCACATCATCATCCCCATGCTTATACTGTTCAGACTAAATTTCTGGGAAAAAAAAAAAAAGCTGAGGTTTTTGCACTGTGCAAGCCTCCTTCAGAAAGTGGTATGTCACCAGAAAGTGGCTAGAATACATTTCTCTAGAACACCTTAGCCAAGGAAGACTGAGGATAAAACCCTACTGACATCTGGCATCACCAGTCACCAACACAAAAGAGAAGTCCTCAAGGAGTGGCTTTTCAAAGGGCAACTGAAATTAATTCGTCTTACTTTTTCTAACAGTTCCTTGCTACTGCAATAAAAGCAATTGCAAAAAGCATATCAAAATATGAGTGCTTTCTCCCTCTGCTCCTATTAGCTCAATCTATTGCCTTCCATATCTAGCCTGACAACATCCAACCACCTCATCTGGTGGAAGCTGTGTAGCACTTGCTATCCATGTGGAAAAAAGACAGGGCTTTCCAAATATCAGGATTCAAGATACACATTCTGGTAATGCTCACCTGTCTTCTCTCTCACAGGAATAAGCAACACAGCAAAAGCTTTTTCAAAAAAACACATATGGAAGACATCAAGCACATCAACCTTGATCTGATGTGCACCACACCACCAACCACATCAAGAGATGCCCACCCAAACTCCTGATCTTTCTCCTGATTTTAAAAGCTACTGTGCTTCAATCAGCATTGCTCAAAACCCCATGAGCACAAAACAAATGACCAAGATTCACACCCAGCAAGAAGTGTGAATGCTGCCAACCTCTTGCATTGATTCATCCACTGAGATCCCTGAAAAGCATCACAAAGTAAGGAGAGGGTTAATGGTGTCACATGCTCTCTCACTGCTCGTTAGCCTGACAGGTCTGACTGGGGCCATGCTGAGACCACAAAGCCAGAACACAGATGGACAATTACACATTTTAAAAATTACTCTCTGTGCCAGCTCTAAATCATGAGACTTGTGGTAGTCAATCCCCTGCTCTTTTTACCCATTCCCCTTGAAATACATCATCGGCATCAGGATTTTCCTTCCACTCTTCTTGCCTTCCAGGAAAAATCAGAAGCAGCTGCTATTGCTCAGACAGCTACCTTTACTGTCTTCAAGGCAAAATAACAAAATAGGTGACAGTCTCCCAAACTCCTTGGCTAACATGCCCTTTGTTTGCCAACTTTGTCACATTTGGTTGATCTTGTAGTCATGTCAGGAGCAGAGAGGATATCACAGTCACTGATAAGGAATCAGTCTGAGCAAGGACTGTGGAAAGCTCAGGCCATTCTCAGGTGTTTGATCTGCTTCTCCTGCAGCCCTTTCCACCTGCTATCTCCTAAAAAGGTCTGGGATCAGGTGGTTGAAGCTCTGGACAGCAGATCCAGAGTTAAAACAGTGAGCAGTCTAGGACATAGCTGTCCACCCAACAAGCACACAGGTGAGCTAAAATTAATAACAGAAAAATCAATATTTCAGTAAGGAGAGGCATCATAAAGAAATCCCAAAGCAGCAGTGCTGTACAGCTGCAGAGAACTGAATTACAACCTCACCTCCACTCTGAGGTCAGCACTTCTTGCTGCAAAGGAATAAATCAGTCCTTCACCAGCTCTGCACAACTCTACTGAGGAGCTCACCAAGGTGAAGAGCTCAGCAACCCAGACAACCTCAGACTGGGCCCAGGCACTACCATCTCACCCAATTAGGCCTAAATTAAACCTTAATAACTTCACAGGACACCAAAAAAAAAGAAACTCCATCCATGGTCTGTAGTTCTGCCTGCACACCTCCTATTGTCAATGGCATTCTTGTACAGAGACTTGGGGGTACTGGCCAAGAAAGGGCTTTCATCAGTATAGGCAAGCCTCCTGACGAGAACCTGCTCTGAGCCACCTCCCTTCACCTTCGCTCCTTCTGCTCAAAAAGTCATGAATTTCACCACTAAACTCCTCAACTTACAGTCCAGCTTAAGGTCCTTGAATTTCAACTTGAAAACAATCTCCTCTAAATAATCTTTCTTGAATCCTTCATGTAGGCTGAAAACCTGTGAAGCAGCAACACAGAATGAGCAATGAGGTTTTGTCTAGGCACATCCTAGATGACAACCACTTACAAACAGTAACAGATGAAAATCAGGTTCTTTTTCAACCCATACTTCAACTGTGGCACATGAAGTATCAAATTCAGCCAGTACAAACCTCAGTGATCACTATAAGCTTTGCTTTAAGCTTATAACTATTTGGTTATAAATCAGATACCTTAGGTACTTCTTTAGCACTTTTAATATGTAATAGCTGCACTGTGAACCATCATGTTCCTAACCCAGAACATAAGCATCCATTCAACTCTGCTCAGCACATGTATCAGCATATCTTGTTTTCCTCAGAGCACAGTGGTCACACAAGTAAAAGCAGTCCTACAGCAGCAACCCAGGGGCTATTCTAAGTCACAGATGTGGTCTCCTACACAAGTCAACAACTGCCCTTATGCAGAGATGGGAGTTCATGTCTCACGTAGAACAGCTCAACACACTCTTTTGACATGAGTTTGCCCACCTCTTCCTACAGAACTATATAAACCTTAAGTATTCCTGATATCCAGCAGCAAGTCACACACTCAGTGTGGCACTGCTTGTTTGGCACTGGCCCTTCCTATTTTGATTTGGCCCATGCAATGCACCAGCTCAGTGTGGATCCCAGCTATCCTCGTGAGAAAGTAAAAGGAGCTGTGACAGGAACACCTTGCCAGATTTCAGGAGAAGAGCAGGGCTCTCCCCACTGAGAGATGGAGGATGGAGCCCGACTACGGCTTTGCTTTGGCTGCTTGGTTCACGCACATGGGGAAGCAACTGAGTCACTGGAGCCACACAAGCCACAGCTCTGCCAGCACAATACAGCATCATCAGTACAGCACAGCAACTCTGCAGTACCAGGAAAGCATTCCACAAGAATGCAGTACCACAAGAATAACCTGTGTAAAGCTCTGGCTTTAAACCACATGAACAAATCACGTGCAAGAAATACAAAGATTCTAGTCTGGAGTCCCTTAGTTGGAATCTGCAGTGTACAAATGAAGCAGGGTGCTGAACACAGGCCTCCCATTCCTGAATTAGCACCCAAGCTATTACTCCTTTTAACTTAGTTTTGCCTTCCACAAGCCAAATTAAGGTACAAAAGACATTTCAAAGTAAAATCTATTCTTGACAGCAATCCATAACCTGACTCTGCTCTTCCCTCACGTGCTGTCACACTGACACCATGGGGCTAGACCAGCCCCATGTATGTGAGCTCCACTCTGCTGCAGTCCCAGCTGGACACAAAGTTCACTTTCATGGAAAGAGCACAGAAGAACCATTTTGATGTACTGAGCACAACAGAGATTTAAAGAAATCCAAGCTCCATCCAAATCCTTTTGGAGTGCCAAAGAGAAACCAAGCAATTATAAATCACAACAGTTAAACCGTGGCACTGAATAGGGATGCAATTCCCTATTAATGCAAACACATGTCCTGCACTGTGAGGCAAGTTCATAAACCAGAGGCTTCAAAGGAGCTTTAGTCTCTTCTGCCAGGGGAGAAATGGCTTGAACTTCCATTTAGATGCTGAACTGCCTTTGCAAGTTGCTCTTGCTGCCCACAATTACAGTCATTTGGGTGACAGTCACCTGCTGCTCCTAATCTATTTAACATGAGGGAGGCAGGAAAAACAGACAAAAAAGGCCCAACTGGAAAGCACTGCAATCAGTTTAAGATTGTTTCTAGTTCCAGGATTCAACAGCTTAAGTTTTACAAAGCAAAACTGTATTATATATTTTCGAAAATTTAAAGCGACTAAATTAAAATCTTCTTTTGGTAAATGTTAATTCTTAACACTCTGAAGCTGAAGTTCAGCATTAGCAACTGATACAGCCACGGACTCATCAAAACAGACATTAAAAGCAAAAAAACAAAGCAGCAAAAACCTACAGTGGAGTTGACAACACAAAGCCCCTTTACTATTCCACTATAGCCCTGTAGCTGGAGATCACTTTCAAGCCACTTCTGCTACTCCAATCAGGCCAGAAAAATCATATCATCTTCTTACAGGAGAAAAGAAATTGTTCTGCAACAGGAGATCAGGGCTAAATGATCTTCTGGTAAGAGCTTCAGTGAGCAGACTGTGAAAATTTGTGCCCTGAATCTTTCACTGCTTAAATACTGATCTAAATTCTTCTCAAGCTTTCAAAAGAGCAACACTCAACAGTAGCCTCAAACCATTTAGAAAGGCAAGCAACAGAGACAGCTCTCATTTCAGTTCCTTCGGTCCAGAAATGCGCACACACACAGCTACCGTGTGGTGGCCTTTTATAAGCAATGGTTTGCCAGCTGCTTCCCCAGGCAAGGAAGTCAGTGTTTGGTATTCAGAGCATTTGCAGACGTTGGGGTGGTGGAAAGACAACCTCCTGAAGAAAGAGCAGCCCTCTGGGCCTCACCTATTGCCACTAGGGGAAAGTACCAGCAGCTGGGAGTAGCAAGTACACCTTGTACCCTACCCACAGCTAACAGCGTAACCCATTTAAAGATGCACGATGTAGCAAACAACATAAAAGAATTAACTTTGCATATCACAAAAATCAAGGGGGAAAAAAACATTGAAGGATTTTTTTTTTTTGTTATCAAAGAGCTCAAGAACATAACTTTGTTGTAACTCTGGTACCAGCAGAAAACAGTGCTCCAGACCTGACTGCAAACCTTCTGCTGCTGGTTCTGTAACCAACTGATACAATAAATGCTGTAAAACAAAACATGCAGTAGCCTTGGTGTTTGCAGAATTATAGTCTCATTGTCACCCAGGCTCCAGCTACTGCCTATTTCATCAAAAACTGGTAGAAATTTCTAGTGATTCCTCTGCAGTTTCTCAAGGGAAACAGTAAGCACTGAGCAGTACAAAGAAAAGAACCTGGAGCAGGAAAATATATTTTCCTTAGTTCTTAAGAAACTACAAATATGATACTAGTGTCAAAAGCATGAAATCAGAACCTTAGAAGCCCTGAACAACTTCTGTTCACATAAGGCAACCGATGTTTCAAAGGACAGTGAACGAAATGAATGAAGTTCATCAGTGAACAAGGGGTATTGCTACGGTCTGGCTAGCCCAGGGAAAGAGCAAAGTCCCTACTAAGGCTCACAGCCCTCCTCAGATTTTTCAAACAGCTCAAGCAGCAGTGCTAACATGAAAAGCAAGAGCAGCAGAAGCCCCAGCTCTGCCTCCTCCTCCAGATTTAGGCAGGGCGAGTGTTACTGCTGGGAACTGCTGCCCTCTGCTGTCAGGCGAAACCGGCCAAGTTAGTCTGGCAAAACCGGGTTTACCGCTCCATATAAATAAAATCCTCCATGAAAAGAACCAGCAGTTCACAGGGCAGTCAGATTTCAAGTGGGGTCACTCAGGCCCCTCGGTTCTGGTCTTACGCATTTATAAACCACCTGGCCCTTGCAGCACAGCCTGAGAGGACCCTTGTTAGCCAAATTCAGCCTAAAGCACGGTTTTACCCAGCCCACCCCCTTTGCTGCAGCTGTTTCAGGGCAAAAGCACTCAGCTGTTAGTCTGCTCAGCAAAACATCTCTTATTGCCTGCAAATCTTTGTGGTGGGTTGTGAACACCACCAGGGAAAGCGCCAGCCAATATCCTGCCTGCAGTACAGAACTTGACTAGGCCGAAGGAATAAAATGTGTTACCCTCATCCCTGTGTGACCAGATGTGGTGCCTCCTTCCTTGTCTCAACCTTCCCAGTGACAGTGCCCCAGAGAGCTCTGCCAACCATTATAAACACTGGCCAGATGGGGAAGCCTAAGTGAATTTGAGTTACATTTATGAATGTTTTGAAGTTGAGTAAAGACTCAGGTCTGCATGTAACAATACTCTGCAGCTCTCATGCAGGAAAATCTTGGCCTCATTTTCCCTGCGATCTGTATGTGCTCACAATAAAAGAAAAAAAACAGTGTAAAGGAAAGAGAAGACCCACAGTGCTTCAGACCCCAGCTCCAGTCTGCCCCCAGCACTGCCACATCCAGTTTGCACTGGGCCCACAATGGACATATCACATCTGCCAACTTACTTGATTTCCTCACCAGCAAAATCGAATGTTTTGGTGATTGTCACTTTTCCTGAATCTTTTGGCTTCTCCTGAGGCTTATTCCCATTGCTCTCTTCTTCAGCCTACAAAATACATGGAGGAGAAAGCAAAATAATGCATTTGTGGAGCCAAGCCAAATTATTCCAAGAGGCCAAGGGCCCAACACAGACCTCGGATAGCGCTGCAATTTAGACTGACGGCCAAAGCAAGTCACCCACAGACAAGATAAAGGAAATAAATTTCATTCCACCAGAATGAAACTCCCCATTTTGGTTCCAGGCTGTCATTGAAGCTCTAGGATCAAAACAAACTAAAACAAGAAGTGCAATTGTAATAAATATAGGAAGGAACAAGAATACATTGCAGTGGTTCAGAAAGCAAGCAAAAGCTTGGAGACTTGGTTCTCTCAAACTAAACACCACCAAGCAGGAAAGCTGTCAAGGTGAATTCTACTAAAGTATGTTTATTTTTACCCGAGAAGAGAGAAGAACAAAACTCATCAGCAGAAAAAGCAATGCTGATCTCCCTACTTGTCAGTAACATCTCTTTTACTTGAGAAGGAAAAATCTTTATTAAACAATTTGTCAACAATGCCTCTTAATTTACTCAGTCACAGCTACAGCTGCTAAAAGGATACATAAAAAACCTCAGACACTCTAAGTCACCAAAACAAAACCCAAATTCTTACTCTAAATCAGCCACACACCACAAAGATCTTCAAGCAGGCAATGCAAGCCCAAGAAGTTCACAAAGAGAACAGAGGAACTGCATGTCTCCATGAATTACTCCAGGCTATGGAAGAACTTTCAAAGACATCTCACATTTTAGCAACCTGACCATAAAAGCAGAAAATGCTCAGAAGAGAATGTTCACTTCTCTTCTTCCCTTTGACTATACAAGTAACCACCCCAGCTGCTCAGTCATTAATAAGGAGAAGCAGGAGAGCTGAGATGAAAGGACTCTCCTTCCAAAAGCTGCAATCAAATATTACAAAACTGTACTTGCTCCACAACCTTCCAACAGTCATAGAAAGAAGCTTCACACAGTCAGAACTGTACTCATCAGGCAGACTCCAGTCTTCTGTTACTGAACATTTATTTTGGCTGACCATTTAAAAAATGCCAAACTGATAATTCTAGCAACAGAGGCTCAGTTCTGGTATGTTCTTCCCTTCTACCACCTAAAGCGTGAAAGGTTTTGACAGGGAAACACATGCACTTGGTTTTACTGAGAATGAAATCCTTTTAAATAGCTACCACACACAGAATTCTCTCTCCAGAAAAGCCTCTGCACACTGATAGCACCTTACTGGGGCTTATAAATGACACAAGAAGGCCAGATTCAATCTTGCTATAAACATGCAACATGCGGCACCTTCCAGACCCCCTCCATGAGGATGGAGGCACAAAGATGCCAGCACAGACCCCTCTTGTTTCCCCATTCACCCACACACACAGAGCCTCCTTTTTTTAAGCATCAGGAAAGGCACGAGCCTCAGGGAGAGCTGTGCCCACAAGCACAACTCAGACCAAAGCTCATCGTTCCTGTGTCAAAAGAGGAATCCAGGACCAGGAAGGGAAGCAAACAGAGCTGCATAGGACACTCCAAGATGCTGACAAACAGCTCCAAAAGCAGCACCACCTCCACATTTGGAAGGAAACCCTGCAGTCTGGCCCAGCAGGGGATGTGAGTCTTACATAGCAGAGGGCAACCCCAGCCTCTTCCCAGCTCTGTCCAACACCTGATACCAGCTGCATGCTCTAAACCTTCAGGCCCTTCCCACACTCCCAGGGTGCAGGCCCAGGCCCCTGTTACCTTCTTGATTTGTGTCACTTGTGTGGCAGCCACTGCTTTGGGTTTCTGTCCTACATCACTGAGGAAACTGGCCCAAAGAGCATCCTCTTTCTTTTTTTCTTCTTCTTCTCTGCTTCTTTCTACCTGCTCTACATTACCCACTTCCTCCTCTTTCTGCTCCTCTCCATTCTGCTGGGCCTTTTCTTCCTCTTTCTCATCTGGCTCTAGCAAGAGACCGCCTTTCTTCCTCTTCCTGAAAGCAGATACCAAAAAACAAGAAAAAAATTTATATGGAGCTGCTGCAATACTATTCCAGAGCTGAAGTGTAAGCTTGGATGAAGCAACACAGTATTTCATATTTTTACTGAGACACCCAATCTGGGAGTTTCTCTTTTAACCTTGGGAGTGTATGTATTTTATCAAAAAATGCTGCTGCTCAGAAAATACAGCGGGACTGATGAAGCAGTGCCCTTGCAGTGAACTGGACCGTTTGCATGCATTTCTGTGAGTACATAATGTGCTGAAACACTGGCAGAGGTTGGCCAGGGAAGCTGTGGCTGCCCCATTCCTGGAAGTATTCAAGGCCAGGCTGGATGGAGCTTTGAGTGACCTGATCTAGTGGGAGGTGTCCCTGCTCATGGCACGAGAGTGGAACAGGGTGGTCTTTAAGGTCCTTTCCAACCCAAACCATTCCAGGGTCCTGTGGTTCTAGGATAATGCAGGAACCAAGACGGGAGGAGAACCTGGGCTAGACAGAAACCGACCTCAACTAAAGTATGCATATATTTATATCAACGTGAGAAACCCCGTATGTGTGTGCTTTGCACTGAAAAAGGTTAATATAAACAACTCCTGCTAAGGAGGATTTTCAGGCACGATGTCTGTCGGGGACGAGGTTCTCTGCTCCTGCCACTAAACCGGAGAGCGGAGCAGCGTTTCCCGTTCCTCCGCCCTCCGTACGAGCGGCGGCACCGGGCCGGATCACAGCGGCCGTACCTGCTGGCGGGGCGGCGGGGACTCCTCCTGCCGCGGGGCGGCCGCGGGCTGTCCGCCGGCTCCTCCTCCCGCACCAGCTCGCTCTCATCATCCTCGCTATACTCCGCACCTGCAAGCATACACAGTGAACGCCGGGACCGCCGAGACCGCCAGCTCCCGCCCGCCACCACTCACCTGAGGGCACATAGTCGTCATCCTCGGCCGAGGAGTACTGCTCCTGCTCCGACTCTGACGCCGACATGCTGCGGCCCCGACCCCACCGCCTCACTGCGCCTCCCGCCCGCCGCCGCCCAGAGCGCCGCTGCCGCCCGCGGGCGCCCCCTGGCGGACGGGAAGAACTGCCGCGCCTCCGAGGCGGCGCCGCTCACGGGGAGCAGAGACGAGAGTCCGCCAGGCGGCCAGAGCGTCCCGCCAGCCCCCCCCCGGGGGCTCCCCGCATTCCTTGCGGCCCACAGCCGTTCCCATGGCAGCGCGGGGCCCGGCTGCCCAGAGACCAGTGATGATTGGTGTTAAGCCCTGTCTGTCATTTGACAACGTTTCCCATTGGTGGCGGCGGCCGGAAGGGTCGGGCGGAAGAGGCGGTGGCGGATGCGGGGATGGAGGGCGGTGAAGCGGGAGGCGGTGGCGGGGGGCTTCTGCAGCAGATCCTCAGCCTTCGCCTCGTACCCCGCGTGGGCAATGGCACCACCACCTACTCCAGCCCGCTCTCCACCTTCCCAGGTACCTTCCTACTCGAAGCGGGGCTCGCCCGCCGGGGCGCTGGAGGCCCGCGGGCCCCGGGCCACCCTCACAGCCCTTCTCTCCGCAGAGATGTGGTACGGCGTCTTCCTGTGGGCACTCGTCTCCTCACTTGCCTTCCACGTCCCGGCCGCGTTGCTTGCCCTCTTCACGCTCCGGCATCACAAGTACGGCAGGTTCATGTCCGTGAGCGTCCTGCTGATGGGCATCGTGGGACCCATCACCGCCGGCACCCTCACAAGTACGGCAAGTGCCCGGCAGTATCGGCCGGGGGGCTCTGTGGCGATCAGAGGTTGCTTTCGGGAGCGCCTGGAATAGCGGTGTTCCCCGGGATGGAGATTAACTGGCTTTATTTCCCCCTTGCCGCACATTTGAAAGAATTGAACCATAGCCCGTGTCGAGCCCTGCATCAGGCATACCAAACGTGCCCATCGGGGGCAGAGCCAAGGGGGCTTTCACATTTCTGAGCACCCGGAGGAAAATCTCTCAGAGGTTTAGTGTCAGTGCCCAGAACTGGGTAATGTTTGCAGCCTGTGGGCTGTGGGTGGGCAAGCTTGTGACAAGGGTATGTCCTGAAGCACCCCAACCCCCACACCTGCTGGAGGCCTCAGCAGAGTTTCAGCACCAGTTCACCCATTGCCACCAGCACGCACTGGTTTGTCAGACATCCTCAGCCCAGCATTCTTGCCTGCTAGTGTGCAGGGAGAGGTTCAGACCCCGCTGTTCTCTGCCCCAGCCTCCCATCCTGAGGTTTCCCCTTCATCCCTGTGGCAGAGCAGCTGTCTCAACGTTCATGTCTTGGCTTTTCCCCCTCTCCACAGGTGCTGCCATTGCTGGAGTTTACAGAGCTGCGGGGAAAAAAATGATTCCCTTTGAGGCCCTCATTTTTGGCGTGGGCCAGACGTTCTGTGTGGTGGTGGTTTCGTTCCTGCGCATTCTGGCCACTTTGTAGCTCCTCTGGAGAGGCTGGAGAACACAAGACCAGAGGAGGAGCAAAGGACCTGCTGCCTCAGAACAAACCACAGGGAGCACAGCTCCAGCCCTGTGCTTCCACTGATTTAAGGAATTGGGAGGGCTTGCTTCTGCCTCCAGCCGGGCTTGAAAGTTAAAAAAAAATGTGAATTTTGTTACTTTTTAGTAACATGAAGTGCCAAGTGAAACTTTATTTTTCTGGAAGGCAGGAAAATGGCTACCAGAGGAGGAGGCCCAGGTACCCTTCACCAGTGATGAGTTGTAGTAACAGGATATGACTAAAATGGGACACTAGCTGTGCTGGCTATGAACAGGACCAGAGTGACTTGTGTCCTCAGAGCTCACTTGCCGCTTTGTTGCTTGGTTTTGAGTGAACCTGAAGCTCTTTTAATGTTAGTTTTTTAAATTAAAAAAATAATTTGTTTTCTTCCCGGCCCAAATTTCTTAATACCAGGTCATAGCCGTAGTGGATTTGGGAGCAGCAAAAGGAAAACTCATTTTAGATGGATGAGAATGCAAATTTGTGTCTGGGAGCTCTGGCTGAATGCTGCACAGGGAAAATGACTGGTATAAAAAAGATACTGTGAATTTTATTACAGCAAAGCCCTTCTGGCCCTGTGAACATTCTGCCCAGAGGCAAAGCACAGTGGAATGAACACTCCAGAAATCCCAGGTGTGCATGTGGGTGTGCACAGCTTCTCCTCAGGCTTTGAAGGAGACTCGCATTTTCAAATGAGCCTGTTCTTTGACTTGCTGATGCTGTTCATGTTGGTGTGGTGGAGCTGGGTGTCTGCACTGATCTGCAAGTGGCACTGGCCAGCTTGGATAAAATCCCTCATGCTGCTGCTGAGAGCTGCATGGCCAGGCTGGGTGGTGACCTGGGGTGTCCCCAGTGCTGGGACTGTGCTGCATTTTCAGCATCCAGCCAACAGCATGCTGGAGTTTGGGAGAGCTGTAAGGCTCCTGGCAGGAGACTGGGTGATTCCTGTCTGTCTGAACACAGCCCCAGATCAACCCTTCTCCACAGGCAGTACTGTCTCCTCATGAATTGTTTTAGTTTGTTTTGATTTTAAGTGACTTTTAACTAATTGGTAGCTCTGTACTTGTGCCTGGAGTTGTGCCACATGGCTGGGGCACTTGAGCAGCTGAGTGCTTCCTGGGCCTTGGTTCTTTAGGGAAGCTGAGGTTGAATTCCAGGGATGTGGCTGGGCAGTGTGGCCACCCCTAGGGGTTTGCTGTGGTCTGTGTTTGTACCCAGCTCACACCATATGGGCTGCAGAGGGGAAGCACTGTCTCTGTCCAGCCTTTCAGGGGACAGTTCCCATCTGTGTCTTCATTGAATTCCTCTGGTTTCCAAATCAGTTCTTTTGGTACCTGCAGCATTTCCTAGGGCCATTTATCCACCGTGAGCCCATGTCCTCAGTGCTGAAATGACTGGACGTGGCACTTAGTGCCATGGTCTGGATGACGAGGTGGTGACCAATCAAAGGTTGGACTCAATCTCAGAGGGCTTTTCTAAACAAAATTGATTCTGCGATCCTTCTACAGGACACTGTGGTTGTCATGGAAAAGGGTTTCTCTATGCACGGACTTCTCGGGAGTGGTCTGTCGATGGTGAGAAGTGTTTTGCAGGTGCTACTTACTGAGATTCCTCTAAATTTTAGCTTATGTTAATTCAGGGAATATAGATGCTCAGTTTAGGGAATAATTTAATGTGAATCCTTCTCCTTAGGTGAGTGAGGTCCAAGTGGTGCAACATATAATAAACCCTGGATCTGTGGAGAGCCCTGGGTGCTGTGCTGCTTGTAGAGAGCCAGTTTTGCTGCCAGGGGAAAAACAATTAAAAAGAAGGAATAGACTTACTTTCTTTTCCCCCTTCCCACTTCATATTTCAGCATGTGTACAGAGTGCACAGTTTAATTTACAGGAATTATCCTGTGTTTTCCTGGATGGATTAAAAGTATCTCATGGAATTTGGATAGGGTGGGTCTGGTCTGGCATTACCTTTCAGGTGACACCGGAAACCAATGTCCTGAGCACCTGCTGTGTTCTCCTTTACCCTGCCCTGGTGCCTGGCACCACTCAATAGCCATTAAGCTGATTGCAACTGAGAAAGCACTTTATCCATGTGCCCCATGCTACAAGCAAGAGGAGGTTTCCTTGCAGGAACAGGGCTGAGGGGTGCAGGACACAAATGGGGTTGTTACAGAGCTCAGAACAAATGAAAAATTGTTCTGTAAAGTCACTCAGTGCTGGGTGAGCTGAAAACCTCCTGTTTTCTATCCCTTGGGATCTCCAAGAGTCTGTTTTGAGGGGGTTCTGGTTTACTTGAAGAGTTGGCAGCTTGACCCTGTTTGGAGTGTTTGGAGCTGGCAATGTCTCTCTGTGCCTGGATGCTGTGAAATTTTCAGGGAATTCCTGCATAAAAGGTGAACAATCAGCTGATTTGTCTTGACATATTAGCACAGGAGGCAAGTTCTTTGTGTCACGTTGGTGCTCACAGAGCATCCTCCACTCCGCTGGCTGCTGCTGGCAACCTCCCTCTCCAGTAAAACCCGAGCTAAACACAAAGGAGGAGCAGCTTTGAGTTGAAGCACCAGATGGCAATTGAAGCACTGGTGGCAGTTTCCTCCCCTCATTGGTTTGGCCTTCCCTTTCCATTCCTTTATTCCAGCTGAGGCACGCGGAGGGATCCCTTCAGTTTTCATCAGGTGTTGGTAGACTTTGCTCAGTCAGATTTGCCAAAAACTGCAAAGAGCTGGCAAAAACATCAACACTGAGGTGTCCTGGGCTCAACAGTGCTGTCAGCCTCTACTGGGGAGCCCAGCCAATGTGCTGGTTATGGAAACACCTTCTGGAGAAGCTGTCTGCCCTGGAGGAACACCTGCTTATGTCAAGGCTTGTGGCCCTGCTCCCTGTGTGTGACATCTCTCCTGCTCCCACCTGGCTTCCTCTTGCTCACAGCTGCAGCTGTCATGAACAAATCTTTGTATGATTGAAAATTCTGTACATTTTATTTTTCTACTGACACTCCTAATCCTGGTGGTGATTATCAGTAAATTCTGTAATTCTTGAGGTGAATTAATGTTGTGTATTTCTTCTGCAGCATGACAAGGGGGCCTGGGTTGTGCTTTTGCAAATGAGCTGCACTCCTGCTTTACTTGGGGTCATCTGCACCAGAAATGTCCTGGTTCTGGTGGTAAATGTTGTCTCCATTAGGAGCTGGACCTGCAACTGCAGCCAGCCACTACAGTCTGAGGTGACATCTCACTGCTGCTTAGTTGTTGGGGACAGGCTTAGCTGGTTTCCCTGTCCCTGAGGGGACATGCAGCCCCTAGGCTTGGTGCTGACCTTCTTCCAGCCCCTGAGGCTGATCCCACCCTTGGCCAGTGGTATTGCTGGGGCCAGCATTCAGTCCCTGCACACCTCTTGGGCTCTCCTGGGCGTGCAGATGCATGCACAAGTCCCTTGCCTGGCTGTGGCTAACCCCTGGCCAGAGCAGTACCTGCACTGCCACTGCAGGGCTAGCATTGCTGTTCATTGATGTACAACCTACAGAGCCCAAGACAGGCCAAACAAGTGTTTGTACGAGGGTGGCAGCTGGGCCTGCTGGACATTTCCACCATGCCTTCGCTGCTTCCCCAGGCTCCCAGAGGAGTGTGCTCCAGGATCAACACTGCCCTGAAAAATTCACATCCCAAGGCATCAAGGATCCAGGAGGTTTTATTGACAGTAAAAGGTCAACACGTTCTCTTGGTTTCCTCGTGTGAGGATGATGGGGGGTCTCAGGTCCTGCGAGAGGGTCTCGAGCCAGGCCATGTAGAGGGAGCTGGGGCAGCGGCCCTTCCTGCCGATGGGCGGAGTTCTGCGGCACAGCAAGGGGTGTGAGGCAGGGCCGGCACAGAGCCCCGCCACAGCCCCTTTCTCAGTCTAT
>VZSR01000393.1:10958312-11022546 GCA_013398615.1 Brachypodius melanocephalos | reverse complement strand
GATGGTTACTGCTCTGGCCGGGGTTTCTGGTTGATGTCAGGGAGGATGTGGACCTCATGGAAGCCGAGGCGGAACTTGCTCAGCAGAGAGACAATCCTAATGGAAGGAAAAGAACACATTTTCTCAAAGTTAGCAGAGAATAGTAGCTCTTACAGGGACCTGCCACAGCAGAAAACCCTGCTGCTGGCCTCAGTTTGAACTTTGGGTTTTCCCACCCTGCAGCCACATTGATTTCCAGGGAAATGAGGCAAAGCAACCAGGTCAGAGCTCACAGATCCCATTATGGCAAAGCTGGGAGGGCTCAGCAGGATGGGAAGCAGCTTGTGTCACCACCCAATGGGACAGTGGCAGTGGCCAAGTGGCTAAGAGGTACAGTGGCTGCCAGCACTTACGCCTTCCTCTCCTCATCCATCCTGTTGATCTGCCCGCCGACAAACACCCGGATTTTGCACTTTCCCCACCTCTTCTTGCGCCCCAGGAGGTAGGGGATGAGCAGCGTGAGACCTGTCCCCAAAACACCCGGTAGGAGATGCAGCAGTGACCCCCAGGCTCACCAGTGTTTCCTTGATGCCAAAGGCCAGGGATGCCCTGGCCCAATTCGGCAGGGACTAAGCCCTCTGGGCACCACGATGGAGGTGCTGGGCTCACATTGTCTGGACAGATGGAAGGTGAAGGTTACCTCCATCATCAAAGAGCCAGTAAATGTCAATGGTCTTCTTCCCCTGCTCGCTCTGGAAGATGGTGCTCGCCTGCTGCTCACTGGCCAAGGTGGTGGGGTCCACTGCTGGGGCAAGAGGGTCCTGGTGTCAGCAAAGGGCACCACTGGCTACAAACTAAAGGCATCACTTCCTCCTGGTCCCAGCTCTGCTCCCCATCAGTGCTTGAAACCCTGACCCTGCCTGCAAAATAATCCTCAGAGATGGGAATGCTCTGGATAGTCACAAGCCAGGACCATCCTACCTGTGCCTGGGGCTGCTCTGCTGCCAGTGCCATTCTTGGGGTGCTCTGGTGCCTCGAATGTGGGGTTAACTGAGGAGGGAGGAGAAGAGCAAGGGCAGCACAGCAGTGCCTCACTGTCCTCATCCTCTTTGATCCCAGCACAGTAGTGATGTCCCACCAGGACTGTGACCTTTGTGGACATGGTGCTGGCTGGCACATCCCACAATTCCATGTCTCTGTGCCTCCCTGGCTGCCCAAAACCACTTACCGTGTGCCTCCAGCACTCGGGAAACATTCAGCCCTTCCTTCATCCGCATTAAGCACACGCCGTACTTGAAATCGAACGCATCGCTGGAAGGAGGGAGGAGAAGGCAGTTAATGGGGAATGGCACGGTCCAGCTGGACACTGCACACGTGGCTGCAGCTGTCAGCAACTGCAGGGCCACCACCAGGTGCCAGTGTCCCTGAGAGGCAGAGGAGCTGGTGTGGCCGTACTGCAGGATGCCCACGTAGTCCTCCAGGCTCTGTGGAGATGCCGTCCGCCAGTTCCTCTTGTAGCCCAGTACTAAGATGTTGGGTCTCATCTTCCCGAGGCCAGCAGCCTATGGATAGATGTCCCCATGAGACCCTTCTGCAGGGACAGATGGACACAGGTGGTGTCAGTCCACTCCATGAGGAAACAACACAAAGGGGCATGCCTGGAGATTGTGGAGGGGAGTCAGAGCTGCCCCAAGCTGTGACAAAGAGGAGGGACCCTGCTGCTGGAAGGCCAATGATGGCTGTACCTGGATGAGCATTTGGACACCACTTCTCAAATCCTCAGCCACCACATCTGTGTAGAAAGCCTTGATCTTCCTCTTCATTAGCCACTTAGTGTGGCCATCTGCCATCAGCTGGGACTCCGGCACCTTCTGCTTCCGCGGTCCCTGCAGGAATCAGGGGCAGGAGCTCAGGTAGTCCCTTCCAACTGGTCGTCTTGCCACCAAGGACTTCTAGCTCCTCTCTTCCCAAATCATTGGCAAGAGAAGGATGCATACACGGGAGGTTGCAATCACAGCCAAGAAAACCAGTGAACCCAGGGAGTCGACAGGCAGTGCACACAATCCCAACAGTCCTGTGGGTGCAGATGAGCTGGTTCTTACTGCGCCCAATTGCTCTGGAAACTTCAGGGCTGCAGGACTCCCCTGTCCTCTGAGCAACTACTTCATCCTTCCAAATCTTCCCTAATTAATTGGCAATGGGAAGCCGTAAGCCACAGAGACATCCTGATGCTTCACCAATATTTCTTAACAATCCAGAGAGGCTTCGAGTTGATGCGTTTCATTATCCAGCAAGCATACAAGTGGGCACGTTTCAATCTCCACCCTGTGAGCCCACCAGGATACAACTAGATTTCCCAGCCCACCACCCACCACTGGCCATAGCCCCCAGGAGAAGGAACCAACCAGCTCCTGCAGGTGACTCACAATCAGCACGTTGCCACAGAGCATCAGGCTGAGGTTTTTGGTGAAAGTCCCCACAAAATCCACCAGTGCTGGGCGGAAGTTGGGTGGGCCAGTCAGCACCAAGCACTGTGGTCTGCAGGCAGGGGAAAAAGGAAGTGAGGAACGGTACTTTGGAGGCAGCCAGACTCTTTGGAATGAGCCATGTCTCTTCTCCCGTGCTTTGCCAGTGGCACCTATAGGGAGCATCTTTAGAATGAAAAAACATTATGTGGCCTGAGGGTCCAGTCCCACTCTTTGGTCTTTTTATATCAGATGAGACCGATGTGTCTGTGTCTGCCTGGTACAGGGAGGGTAGGATTTGCCCAGATTTCTACCTTACATGGCACAGACATGGGATTTTGGAGACAGACATATTTTGCTGTAGCTCCTAGTTACTGAGGGTGGTGGTGAGGATGTGGCCATGGGCACGAAGCCTCCCTGGGTTTACCGGAGGCAAGAGCTGGCTATTCATCTCACTCCCTGTGTGCCCAGCACTGCAACGAGCTGCCCTTGCCTGTAGTTCTTGATGTGCTCATCCACTTCGCTCAGCCCCACTGAGTAGTTGAGGGCCATGTTGTAGGAACTGGCTTGCATGGAGGAGCCCCAGTTGACATCTGCATGGGGAAGATGGATTAGCAGCAGGGCCAGACACCTTCTGGGGCATCGTCGGTGCCAGGTTACCACCACCCACCTGGCTTTTTGTAGAGGACATATCCCAGGAGGAAGATGACGATGCTGAAGGCAATGAGGGCTGCCCACCAGGTCAGCAGGAACATGATCACCACGGAGACTGTGGCTCCAAAGAGCGCAGCCCACTTGCTGTAATACCGAAAGGAGGGTCTCCAGCCTGCAGGCAAACACACACAGCGGCCGCTGCCGGGATGGGGAGCCGCACGCGGAGCTGGCTGCCACAGGGCACGGCGTGGGTGGCACAGCCCACCTGGGGAGTTGGTGATGGAGGCGTGGAAGCAGCTGAAGTTGATGAGGGCATAGGAGCAGAGGAAGAAGTTGGAGATGATGGGGGCAATGGCATTGAGCTCAGCTGTGGGAGGAGAAGGAGAGTCAGCTGTCAGTGGTGGGGACTGAGCCACCCTGCTGGTTACAACCTCCAGGAGGGTACTGGGGCAGCGAGCACCTACCAATGAGGATAAAGCCAATGGCAATGGCATAGGTAAGCATGTAGCCACGGATGGGCTCACTGTTCCTCCCATAGCCCTTCCCAAAGAAGCCGATGAGAGGATAGAGCTGGTCCTTGCAGAGACACTGCAAGGAGAGATGCAGTGGGGTCAGCAGGCTTTGCCAGGGACATGTGATGGCAGTGCCGTGGTGGCTCCTGCATCCATAAGAGCAAGAGCTGAACTGGACATATCCCCTGTATTGACAGCAGCATCTTCCTTGCTCCAGGGCTGCTCATGGATGCAGAGGTCTGCCCCAAGGAGCATCACCCACTGCCAAGCTCAGGGAGAGGAGTTGGGGTGTGCAGACACCACCCTCTCACCTGGAAGACTTTGGGGGCTGAGACAAGGCAGGCCAATGCCGAGGAGAGAGTAGCGCCAAAGATCCCTGCTGTAATGAGGGGGCCAAATCCAGACACCATGCTCATGCTCTGCATGAAAACCAGGGGATCAGGAACCCCAGGATCTCTGGTGCACCAACCTCCACCCCAACCCTGAAGGATTTCCAGCCCCAGGCCCCATCCTGATGCATTTCCTTTAACATTATCCAGACAGCAAAGTCCAGCCATATTCAAAAGCCCACTCCCTGGTGCCTTCCTGTTAAAATATGGCTGTTTCAAGAGCATGGGTGCCCCCTGGGATGCCAGGTGTATGCCAGGCTTGCGGCTGCCCTGGAAACCCATCCATTGCTGCACAAACCTGGCCCGGAGCAGGAACAGGGGTTGGTCATGGTTCTGAGCAGTACCTGGTAGTAGTTGCTGAGCCCATATCGGCAGCTCTGCTGTTGGGTGCAGGCGGTGAAGTTCCAGCCAAAGCTGCAGGCCAGTCCCTCACAGCCCGGAGAGCCCAAGGCCACGCTGTCGTTCAGGCTGCCTGAGGCATCTCGGACCACGCAGGCACCTGGGGGGACACACAGGGCTAGAGCAGAGCTGGCACCTCTCCATGGTTTCATGAAGCCCAGCCCCACATCCCATTGTTCATGACAGCTCCCAAGTCCCTGCCATGGGGCTGCCCCACTGCACGATGACACTGAGCAATGCCATGAGCTCCATTGCCCACCCAGGATGACTTTGAACCAGGTCTGGCACCTGTGGCACTCACACCAGGATATCAGTGCTGATGTCCATGGCTTGCTCTTGGCTCCTACCCACCTGCATCCTCCCAGGCCACCCATTTTGGGTAGAGGCTAGCCCACCCACCCAGCCCTTCACCCATTGCACCTGAGGACATGCTGCTTACCAATGGTGGCAGAAAGCACCAGGTAGGACACAGTGGTCCAGAAGATGGCCATCAAGGTGCCCTTGGGGATGGCCACGGCAGGATCCTGCCCAAGGGAGGTGCAGAGATATGTAAGACAGTTTTCCTGCAGCAGTGCTAACATAGGCATTTTATTTGTGGCTGCTGTACAAGAGGAATTTTAATTCACTGTATCACAAAGCCACAGAGTATCTCCTGGCTGAGTCCAAAGATTCCAGAAGAAATAAAACAAAGTCTAACAGTTGGATCAAAATGGAAGCCCCAGGACAAATAGGGCTTGAGCCCTGAGAAACCCTGGTTCAGGCAGCAACAGTCACAACCCACCTTCAGGTCACCGGAGATGTTGGCTCCAGCCAGGATGCCAGTTGCTGACGGGAAGAAAATGGAAAACAAGCCAAAGAAGGAGCCCTCAGGTCCACGCCAATTGGGCACAAAGTTCTGAGCAAAGATATCAGCTGGGGAGGAAGCAGATGAGAAGCATTTGGGGCCTCTTGACTACTTTTTTCCTGGCTAAAGCACCTCAGCACTGGGGGCATAGTGCTGATGGCAGGGACCCCATGGGAGGAGACACTGGGCTTTTAATGACATCTCTCAGCAAGGAGCACTTTCCCATAGCAAACATCTCCCCCAGCTGCAGCAAAGAGCCAGGCTCCAGAGATGCACTTGGACCTGCTGAGTGCAACCCCAGCCTGTGGTGGACCCACCTCGGTAGCTGAAGAACCCCTTTGCTTGTTTCTCAGCAGTGGCTGGGATCACTGTCCCCACCAAGTAATTAATGAAGGAAACCAAGATGACCAGGAAGAACAGTATCTGTGCCTGCCAGACCAGAAAGAGCCAGCTGAAGGATTGGGTGTTTGGGCACAGAAAGAGTGAAGAATGCATTAGGAGAAAACCATGCTCATTTTTGCAGAGCCACAGGTGTCCTCTGCTCCTCAAATGCGTGATGGGCAGCAGGGAGAGATCTTATCAGGCCAAGAAAAAAATGTGAGCAGGAGTGGGGGTTACCTTGGCCTCCCATTCCATGCCAGCCAGGGAGATGCCCAGCAGCACTGTCACAGTGATGACCCCAATGATTCGGATGTCATTGGTGGGGTCCACGATGAGGGAATTGTGCTCCTGGGGAAGGGGAACTATTCACAATGTGGAAATAATGCTCTTCTTTACTAAGCCACTGTTTTTTCCATGAGTTTTAGCAGCCACTGTTTGATTACCAGTGGTCCAATGATAACACAAATATTGGTAATCAACACAGGTTGTACAAGGAGAAGGTGGGGGTGAAGGGGTAGGGGTTATAATGGGACCCAGAGGACACAGAGCCGCTTTCTTACCTGCAGCAGGTCCCGGACAGTTTCGGCGAATCCCACTGTGTGCATGGCCACGGCCACCGCATTGGCAAAGGCAAAGATCAGCCCGATGGAGCCGCCCAGCTCTGGCCCAAGGCTCCGCGAGATGAGGAAGTAGGTGCCTCCTGAAGCAGGGAACACCCCATGGCATTACTGCTTCCCCCACGTTTTTGAGGTCCCCCCACACCTCACAGCCCATGCCAGGAGTTCACATCCATGGGGCAGCCCCAGGATAAGGAGACCTCTGGAGGGGCCGGGAGGGAACACATTACCTGACTTAACTTTGCCATTGGTGGATATGGCAGAGATGGATAAGCCGGTTATGGTGGTCACTGTCACGGACATGAGGATGATGAGCCATGTCAGGGCTGTGGGGAAAGGGCATTGCTTCGCTCCTGTATCCCCCAGCCCCACAGCCTTCCCTAGGAGTCCCACCAACCCCCAGGCGTTTGGGTGGTGATGGTCCCAGTGCCACCATCCAATCCATGGTGAGCCACAGCACCCACCGATTCCTGCCTGGGCGGTGATCCAGGGCAAGCGCAAGTAGAGGATAACTCCCCAAATGTTCAGCATGCAGCGAATCTGGGGGGGACAGAGGGGAACTGGCCATCAGGGCATTGGCTCCTGGGGATGGCCAAACCATGCCAGCTCTGCTGCTCCTCAGAGAAAACCATTCTGCTGAGGAGGGCAGGGAATTGCTCGAAGAACTTGTGCTTGCAAAAATATTTGGGAAAAATGCAACAAGGGTAAAATGCTTACAGGGGTAGGAGGGCAGGAGGATGCTCTGTGGGGGATGGGTCACACTCACCATGACGCCCTTCACCCATCCAAAGCGGACAGGTTCTGGCATGGAGTCTCTGCCTGGCTCCCCTTCTGCCTCCTCCAGCCCAGCCTCCGGCCCGGCCTCCGGCAGGCCATTGCTCTGCTGCAGGTCAGATGCCGGTGTGCGAAGGCGGCCTGGGTCAGGCTGTGGGACAACGGGAAGGCAGGTGAGGGTGGAACTCAGGCAGCTGTCCCTGGAGACAGTGCTCTGGTTGAGCACACAGCTGGAAACAGCTGGATTCTCTAGCTGCTCTCAGGGCCTTCTTGGGGATGTGCAGTCACCACAGCACCAGTTATGGCACCAAGAGGCAGAAGACACAGTGACCCACCATGGACACATTGCAGGGACCAGCAGCACGGCCAGTGGATGCTGGAGATGCTGTGGGTAGAGCAAAGCCCCCTGTTACCTTGAGGATGGAGTGCAGGTCAGCCAGCGAGGGCCTGCCCTTCCTGGGGTCGCCCACCCCCTTGCTGTTGGCGTAGTGCTCGTAGGCTGGCACCACATCCACCGTGTTGTAGCCGAAGGTCCTGGTGCAGAGGGTGCTGCTGGACAGGTGGGTGGGCTGGACGCTGTCGCAGCTGGACCCCTCGGTGGGTGTGTAGGGACCCCGGCCCCCCTCCTCCATGCCCAGGAGGGTGCTGATGGTGAAGCGGCCACTGCAGCGGGCCGGGGACAGATCTGGGATTGGCAGCTCGGCCATTGCCCCTGCCCAGGAGCTTGCCAGGTGGGGGACAGGACAGAGTGGAGAGGGGCTTGCCGGCTTTATACCCCGCAAAACCGGAGTGAGGTGACCGGCACACACCCACCACTGATGCTAATAGAGGAAAGGAATCAGCTTAAACCACCCCGAGCTGGTCAGGGGGAAAAAAATAGCTGGAAGGGATACCAAAACCACCATAATGGGCATCACTGCCTCCCAGCCCTCGATGGGGGCAGCGATAACGGATTTGAGATTAAGTCCCAAGGACAGATCAACAGAGAAATGCAGTGCTGAGTTTGCCTCTGGCCCCAGCCCAGGAACATTCAGTTCCCACAGGGATTTATTATGGAAAAAGGGAGCAAGACTCCCACGCACCCTCACCCTTCCCTGGGATACTGCCCCAGACCCGTCAGATCTCGTAAATCATCTTGGCTGGTCTCCAAGATGCTGCCTGTGGCATTGAGCTGGATGGGGAGGGGAATAGCGCCCTTATCTCACAGTGAAACCTGGGGGAAGACGGGAGCGTGACATCAAGGGATCTGAGGGATGCCTCTGCTGGATTCGGATTCCAGGGGGATGGAGAAGCCAGGGTGCACAGCACCTGTAAGTCTGTCTGTGCTTGTCCAGGGCTGGGAGCTGGCAGCTCTCATTACCAGGCAGCAGAGATGCCCATGGTCCCACAGCCCCCTTCCTCTCCCAACACAGGGACAGGATACCACTGAGCATCCAGGGCACAGAATTGCCCCCAGTCCCATCCCTGAGTTAATAAGCCACTTAAACCCTAGCTCCTATCACACAAAACACGAGCTGAAGCTGTGTGCCTGTAACCCCACAGCCACAGCAGGCGAGGACAGGGGGAGGGATGTTACACCCCTGCAGCCCCCGTCACATGTGCCACGAAAGCAGTTACAGATAAGATCAGCAAAGACAGCAAACAAGGCCAGCAATAAAATTCGAGGGCAGCCCATTGGAATTTCAGTTCTGTGTGGCTTTGCAAGTTAATGGAAAATTGGGCCTGCCTGCCCTGCTGCCTCTGGCTGTCTCTGGATCCACACACAAATTTTGACCTGATTTCTGAGGACTTGCTCCAGCCCCCTTGTTTGTGGGCAGACAGCCGTGATCACCCAAGCCCCGTGCAGCTGCTTACCCGGGAAGCTGAGGGCAGGCAGCCTGGTCTGCACCCGTGCTCAGCCCTCACAGCACTGCAGAGCACCTCGGAGCCTGGAGAGCGGGGACAAGGGTGAGGTGGGGACAAGGAAAGAGCCTCACGCCAGCACCTCACACAACACCCTCCACAAAGTGGACACCAGCTTCCTCTCATAACAGATGCACCAGCAGACTCACACCCAGCAGAAATGGTTTTATTTTAGAACCTCATCGTTTCATCAAAACCGCTGATTTGCCCAAAACAGCACCAATCAGTCTCTTCAGTGGGGGGGTCTGTTAAACACAGCACGGTCAGAGATGCTCCGGAAGAGACAGGAGGGCTCCAGAGGCAGGCGAAGAGCGAAGCGAGTGGTATGATGCAACCCTGGTGTAGTGAAATAGCCGGATTGTAGGAAGCGCTTGTCGTCGGCCTGATTCACAACACCAGCTGCAGCAACAATACCGGGGCCGAGCGGCGCTGCGAGCTGCGGGCAGGGAGGGGAGCTCTGCAGCACCTCCCTCCAGCCCCTCCACTCACAGGGAAGAGGTGCCAAGTTGTTTCTGCAGGGATTTCCCTCACTTCCAGCCGATCTCCCAGTTTGTTCTGAATATTAAATGCATCAAATGAACCCAAAATCGAGTTAAGCAGAGCACGGTGCGGTGCATTACACCGCTTCTTTTAAAGACTGCCAAAGTGTTATATTCCAACAGGCTTTAACGATGCTTTAATTGACGTGTTTCCATCCCTGTGGAAGAGGGAACCTACCGCCCTGAGTGACACAGGACATGCAAACGATGCAGGGGCTCAGCACTGCAAACCTTTCACCATGCAGAGCAAACTCAATTTCTCAGTACCCCAGCAAAGGGAGCCTGGAAAGAGAAAAGAGATGGTTATTCAGTAAACTTTCCCAGTGGGAACAGAGAGGTTACCTTCCATCTATCTCTTCCAGACACCATTTCCATCCTTCCAACTTCAAACCCAGAGAGAAAGAGGACAAAAATGCTGGTACAGGGACATGAACAGAGGCAGTGTTTGAGTGCTGTCCCACCCCAGGGACACAGAACTGGAATTAACAGTATCCCTTTACTTCTTCCAGGCAGGAAGGAAAACATTTTGCTTCTTTGAGAGGCTGGGGTGACAAAGGTTGGGAGTAACAAAACCAAAAGAAGTTGATTGAATTAACTTTTTCTGAACACAATTCCTTCAGCTCCTGCGAGCAACAAGGTCCAAGCAATGTCTTAGACAAATGCAACAGTAGTAGGAAATGGTGGTGAACAGAGAAACCACCTCATTTAGCAGGTCTACTCCAGCCAGATGGTCTGGAAAACATAACAAAAAAATCAGATTGAGATGCAGAATCTGCATTCAGCAGGGAAATCCAAGAAAAGGCAGAGGAGCAGGAATGTAACCCATAGGCAGTACTCTGACTATGACCAGCATACTCTGGGGTAATGGTGAAAATAATTAAAAAGATTAATTTTGTTGTCTGGACTAGAAAAACCTCACAGATACAGCTGAGAAGACAAGGCCCACTGACACCAGCTTTCTGATAGTGCTTAGGTGGCCCTCAAGGCACATTTCAGCAGTGCAGTTCCCACAGAAGCTGACTTTCTTCCCTTAGCTCAGTGCAGTTTTTACCAGGTTAACCCTGGGCAGAACTTTAACTAATTTTTTTCCCTACTGGACAGGTAATAAAGCAGAAGTTTACAGCAGATATTTCTAATTTCCGTGCAACTCCCTTGTAAATCCAGACCACATCACTCAGCCCTTGGTCTTTGGAGGAGGTGCAGTCTATAAAGCTTTAGGAGCTGCTGTGCTGCTATTGCAGGATGTGTGGATGTTTCAGAGCCACAGAGCCATGCAAACTGTGGGACACAGACCTGGAGACTGCCTGCCTCTGCTGCATCCAACCAGAACAAGACTGCCACACACTCTCACAGCAATCACCTTCTCACTTTTTCCTCTAATCTCCTGCAGCTGTTTGACTCAAACCAATGAGTCACCCTTTGGATGCATCTCATCTACCTGGAGGATCTTTAATGCCAGGGATTAGTCTCACGGTAGGAAAAAGCAGATGGAATTATCCTAAACCTAATTTGTGCTTGCTTTGTGTATAAAGAGCAGAGCTCCAGTGACTTAGAGAAGATTTGTCAATTTTTACTCAGAATAAATTCAGCTCAGATGCACATCCCTGGCTCTGCTGCACACTGTGCACTACTCCCTGTTGTAAAGGGAGTGCATGGTGGCATCACCTTTGAACAGGCTATACCAAACACAAGGCATGAGTTTAGTGACACCCCAAAAAACCCTTCCAGCACATAAGCTATTTAGAAAAGGCTAAGCTTGTAAATTAGCAAAGTCAGAGCGTGATGATGCAAAAAAAAAACCCAACCAAACACAAAAAAACCTGAGGGAGCAGAAGCTGGCTGTTCTCTCCAGCAGAATAAGCATGAGCTGGAGGGAAAACAGGGACATCTGGAAAACCATGGGGGTGCCTTATTCAGCAAAGCACCAGTATGTGCATCAGCATCTACCTCAAAGCAGCAAAGCCCTTGAAGTCATGCAGAGGAGTCAGGTTTGCCAGAGCCAGGCTCAGACACTGAGCTGGAACCTGCCACTCTGGGCAATGTGGGAAGATGGATGGGATGTAAAAATCACCATCTGCACAAACCTAAGAAGAAATCACAGGGTAATCAACAAGTAATAAATTAACTCCAAATATCTGTGGCACTTTCTGTTATACCCACAATCTCTTATCTTGACTGAAATGGGGCTGGTCTTACCTTTTCAGGGTTAGTCTCGGGATTTGGACTCCCTGGGGTTTACTTCCCATCTGTCCATCACAGAAGGATCATCTTGGATTTTGAAAGCATGAAATAATTCAGTTTCTGATTAGCTTTAAAAGAGACCAAAGGCTGTCACAACCACTGGGCACAAAGGGATCAAACTACATACAGACATCAACTTCCCCTTTTACCAATACCCAAGAAGGCTGATAAGGACCAGAAAGCACCTGCTATAGCCTCCTCAAAGGGCAGATGGAGAAAGGTGATGTACTGCTTATAGAAGGTGCCCAGGTTCAACACTGGACATCACAACATGCCAGTGAGGCAGCATGATAGCTCCCTTGAGCAGGGGATGGGCAAGAGACTGGAGAACAAGGTCCTGAAATGGCAGCAGTAACAGCTGAGCCCCAAAGGACTTCTGTCCCTGCATGAATGGCAGATCAGGGAGAGGGAGTTCCAGCAGGGAAGGTGGCCCTCACCCTTTCCAGACTCCAGCAAACATTGTCCCTCTTACTCAGGTCAGTAGTTGCCTGAGGACAGGTGCAGACTTGCCAGACTCTCTGTATGGGAGGTGGTTTGATGCTGGGAGTAACCCAGGGACAGGGGCTGAGCACCAGCAAGGAAAACACAAGAGCGGGGTCATCCTGCAGGACTGCATGTGGGGCTGCCCTGGCCTCACCACGGTCATCCACAAACAACAGGCAAAGTGTCTGTTCTCTAGGGAATGGGATCAATTCTTACCTGAGATATGCCAAGAAGCAGTTCCACACAAATATGCCAGAAACGTTAATAGCCAATACAACTTTCCATACTCACCTGTTGACAAGTTTGTTAAGCAATTCTACCCCACTCCCACTCCCAAATAACTCCTTGGTAACTCACCAATGCCCCTTTACTTGCAGGGTGCTGTCCAGGTCTCTCTCAGCCTTCAGTTGGGACAATCCTGGCCATGCTACAGGATCACTCCATGCTGTACACAATCCCTAGCTCTATCCTCTGAGAACCCAGCAGCTGGTTTGCTAATGCTGAGAGACATGGATTGGGGTGGCTGCAAGCCCCTTGCTTCCTGTCCAAAAGGTGGGCAAAACTCATGCTACAACATTTCTGGTGAAAAAAGTAATTGAAAAATTGTCATCATGTCAGTCAGATATTCCTCCATCCCAGTAAACAAAGACATTGAAAAATGGAGAGGCATTCTCTCCCATGATTGCTATTTACATACAAAGGCTGAAATCAGCCCCTATATTTTGCTGCCTGGTCTGCATTCCAAACTTCACATGTTCTCATATCCCAGTAACACAAGAGGGTGAGACAGCAGCAGGGGAGCAGTAAGAGTAACCACCAGCATTCCTCTCATTTTTTTCAAAGATAGGCAGTTACATTAAAAGCAAAAGTTTCTACTATAACATGCTCCTTGGGCTTTCACTCTTATTTAACTGTAGATCAAAACTGTTGATCATTTTTTCAAGCCCCTTGCTTTTGTAGGGCTCAGGTTTCCTGGTAAACCAACATAAATATCCACCCACACCTGGACCTTCCTGCTTCAGCTTCCTCACTTCTGGTGAACTCAACAGGGCCCCACTCGGAATGCAACTGACTCAAAACTCACGTGTTGCTCACAAAAAGCTCTCCTACCAAAAGACACCTGTTGCCAACCCAGCTGCTCCTGCAAAAGCTTCAGCAGAGCTCCAGGGCTGTGAGCAGCTGGTTCAGCACGGAGGGCTCTGTGCAGCACACAGAGCTCACCAGCACTGCAGCAGCACATGCGCCACACGAGACAACGGGATGGACTGATGGCAGTGTCACGGGTGGGTGGGGCATCAGACACATTTTCAACACTTAACATGCATTCAAAACCCCCTAAAGTTTCTCAGCTGTAAGTTCATTAAGCAATAAATCAAAGTTTTCTTCTCCATTTCCTGTTCTGCTCTAAAATTCCATATTCATGTCCCTACTGCAGAGCTATGACTTCTTTTTCTGCATGGCCTATTAACTAATTAAGAATAAATTTCTAAATGTAAACCAATTGAAAATAAAATTAATAAAAAACATAAAAACACAAGAATCAGTGAAAATGAAAATGTCAAAAACAAATATCAAAACCAAAGAAATTTATTTCTGTCAACAAAAATACAGAATACAAAATGACACTGGTCCCCTGGGCCCTCTGAACGTACTAGAGACAGGCACAGGCTGCTGCAACCCCAGCCAAAGCTGCTCTGCTAATTCATAAGGATCTCCATTTGCACCAGTCTGGCGTTCGTGTCTCCCGATGTTCTGTATGGGATCATCCCAGCAAACATTATCAGTGCACGAGCTTGAGACTGAAGTTGCTAAAAAACAGAAAAACAAAGTACAGTTACTTTAGTATTAAAAAAAAAAATTACAATGATACAATACTCTTCAAACAAGCACATGTAATCTTTATTTCTCAGAGCTGCTCTCTGCAAAAGGAGTCTCTGCATTTTGAAGAAAATCCAATTATTCCGTTTTCCAACCATGAAAAGCATGTCAAGTTACCCTTTTGCTTAAAAAATAATCCCATTTATTTGAAAATACCTCAGAAAAAAACCATTGTCAGCAATGTGGGGCATTGCTATACTGCAGCAATCTTGTAATTTCTGCATGAAGTGGGCTTTCCCAGGGTAACAGGATTTCGTCCCACCTTGCAAAACATTGATCCTGTTGAAATGCAGCATTAATGCTTTCAAAGCAGAAGCACTAGAGACAAATCAGAAATGCCACACACACCTGGAGATCTCCAGCATCACCTGTAACACACCAATCTCCTCAAAGGCTCTTCCTGCCAATAACACAAGGAAAGCAGAGGCACCGAGCCCACTCAGACCTTTGCCCAAAGCAAGCAAACCCCTTCTTGCACACCAGACAACTACAGAACAGCTGAAGGAATTCAGGAGTAATTAGTTTCATTTGTTAAAATTGTTATTAAAGTAAAAGGAAAGTCATTCCAATAACTGGTAGGAGAGAGAATACAGAAAACCCAAATCTTTGTATAAAACTCTTCAGACTGCTTTGATTGCTAACAGGTATTTCTTCTTAAATATTAAGCATCTCAAAATTACTGTACTAGAAGATGCCACTGTTCAAATCCTGCTTTCACCTACTGACTGCAGGGAAAGCCAAAGGTTTTCAGGTTGCTGTTGGCATGTGGATGGTAAATCTGATAGCAGGAACTTAAAAACTGAGAAGTGACTGAAACCCACTCCACGGTTGGGAACTGTTATAAACACCGTCCCTGATGCTTCTTTGGTCAATTCCACCCCCTTTTCAGGGTGATGTTAAACCAGTCTGTTATTAAGCAGCCACAGAGAAGATCTGGAGGTTGATAATGGAAAAGCTGAGAGAGTTTTCCCTAAACTGATCTAATTGCTAACATCTCCCAGGCCAGTTTCCCTCCCAAGCTGTCAGTTACCATCAGTGGATTGGCAACCTGACAAGGTGGCCTGGAAATCACTCATTCCATTCCAGTCACAGTCTCCCATCCTGCTCCCAAATGTGTTACACACTGAGGCCGTGGAATTATGTCTGAGCTGCTGCTTTTCAGTGGAGGTCAAAACAGGTGGTAGATGGAAAAAAAAAAGGCTTGTCAAGGTATCTGAGTTCGGAGTTAAAGTATTAAGAGGAAAAACCTCTCACCATGACTAAGAAGGGCTGAGGAGTGGTGTGAGTCACTGTTGTCTTTACCTTTACAGCAGCAATGATACCAGAGCTAGCCTATTTTTAAAAATCCAAACAATACTTTGGGAAGAACAAACAGAGGTTTGCAGAGGTTAAGAGCAGCCTGGAGGTCTAGATGTTCTATTGGCTGTAATTACTTAATGAACGTTAGAGTTACTTGCAATTTTAAATAAGACCATAGATAATAAAGAAAAAAAAGTAATTCCATTCCATTCATGACTTAATTTTGCTAAGATAATGCCCTTGGGCTGCTCCAGAGAGTTCACCACCCCTGACTGGGGTGAGGAGCCTATGACATTGCTGTCATGCACTCACAGCATCTGGGTCAGGGCTGTCACTGCAGCCATGGTTTCTAGCACTGCAGGCTCAGCTCCCTGCAATCTCTGCCTGAAATCTGACAAAATGGATCAGGCCAAGTGGGACAGGACTTTGTTCCCTCATTCCTGAAACTAATTCATCATATACATAAAAGAAAAAATACTCAAAATACAGTTTGGGTGATTTCATTCTGAAATAAACACAATGCAAAAATGCCAGCTCTGACACCAAACCTGATCTTTTCTAAGTAAAGTCCACTCCACCTCCAAAGTGGGTCAGGAGATGTTTAACAGAGAGCATTATTGGGTTCAGGGGGGCCTCTCCATCCCGCCTGTGCTGCCAGGTCCATGCTGCTCCTGCTGAATTCTCACCCACAGCAGCAGGATCCCACTCAGGGTGGTTGGCAGAGGAGTGCTTGGCACCAGAGGACAAATTCAAGGGCTCTGATCTCCTCTCTGGGGGACACTGTTCCCTGCTATGTAGAATAAGCCTCAGAGTTACAAACAGCAACTGTCTTTTCTTCTGATGAACAGAGGGATCTGAATCTGCCTGTTCTGATGGATCTAAAGAAAAGCCAGGGATTTCAAAGACCTATTCAAGGAAAGGTAATTTTTCACTTGCATTGTCTACTGGGCAATGTGCCAAGGTTGTTAAAGCTTTTGAAAGGGCCTGATTTCCCCATAAATTTACTTCCCCAGAGAATACGGAAATGCTGCCCTTCTCCCAGGGAAGTTCCAGAGACAAATTCTTGTCATGCACAGCTTGCTGAAGCTCACGTCTGCCATCTCTGTCCAGGTGAATGAGATTTTGCTGAAGAAACACTTCTCTCCTCACATCTGTAATGCCCTCATTTCTTCACACCAAAATTGCCTGAGTTGCCTCCCAGCTGAAACAATCTAAATTCCCTGCTCCTGCAGTCTTGGAAGAAATTCTTCAGGGTACGAAAAAAGGGCAACACATGCTAAAGCCATTCTTACCCTACCTTGAATGTGCCCATGCCTGGTATTTATTTTTGCACATGCAAATCTTTAGGCAGACGGGAGCTACAGGGTGGTAGTTTTTTCCTCTTGCTAATCCTACATTAGCAGATTTGTGCTCCCTTGTGACACTCCAGTCACACAGCTGTTCTCTTATCTCCTCTCTGACAGCAGAGGCAGTGGACACTTGTCCCCTCTGATGGCAAAGCACAGATTGTACTGCACACAGCAGCCAGAGATCTGTGACTCAGAAACCCCATGCTCCCAACATCACTGACACCCTGCTGCCATGAGATCCCATCACAAGGCCTGGAGCTTGATTAACAAAGCTTGAAGCCTGAAATAAAGAAAACTTTCAAGGGTTTTTAGCAAGGTACATTATCAGTTCGTCTCCCCAGCTGTGACAGCACGAGAGTGCAGAGCACATTTATGAAGCGGTGCTCACGCTGAGCACATTATGGATATGATACAATACCATGGTGGCCTCCTTCCACACAAAGCTCTGTCAGCAAAACTGCTAATCCCATCCCCAACCAGCCCATGGTATTCATCCTGAGCTGACACCTGACAGCACTCCACCCCTATGGAGGTGGCAAATCCTTCTACAGGAGGCATAAGACTGAACTCACAAACCCAAAACAAACAGCTTGGAAAGCAAGGAGCTAAGGCACTCTTTGCTCAGTGCCAACCTTGTGAAGACACACAGCAGGTAACAGATTGTGTCAGCCTGGGACTTCTTCACACATGCAGAGTGTAAGGTGGGAGAAGTCCAAGCAGTGTGTACCCCTTCTCCAGTGCTGCTGGATCCTGTGAGGCAGGATCCCGTAGCTCTCACAGGCTGTGCCCCAAAGACAAAAGCTGTACCATTACCTGAGCCTTTTATTTTTCTATGTAATTTAAAAATACTACTAAGATTTTTACCAATATTACGATTTACAGAAAAAAGGCACTTCTGCAGCTGACTAAAGCCTGGAATAAAGCTGGCTATGGGCCAAGTTGGTTTTTCACTCTCAGAAGGAGTTGATATTTATTTTCTAATCCATTAAGACAGGATGATGAATGGTTTGCCCTTGGTTTCAAGTGCCTGCAGAAGCTTTAACTTAGTAAGAGTGACAAGACCAAACCTGGCTAGAATTAGGCTGTGAACCTTTCTGCTTAACCCCACATGCTGGCAGATGGGATGCCCACAAATCTGGCTGTGCCATTCAAATGCTGCCTATCCTGCAGCTTGCTGGAGGTGGAAGCTCCCATCAGTGGCTTGGGGAAATGGCTCTGCAGCAGCTGGAGCAGTGCAGTCAAACCCACTGCTGTCATGCATTTCAACAGCAGCCAAGACCAAGCACTGCTGCAAGCTGCCCACTCCCTGCAGGGGCAGCAGAGCAATGCTGGTGTTCACCAAGGGGATGTGCCTCAGCATCCTGGTGTTTCACCCAGGAACACCTGGAAAATGTTGGCCTGCATCACTACAGAAGCAAGCTGAGGGGAAGAGTCAAGGAATGCCTTTCCACCAGAAATGGGCATTTACTCAAACGGAAGGAGTGGCAATCAGGTCTTTAAAAAGCAACAGCTCAGCTGTCAAGGCAGCAACATCAACCATCCTAGAGACACTGCACTTTGCCCATTTGCTTTACTATCTGATTCCACTAAGAAGCAAGTTTTTCTCTTGCTAGGAGGTGAATACAGATGTAATATCTCCATTAGTTCAATGTCATTTAAAGCAATATCACAGACTCAGAATGGCTTAGGCTGAAAGGGACCTTAAAGATCACCCAGTTCCAACCTTTCTTTACACAAAGCTGAAGGCATCAGAGACCAGCCTTGAGAATAAGTAGCTGGACAAGCTCAGTAGACCACGACTCTAAGTAACTGAGCACGCCAAAACCAAGACCATTAGAGATTCACAGTTACTTGAAGCCCAGTCTCTTGAAACCAGCAGAATAGGATATAGGAAAACTTGTCAGGCAGAGAGGATTATGTTCTTACCGAATCTCTGTCTTCCATTACCCGCTGGGGTCTGGCAGGAGTGGTTGGGCTTGTGCCTTTCATCCTCTTATACTTGGTGAATAAAATATTCATGGTTGCAAGCAGGACCTCAGATAAATTGTGTTTGATCTACACAAAGGAGGAGGGGAAAAAAGACACATTGCAGCAAAAGCAGGTTGATAGAACCATGAGCCTCACTATACAGATTCCTGTAACAGTCATAGGTGTAATGGTTACCCCTGCTTTGATTGCACCATCCACTAGAAACACTACCCAGAGCTTTAAGACAGACATGCCCAATGGCTGCACCTTCATGTTTGATAGCAGCAGGTCAGATAAAACCCTCAAAGCACCCAAATACACACAATGACTGCCTAAAAAAGAAGTGTCACCCTCCAGTTAAAACAGTTCAAGAGCAGTAACAACTTTCCACTATGCTTCATTTGCTAATAAACAAATCCATTAACTCCTGTAATTTAGAGGGAAGGAGACAAACACCCTACAAATGCTTAGTGACCATTAAAAGCACAGAAGAACTAAGTCACCAGCAAGTTCAAAGTTTTCAATATTCTGAATTCTTGAATGAAACTCAGTAAGTTCAGGAAGGCTCACATCTGCAGATACCTTCTTCAAAATGGAAACAGGATTTCTGGGTAGTGAATTCTAGTGCTCAAAAGAGCAGCATTAAGAAAAAGTTGCAAGCCAAGAATCTAATTGTATGAAATCAAAATAATCTCATCCCTTTTCTCCACTAAAGAATAAGAATGGTGAGATGACAAGGTTTTAAGATCCTTTTAACAAAGCAAAAGGCTTTAGGAAGCTAAACCCAAGACATTACTTACTTCATCGCTGAAATTCCGGAAGGCAGTGACTCTCTCTTTGACGCAATCTTGGCTAAGAGGTACAAGCTTCAGGCGTTCAATAATCTTCAAAAAGAAAAGCAGGAATCAGGACAGATAATCAGCATTCTATGCACCATATATTAATAAAGTGTGGTTTTGAAGTGTTAATGAAATACTTCTGTTTCCATTCAAGAGAAATAATTTCATTGTCATTTACTGGTTTATCTCCTCACTTTGTTGAGCAACAGGAATATTTTGTTCAATGTCTACAAGAAAGCTCCAAGAAAATCATTCTGTTTATCAAGCGACAGGGAAGAAACACTTTTTAAAATTCCTATAACATTGTAGTCCCTTCTAACTCATTAAATACAATTTTTAAAGTGATGTTATTTGAGACATTCTGGGCTTTCAAGGGCATTAGGAAGGCTACACTTCAAAAAGAACTCTTGAAACTTACATCAAAGGCCCTGTCAACGTGACCAGCATGATATTCATCAAAAAATGTGATTAAGTCTAGCAGAAGGTAGAACGTGGAGTCAATGGATTTCTTTGCACTTATCCCCTGCGCTTTGTACCTGAAAGAAATTGTGTTACAATTTTATTGTGCAAAATAGCAACAGTTTATAATTGTGGCCATGCAATTCTTGGAAGTGGAGACATCAAACTCAAGGACAGAGGACATTTAACAGAGGACAGCTTTCATTTTCCTTAACCAGGAGGCAGAATTTTCACAGGTTGTGCCTTTTTAAAAACACTGTTAATCACTTCCAGTTTTGCATCAAATCCAGCATTTCTTTCCTTTAAAATGTTTACATTTCCCACATTCATGGGGAAACAGTGCCAGGCAGCAGAGACCTGCGAGGCAAGCTCTGTACCAGCATGTTTAACACGATGTTTTACAGCAGACAATCCTCCAGCACAACTGCCTGCTTCAGGCAAGAAGTTAAGACTTAAAAGATGGATTAAGAGCTCCTGCATGCTCTCGGGAGCTACACTGGCAAAGGATGAACTGGAGGGCTGCCTGCTCTCACTCCTAACTGCATGAGGCCACAAAGCAGCTGTTTCCCCAAGACTGGTGCTGCAGATGAGCCATGTAGCCTCTTGACTGTTTTGTTGGGTGTCTCTCCTGCTCCAAAGGCATCACAAGAACACACAGGAGGAATGCTGCATCCCTACAGCAGTGTCATCAGGACAGTACACAAGGAAAAGCCCTGTTTTACATTTAACTGGCAAAAAGATGGGCTAGTCAGAACTGCTTTGGCTTTGCAATCACCCAGGTCTGCAGCTGTGAAGTGGCATTATTGCACAGTAGTATTTAGTGCTTTTAGACAGATCAAAGCATGTAGCAAACCGAAAAAGCCCATTACAGCCTTTACTGAAGCTTTAACTCAAGCCATAGATTTAATTCTCTTTAATGTCTGCCACCAAATCAGTCTCTCACTAAGTCAATACAGCACCAATTTTCACTTGATCCCAGCCTGCCTAAATGAAGGAAAGGCTGACTAGAAGGAGTGACTGGCAAATGCCACTTGTCAAAAGAAGAAAGGCAAAGGCCTCTGGAAATCAATACATTTCTGTATTTGTCTTCCCAATTTCAAAGCGCCAGCAAGCGGGCTTGTTTTATTTTCATTCTCTCTGCAGCTCTATGGTTGATAAAAACCAGTAAGGCACTTCTCATGGGTATCCACATTTTGCTCTAGTAAAATACAGGAATTTTCCCTGGCAGCCACCATGCTAAGATGCACCAAAAGGTGACGATTTTTAAAAATCATGGACGTATTTTGCAACTACAGCTTTTCAGAATCAGTTTATTCCTAACTTCTAGCTGCTAATGAATCTTGAGCACTGATGTCTCTCAAGCACATATCCTAATTAGTATACAGCAGGGGACATGCAGTTGCTTCCTTTCTTTTCTGGACACCACACTTGTGTAGTGTACTTGGCTAATATGACAGGCTGTGGAAATGAGGTCCACTGCTTGCATTAGCCATACACAGTTCATCTTAAACACTCTCTTTTTAAATTTCATTAAAGCAGCAGTTTTCACACAGATACTGAACTATTGTTATAACTCAGAATTACTGGGTTTGTAGCAATTTCAAACAAGTGAACTGCATGCAACGACTCAGTGACTGTTACAATATTTTGCTTTAAAATAAATATAAAACATACAATTCATGATATTTATTGTTCCTTAACAGACTCTACCTCCAGCTGGCAATCCTGATTCACCTATAGATAAAACTTCTTGCCAAATTTACCTGACCTGCCCCTGAAGATTTCTGGTTTCAGTACTGCAAGCCATCCCAAGCAGGACAGGGTACATTCTGACCTCTTCTTTGTCTTTCTAAATCTACTGCTGTGGATGCCACAGTCCAGCCTGCAGAAACAACGTCAGGAACCAACACTCACAGCACTGACAGTCCCAGGTCATGTTGAGGTGAACCACCCAGTCCTGCCCTTACTTGAGTCTTACCTCTCAGCAATGGAATGGGCCATGTTCTTCAATCTCTCCTTGTTTGACTGGGGAGTGCTGATCTGGGGAACAACTGGACTAAGGAGCTTGTTCATCAGTTCTAAAACTTTGTCAGGGTTCTGTTGGCATTAAAATTACACAAATAAAAGGAGCATGATGGAACATGGTGTCTCAACCTCATTGAAAAAGCAGAGAAGTCTCATGCAGTCGTGTCTACTGCAAGCCCAGAGCCACTTCCCTCCCACAAAGAGTCAAGATCATACTAGCTATCAGCAACATAATGCTGCTGGGTCACAAGAAATAGCATTTCCCCCCTAGTTTTTCTCTAAAACAATGGTTATGATTGTATCCATTTCTATTTTAAAAGGAAACAAGAGTACTCAGTATAAACACTATTTTAGACTTCAGCTCAATATCTATGGAATTGGAAGAGTACACTCCAGGTAAATAACTGCACTAGACAGAATTAAATCATGTGTGGGCCACTCTCTTCAAAAGAGCACATTGATCAGGAGCCACAATGTCCTAAATCAGAATCCCTGGAGCACAATCCATCCGGATTTGCTAACTAAAACATCTCTTCATGCAGCCTGTGGCTCTGTTCCTCTAGCAGCAGAACTAAGCTGCTTGAATAAGAGCAATTCAATCTCTGAGATGAAATTTAACCTCCTAATCACAGGTAGAATGTTTGGAAGAGAAAAAGGTGAACCAAGTACATACTTTAAGGCAGCACATAAGACATATACCTTTGCAAGGTCATACAGTTTTGCAGCTTCTTCAAACAATCCTTTATTTTCTGCTGCAGAAGCCACTTTGTTAATAATGGATTTTGTGTCACTTGTAAACTTGTCTATCACTCCAGGCTAAAGAGGTGAGACAAAAATGAAAAGAGAAAAGTGGAATCAGAAGGCTCAAACACTCCAGAATATTCTGTCAAGGCAATGAATATTTTACATGCTGGCTTATGATTGGAATGGCCTGTACATTTCCATGGGAATGTGCAAAAGTGAGACATTAAAAATAGAATGAGCTCTTGCAAGAGGGACTCTCTCCTAAATGGAGTCAGCACTGAGACATCCTTGGTTTCTAATTCATTCAAAATGACCCAGATAAAATAACTCAAGAGTTTGAGCTGTTAATTGCTGATGACACAGAGAAGAAAACACAAAAGACTTCAGGACAGAGCATTGCAGAGGCTCCAGGGATGCAGTTTGTTTATACTGGCAAGACAGGTTGCGAGTGAAATCTCACAGAGATAAATGAAAGGGCAACAAGAATTTAAAAACAAATAATAAACACATAGAATAAAAGAGATGAAAAAGTCAAGAATATCTGGAAATTACTGTAGTTAAGGATGCAAACATAAGACTATATTATCTAGAAGAATTTATTTTAAACTTAAAATTGTTGGTTTCACACCAAACACAGTGTAAAACAACAAAATATTTGTAAAGATTATCAAGTTACCTTGCTCTCTTGTATGCAATCTCGCTACTTTTAAAATGACAAAATAAAGACATCTAAAAGAAATTCCTGCCAGAAATAACTTCCTCCCCCTATTTTTTGACAGCAATATGAGCCCTAATATTAAAATTAAGATATAAATGATTCTGCAGTCTTCTTTACACAGAAATCTTCCAAAGTTGTCACAGCAAACAGAAAATTTTCATTGATGATCTAAAGTTTTCATCATTTGCATACACTCTCCTGTTTCCAGGTAAAACCTTAAGGTTTCCTTTCTCTTCTGATTGTGTAATCTTACATTTTACTATTAGGAAACCATTTTTACACTGGAAGTAAGATCCATCACATCTGAAAATGGCTGAACTTTGATCCAATACTTACTCTCACCCATATGAAGGTCAGGACAGCTGTGGCTATGCTTGTGGTCTGTTAGCCCTTGCTCCTTTAATTACAAGGACTGCAATACATTTTTTCTGTGAGGCGAATGAGGATGTCATAAATCATTTTCACATGCACACCTTGGTTGACAGAACATTCTCACGCACCCACCTAAACTAAACCCCATTTCCTACTGGTAAGACAACATTCTGACCTCACTAAAGTTACCTGATGCCATTTGCTTCTTCAGTTACACCAGCTGTCTAGAGGAACATCCTTTGCTCTGCAGTTCCTGACCTGCTTTTTGTTAGGGCAGGTCACAGATAATTCTGTAAAAGGATCTCATACTGGGAGAACTTGAATGTATTCAAACACAGTAATAATTTAGCTTGTGAAAAACAAAGAGAAGCAAAACAGCCTCACGACTACTTTGGAAATCATACATAGGTTGTGCTTTTAATGTAAAATATAAATTGTGAAACTCACCTTCCTACTACCATCCTTTTCCAGCTTTCCAAGAATCATATCAAACTATATCCACATAGATGTAAAGTAAGAAAAAAAAGAAACAAAAATAGATAGATGAATTGCACATATATTGTAACATACTTATTAAGTACAAAGACACAGTCATGGAATGAAAACCAGTGACCAATGTCAAAAGTATTTGTAACTAAATAACAGGCAAAAAGACATGATTAAATGTCTTAAACATAAAACCATTGCAAGACCTGTCATCTGGGTCTGCATGAGGCAGAAAGAGTAAGCAACTCTAAGACTGTTCTGACTAAAAAAGATTTTAATGAAGAAATGAATTTCAGTTTAACTGAGTAAGGCAAAACATGGCCAAACGCACCTCTCTGCTTTCAATTACTATTTCACTAACGCAACGCAAGAACATATTCTCTCCTTGGCTGTCCTTCTCGTTCCTATAAAAGAAAGAAAGGGAGGAAGGTACTCCTGTTTCTGAGAACTTTCCAGATAAGAATAATGAAGCAGTAATAACTAGGAGAATATCTCAAGACATATATTAGCTCCTACCTGAGAAAGTAGAAGTACTGCAGAGCTTCTCTTGGATCTGTTGATTCAAACTTACAGGTGTAAAGCATCAAAAGACGCACAAAATTTAAACGTCTGACACCAGGAGGGTCACCAGCTTCATGGCTTACTGCAATGTCAGAAACAGCACCGTCAGGGAAGTGCTGATCTTCAACTCATATTAGTCAGAACCATCATCCAGAGCAATTAAAACAATTACCTTTTATGAGATTGTTCTGATACATCTTTGATCAATCACACAGACCTGCAGTTTCTAGAGGGTACTCTGAGAGCTAAGAATATATTCCTTTACTGTAAAGTAAATAGGACTTACATAGCTGTGCACTCTGCCCAGATGCTTTCAGGAGCAATTTTAACTCAAACAGGACCAAAGCCACGTGAACAGCGTGACAGCGCAAGCGCTCGGTCCGGAAAAGAAACGCAATCGCAGCTTCAAACTGTGCTGTCAAGAACAACACTTGGAAGTAGAGGAAAGGTGGCTGGTTCACTGCAAAATGTGATTCACCTGAAAAAAACCACAATACACAGAATTTTCACATCATGTTCATGATTTTGCAATCAGAGATGACTGACGGTGGATGCTTCCTGTTACAGTGCAGCGTTACCGTTTATTAGGTGCCAGCCAAAATAAACAGAGTACACAAAACTGAATTCCTAACCACACATCAGTGGCTCACCTACAACTCTGCCACTGCAGATTTATCATGAAGGACCACAGTATAAAGACATATTCCAAAAGTGAAACAGAACAAATCGTTACTCAGAAAAGTTCCTTTGTTCTTTTCAGACAATAAACCATCACCTCTGATAGATTCTCTAAAGATCACAACTTTTTCTCTTCATTTATACTTACACCAAGTGGTACAAATAATGTTAAAAACCTGGATTTTCCTACTCAGTGACACCAACGGTAGCTTATTATATTTCTTTTCCACACATTTTTATTTGAATGTGAGTGATACTACAAACTAGAAGGCTGTGGAGAATCAAATTTGGTATGTTTTGGACAGTCCCAAGTGACTTAATTTTGATTGACTGGAAGATGATTACAGGAAGATGTATTCTGTGGATGTTCTTAAAACCTTCTGAAGTGGAAGGAACTGTCACTTGGGCCCCAGAAATTTGCTTGAAATACTAATGTAAGGGAAAAGGTGAACACCAGATGCACACAGAGAAAAAGCTTGGAAATACATGCCTACATTAGATAATGACTGCTTTTCTGTTCTGTATTCTCAAAACTGGAAGTTCTGCTAAAGAACTTTTGCATATTTATGGTGAGAGAAAGCAACCCACAATTAATGGATAAAGGAGAAACAGCAGCAGTGTTGTTCACAGATGAGTTTTCACTCTCTGGATTGCTGGGAAAACACAGGACCCATTCATCATTGTCTTACTGAAGTCTGCCATGACTCCAGGGAAGCAGGCTGTCCATGGACGCCCTGAAGGTGCCTGTCGCTAGTGGAGAGCTGCAGGGCTTTTGTGCAGTCTGGGGTTTGTGTATTAACAACTGGAAAGTGTGCTCAGCAGAAAAGCAGAGCCCCAAACAAGACATCACTGTGCTTTCTCACCATAGTCTTCCAGCAGCTGCTTCTGGAACTGTGATAACGTCAGCCGGTCCTGTGGGGCGCTCACGCCACCATCATCAAAACACACTTGGTTCAGCTAAAAAACACATCCAAACAAAGAAAAGCACAGATATTGCTCCTTGCACAAGCAATGCACTTAGAAGATATTCATTCCATCTAAGCCCCTCCTAGGATTTGACCAACACACTAGAAACTGCATCTAGCCACAGCATCAGCTCCATCCAGTGCCAGGAAGCAAAGATCTCTAATGCAGCAACAAATCCATGCAGATATAACCCCAGGGCTCTGTCTCCATCCATGCCAGCAAACTCTGATGCTAAGACTCTGAACACTCTCCAGCAGCATTTTTTGCCACAAAAACAATATTAACAAATACATCATTCTACCACCCTTTTTCTGATAAAGGGAGAAACAGGTACCAACCAGAATCTATCATGCCCTCACCAAAGCGTAAGGGCTTCAGAGACATTGACAGTATTGTCTTTGGTCAATTCACACTGACACTTCAGACATCCATCCAGGAAGAATTCAAAAAATGCTCACTGTAGAAAGCTAATACTACTTGTGAAAACAGCTGACAAAGATCAGTGTCAAATTAAGAACATGACACTTGCAAAGACAACTGTTCCCAAACTAACACCTGATAGCACAGAGGGTAACAGAACAGCCCTGGGATTCAGGTTCCCAGCCCTGCATTATCTTCAAGGTCAGGTCACAGGCACTACATCGATGCAAAACACCAGATCTAGAAGTATGAAGGGTAGCAGAGCAGTGGAGAAATGTGCTACAATTTAAACTTGTTCTTACAAAAAGAAAAAAACAAACACCACAACCCCAACACCAGACATACTTTTAGCCAAAGATAATCTTCTGTTTTATCAGCAACTTCACTCTGGTTGTCTGTAATGTCACAACGGCCAATAATACAATAAACAGCCCTTTTGTAGGGATCAGTGTTATTTCTCAGAGCTCGTCTGTAATGAAGACGCAGTTTATTTTCCGTGGCAGGAGACAGTCTAAGGAAAAGAAAAAATTGAAAGAAAAGACATGAAAATCATTTTCCCTGTATGAGGAAACCTGGATACAAATCAATGTAAATAGGTGCATATCCACAGCAAAGGCATAAGATACTCTCTACAAAACTAGATTGATTTATAAAAGAATACCATGGCATAACGTACTTGGTAAATGGTACTTGGATTTTTATCCTTTCAGTTTATTTTGTTGGCTTGGTTAGTTATTCTTACTGGTTTGCTTGTTGGTTTTTTGGGTTTGTTTGGGTTTTTTTTGGTTTTTTTTTTGACATTCACTGCAAGTGGAAAGATGGAAAAGAAAACTACTGTGGAGTTCAGAGTACACCTTAGGGTGCACTAACTCAACCACTTTGCAACCACAGCAGCAGCAGTCTGGCCAATGGCCTCTGTCCAGTGATGGACAGCAAAAACTAGAAGATTTTGCTGGAAGAAAACTGGAAGAAACACAAAAAAGATGTGAGAGTGAGGTCTCTAAAGGCCTCCAACAAACACTGCTTGCTTTCCCTGTGTAGCATTCTTATGAAAACAGGTGTAGTAAAAAGTGTTCCCCAAAGGAAATTCAGTTAAAATAAGCAACAGGGAAAATAAAAAGATACAGGACTCATGACAGCAGCTTAAATCGTATCTATTGTATGCCATACCCCACTGTTACACTGAGCTTATCCTTCTGTAAAAAAGTAAAGCTGCACCACAGTCTATTATTTTTGAAATGAAAATTTTTGAGTATTTTCAAATGACTTTTTCTTTGTTGAGATTTCTCAGCTTCAAAGCCACAAATTAAAATATGCAAACTTCCACATGTAATTTAAGTAGGTAATATAAACACCAGGCAGCCATCACCACCAGAAGAGCACCTGAGCTTTTCATATTTCTACACAGCCACTGATAATTTCACTACTCCACAAAGATCCCTCCTAGTTCCCAATTACCTTCTGTCTTTACTGTGCATGTACTCCTGGAACCAGGTTTTGAACTCTCCCAGCTGGTGCTGTGCCCGTTTCACCACGTGCATGGCTGCAGTCAGATCTCCACAGCGCATGCAGTAGTAAATCAGTGCCCACACAGGATGGCCCTCCACCTCACCATCCTGAAGAGAAAGTAGGACATACTTAATTTTTTCTTAAACTTAACTTATTTGAATGATTTTTCTTTATCCTTTGCCTCTTTCATTATTTCTGCCCTTATACCCACAGTTGTGTTGGTAAAAAATTGTTTGTTACAGAAACCAGAGGTCATGAGGGTTAAGTCTTGGCAAAGCTCTGCACATCTCAGCAGTGAAAGGTGTGATTCTCTTCTGCTTGCCAGATTTCAATTCTGAGGGAAGCTGTGAGAATCCCAGAGTTAGCATATGATCTCCTCCCCACACAGGACCTTGATCTGCCTTAGGCCACCAAGGTATTAAAAACACTTTCACTGAAACAGAAAAATATCAAAACAATCACTGATCTCAGCAAGTAAGAGACAGCTAGTCTTAGCTGCATGCTCTCCAATGTTGTAATTTATTATTTCTTCATTAAACTTTCATATTTAATTTTTTGACCCGGACTGCCTATCTGATAATTTTGTAGATGCACAGCCATGCACTTTTTACTACAAGCAGGTAAGAAGGGTTTTATTCAGATTCCTAAATAAAAGACCCAGGCTACAATTCAGATGAATTAATTACAAATTTGGTGATGGTTTCACCATCTCACAATAAATGTAAAGGAAGAGAAAAAGCAAAACAGGGAGATTAAGTTACTGCTTTTTTCAAACCATCAGAGTGCATTTTAATTCTTGCTTGTTGATTTCTAAGATGACAACCAGAAGACACCATAATTTCTAGAATTACAACTCAAGCTACTGAGCAACCACCATGCTTTGGGACTAGGTCTGAACTCAAGAGTGATTTTGTCTACCACCTCCCATTTTCCTAGTGAAAAATTCTAGAGAAGGAGTAAGAGCCTGCTGCCCTAAAAGCAGCTCAAATGACAGAAAAGTCACCGGAGGCTGCACTGGTTCCCCCTCTCCAGGGGTGAACACATTTGTGCTGTTATTTTGGCTCAGTGGCTGCCAGTGCTGGACAGTGCTGGCCATACCTGCAGACCAGGGACAGACGCTGGGAGTTTGATGTTCAAGAAGCTGCGGACCAGTTGGTAGGTGCCTGGGACTCCACCCAGCTGAGCCTGGTGCAAGTTTCCAAAGACTGTCACAAAAGTGTAATTTTTGTAACTGGAAAACAACACAAGCAGAACAAACATGAACAGACTGAGACACACCTGCCACAAAAACATCCATTGCCTTTCAGATCTGACAGAATCAACAATTTAATGCAAATTAACTCGATGTTCAAACACTATCGTAACAACAAAATGAGGCACAGATTTTGGTCAGTTTAGGAAGATCCTTGCATTTAGCAGTCTCAGAAGACACCATGTTCGGAGTCCATGCCAGACTGCTCCAGGTTCAACTTTCAATTATGAAGTTCCTGTTATTAGATTCTTGTTGTACAAAGTTAAGTTCAAAAACATAACTGGCAAAAAGCCTTTCCACCCTAATACTTTAACTCTCAATCCTATAATGAGAGAATAGTTAAATAACATAGATGTGTTTGTCTCTTCTTCCTGCCCTATGGAAAAATATCAGCCTTAGGACTATGGACTTACCAGAAGGAAATCTGAGAGAAAAAGGGAATTTAGATAAATATAACTGGTAAAGGCAGCTTTAAGAAAACGTTTTAAGATAACCCATCAAAGCATTTACTCAAATACTCATGTTTAGAAGCAGAAGTCTCAAAAATTTATGCACAGAAGTAAGACCTAAGTAATCAGCATCAATAAGTGACATAAAGTTATTTTTCTTTCACTGCAGCACGTTAGACTTGTGCACTATCAGAAATCTAAAAGACTATATAGGCAGGTATCAGAATATCTAGATAACTAGAACTGTGGCTGAGGCAAGTGCATGCTCCTCAGGGCTTAAGATCACAGTTGTTCCAAAGGAACTAATGTATGAACAGCTGTGAGTGGCATTAGATCTCTTCCATATATGAGTGAGGGGCTGGTGAGGCATGGAAACACTAGTATTAGCCAAGTCCCACCAGGGAAGAAAAGCCATGAAGCAAGGCCCAGTGTTTGGGCAAGGTTTTAATTTAAAAAAAACCCAGCAAAACCCAAGCCTGAGAGGCCTAATCTCCCACAGTTGGGAGCACTGGGGAAGTACTACACATAACTAACTCCTAACTTCAGTTAGCAGTTAATAACACTGTAAAAATTCAGCAAGTTGGATATGTGGCAAATCAGGTTAAGAGTCACTGGCTCATCGCACTCTGCTGAGACGGAGGAACCAGGAACAGAAGATCCTTCCGATGTGTCAGCTCCTCTGTGCACAGGCAGCAGCTGCCACCATCCCTGGGTGATGTCGAGTGCTGACGGGCTGTGACAACCAATTGTCAGGGCCAGGAAGAGGCTGTACCAGGGGGTGACAGCGTCTCTTCCCACAGTGCTCAGTGCACAGTGTCAGAGTGCAGTGCTTTCTATGCTCTAATGCAATCTATGTCCCTAACAAATGCTCACATACCATGATGCAGTTGTTGCTCGTATGGGCTGGAAGAGCCTGCTGGCATCACACTGCAGCTACTAGAAAAGAGACACTGCAATATCCAAGCACATGTGTAGGAAATGGGCATTTGGCTTTGGGCAGCTTCAGAGCTTGCAGTTCTCCGAGAACTCTATTGGTCAAGGAGCTTAGGCCCCCATGGTACTTGCTAATACACCCAGCAAACCACTTTCTACAGTCTGAAAATCACTGCTACATGTCTCTACTTCAGCTTCTTCACATTTTCCAAAAACTTTTCAGTGTAGAAATGGCATGATCAGAACTTGACTCACTGCACCAGGTTTGTCCCCGTGCTGTCCTCACTGGCTGTTGACAGCAACCAGCTATTAGAAGACGAGCATATAGAAAAGAGGATATTCTTTTGCAGAAGAGAAATAGATCACTTTCCTTCACATATCACCATACATATATAGAATATTTATAAGCAACACAGAAGAAAGAACAAAAGTCTTTGCATCTTTTAAACAACCTCCCCATGGATTCAAGGCATTTTGAACCAGAACACTGCTAAACTAGAAGAGTTTTTTATTTAAGTGGCTGCTCTAAGCCTTGTACAATAAAGAAGACAGGCAAGAGATATGTCTGTGGCAGCACAAGGTAGATGACTCTAAGTGCACTATAAAGTCATTCTGGGTTATTATTAGGGAATTCTACCAATCTGTACTCGGAGCACCCATCTGACCTTTCCTCCAGGTAGTGCAGAGCGTGCCTCACGAACTCCATGCGCACCTCCATGTTGGTCCGGACCTTCAAGGCATCACTAGCAGGAACCAGGGTGACGTCGGTCATTTGTTTCACCATGGCCCACATCTCAGAGATGTTCTATAAAAAAGTTGTTCCATGCCTCAGAGATTACAACAAGCAACACTGTTTTGAGCTACATTGTGTTTTGATGCTTAAGAAAAGCATTAAGAACATAAGAGTAACTCATGTCAGTTTAGATTTGTAATGGAGATACTGGACAGTCATGAAAGCAAGCTGCTTCTGTCCCATGGAATTTAAATTTTACAGGCTTTTTTGCATAGTTCTTGTGCAAGAAGATGGCTATAAATGTTGTACCCGCAATTGTTCCCAAAAATTGACAACGATTTCCAAAACTAGGCTGGGTATTTGGTACTCAGTCTCTTGCTCATTTCTAGTTCACACTTCCCACTCAATATATACCACAGCATCATCAGCTTTCCATGTAAGCAATGGCTCTGGCTGCTGTTGGAAAGCTGTGCCATCAGCTGTGATAAGAAGCATCAAAAGGACACTGATCACTTGGACAAAGGCTCAGTTATAAATAAAGGTTGAAAACCATCCAAATCTGCTTATTCACAAGGACAAGATCATATCAGTGTTTACAGGACTAGGGTGTCCCTGCTGAAATGGCAAAATACTGAGAACTAACAGCACTGTTCACTTGGGCAAGGGCAGCTCTTTGATCTCAGTGCTTCAAAGCCATCCAAGAACACTGAAACTCCCCGTGCTGTCCCTTGCAAAACAGAGCTGTTCAGAGTGAAAATGCACATCTGTAATTCAGATCCAATTGAAGGGTTTGCCCTTCAGCTTCTGAGCAGCTTTTTGCTCTCCCCATTTGCAGTTTTTTCATAGCTTGACCCTGCTGCAGTATTCTCCCTCAGGCATTTCTCCAAGGTTTGTACATTTGTTTTCTTTTTTGGGGTGGATCAAGGCAACACAATTAAAGGAATAGAAAAAAAAAGAAACTAGGCAAATCATTGATTTAAAGTCAATCCTAGGGGTTTTATGCTTTGCTATGATAGTCTATTTCAGCTCTAGCAGAGGCTGACTGAAGACTCTTTACCCCCAACTAAATGCCTTCAAAGGACATTAAGAGACTACATTTTTTAAACCAAATGCAAGAGAATCTATTTAAAATTAAAAGCAATTTTTCCCTCAACAGCTTATCACTTATGATGGGACAGCAGGTTCGTTTCTTCCTTGCTCTGTTAAGAAATTTTCACCATGACCAACTTCATTGCAGGTGGGCCCTGCTGTACTGGAGAAAATTCTGGTATTGCCTCTGTTTTCTGCGGAGCCACACAATTTTTTTTGGCAATATCAGTATTTTTCCCCCTGATGTCAGCAGGCTGTTAATCACAGCCTGAAAACAGCTTAAATACATTTCCTTATGTTAACTTACTGGCAGTACCTTATCATCCAGGCCTGCAGTAGCAGCACAAAGGTCCACCAGGTTAGGCTGCAGATGTCCATTCACTATCTTCTCATTATATATATAAATCTAAAACATAATTAAAGTAAGCATGTTTAACAATATACATTATGCTCCGCTTCATCCCCAGCCACAGCAGCAAAATCTAAATCAGGCTTCAAAAACAGTGTACCCAGCAAGTCTCTCTGCTTCTCTCCCACATCAGCCACTTCCAACCCAATGGTACGGGAATGGGCATCAGCATCACCCAAGCTTGCACACCACCTTAAAGGCCCAGGCCTGCCCTAAGGCTGGCAGCAGCCCAGCTGATCAGGGGTTCTGCATGGCAGAGCACTGCACTGAATGTCCTGTTAGACTAATTACAGCTAATTGTTGGAGGACAAAGATTCAGAAGTGACCTGACAAGTGGGTGGCTGTGATACTCCCCTGCACGGCAGCCTCCTAGCTGCTGATGTGAAAGTAACAGGATTTTGCTGGTTTGTGGCAGTGTTCAGGAAAATCCGAGATAGGGAAATGAAAAGAATCTGACCCTTCAGAGTCTGCCCTTAAATGTATACACACACCTCTCCGTTTGAACTCCTGATCTTAACTGAGCTTCGTCTACTATTGTTTATTCTACTCTCAGCCCAAAGACCTTCCACTATGTCCAAAAATAATAATTGTCAATACTAGAAAGGCAATGTCATTGTACTTTAACTCCACTTGGCACGCAGCAGTACTACAACACACCCAGAGTGCAGACAAGATATAGAGCTCAGGACTACAAACAGAATGCAGCATCAGTGAAATCGTGTCTGTGGATGTCACCGTGTTCCTGTGAGACAGTTTGAACTATCCACAAAGAACAATTAATCACTTCAGTGTAATTAAAACACATTTCACGGCTGCTGATAAATGGAAGCAGCATGGATCTCCAGCTCTCCTGCCTGACCTTCAAGCCTCTCAACTCCCCACTGAAGCCACAGGAGCCCCACACAGACTGCTGACACTGGTTATTCTTGAACTGCAGCAGGCTGACATAAGCACAGCTCAGCCAGGCCAGCTTCTCTGAAGCCCTTGGTGGGAGCATGCAGTGACTGCACCAAGTGTTTTGGTAGCAGAAGCCTGGCCACAAAGACCACAATTCCAGGGCACATTGCAGCAGTCTGTGCACAGCCTGTGACCCTGACAAGAGTCCACCAGCCACAGTGACTCCACAGCTATCCCAGAGCCAGGACTGTTAGAGAGACTGGGCTTCTCATACCCAAAAACCAGCATGGAATAACACTGATGGCTTCAAAGCACAGACAATTATGCTTTAAAGCAGACCTTTACTGTGGGTATATTACAGTAGATACAAATAAATTAATAAACTATTAACCACTAAATCAAATGTACAGTTTATCAGCACAATCACGAACCTTTTGCTATTAGTTTCTTCCCAGTTACCATAACTGAATGCAGATGCAGGGAAACAGATGCACAAGCTGCTCTCTGCCTCAGCACAGACTGAGCCAAAGCACACAATAACACTAATTGTGTGCAAATTAGGCAACACTTTGTCTACGTCATTTCACATATTCCATTTTGAAAAACCAAGTCCTTTTCTTTCATTTTGTTCTCAACAGTGCTAGTAAACAGATAATCTCAAATAACAACAGTAACAAATTGGTTATGTAATGGTTTATCAGTTTTCCCTGAAAATTTCCAGATAGAGTCTAATGCTGCCAGGCATATTAATTCATAGCTGATGTACTAAAGCTTCTCATAAGCAGTGTCATTAAAATAGGATATAATTCAGCAAACATCAGGATTAACACTTCAGCATATTTTTCCTACACACATACATGAGAAAAATTATCTTTCGCATATGAAAATAAAGGGAACATAAAGCCTTCATTTGAAAACAAGTATGCATTGATAAAAATCCTAAAAAAAAGGCTTTTGAAAACTTAATTTCAGTTTACTTTATAAGCATAAATGCTTTCTACAGTCATATATGATGCTCAAGATCTATTTTTGACAAAAAATATCCTGTAACAGGTGAGTATGCTTCTAAAAACATCAAGATTTATGTGTTTGTCAGTACCATTTTATCTCTAGGCAGATATTTTCATGCTTTATCTACCATATCTTCTTTTACACTAAGCTTCAATCTTTATTTCCTCTGTCTCTCTCCATATAGAACACAGTGTTTAATGCAGTGTTCTCTCTTCCGCTCACCTGACGAGCATATGCCATCTCCACACTGTCCAAAGAGCTGCGACCTGGAGGACCCACCTCACCAACATAGCTGGGCTGTTTAATGAGAAGCAAATAGGAAGGTATGAAGTATAGAATTACCACAAGGTATTTTACCAATACATCTGCTCCTGAAGAACAACAGCAAAACTGTGTTCCTGACAGAACTAAGAACAGGGTTTTGAACCATTTACAGAGAAAATGCAGTCTCACTGCAATACCCCATTATCTTCCCAATATAGCTTAAACTTTCTGAAGTGACAGAAATCCTCCTTATTCAGTCCACAAACCAACCATTAGCTCTCTAGAATTAGGACATCAGTGTCTCTTGGTAGCACCTTATAATTTTTATTCTTTGCTTTTGTTTCTTGAAAGGTTGCTTCTTGTCAGAGTCTTGCTGTGAGGCATCTACTCTGAACCTCCATCACAGCAAGGACATTGAATTCAATGGATGACCTCAAACAGATCCAGTCTGGCAAATCTGATACTCTGTTTTTGTCCCAGTACCACGATATAGACATAAAATTGGACTGCAGCATTCAATTGTGTGCTGGAAAGTGCCCCACTGCTGGTCTGCTGCAAGAGGAAGTATGCTGCAATATCCTGACCTGAAAAAAATTGTCTTTTTACCCACAGAGACTATGCCAAGACTGAGATATTTCAAGTGTAGAGCAGGGAGAGACAGCCAATGGAATCAGGGCATACAAAATTCATACTTTTATAAAACTCATAATACAATTCCATAATAGTATAATGCTGCATAAAGCAATTTTAAGTATTCATGATGAGGCACAGGTATGTTCTCAGTACAGCCACCATGGAACATAGATGTTCAGTACTCTGGAGGAAAGAATACTCTCAACAACGCTCCCTGCTATTTTCCTGTTTTCTAGAAGAATGTAATTCTTCATTTCAGCACCAGCATTGCAAGCCTTGAGTTTGAAAAATAAAGTACAATCATTTTAAAGACAGATCCCTTTGAGGTAAACAGTCCTTTAATATCGGCTGCTTCAGAAGCCATGCTGGTCTGCAGATCAAAGCAAGACAAGCTCAGTACAGAAGCATAATATTTATTATGAAGCCAACTGACATAGTTGGGGCAAGCAAAAAGGAACAGACAAGCTTTCAGCAAAGCAAGGTTTTCAGGCTTGTTACCATATAACTCAAGGCTATGGATATTAATCTAAACTGGAATCAGTAATTTTTTCCGAGAAAGGCAGGTACATATGCAGAGTTTAAAAATTAAGCTTTTTACCATCAAAGTCAGTTACAACCGGCTGCATATCCTCATTAGCTGTTACAGTGCACCTAAGCAATACTGTCAAACAGCTTTACTGCTTCTTACACAGTTACCCAGAATGTCAGTACTTCACAGTGCAGACAGGATCACCTCCAAGGATTGCTTAAGGACGTGCTCTAGTATTGCCTGGAAAAGTTCACTTAAATGGGACCAACTTGCTGCCTGTACAAACAACAAAGTCCAAATGCAATAGGAAATCACTGTTTTTACTTCCAGCTTAATCAGCTTTAGAGTTCAGCTTTGCTGACACCTATCAGAGTGCAGCAATGTTCCTGCCATGACCTGGCTTATGCAGATTTCAGGAAGAGATCCAGAAATGGATAGCTTTTCTCCAGATGGTGCCATCATTCAGTTTCTTGTTTCAAATGAGGATGAAATACTGGCAGAGTCTTCAAAACAATCTTGCTGTTTTTGAGAACTGTATCCCAACTTCAAAACGCAATAATACAAACATATGAGCTCCCAGACATGTTACTGATCAGTTTTGCACTGAGCATTCTCTCAGTCATTCCCAAATTAACTTTATTTTGCTACCAGTTTAACCTGTTACATCTACTGTGTAAGACCTCTCTTACACCCATGAGCATGTGTCCTTACAAAGACAACTAATACTCACTGTCGCAGTCCAGGAGTTTTGATCGGTAAAGTGTTCACAAGTTTAAATTTAAAAACAAAAAAAAAGTTACACAACTGTAATGGCCAAGAAACTATCATGCATTGGCTAGGAATTTATCCATGAAGATAAAGGCACTGACCTCTATCAAGAAATTATAAGAGCTTTGTGATATCTGTGGTTACAGCTTTCTGTGCAGCATACAACAGTTGATTACATAATAAAAAATACTCAGCAGTGTTTGTCCCTAATATAATGAAATATAAATGAATGAAGGTACCAAGGATGAACCTGGACAATCCTTTTAAATGGCTGAAATTAGTTTATTACTGCATTAATTTCTCACTAATAATGTTATTTAAACAATGTTTAACCTGATTACAAAATCAGGCAGGTGCATTTAGACCTTAGGCTCTATAAAAACGCCTTACAAAAAAACCCCAAAGCAATTTCACTTTTTCTTTCTGGAACGGAACTTACACAAAAATATTTTTCACAGTCCCTCTTAGTGGGTACGGATATTCAGAAGCATCCGCATTTTTCTTTCAGTGCCAAATCATCTGACACAAATTCCTTTAAACCCACCTAAAACCCGTCAAATTCTTTGTTCTAAAGAACAAAGAAGCTGTTAAAGCAGGTTTCCTGGGAAACAGACACGATGGCAGAAATAGCGCTTTGCAGCCTTTCCCTGTGCTGAGCCAGATAAAATGCAGAGTTATTTAAAGTAATGCTAAATTATGGACGTTGTCATTAATTACCGATGAGGTTTCATCTCCTAAAGCAAGGGAAGACTAGCACACAGTGACTTAGTGTCACTTTTCAGCCAGTGCCCAAGCACCAGACACACAGGGACTGGGGCTTTGCTTTGTGAATCTGCTCCTTTTTCTGCTTTGCGGCACCAAAGAGCATCCACGTGGCTGCCACTCCAGAGAGTGGTGTGTGACTGCCAGGTTCAAACCAATTCAGGTAAGAATCTGAATTCAAAAGTGCACGCCTGAAACTAAGAATATCTACTCTGGGGTTAGGTTTTCCTTTCCTTTCTCCAATTTTAGTTTTACTCTAACCATTATGCGCTAAGAAACACTTCTTAACTATCTGCCACAGCTGAGAACTGCCACACTGAAATTAAATTCTTTAAACTCTGACTTGGCACTTCAGGAAAAAAATAAATCAGGAAGTCTAGAATTTGTCCTAATTTTCTTATACTTTTCTTTCCTATGGAAAAAGAGCCACAGAAGCAAGCTTATTTCCTATTTTTTTCCCATCTCATGCATGCATTCTGGCTTCACCTCTGAATTATTAAACTACAAGAAAGCACAAGCTCACTGAACTATCTCATGGCTGTGCTAAAAGGAAAGTTCAAAAGGAAAACTAAAGCAGTGAGTCAGCATGGGGAAGGCCATTTCCACTTCGCCCCCTGAATTGCAGAAATGGATTGTGCAGGTAGTCCTTCCCAAGAAGAGACATCCCCTACAAACTAACAGGGGGGAGGTGGGGAGTGGGGACGATATCCTCTGCTGGCAAGTCAGAACTTACCAAGTGTCAAGCAAGAAAAAGATAATCAAAGTTGTGGTCAAAACAGCAGCTAGGAGAATATGAGAATCGTGTTTCAGGTCAGGTTCTGAAGTTTAACTGGAGCAGCAAAAGAAAAAGCAGAAAAGTAGGGAATGCACAAAGGACCGCAGAAGTGTAAGTGCACATGCACAAATCTTGCTGTATCTCTAGTCTGATATTGCTTAAATGGCTTGTGCTGTTTTTCTCAACCACTTTTGCTTTTCTCTGCCCTGAATTTTGGTCTCTCCAAAACGTTATTTAGAACTGTAATATTTATTCTGAATATTATCCATTTCTCAAAGCTGCAGCTTAGCTGCAATGCCATCACATTTTTATCTTTTAAATTCACTTAGCCAAACGATGCTGCTTTTCAAAGGAGTCCTCCTTCATTTGCACTCAGCCAAGCATTCAGCCTCACTTGCACACCAAACCCCCGTGCATGTGAAGATGCATTATTCATCACCCTCATATGCATATGCACATTCCTCAGCAGAAGTCTGGGCAGAAATTTTGTCAGCACTCCAAATGGCTTGGCCAGTAGACGCAGTGAATATCTAGGCAGGAGACCAAGCTGGAGAAACACCATCAAAATACACTGTGGTGGAGTGGAAAGCATCTTGCAGTGCTTGGTATTAAAGGGATATGAAGACATGATACACAGGGGCAGGACAGAAACCGAGAGGTGCCAGTGACTCTATCACTGCAGGAGTGTGCTGCTTGATAGCAGGAGTGGAAGTGCTTGCGACAAGGGTGGAAGAAAAAAAAACCTGGAAAAAGGAAAAATTTGGAAAAGGACCAAGAAAATGCCTTGGCACCTCATGGCACAAACATCTTCAGATCATAGGTGTTTGATACCTTAAAGACAAAACTCAGGCTTTCATCCCTTTCCAGCCCCATAAGAAGCAGCTTTTTATCAGCTCTGGTCTTCCCTGACAAGAAGGTGGCTGGGCTGGAGGACAAGGGGGAACAGAAAACCTTAATGGCAAGCCCTGCAGTAGGTTCTTTGAATCGTGAGCTTTGCTTGTTAATTGGTCTTATTTCCATGAATAATGTGTTGGTATTTCACTCTGCCCAAATTAGCTTGCCCAAAGCTTGAGAACTGGCTCGCAGGCAGACCGGCCCCCTGCTGCGTTTGGATCTGTGCCTTTTCAGCTGATTCTCCATCTCCAGAGGATATCAATTAAACCTCTACTATATTCTACAGGCTGTATCTGTTTGTGTCACATACACACAAAAAACTTATTTGACTGGAACAAGGCTTTAGAAGAACAACCTGCTGTGGGGAGGTTAGATAACAGGCTTTTAACACAGTAGATGCACTTCAAACCTCTCAGACCTTTGACTTCTTGAGGCTAAGACTAGAATATATCAAGGATTTTAAATGCTCTTGAAATGACATACTGCTACTATGAAAGCTTTGAAACAGAGAGTGGAGTATTACTGAGTGATGGTGTACATTGAATCTTTAAACCCATTCACGAAAAACATTAGGAGCTGAGTTTTCTCCCCTCCTCCCTCACACCAATTTGATGCTTGGCCTCTCAAGCGCCATGGACTGGGGGTAGTATCCATTTGACAATGAAACACCAGAATAGCGATTTTACCTGTTCAGAGTGGGTTATTAAATTACTTCTGCTAGCAGTTAACATCCACACTCCAAAAGGAAAACCCCATACCAGTAACTAGCACATAAATCAAAGATGTTAGAAGCTGTCACTGTAACTGCCAAGTCTTCAGATTCACATCCTAAAATAACGGGATAGCTGTTCCCAGTTTTAAATTCATTCAGTCTGCATTATTTAGCATTTCTAATATTGGAAAGCTGGACAACCTTTGAGAAGTCCCAATAAAGTATCAGTAAAATATTTTCTGGGGAAGACAGCCTCTATAAAAAGAGGTATGCTAACTGGGATTAACCTATATTGAAAAGAACAGAAATCAGAAAGGGACATTTCATTAACAATTTTAATTATTTCCAAATCCCTATACATGTCATACCCCATTAGCACCAAGGGCTTTTTTTATCTTAGTATACTTGCAGGTCATCCCAATGAACAAGAATTATCTTCATGGGTGGAGAATGTGGCTATTAAAAATAAAGCACAGCAACTTGCATCCCCCCCACTCCCTATCCTCTCTCCTCTCAAGGTGAGCATTTTCACAGAGCACAGTGCAGCAGCTGTGATGTAACTTTGTGCTCCAGGGATCACAGCTGCTGTCTGATGCTTTCAGCTCAGAGGAGCTGAGCTCCCAACACTCTGCACGTAACTGCTTTGCTGTACTCATTTAACTGAAACATTTTCTTTAAGAGAATAAACTGTAAAGGTTTAAATTGTAACAGAAGATAAAGAATGTTTTAAGATGATAGTCAATATCTGTTTTGTTAAACATGGGGTCAGTCTTCCCCAAAGGTTTTGGTCACTGCTGGATTAACCTGAACATTAAAGGTCTGAGCAGCATAAAATTCTAATCTGCTCTGCATGAGACAGCAAGATTAAAAGGAAAGCTTTTTTTGTGTGGTTATTCATTTGGTTTTGCCACAAAACCTGAGAGACTTCATCAGCCTCCTAAGAAAAGCCATAAATCCAGGCTAGCGCACAGTGATAAGGGGAAGAGACACTCTAAGACCTATATGTAAGCACAGTTACACCTGAGAAACTCCCTGGTGTCACATCCCAAAGGTTTCCTGAAGTCCCCAGTGTGTTTCCTGTCCCCTGGGTATGTGATCTAGTATGTATTTGTGACTAAGTTTCTCAAAACACAGCTTTGGCAATAGCACCTCCATTGCCTGTACCCATCAGCCAATAAATAGAAACAATCACAAAGTTTTGATACTCTGCTAGACAATGCATTCTGCTAGTCAGAGCCATTCTAGAATTAAATAGGAATTTTATATTCTCATTTTCACACAGTTGTAGAATATTTCAGAGGTGGTTTCAGCAGGGCTGGAATGCCAGCTGTGTACAGTGCTATGTGTGACTGTGCACAGCATTTAGAAAAGACAGAGTTACCTCATTTTCCTGTGTGAAATCAAGAGCATCTTCTCCTGATGCAAGTAGAGAATGAAGAATCCTTTGTTTCACCTGTTCCCATTCAACCAGCATTGATTCTCGGTGATACTCTTCAGCCATGGCAAAAGTCTGTTGGTGAAGAAGAACAAGAGCTAAGGAACACAACGAAACACCCACTAGCTTAACTCTGCTATTAACAGACAAGCCCAAAAATGAAACAGAAAATAGCAACTACATAAATCAACCAGGTCAGCCCTCAAGAGCTAATAGTGTGCTGCATATTATTTTAACAGGCTTCCTGCTCAGGTACAAGGGGATTCACAAAGTAGGTGTATGTGGAATTAAGACAACTCTCACATACCCCCAGCTGGTAAAAGAGGGAAACTGTGTCTCTTCCACGGCCTGGCAGCACAGGAAATCAGTAGGCTGCCTTCTTTAACTTAGCAGCACACACATACAGTATCCAGGTTCATCACTGATCCGTGTGGTTTGTTGAGACTTGACTTCTCTAATGACCACTAGCTTTTCACCTCCCTGGAGACTACAAAGGTCTGACTCGCTGCATTCTTAACAAATATGTGTGTTTATTGCCCGTAATAATTTTCAGGTCTTTACCAGTGTTTTTTTTCTTTTAAATGGGAAATAGGATAAAATAAAAATCAAAATATTAAGGGAAAATAAACCAGTGTCAAAGAATCAGGAAGTCTCTTTCATCAGAAACATAACTTGGGAAAGCACACAGGAAAATCATATCCCAAGAAAAAACAACCTTAATCTTTAAAATGACTGATGTGCTACACTGTCTTCAGATCCAATTGGGGAACATAAGGGAGGAAACAGCTTGTCCCTCAGTAAGGGAAATATTCCCTTATTTTGGCAATAGCATTAGGATAGAAAAGATGCTTCAGCACCTTTTCTGTTATTGTCAGGGTGAGACTAACAGCCTCAGGTGTACCAGCACAGGAAGTATGAGAATCTCCACTAATTCTAAATAAAGAATAAGCCGTATTGTGTCTTCTACTTCTTTCCTGTTCACACAGCTCTGTGCTGTAACGTACATAACTAAATGTCTTGGTTGGCTAAGTTTTTCATTTCACTGCAGTTCACTGTTAGGATACTGTCAATTAATGAGCAAAACATTCCTCAGAAGAAATGAATTTATAAGAGACAGTGACAATTTGGCAAATACTTAATTACAGTGCATGCATGCAACTAGACCTTAAGATTTTTGTTCATTGTTGCGTTATAAAATTGACTTTATTCTTTCATGGCAGGATATAGGTCTTACTCGTATCTTCACTATAATAATTTCAACTGGGTTTTAAAGATGCTTCAATAGTTACAGCATATTTTTATGTAATTGAAATGATTTTAAAATGCTTATGTACTATTTCTTATAATTTGAAAGAAACACAGGCTCAGTTCTAAACCTGATGACCCCAGTATACATGGAGGGAAACAATCATAACATGAGCAATAGAAAGCATGGAATGACATTTCCAAGAAGGAGTTTCAAGACAAACAACAGGAAGTATTTTTTCATGCTGCATAATTCAATTGCAAAAATCACCATCCCAGAATATGACAGATACCAAAAGCACAAAGAGATTCAGAAACAGGATTGGATTAATTTCTTATCAGAAAACAAGTTGCTGCTCAGATAATCTTCAAAACAACTATTTATTCAGAGGTGAAGATACATGAGATGAAGAGGGGAAGGCTAACTGTATTTTTCTTACAGACTAAGTACTGATCCCTTTCAAGGGAAGAAAACTGAACTCTGCAAACCTCTCCTGGTTTTGTTTTTAGGCAAAATCCATGGTGTTTTCTTCCAACTTACCCTCCTCCTAGACTCTTCAATGGCAGACAGCAATGCATTATCTTTTTCATTCTTCAGGAATCCCTGCAAAAAAAGGAAAAACAGAGCTTCAGCCCAAAAAATCAGCCTTGCACTAACATCAGATACATATCGTAGTACTCAGCTCTTTCAGCTCTGAGAAGTGCTCAGAGCTGTCTCTGCAGTCCAGCCCCAAGTAGTTTAAAGGTCACTTTATTTCACCAAAGGTACAGTAAGATGCCCATCCAGAGCAACATGAAAATGAAAATGCATTAATCCCTTCTTTTAATATGCATTAAATCCTAGTGGAATGTCCTGCTTCTATTCTCTTTTATCTCTGTGTCCCAGCATCTGCTTCCTCTTGCTCCCCATTTGAGGGAGCTAGGATGAAAGCTGGTAGGAGTGATAAGCCAAGATAAGATGGTTGGACTTGAGTATCCTGAAAAAAATAAAACAAGCTTTGACTTGGCAGCTTCAGGCAGAAGTGGAGCTCTTGGAGGACCGATACAACTGTGAAAAAGAGCCTTAAAAATAGTCAGTTGAGGAAGGATGGAAATAACTAAACAGTTGGAAAGCATACAGAAAAAGTTTACCACACAGCTTTTCTCCATGAATACAACTGGAGTGGGTAAAAAGGAAGAACTGTATTTTTAATTCTCAGTATATGAATAAATCTCAAAGAGGTCAGGTGTATGTGAACAAACTGATTTAGATGAGCTGTTAGCTCCTTATCCCAAAGGTTACTTTTATGACCTATACTAGGAAATAAAAAAATAAAGTTTTAACTTTAAACAAGTAGCTGTGGGGTAAACTGCAGTAACACAGACAGACAACAATCAGGCTATGTTTATCACATTTTGACATGCATATCTTTAGTTTGAATTTTCACTGTTACATCACCAATTAAATAAACCAACTTGATTTGTATGCCCAGACTTCAACTTAATCATTATTCAGGTCATAAAAAAGAAAAAGAAGCTTTTGTATCTCTCTGAAGTAATCAGCTATAAATTATCAACTCTATTAAGTGCTAATATCTTAAAAATCTGTACACTCACTCCAAAGCTCTAAAACCAAAAGCTGCTAACAAACCCAGAGAGAGGGAACTCAGTGGACCATGCTTTATGCTTTTATAAAGAGAAAACACAGTTGCAGCACTGTCCAACTGAATTTGTCAGGGATCAGGATGATTTTGCGCCTTTTAGTCTCCCCATCTTCCTGCAAAGAATTCCTGTGGTGACACATGGAGATTTGGACTTTTGGAAAAATATATTTATGGTAGGCGGTCTGGTAGAAACTGCCCTGCAGCAGTAATACATACAACCACAAGCATCACAGAGTCATACTTAGCTCTGGGAGGTGAGGAACAATTCAAATCTCCCCACTCTGAAGCAATCTGGCAGAACACTGTCGCATAGGTGTGCTGCCTGCTTCCCAGCACCAGCATGTGAAATAAAGGGCATTGCACCCTGTCCTTCTGAAATATATAGAACAAGCATTTGAGGTACAAGGGGCAGGCTGTGACCCCCTTCAGCTGGAAATAAGAAGGTGACCCCTTTCTGTACACCAGAAAGAGAATCTCCAAGAAATGTGTGGTGCAGCTCCCTAGAAACAGCCCTTGAATTACAGACAGAAGAGAGCGGTCACTGCTACCCAACATATTCTTCATTTCACCAGCCGACAGGTCCTGCTTTATTTTTAGACAATGCCCACAGAGAAATCACGGTTACAACCTGAAAAAAAAAAGGAAGCTTAATCCAGATCCTTGCACACGTCTGGGGACCAGCTATTACAGCAGCTGTCACTGAGACAGGGCTGCCGCAGTCACCGAACTGGGCCAAGACCCAGCCTTGGCTCTGTGCAGGAGAGGGATAGAGACGTGCCTTGTAAGGCTTGTCCCTGCCTGCATGGGTAGAAGGACTTTGGGAGGACAATGAGTTTTCTGGGTCCTTTTTTCTTTTTTTTTTTTTCCCTACCTCCAACCTAAAATGGAGAAAAATTATCTGGAATTAAAACAAGCAATGCTTCTAGATCTTTAAAACACACACCAATACACGAGCAGAAGAGACAGACCCATTTCTGATGGTAGAGATCTGATGCTGCAGAGAACAGTGTGTTAGCTGTATTCTAACACTGCTAATTTTATAGGCAAAACCAGCCCACTATTTCCAAGATGCAGACCTACAGTCATCTGGATGTGGTGGAGGGTGTGAGCTTGCAGAGGTCCTGGATGCCTGACTCTCTGCTCACTCTGTGAGCACCGGACTCCTGAAAATCCCAAGACACAAATCCTATGTTTCCTGCCATTGGTCTTCCCCTCTTTCCTTTCAGGGATGTGTGCTCTAGCAGCTACCTGCCTAGAAATGTACACAACAATGATGGCAATCAAAAGAGTAATTTAAGATGTGCTTGAACTTCCCTCGATGCCAATAAATCCAGGCTGAGAATCTTAATGAAACCGCCCAGCTCCCAGAGAGTTCTGCTAGGTCCGTTTAAGGGATCACATTACACTGAATGCCAATTAGAGGATGATAATTGTCTTTTTCAATCTCAAAAGCTACTTCTTTAGCAAAATAAAATCCTCACACATTCCAAATAACATCTGTATTGCCTCACTAAGGAGAAATACATTTTTAAAATGTCGCCCTATGTCTCATGCTAAACATTATGATTCTAGCATTGACAATTTCTGCTTCAGTTAATTACAAGCCAATTGTTAAACCTCAGAAGAGGGACTTTCAGTAACTGATGCTGGAGCTCCTGTTGTGCTTGTGTGAGCTGCTTCTACTTAGTCAGGCCAAGTAAGAGTGCCTGGGGGTGTAACTCCAGGCTTTGGTGGCCAGAATTTCACTCGTTAAGAAAGTGAGGTGTGTCCGGCTGTCTGCTGGATTCCCTGGATTTATCGCATTGCCACCTAGTGGTGCACTACACTTTGATCAGCAGGCATGATTTCACGGACATACATAAACGCACACAAATGCACCTCTGCTGCATGAAAAAGCAGAGCCTCGGAACAAGGATAGACAGAAAGATGGCAGAGATGCACTTTACACCAGAGAATTTTTGTCCTCAGAAATCCCAGGTCACAACTTTAAGGGTTCACGTATCTCTTAAGAAGGCTGAGCTGTGAACAGCGCTGGTTGTGCTCACCAGTTAGAGCTGCCCTAAAAGCTTTCCGCAGTCCCAGAGGCACGGTTTGACTTTGCCACGAACGCTGGCAGACTCCAACAAGGAGACGGAGGTGCAGTGCTCAGCACGCACGGGGAGTGCACGACCCACAAAGCAGGAGCCGCCCTCTCGGGGGAGATGCTGCTGATTGTACAACGAGTAACGAGACATTGCTTCATATTCAGCATCCAAAGAGAAAAGCGGGAGGAGAACAAAGATTATTGTTAGGAGACAAAAGGCTATTTTGCAGAGGGAGATGGCAAAGATAGGAACAGCCGACACGAGCATTGCTATAATCTCAGAGGTGAAAACCTCACCTTGCACCTCTCTGTGCACAAGCTCTTGCCAGTGCAGGGATCCCAGTGTAGCCTGGATTTTACTTGAAAATGAAAATCTTACTTCCCTGAGGCAGGTTTATGCAAAAAGCTCACAGAGCCTTAATGTCACATCACTCTGCCCTGCTTTAGTGAGTAGCTTTTGATTTTCCTCTCTGTTACTGTCTGACTCCCACACATCCTTCCTGCAATCTAGCTTGGAAGGGAAGCAGCATAACTCTTCTCCATCACCAGCTCTCTGCAGCACTCGCTGCTGAATGTTTCCCACACACCATTTGTACAATATCCGACGCGATGGTGTTTGCAAAACAGGGACACGGGCATAGAAATACACCCACTCTCACACCTTCAGGTTCCCGCTTCTCAGTTAGTCCTGCTTACACTTACATGTCTACTGACTCTCAGCATCTTTCCTAAGCACATTCCAGATCCCTCTTGGATCTCCTACACCTTGAATTTCAGCCTGATCTCAGATTCTCCCCTTTTTTGCTGAAATCCAGCCTCACTCGATGGCAGTTTGTAGAAGTGGCCCCACAGTGGAAGGTCAGGACAGGACCCCTGGCAGCCTGTGCTTGCTCCACTGTTACCTCTCATCTCAGACAACCACTGACTGACACAGGCTGGATTGGCAGCAACTAGCACCTTGCTCCAGTTTGAATTCCAGCAAGAGAGCGTTCCAGTAGTTCATTATCAGTACAAAAGGGCACACGTGCATGCACCGATGGTCTGTTTTTGACAGGAGACTGAAAGGCTCTTCCTTTTACTGCAGTAAATGAGGTTAGTAAACTCTCCTGGCTGAGAGAAATCTCTTAATTACTTTCATCAGCCAGGCCATACTTTTAATACTTGATCTTAGTATTCAAGCTGTCAAGAGAAGGTGAATGTTGCCAAATAGTATATTGAAGCCTTGGATGTTGACAGCAATGGGTACTTTTTCACTGGCACAGAAAGAAAGAAGAAAATGAAATGAACAATCTGGGACCATTTCAAATCAATTGCTCTTTGATTAAAATATTTCCAAGTGCTGGATTTCCAGTAGATCCAGTGAATCCAGCAAGGACAGTTAACAAAAATCACTCTCTGGCAACTCCAGGTGAAGCACCTGAATTTATTATTTCTACTAGCAATTCTAAGAAACAATTTGCTAAATACAATCCTATTGATAACATGGACACATCTGAGCCACTCCTAAGGGGCCGTACCCTGGCACAACCCTTCTGGACATGTTCTCTCAGGAAACAGAAAATGAAGCAAAACTACCTGGCACTTTTAAAATCTAAATTGTTTGTGCTGACACAAGCATCAGTGCTTGCTGGCTGGCTTTAAATAGATAGGCCAAAGGGTGAAGAGCCATGGCCAGCTATTGCATTCTTGAGGATGGGGACACACCACGGTAGCATGGGCAATATTTCAGTCTATTCATTCTTCCTTTGTATATGTGACACCACCATGTCTTGGAAGCTTTCACAGGTCTCCCATGATTTGTTTTTCAGAAAGCATCAGGTTTTTTGGCTAAAGCCATACAGATAAGCAGCTTCACTATATACCTTGGCCTGTGCAATACTGTGCCCTTCAAAGCAGAAAGGCAGATGCCCGAAGATCAGCTACCAAGCACAATGAGCCAAGAACATTTGTGAAATTGGCTTCCTCCTTGGAGAGCTTCAGATGGCAAAACTGCTACAGGGCCAAAACAGACTCAGGGCAGAGAGGAAGACAACTCAGGGAAGAGTACTCAGTGGTACCTGTCAGTACCACTTCAAAGCTGCATGAGAAGCAAGGAACGCATCATTGTAGACAGACAAAAAGTCTACTGAAAAGGACAGTCTGACAAATCTCATCCCATAGCTGTATTCATTGTTCAATTTAAGGATTTAGCAATACAAAATTTCCCTAGCCTAAGACAGCTGCCCTTGTCCAACTACAACATGCATTTCTCAACCTCCTTATTATCATGTTTAGAGTGGGAAATCCTGCAACATTTTTAATTCCCTGTTGACTGAACAGGAGAAGCAGTGAAAAACCAGAAGGCTTTGGAGTTTGATAGGACCTAAGAGTTGGTTGTTGCATCAGAGACTTTCAAAGCAACAGCCGTGTTGAAGCTGGAAAGGAAAAAGCACATAGCAACAGCCAGAACACAAAACTGTGCTAATACAGCCTAACACTGGGCTTGGGGAAGATCTGCTGCTCTGCTACCTGCCTCCACAGGGGTCGAATCACATCCCCCCATGCACTGTGACCGTGCTACACACTTGTAGCCAATATTCATGGCTCAGCTGATTTGAGAGTCAAGCTAGGAGAGCTCTTCCCCACACTACAAGCCAATAGCAGTTGAGTGGCAGTAAGTCATTAAAATATACAAAGCCTGGTCTTCATCTCTGCTTCCTTGCATGACTAGTAGCAATTTTAAAGATTACTTCAGGGTTTTTTAAGTAGCTTCCTGCTCCAGCAAAATCAAATTTTGCAGAGCTGCAGTACTGTCTTCCTTTCATGATGGAGGAGCAGCAACCTGGGCCTCACCCCAGCAGCAGCAGGAGTCGATGCATGCCAGGCTGGAGCCCAAGCACAGTGCAGAACAAGAGGGGCACCTCCACTTGCCCACAAGGCTCTCCCTGGCACTATGTGCACCATGGAAGATGCACAGCAGCACCCTTTCCCAGAGACAAGCATTGGGGCAGGAATGGGTCTCCCCTACCTCACCATCGGCACGCTTTGATGCAGTGCCCAAGTTCAAACAAAGTCTTTAATCTGTGTTACAGAGTGAGCCTTAAGCAAATATTTACAAAAAGCTCTCTGCCGCAGGTTAGTGCCTGCAATGCAAAGATCTAGTACTCTTTTCTGTATTATTTTACTGGTTTAGACTGTTTGATCTGTGAAACTCATGCCGTTTTCACAGTAATCTTAAGACGGTATCCAGGAACATTGGATTTTGCTGTGTTGGATAAATATCATTATTCCTTCTAGCCGTGACAGGAAAAACTCAAACTGCCGAAAGAAGCATTCCTTGGGAAAACCACGGATCAGCTCTAACATAAGCAGGGGCAGATGGTGCACGCTCTTTGACTCTTGCTGGGCCTGTTTGAATCTGGCAAGTGAAGGCTGAAAAATGTGTTCCTCAGACATAAAGGCTTGAAGGGAAGAAATACAAACATCTCCAAGCACTCACTTCAGCCAGGACACCATCCATTAAGCATGCGAGACTTATATCAAACCATCAGTCAATATCAAACCATCCCCAGCACTGAGAGGCACTACCACATCCCACGCCCAACCGCAGTCCTCCAAAACACATCTGCAGCATGTGGCCAGCAAGGAGAGCACAGGTATCTGCAGTGAATAGAAGCAAAATTTACCATTAAACATATAGGGAGCACAGCTTTATCATACTGGAAATGTCTAGAAAATATCACTGTTCAGATTTCCTGCAGGAATATTGTGCCAGGCACTCAGCAGCGCTAAAATCGAACTCTCTGCTATGTGGCACTGCTTGTTCCGTGTATAAATGGAGATCATCACTGCTGGCAAGAAACATGACTCTGCTTAATTTTAGTTTCTTCTAATTCAACACAGGATGCTCAGTGAGTTCATGCACTATGAGATTTCAGTATTTCATTTAAAACTGTACTTACAAGTGGCTTAACTCCTAACATAACATGAAAATTCATCACAGTGTTCCTGTGTATTTTAGATTTTACAAAATATGTCAGAGACATTTCCAAGACTTAACAAATCCAAGTGCAATTAAAATGAGTGAAGTAGGACACTTTGAAATAACATCACATCAATCACAGCAATGTATATAATTTATACACTACTTATACAGCATACCTAATTATTAAAATATTAGTAATTATCCATACTATTTGTTCTGTCTTTCCCCTTCATCACAGGGAAACCAAAATAACTTCAATTACACAAGTTACTTTCTCATTCTCAGACTTTAAAAATCATTGCCGTGTCATGTTGGGCTGCATAGCGCATGGGAGTGCTGTTTAGTAGGTTTTTTTCAAAGTCGCAAAGACTTTAAGGGCATAAGACTAAGATAATACATTTTTAAATCCAAAATTTTGCAGTAAAGTTGATTAGAACAGAGTTCTCTTTCATATACAATCACCAGCCTCCACTGCACAGATAATTTTTGACAATAATTGTTAATGCAACACAAAAGTAGTGTAAACAACAGTGTTACTTTCTCTAGTGATCCTGTCTTTCTCCCCAGGCACATATCCATTTTCCTTCTCCCTATGATATAACTGGGAGTAGTTCAACAAAATCCCAGGTCCTATCAAGGTACAAAGCATCAAGGAGATCTGTGCAATAACAAAATAGGAAGTCTGGAATAGCGCTAAACTGCTGAGAGGTCATGCAAAGAACAGGAGGAGTAACAATGAAAAATAAAACTAGAACTAGAAAGATATTCCTATCTTCATATTCATGAATATTTTTATCAGGAATATAAACATCTCTGTGTTTTATTAATTGAATAAACATAAAAATGGAAAACTAAAAAGAAGGTAGATAGACGCTTGCCAACCAACTGTGGCAGTAGGAGATGTAACTCAAGAAGGAGCTTGTTCAGCTGGCTAACACTGGTACATTACACCTGGAAACATCTCAGATGGCGTTTCTGTTTGTCTTATAATGTCACAAAGGCAATTAAACACAACACTACCTCACTTGGAATTACAGCTTCCTGAGTGAGGGAATCTCTCCACACGGATCAAGCCAGCATGACCAGCAGCAGGACTCACGGGAAGCCCACCTCCTGTGGCACCGGCGTTTCACCATCAGCAACGGCATCAGCACAGAGCGAACAGACGACACAGTCTGAAACCTAAGCTCATTCATCGAGTTTCCAAATATATGGCTACCTGTTTTCTTGACATTTTTTGAATGCAGAGGGATGAACTTAGTGTGGGGCTTGGCTCAGTGCTATGGGGAGTGGCTACAGCCTCTTCCCTGCGGTATACGAGTCCTCGCATTACGATCGTAATTAAAAAATACAAACCTACAAAAATCACAAACGCATCAAGAGATCCACAATCAAAACAAAACTCACGGCTTTGTCTCTTTTTGGAATTTATTTTAAGGAAATTAAATTATGAGCCCATTATTCCAGTGGGCTTGAGATCCACAACGCAACCCCATAGCAAAAATATTTATAGCATGCAAACAAAGGTAATTTCTGATCATCCACTAGAATAAGCTGTTATACCCGCCTCTGTGGTATCATGTTTTTTAAGGGAATACTGTGAAAAAACCTACAGATTTAAATGATTTAATACCTTCATTGCACAGTCATAACTAAGGCTGTAATGTAATACCTCTTGCTGGAAACATCCTCACATCAGGCAGGACGCCCTCAAATCAAGCCATCCAAACCAATTTCACTGATGACGCCATTTTCTTCCTTCTTTCGCTGCCATTTTAGCATCGTGGTTACTCTACATTTCCTCGAGAAGTAGCTGTGCATTCTCCCTGCTCTAAGAGGAAACCATGGTCGAATAACACGGTGACAAATGAAACCTGTATGTTGAATTTGTGCCTGTGTCACGTCCCTGCATGGCAGGGGCAGGGATGAAGCACAGTTGCCATTGCAGACCACACCTCAATTCCCTGTACCGCGAGCTGGCGAGGAGGCTCCCGAGAAGGTGCAAGCTGAGAAACCAGCCACTGGAAATCCATGGGCACCACACAGAAAACTGATATAACTGAGGAAAGAGGAGCGTCCAGCCCTGTTACAGGAGGTATCTCTCTGAACCCCACAGAAAACACTGGCTAGCGAGGGAGTAGTTTGAAAAGAGAAGCAAAAGGCATAAAGGAGGCACACAGACAAGCTCACAGTGTCTGCTGCTGGACTAATTGTACATTAGCACTAACATACAGGCAACTACAAAAACCCATTTAACCTGGCAGCAGAAAATTAATTTCTCAGATCACATCCAAAAGCCAAACAGCCATCCCAGTCAATCAATAAAGTATTCCTTATCCCAAAATGACATTTCTGATGGATCATCAGCAAGAGGGGCAAATTATTAAACAAATCTGCTACTCATTAACACCCAGCCTCCTCTAATTCATTCCTAAAAATTTTATTGCAGTCCCTCAGTCCCCCCCACCCCTTGTTAAGTGCTCTGTTCTTCTGCTTGTCTGACCGGGAACATGTAACCTTGCTGTTTGTGAGAAACGGGGATGCTCTCAGGATTTTTTGAAAACCAAAACATGATTGTTATTTCCACATCTCTTCCTTCACAATTTCAGATGAGTAGAAACAATTAAATGCTTTCAAGTTAGTCTGAAACTGTAGGTAACAAAACAGTAATGAAAAAAATTGGTTCTCTTTACCTCCTCTGGATTCGAGTAGTGAGCCTGGCAGCACTGAGTCTGACACTGTCCCTGTTCTCAGGCTGACTCAAGCAGAAAGATTTCGGCTGCCGTGCCCCCATCCCACAGCTGAAAGCCTGTGTGCTGCCTTCCTGAACGTTCCTTAAGAGCACGAGTCATCTTTCTGCTTCTTGAAAAGAAATGCCAAGCAGCATCTTCCAGCCTCCATCTGCATTTCAGACAGGAAGCGATGCAGGCAGCGAATGCTCATTGCCTCGAAGGGACAACGCCTGGTTCAGACATGAAAATCCTGTCAGCACTGGAAATGCGACAACCAAGTTACACCGGGATGCAAATCCTAAACCAGCATAGGTGGCTTTCCCCAGCGCTGTACCTCCACAAAGGGGGGGTCCTATAACATTTCTACTGCAGTTTGAAGTCTCTCAGAAAAATCCATACATGGAAAGAAATTTTCCCAAGTTAAATTTACTTTATTTAGCCGATAGTGGCTAACATGACAGAGACAAGATTACGTTCACTGTAGTTTGAAGAATGTAGGCTTTTTTTTTTTTTTATACACACTGGAATGTCAAGAAAATGTGCAGATTTGAAGTTCAGCCCTCTTAAATAACATGAGATGATTTGGCAAAATCATCTACCTGAGTTAAAAAAAGAAGCCCAAGTTAGCTACCCCATTCTTCCTCAGTATTTGTAAATAAATCATAGCTGCTTTGTTCACCTAATAGCTATTTTCAACATGACACCTTATCCCCTGGAATAAACATAAATATTTTACTGGCCGTGAAAGCAAGCAATTTGGAGTCATACATGTCACGATATCTTTAAATCCTCAATTTAAACATGCCATGGTCTTTAGAAATGGTTTTTCTTTACCACATTACTGATACATTTCACAAAGTTAATTATTTAAATTATGTATGAATTATTAATTACAGATCATTAAACTAAGAAACATAAGTCTGGAATACGCCTGTTACAATTATACAGCTTATATTTTAAAATGTTAGACATTAGAGGGCTCAGAAAGAAAAGCACACATCCAAATTCTCTGCTGCAATAAATATGTTACAATAAACACTTTATTCTTTTTCAGCTTATTTCTCTTATTGTGTAATAAACCTAAGGTTTAAACTTTCCAGACTTGGGGCATGAGGCCGGTGTGCTGAGGATACACCAGAGACAATAGGTTTCCATTTTTCTCGTCTGGCTGTACTCCACCCTGGCTAAGGAACTGTCTAGCAGTGCATGCCTTTATTTGTGCCTTGCATTAACAAGGCACACAAGCTTTCGGACTTTAATGTAAATTAAATGTCAAGTCCAGATGCTGCCAACAGATATCATGGAAAACCCTGCTATAAGAGACCTTCAGCTAATTGTTCATTACAATAGCTCGGTCATTTATTCATACATTAATTTACGGAGCTTAGTTGAGGTCTGTCTCCCACCCACTTCAAACAAAGGAAAATAATTTGCCACACTGTACTAACTGCAAGGATAACAGAGCCATCTCCCATACAGGGTCAGTGGGGATGGGATGGTTTCCTCCATGTTTTTACACAGGCAAACCACACATTTCATTGTCCTTTACTTGATTTTTTGCTGAACTGCTTTTGTGGAAAGACCCCCACTTTGCACAGGTAATCTGGATGGAGAGTGGCAACTTTTTGGCCATGCTATGCCACTGTTCCACGTCTTTCCTCTGAGCATTTCTCAGTTGACAAAAGGGAGAGTGCAGAACATGGCACACAGGTACTTGAATATTTGGGGAGGGAGCCCCAAAGGAGGCAAGTCGCTCTACTGCAAGAGCCCAGGTGCTGTCCCAGTATGTTTTATTAAACTGCTTCCTCTCATATACAAAAATGGAATTGAAAGGAAAGGAGAAAAATCAACCCATCCTGTACTTTTGTTCCCATACCAAAGCCAGGCAGAGCTCCCAATTTCATGCAGACTCTAAGTCCCCAGATCTGAGAGTATTAAATGAGCTGCCACCCACCCGGCTAGTCACGGCCACCACATTTATATAAATGTTAATTCCCTGACTGCTTCCCTTTACTGTGACTTTACTGGATTAACCCTTTTCATAATCTATCCTACTCACTTAAAAGAGAAGTGGGATCAAGGCTGCAAACTCCAGTTGACTAAGCAAATATGCTTCACCACCTCATTTAAGAAATTAATTAAAAAAAGGCAAATCTCCAAGTATCTTCATTTGCTTTGAAAGAACAGAAATATTTTCTCTCTTATTTTTGTCCTGCATTTGAAATCCTTACTTCAAAATAAAACCAAAGAAAGTTTAACACGTCTTCTAAATAAATCATAAGTGCATATGTAAGAACAGGGGAAACAGAGTGGACTACCATCTCTGCACCACAATGAAAAGCAGGAGAAAAAATATCATAATCAAGTAGCATCTTTATTTTTTGTTTAAAATACTTCCATAGACTTTTCATAGCCTAGGGAAGAGAAAACAGGAATAAAGGCATTCAGAAAGTTATGCTACTGTATTTCTGCTTAAATGAAAAGCAAAGTCAGCAATGTCAAGAGGGTCTTTAAAAAGGCAGCACATATGAAACCCAAAGCAGACGCTGGACTGCCCCACCCAACAGCTGCTCTAGCAAAGAACATTGGAAGGTAAAGGCACAAACCCTCCTGTTTCTTTTCTGTGAGCAAAGGACCTTTTCTCCAAAACTACCCACCTGTTCTCTTTAATTACTCACCTACAAATTAAAACAACCTGCAGCAACAGTACAAAGAAAAATTGCCATAAAAGACACCTGAAGGAAAACTCTCTCATCAAAGCAAGCTTTTTACCCTCATTTAATATATTTTAAAAGACAGACATTCCTACCTGTAGATCTCAGTACTGAGGAGTTACAAACCTGTTAATGTTGGCTGTAACTGCCACACTTCAGCTGCCTGGGATTTAGGCTTACACAGCTGTATCTATCTCTATTATTTTTCAAGTTTTCTAATCTTAAAAAAAAAATATATATATATATAAATCAAACCTGCAAGTCCTGAAATGGCTGAGACAGTCAAGAGTCCAGCAAGACAATAAGAAAGCAGCTGCTTTCCACGGCTGAACACCACTGCCTGTAAAGCATCTATGTATTTTTTTCCAGTGGTGCTTTATTCAAATTCTAGGGAAAGCATCAGTCTGAAACCAGTAACTGATGGGAGTAACAGTTTATAGGTTACAGAAGGATATTTTATTGTTAACGGACTGTACCATGTAGGAATTAGGAGGGGGTGAGGCAGTAGGCAGGCAAGAGGAGAGAGATGCTACTATTTTTTTTCTCCGAGCCACTGCAATTACTCTGATGTGAATTTTTGATGACTTCCGACATATTGCATGGTTAATAATCGTTTCAGCTGTCATGTTTGGTTAATGTGGAAAATGCATTTGCTGCATTGTGATGCAGCACTCCAGCCACAGATTGTAACACCAGTTGTGAAGCTATTCCCTTAACTGAGCTGCATGAATTTGCACATACCATGAGGCTGAAATAAATGGTAGTTTGATTTTTATACAGCAACTGAAAGCTTCTGCCATTTTAGACCTGCAGAGCTGTTGGTACAACTTGTACAGGCAGATAATTTTACTGCATATTAATTGGTGTTGATGCTCTTTAAAGGGGAGATTTGATTCTCCATTGTTTTGCTGTGTTTGGTTATTTAGCAGTTAAAAGACTGAGACACTATTTACGTTAAACATTGCTTTTTTTGTAGCTTTACACAGGTTATTTAATTGTAAGCATATACATCAATGAAACTGTCAGCACTACAGAAACGCAGCCTTGTTATTCATACAGGCTCAACCTACTTCTTCCTCCATACGATACTTAAGAATGTGTGTATATATAACCTTGTCTTACAAATGATTGCACATGAGGCATGAAAATAAAATGATTGCACATAAGGGGTGAAAAGATGCTGCTTACAATCAAATAAAGAGAATTTTATTTGCAAAGTACCACTTCTTCACCTACACTTTAAACATCAAACAGAAAAGTATAAGGTTACATAAATACTTGCGTGTGCCTTTCACTGTCACCAGCAGAAAAACAATGCTGCAAGCAATCATGCAATTACAAGAGGAGATGTAAAACAGCAGAGATGAAACCATGCTAAGAGCCAGTCACCCGGTGATTAAAGTCAGGCCAGTGTATTCCAGCAGTCAGGTGATGGTGCCATCATTACAGTGCAGAAAGCCACAGAAAAATCGAGAAATAGACCACCCCCATCTTCAAGAAAAAGATTAGAAGCACCGAAAGAATAAAGAATGCACTTGCTAAAATGCCAAATGTACAACCATGAAGAAGCGTTTCACAGAAGGTGTGTGTAACACTATCGGGAAGTTACTGTCACAGGTCCCAAGTGCACATTTAACCCAGGGTGCCAACCCAGCTCCAGTCTGCAAACTGCTGGTGACACTCCCAAATTCAGAGTTCATTCTTTGTAAATTCCAGAACAACAGCCCTGCTGCCACATTACTTCATTTCACAGTTCAGTAATTCTGCTCACAAATGCACGTCTTGAACTTGCAAACACACACAGGCAAAAAAAAAATCCAGACTTGGGATGTCTACATTTAATGAAGAACAAAAAGCTATCGGGAGAGCGTTCTACTGTGCATGAACACTGATATACCTGCAGCATCACCACCAATTTATTATTTCCACTTCTGTTTAAATTAAAATAACACTGCAACGTGTATGCTGGACATGAAATACCAAAAAATACAGTGCAGGACATTTTCTATGGAAAAAACAGGATTCTCTGAATTAACACTGAACTCTCTGGTTTGGGAGCAATTCCCACGAACGGGGTTATGTCTGAAGAAGGTGCTTCGTGGCTCAGGCTCACCTACCCCAAAGGCATCACTCATAATGACATCACATCAAATCCACCTTGCATAATTCAGAGTTTCACAGGTGGCAGAGTGATCTCTTACAGTGTGTTTTGGCTTTGAAATTAGTGAACTATCTTAAAGGTAATTTTCTACAAGTGACTGCAAGGAGCAATCCCTCCCTGCTTGTGACCAAATGAACACCAAATATCTGAATGCTGCTACCAGGCATTTAATGACTGGAGAAGACAGGTCTAAATCCAACATTCTTAGTGGAAAACTGCAGTCGGTTGCATTGCAGGGAAAATTATTGATCACAGCCAGCTACACCCCATAGTGCAGGCAAAGTCCCTTTTGGGAGAGGAAGGTTAATACATTTGCAGGGATAATTTAACTCTGGCATTCCTCCTGCATTTCTGAGCATCTATGTCTGGCACCATCCCTGCTGCTGGGCTTGCCTCAGTAACATGCCACTCACCTCACACACATTGCTCTGGTTTTGATGGCTTCTCCCCCTACTTACATCTAGTTTGCATAACCCACTAGTGGTGCAGAGACAAAAGCACTGAGGATACACAGAGCTTTTGCTTCCTAGACAAATTGGGAAACAGGTAAAGGTACCTGGAGAGACAGTCGACTCTTTAGGACAGACAGCAGCCTCACAGGGATTTCAGGAGCGCAATCATCCATCAGGAGCTGCTAGCCACAACTTTAAAGATGCGGCTTTTATCAAGAGACATTCTCTGTTATTTTCTGGCCATGTAATGTTACTGCAGAAGCTCCTTGCAACTGCAGATCTATGCATTACAATCAGCACAATTATGTATCTGCACTTTGTTTTACATATCACATTGCAAGGGAAAGCCTTCCCGGTGTAGCTCATCAAAGCACTGTCTTCCATCACCTATGGGTTTTTTAAAGCAACAGCTTTGAGGGATATGAACAGAAACTACCCACCCCAAATGGCTGTTAGTATAAACAACTGTGAGTACTAACCCAGCTAAGATGTCGGAACTGCTATCTGTTTCACTGGCAATCAATTTAGTGGAGCGTTCAGTTAGCTCACGCATCAATCACTTCTGCGCTCCGATGTGACTGTGGGAGGAGAAGGAAAACTACTGTTCAGGGCTGCTGGGCCCCAGCTAAGGAAAACCACAAAAGTCTTCCTTCTGAGTAGAAAGCATCAAACCTCTAAGAGAATGACAATGCAAAGAGAATGCAGCAGCGGTTGGAGTAAGAATATCCTTCTCTGAGTCAGGATCATTCCCTCACTCTATCTCTGCACATCCACAATTCCTGCCTTGTCAGGTAAAGCTTCATCTCTGGAGTGAAGGACATTACTTCATCATGACTACAAAAATCAAAAGATGCAATAACCCTTACCTTAAAAAAAAACCCAAAAAACCAAACACCAACAAACCATAAAACGTGGTAGCCTGCAATCAATGATACCATCTCCTTTTCTTTCAGTCTTGCACTGGACAGGGATAAGGTGGAGAATAGGACCAGCATCCCTGGATCTGCTCCTGTATTAGCTCTGTTTTGAAGCCCTACAGTTTCAAAGTCTGCCATTGCTGGTAAGCATTAGCCAGCAAAATTGAGAGACATTGCTGGCAGGGAGTTGTAATAGTGATAGGTAGCTCCTTCCCAGTATTTCTTCTCTGCTTAATCCAGCACTGTAACAGCGGCAGCAAATACTGCATTGTCATACTGGCTCTGTAGAAAGCCTTAAAGCATTAGCTGGTCCTCTCTGCAAGGCCAGCAGAGTGATTATCCAGCATTAATGACAGGCGAGGTCTCTTCCTCTGCCTTCAGCTCTGCACACTCATCCTACCCCCTCAGAGGGATGCAGAAAGAACAGACAGAGATTTCAGGAGTCCAGTCCAAGCAGGTTGTGGTGAAAAGAGGAAGAAAACCCAGGCTAGCACTTCAACATCAATACAATTATACACAAGCAGAGCAAAAAGTCAGGTTGAGTGTATTATGATGCTACTGGCCTGTCTAACAGGAAATTTGGGCTTTGTGGCAACGGGCTAACTTACATGAACTACGACAAATGAGCCAGCCAGAGTCAAAACAAAAACTAGAACTGGGAAGTGACCAGCTCCCGTAACATCCAGTATAATCATCACAGAGAACCAGTCTCCTTCAGGGTGAAAACCTCCAACCCGCTCACACCGGGAGTTGCTGGCTTGTTACAGAGCTCAAAGGACACCTGAGTTTCAACACAACTTTGGAACCAAATTTGGACCAAACAAGAGGCAGGATGTAAAGGCAGAGAGTGGGAAACACCCGAGAGAACTGATTAAAGATTGGTGCTTTGTGTGACCAGGCAGATACATGGGGAAGTGAAACACAAATCCTGCAAAATTAGAAGAGTGCTGATCCCAAACAGGGGAGAGGTGGGGGGAGCCAGCCAAGCAGAGAGGATTAGGATCAACACTGGCAGTGCTGTTACTGCCATCCACACCCCAATTAGTGGTATCATTTGTCCAGATGAATGGGGAACTTGCACTCAATTCGGCAATTTGACAGGGTATCACCGAACTACCTCACGTCCATATTTATCCAAGAGGCAAGTGCAGGAACCAGTTTTAATTAGAGCCTGTTTGACAAAGAACCGAGGGTATTACCCATGCTCTCACCATCAAGCGATAATTGAGATGTAATCGTTTAAACAAAGCGCAACAAGTGTCCATTTACCCAAAGCCATTGTTAAATATCCACTAGGAGATTATCTTCAAAATTATAATGTGCCATGAATATGCAAACCACTTTCCATCTTTAGCACTGAAAAGAATAATCACCTTTTAAAAAACCCACACCAACAAAAACCACAACTGAAAGCCAAACAGCTATTTTGCAGCAGAATCTGAGGAGTGTTTTAAACATGCCAATGCTAATTTAAAAGGAGGGGGGAGAGAAGTGATGGCTCTGCTTTGGGGCCATTAAACTATGTCTGGAAAGCCCTCTTTTGTACAGCATTAGCCCGCTGTAAGTCTGTAATTATGAGGAGAATGTGTTAATTTTTAATTCAGATTGCTAACCCCTTTTTTATGTACAAACCCTGCATGTCAATCCCTCTTGCAGATGACTGTAAGCACTGACATGACCAAATTCAACCCTTGGTGGTAAAAGCACACTCTCCCTGGGAGGTTTGGCACTGTGCGTTGGAAAGCAACTCAGCCTCGTAGTGAAATAGCTCTTTTATAAAACTGTCACCTCAGCATCGTGGCAAGCAAATCCTCTCGACCCACAGCCTATTAAACCAGAACCATATGGCCACTGATATTCACACCTTCATTTCAGCATTCTTCTGTCTGGCTACTGAAATTCTAACACAGCTTCACAGGAAGCTGAATTCCCACATCCCTCACATTCCCAAACACAAGATGAGGAAGTTAACCTGACACTGCCTAGGGGCCCACACCAAGTTAATGGCTGTCAAACACTAAACCCACCTTTCATCTCTTCTGACTCCTACTGATGCCAGCAATCCATGGAGGAACCTGACTTAAGAGCACGCTTTGACATAGTCCAGCAGAAGCCACAAAGCGTCAGCTAGGAGCAAACATGAGCCTTCTATGATGATTAACCAGAATGCAATTATCAATGCTCCTACTTCTCACAAAATGTTTCCAAATTCCCCATTGCATAAAGTCCAAAAAGCACCACACAGAAATGCATATCCACATATATGAAAGCAGAAACAATTCTGTGCTTTTACCTTTGCTTCTTCAGGGTTATATTATCAGCTGTGAGTGGTCTGAGAGAAAAAAGTTCTGCCTTGCCACCTGCATTACCAGTAATTACACATAGACTTGCAACACTAACAGAAGAGTCACGCATGCAGAATCAAGTCCATATTTTTAATTTCCACAACAATTCAACCCATCTTGGACTGGATAAAATGCAGTCACAGAAACTTGCCTGCAGATTCAGAACGATCCTTGGCCATGTTACATCACATAGCACAAGCTGTTTGCAGCCCAGGGACTGACTGGGCACATAGAAGCAGCTGTGGTTCCCAGCCTGCTCATCAATAGTAGACAGATGAAGACAGATGCATTCACCCCTTATGACAGTGAGTGATACCCAAAGGGGCAGCCCAGCCTCCTTCTGAAAGGCATGGGCCCACCCTGACAGTTGGATATGAGAAATGCACCTCTAGCAGCATCCCACCATCCAGGAAGAAGAACTTGCTCAATTCTCTGCCAAAGGAATGCAGACAGCTCCCTATATTAAACCACAAGGCGCCAAGAGGCAACAAACACTAGTGATGGACCTAAAAAGACCTACTGAATCCCCAAATGCACAAAGATGTTTGCTTGGAATGGGTTGCCATGCCATTCTGAAATTAGCAGTGAAAAGCCAGGATGAAGGCAGCATTTTAGGTTTTTCTTAGATGAGAAGATAAATTTGTGCTTTTCCTTTAATTACAGCTGCCAGCTCTGAAGGAAGTGGCACTAGAACTGCTGGCCAGCATGGAAAATGAACACTCACAAGCATGCTGGTTAAAGTGAACAACAGCAGTGCATGGCTGCTTTGTCAAACCATGCTTGTATTTCTCATAGTGAAAGTACAACTGAAATCAGTATTGGCATCTCAGTGGGCTTAATTAGAAGTCAGGTCTACTCTATTCAGGTCTTTATACTGTGCTCATTACATTAATATCCAAGTGTCTTCCAGTGCTGCATTAAGTGACATGACTAACATCTGTCAATGTTGTTTGTTCTCTTCTCCATTTCCTGGAGGAGTGGAAACACAGTGTTCAAGCAGATCACAGAACACCCAGAAACTGGGAAGTGAGATTCCTTCAGCCCTTGCTCACACAGAGCAAGGCCATGTCTGCTTGGTTAATGGTTTTATATCGCAGTCATCAGCAGAATGATTAAGCAGCTATACATATTAAAAGCACCAGGTCTCCTCCCAGCAGCATTTCCACGCAGGACTGACAAGATTGGAAGACAAACAAAAGTCTGTCCTTTGTGGACCAAATTAAGTCATTTGGAGTTTTATCATTTCATTTCTCTGCCTGAATCTCCTTGTCTTGTCATCTTACATTAGATAATACTGAGGATACAACTTCCAGTAGAGGAAATAAAAGCATCCATTGTTGAATTTGACCAAAAGGGACAACAAAGGTATGAACAGCTTATCCTCCCCTTAAACCCCTTACAAAACACACATCTTAAAGCTACAGAGGTTTCACCTGGATATCAAAAGTAGAAGACTGAAGTCAGTAATTACTACTTTTATATTCACATGCCTTTCACCTTTCCCAATTATTATCCAGCTATATATCTCTATCCTTCTCATGCTGAAAAGTGCTTATGTCACCATTTCTTCTGAGTTAAAACCCAGTAATTCTTTGTAAAGACGTTGTGAGGACACTGAGACAGCTAGAGAATGGGAAAAGCTAGAAGGAAAAGATGATGAAGGATTGGCAATGCTACATGTCTTAAGGACAGCTAGCTGGGATTAGGCAGATGCTTCTAGTAAAAGCAAATGCCTAGAGAAAGGTCAAACTCAAGAATATAAACTTGGTAGAGATTGGGAAACAATAGGCTGCAGGGGATGAGACTCTCACCACCACCTTCTCCTCATTTGTCCATCCAAACCTTCAAAGCTAAAGGTAAAAGAAGCCCACTGAAACTGAGTCACCAGCTGTCAGATTAGGAAAAAAGCAAGGACTCATTCCAGACCAGTGAGGGGAATGCACAGAGCTTTCATTTAATGCAATGTGCATAGCCATACAAAAC
>VZSR01000393.1:10925031-10958286 GCA_013398615.1 Brachypodius melanocephalos | reverse complement strand
AAAAAAAAAAAAAAAAAAAAAAAAAAAAAAAAAAGAACAACCTTTTCAAGTGTATAAATAAAGAGACTCTCAGGAAGGGACAGAGGCTGACTCAGAAAACTATTAAAAGGACAAAGTGACTTTCAAATAGAGGTCACTAGTTCAAACACGAACTAGATCAGTAGTGGCCAAGACTAAAGCATCTAAAGACTGATTAGTGGTGTAAACAAAAATGTGTTGGTTAATCCTCCTTGAGCTCCTGCTACACAGAAGCCCATATCGCAAGATCCACGCAGAAAGCAATGCAGAATTTATTTTCTGTCCAGCCCTAGAGGAACAGCCAGGGCTTAGGCGGGTACCCAGACACCAAGTGCCTGCCCCTAGTCAGTGCAGAAGTGAGACAGATGCACTGCTCCATTTGCTTAAAATGGCCAAGTTATTCCTTCTGGTTATGATACTCTACCATAGTGTGCTCACAAGTTTGTTGCTGGATACATATTATCAGATATTGCACTGAACAACACCCACTTAGCATCTATAAACAAGCATTAAGATCACACTGCAGGTTTCCAGTATTATTCTGTCAGAGATTTTTCTTGTGAAAATACTTTGCTGATTCACTAATGTCATACAACTTATATATTCATGAAAAACAGACCACCAAATGCCATTTATCCTCTTCCCCAACACAGCTCAGAAGAGGCTCCAGTTATCCCTAGAGGTCTTGCAGCACTGCAGACTCAGATGTATATTATGAGAAGCCTTACTGCAGAACATCCTTCCAGAGGACATCCAACGAAGGCAGACAGTATTCCAAAACATACATTTCAGTAATGAAAAGCAGTAAACAGACAATGTTTACCACTCAGGAGGTACATCCAGTAATGCAGCTGCTTTAACTTGGGTATCTCCTATCTACTTTCACAGGGAGTCACAGCTGTAATTTATTCCACACCATGCTGTAACCACGGACATCCAGCGAAGCATCATCCTTCTCACTGTTACTGGGCACTATAATACAGGCTGCAGATGCTTTTGCAGGGGGGTTGTGTCAAACCACTCTTCACCTACCATTAAGCCAGCACTTCCTTATGGGCCTGCAGTTTAAATAGCACAGTCATCATTACATACATCAATGCATACTTTTATATAAAAATATCTGTTGCTACTCAATTATGATACAGCATATTATTCATGTACTATTACTGAACTAGGATCCTGCAAATAACATTAATTCTTGTGTCTATTTATTGGAAGCAAGGACATGCTGGAGGCAAAGATACAGAAGAGTTTATTTCCTTTTTTAAAAAAACCTTTTATTAACGTTTGTTCCAAATAAGATCCTCCACCTGCTGAAGTTTAATAGCACCCAAAATGCATTTTCCCTAGGGTCCTCCATTATCAGCAAGGGCCTTTCTTACAAGCCAAATCTGTCAAGAGATTTTCTTTGCTATCCAATTTGGGAGACAGGTATATTCGGCATTCAAGGAATGCAATCAAATCCTGCCCCTTCCAGGCCTTCTGGGGCACCCTATTCATTCACTCTCTTGCAGAGAGGGAATTTATCATCTCTTCCTATTTCTAGTATCTAAAAAAGTAGAACAGAGCAACTTAAATTTGCATTGCAATTATTTAAAGCCTATAAATAGTTGTTGCCATAGTGTTAATTAAACTGCTATACGGTAATGTCCTTTCTTTTCTACCTTTTAAAGCTGAACTCTGAATAAGTCAAGTAAGCTGGGACCATGCCATATAAGAGTCCATGGAAAGTGAGTGCAAATGCTTAGACATTGTATTGTACTCTACACAAAGATGAGCTGAATATCTGAAGTAACTTGTTATGTTCTCTCTTTCCCACTTGGTATAAAAGCGAAGAGACTAATTTCCAAAATGCTTCATCATCTGTCACCCAAATTCACCATTTTGAAAAAATCACCATAAAATTTCACAGACTGACCACAGTAATTGAATGGATATGAAATGCATGAGGGAAAAAACCCCCAAATCTGAAAGGTTTTTTCTGTAATTTCTGTACATTTTGGAAAGATGCTGAACAGTAGTGATGGCCACCTCTGCACAGAACTATCAGATCTGGCAGACTATTGAAACAGGGGGATGGAGAAAGTCAGATCACTGGAGAAACAAACACTAAGCCCAATATATGCCATAGCAGATAAAAAGTCAGTTTAAACACAAATACCAGCACAAGCTTCATCGTGATAATTATACTTCTCACACTGGTATTTACTCAGAGATGGAGCAATTTCCACTACTTCCCAGTGAGAGAAATTTTTTTTTTTTTGCAAAAGTATCGTAATTTCTTTTTAAATGGTGGACTCTTAACAGGCAAAAACCCTATCTCACAAAACTTTATTATTTAATGGAAAGCTGAAATGACAGGAAAGGGACTGCATCAAGTCCTGGCTACAAGTGTAAGTGACAGAAACTAAGTAACACTCAAGACATCAGCCAGAGGGCAAACTCTTGGTTCCTCACCTTTTGTCAAGTGTTTCCCCTTGCATTTGGAAGTGCAGAAAGCTGTTGTGGTCTCCCTTAATTTCAAGTACGTCTAGCCACAGTGAAGTATTTTGTATTTGTGCAATTTTTCGTTTTCACAGCAGGTTGTAACAAACAGCAAAACTATCTGAGAGAACCAGATAGCTGAAAACGTAATTTTCTACCAAAAGTGTAGCCATGCCACCACCCAAGCCCACAGATAAACATAAACCAAAACAAGCTTAATCTTTTCTGTTTTGCGAAGGTTTGTGTTTCTATAAAAGGGAGAGATGGCTCCTGAGAGATCCCTGGTTACTGGTACCAGAGCAATTAGAAAGGAAAGGTTTGGGTAAGGAAAGGATTCTGGCTCACCACAGCAGCAAGTGATTCACACCAATTAAAGGTTCCACCCTGTCTACCTTATTAATACAAGAAAGTCACCCCAATTATCAGGACAGCTGCTTTCTACAGGATTATTCATGTGCAAGAGCAATAGCATCAGGCCTTCCACACCTATCTGTGGTCTTTTCCACAAGTTGGACAACTGGCCATCAGTAGCATGAGCCCAAGACCTGAGCAGAAAGGACCAAGAGGAACGTGGACCATTAAACCACACCGGGAAGCATCCCAGGAACTGAGCAGAGATGACTGAAGGTGCTGCAGGGAGGAGAGGGCACGCCCTACCTCACATCCGGAGAAGCATTACACAGTGCCCACAACAGATGTATTTTATGAGTAGTGCTACTAACATGCAACACACTCATGAAGCTATACAAATAAACTTGCCCCTAGAAAAAGCAGTAACTAGTTTAAAATTAATAAATTAGAGCATCCCTTAATGCCTGTTAGCAGCTCAGGAAGTGCTGGGCATGGCAAACATCAAAGGTGAAAAATACCAAGAGGCACCAACCTCAAAACATTAGGATTTCTGTCAGCCTCTCTCTGTTTTTTCAGTGTCTCCTGCTTCAGAGGTTCCATGCAGTATGTGAAGGTTAACAAATACAAAACAAAGAAACTCAAAACTTGCCTATTTGTCTTTTTTTTTTTTTTTTTTTTTTAAATCCAAACCACATTAGTACTTTTGGATAGACAAATTATATTATAAAAGTAGCATTTCAATATTCTGGCACCAAGCCACATTCTAATGGACATTCAAACACTAACTAAGGAAATGGTTGTCCATTAAGCCTATCAATAAGTCAACAATCAATACTTCAGTATTGCAGTAAAAATACAATGCACACTTTATAACTGCCACTGGCCTCATCCATCTTTGTCAAGCTCAGCTCCTAATAATAAATAAGTCTTGAAGCAAGAAATGAAGCACATAGTCACAGTCATTAAGCATTTATCTTAAACTCTAGACCTAACTGGTCTTCTGAACTGTACAGATTTTTGTTTTTCAATTGTCTTCTGCCAGGGCAGGAGAGTGAGGAATAAAAAGGACAGAAGTTCAGACAAAAAATTAATCAAGCAGGTCAATAGGTAAGAGCAGCAAAATAAAGAAAAATCAAACAGCAAAGCCCCAAGCAACTGCAAATTAGGAACTGGTTCCAGCTTTATCTCCAAAAAGCATCTCAATCAAAAGAAAAAAAAAATCCCATCAAAGCACACTAACATTTGTGGTTTAATCCAATTCATAGATTTTAATTGCCTGCACAACATCAGCCCTGCACAATCCCTTGACATATCCATCCTATCAGTTTGATCAAATGAAGCCAAAGGCAAACCTCTGCAGAGCACAAGTTTTGGAAAAACCCTCTGGAAAACGTGACCATCACGCCATATTGCTCTGCAATAGATCAAATACTTTAAATTTAGTTAACTGGCTTCCCAGTCAGAGCCATGGCCATAATGCTGAGCCACTATTATTTGACAGTGGAAAAAACCCCACAGTTTTTGGGTGCTTAGAGCAGCTGTGCATGTCTGTGGAAAGGTTCAGGGTATGCTTTATAGGAAGAAATAGTGGCAGACATTGATCCAATCCTGTGAAGCCTGAATGTAAAAACAGGAGGACAAAAATAATCAAATTGATCATTTTTATCTCCACAGCCTAGTAAGCTCAGTACTGAAATGGAACTTCATCATGGAATGGCTAAGCCAGCCTAATAGTTTGGGTAAACAAGGCAACTGAATTCTCCATTTTCTTCTCTGAGTCCGCAAATACACAGAGGGAAACAGAGAATGATTGTTTCAGAAATCCCTCCACAGATTCCTTATGTTTATTTGCTAAAACCATCTTGCATCCCTGGGGTTTCGGCTATAAACAAGCACAGAGCATGGTTGGGAATTTGGAAAGACTTTTTTGCTGATATTTTGAAGTCAGGACATCTGCACCTTGAGGCTGAGCTCTGCAAAAGCAGCCAATGCTGCAAGCCTGGCAGGCACACCCTAAATAACCTATCCCAAGTCAGAGTTACCACACTACTAAATACTGCTGCATAAAATGATTATATTGGGTAGCAGGCAGGAGCTGTATTGACCAGTTTCAGCCTACAACTCTAAACGGCCAGACTGAAAGGTTTTTGTGTGGCCACAATTCCAGCTCTGAGTAGCAACTAATAGCAGCCTCTGCACAATTTCAGCTCAGAGAAGTTAAAGATCTCCAGACCAGACTGGTGACAGCCACTGCAGCTGTCTTGATGACAAAAGGGTGGTTTCAGCAGAGCTGCCAGTGGACAGGCGTTGGTAGCACAGCTTCAGATTCTTGTTTCATGTGGGGAATGGAGCTCTGCTGACAGTCTGTACCACAGGGGCAACCAAGGACTGTGCTGTTTTAGCACTGTCAAACTAGAAAACAGCTGATGGAAAGAAACAACATTATATTTTTACAAGGTCTGGTGGTATCTGAGGAAGGGAAGCTGGAGGCCAATTAAATGTTGCCCAATATTGATCAGGACTGTAAACAATGAAGAAGTCTGAGGAAACAGCAAAAAGGAAACCATCCACATAAACTTCCACTACAGAATTTCACAATCTTGTGAGAGCCAGTGGAAATGCAGTTTTTAATTCTCAGTTGAAGAAACTGATGCATAGGAAGTCATTCCTTGAACTCAAAGTCAAGCATAAAAATCATGACAAAAATTGGATCAAAATCCAGCTTTCCCAATTTCCTGCTATGAAAAGCAGCTGCCACAGAAGGCCATTTTCTAAGTGAATATATGCATCAGGGGCTGCCAGTCAGGCAAGGATCCAAAAATTCAAGGGTCAGGTGCTATTCAATATTTGAATCAGTACAATAAAACACTGCATAAATATTTAAACTGGCACTCTTGCTCCAAAATACTCTGGGAACATATTTCAGCCACTTGCTTTCAAAGTTTATAACCAACATTCCCTTCTTTCTTCTGTCCTGTGGAACCTCTGAAAAAAACCCCATTCCCTGTTCATCCACAACACATCTGACAGGAGTTTGCTGGTTTAATTTGAAGGTGCTGCTTTCAGACAGCAATTACAAATAGATAAATCTCAAGTGCTGAAATCCCATATCCTTGGCTCTTTATGAGCTCTTGTTCTAAATCTTCCCTCAGTTTCCCTGAAAAACTCAAATAAACCCCAAACCCTGAAACTCCAGAACACTCGCCATTTTTGCATCTCATTTATAACCTCTGTCTTCAAAAGCTAATTGCTTGGGTTCCATTTCAGTTGTTTTCACAAAGTGTGCTATAAAACATTGTAAGATGCAATTTGTCATTAGACACAAACGATAGAGGACACACATTTGCTTAGATCTCAATATAGATCTCAAGAAGTCAGAGCCCAGGGACAAAGGCACTTTGATATTCCGCACACAACTGAACCTCCCAGTTGTTTTAGCCAGTCATTAATATAAGTTATGATCTTGTAGAGCATCATTTCCCTACTGGCAGTCACTACCTGTGCCACCCAACCCAGCCCCTGCTTTTAAATTATACGACATTCAATGAGCTGGAAGTTGCTGTAACTGGAGATAGAAGCCCAGCAGATGTGCATTGCCAATAACCCACCTGGCTGCACACTCTAACCATTCAATACTCTGAATTGCATCTCTGCTGGAGATTCCCACCCTGACATCTCCAGTTACACTCAATATTGATTTGCATGAACCTGTTTCTATCTCAGCCTTCACTTCCCTGTGCTTCTATGTCCTAGGCCTGTCAATGCACCTAAGCTCCAAAATAGCTGAAAATAGAATTAATCTCTAGAAAATAAAATTTTAAAGTCTTTTAAAAGATATTTCAGTAACACATCCTAAGAATCACTACTTTTTTTTGTAATAAACACATTAACTACTGACCACAGAAATCTGACAATGCATCTGACACCTGCAGAGTTTTGCTTCTACTGCCGGTAGCAACAGCTTGTTCAGCAGATGCTTCTAGTAGCACCTAGGCAAATTGTTCAGAGATTAATAGCAAAAACAAACAAATAAAAATCCAGACCCAAACCATACCCAAAAACCAAGGGATAAAAGGGGGATAAACTCTTTCAGTTTTGTTGGGCTATTAGAAGTAACAATTAACTAAATCTTTGGTATTAATGCAAAAGGAAGCTCTGACGATCCCACAGGTAAGATTACTCTGATGGAATGTACCACAGGATATCGAAACGCTCTGAATTCACATGAACACTTCAAAAGATAGTGCTATACTTAAATTATTTACACTCACATGGCCCTGGAAGAGTCAAAAGGAATTAGCTGTGAGACTGTCAATCTGAGTAAGCAAGATTTAGTCTGTGAAGCTGTGCCCATCAACGAAAGCTACAGTCACTAACTCGCTGCACTGATTTCACAAACAGTATTAGAAAGGTCAGTACTTCAGTCTTTCAGGTCTGGCACTTCATAGGGCCAACAGCCTTACACTAAGCAGCATTACTGTGTGACCACGTGGAGTCTCTCTGTCTGAGGAAGAAGCTGCGATTTGTGGTGCTGGTAAGGTGTCACTCCTGATTTGCTCTGGAAGCTGCAAGTTCATTTTGTTTAAAGATAATTAGTCAATACTGCACAGCAAGGCAAATGATCCAGTACTATAACTGTAGCAAAGGGTTTTTTCAAGATGTAAAAATCTTGAGTAAAATAAATCAATAAGCTCAGGAGTTGTTTACACTCTGAGGTCCTGCCTACCTACTCTTCCTGCACAAATTCACATGTTTAACAGAGCTCCTTAGCTTCTCAATGAAGTGCATGGACTACACATCCAGCTTACAAAAACAAATTGCAACACCCTCTGAAAAACAAATATGAAAGACACAAAAAGACCTTTTCTTTAGTTGCACGTGGTAGAGACTTTATTTCACTGTCTACTGCACGCATTTTCCATAAAGCAGAGAAGTACAGGATATTGGTCATGACAGTTTTCAATTTATCACTCTGGAACTTCAGTTAGGAAAAGGATGAGATCAGCAAGCCATTGCGTTTGACACTAGAAAGAGCCTCACTAAGAGGAAGGCACAGCCTGCACTGGCATGGATAACCAGATTGCAACTACTGCACCAGGTGCAGTGAGCCACCAAGTGTTTGCCCATATAAACTGCTTGAAGTCAGTTAGTCAGCACATAGAAGAGTTCCAGCAAAAGCTATTTGCATTTTAAACAGTGGCTATCCTTCTCCTTCTTCAGCATCTGACCTTCCAGTTTCAAAGTTTCCATGTTTTTTTCCGGATGATCATAACCATCCAGCAAGCTTGCCACAAGACAAACACTGGTTTGCAAATGCCCAGTACCAAGCCGTGCTCTCTCCTGCAGATGACACCAACCAGGAGCGCTGAAGAGAAAAGGATCCACCTCAGAGATCTGCATAAAATCAAATGATTTAGAAACTCCTCCAAGATGGCAAGATGAACCTTCTCTGGATCCACAGGGGCACTTCCCACATGCAACATGTTCTGCTGAGCTCTCTCTGCAACATGAGTCTTTGAATTGTGCTTCCCACCTTCCTCTCTGAATATGTGGTTTCAACATTTGTTGCCAGGATGCATTGCTAATACATTATATATTGGCTGGAAATTAGTATTTCATCTCAAAGAGAGAAAATGTTACAGCAGCTTTTTTAGAGGCAATGCATGCTGAAGAATTTGAGGAAGAAATTTTCTAAGACAAACACAGCAAACTTACAACCAAGAGAAGACAAATCTAGTTGATACAAACATCTAAATTTTACCCTTTAAGATACACTGCAGATTCAACCCCCTGCAGGAAGGAGATCTGTTCTGCTATTCTGCTGCAGAAGAATGTTATTTCTCACAATTTAGCTTTGGGTATTTATTATAGGACTAACTTCTGACTGATGAGCAAGACTTGCTTCTCTTTTCCTGGTGTTGCTTTGCAAAAGGCATACCATTTCTGGCATTCCTGGGGCTAGATGGACTCATATGTAATGTTTCCTCCCCAAATCCAGCATCCCTAAATATCAGCAAGAACTATCCAGCCTTCAAAAACAAGCCCCCGACTCTTTTCATACAGAGGATTGCCCCACTGACTGGCGGACTCAGCACATACCAGGGGGCAGGAAGGCCTGGAGATTGCCAGCTGCCTTCTGACAGCTTTCAAGAGGCACAGTGTAACACCCCTTACCTCCTGGAGAGATTTCTCTGTGAGAAAATGCCAGAGCAAGGCAAAAGTAAACAGTAACTCAGAGGAAATAAGAAAAAAGGAAGAGAAAGCTAACAATTCTGCTACAATGGCTAACAGGAATATAACTGAGTGACAACTTACCATCAACTCTCAGCCAAAGATATCACACTACCAGTTGATGGGAATCATTCCCATGTCAGCTTCCCCCTGTTTCCAGCAACAAGCCAGAGGAGGTGTCCATCCTGAGTGTTTATTTTCATAATTCATTAAAAAAACCCAAAAAACAAAACCAAAGTTTTCCACAGACAAGGAAACCAAAAAACCAAGAGGCTATTAGAAAAGGTAGAGAATAAGGCATTTATGAGTATGATACCACAGACAAGCAACAAAACATTTAGCATAACTGTAGCTAATTATGCACAGCAATGTCATACACTTCATCTGACCAGGAAATACGAAGCCAAAACATTAACCTCAAGTCAAACAGCAGAACAAAAATAAGAGAAGTGATATTGATTCACTGTATCTTTTGAGAAATCAACATTCTTACCATTAGCAATGAGCTGCAAATTTTCTGCATAAGCCATTTTCAACCTTGGAAAAATTAAATCAAGATAGAGGGGGACTAAAAGAAATACAGGGTTGGATCTATGAAAAACAAATAAAAATAAACAAACCAGAGTACAAGGTTCAAATGTGTAATTCCACAGTGAGATGGATCTCTGCATCCAGCTTCCAGCATTCAGCTTTCACTCAAACCTAAAGATGGTCACAGTCTCATTTAGTCAAAACAATGGTGAGTCTTTTGACTACTGCATTAGCACTTATTTCACATTTGTTAAAACCTTCAGGTTTTTGTATCTACTTAACAGATAGAGTAAAAGGATTTAAAAATGCCATTTTCTGCTACAAGCCTTGGGGCAGGAAAGAAATAATGAATGTTTCAGAGTTACTGTATGGTAACCATAGCAGGCAAAATCAATTACTGCTCAGAGGATCTGAGATAACACACAGGTTTTATCATCTATTTGAAATGTGGTTTGTTTTTTTTTTTTTCCTTCTGCATTTCCTCCCCCATACTCTTCAGAAATTTCTTTTCCATACATTAGAATCTGGCCCAAAGAATCCTACTGACTTGTGTTTAGAGATAAGGATTTGTCATGATACTGTACAGTATTCCCATTTACCTGAGATTAAAATCAAATCCTTCACAGATTACTACTTCTGCCTTTCGCACTGAGTTTGGCTACACCAAACATCGTTATCAGAAAAACCAAACAAACTGGTGTTATCAAAAACACTGTGTAAGCTGGACAGACATCCTCAAAAGAGAAACTGAAGGACACACTCGGGGAATTGTCAAAAGCATGTGACATGGTCTGAGAACACTTTTGGGGTGAATAATATCACAAAAAAGAACCAAGTAAGAGCTGGTACTTTAAGTGAACTAAGTGTTGTAGAAAAGGCAGATCTTGAAATGCAGTTCCTATAGGTCTCAACAAAAAGGAAACAATGTTTGTGTAAATGATGCCAAGCTCAAAACCAATAAAAGGAAATAAATTTCAACATAATCTGTAATTAGATTGTGGAATTTACTGCCACAGGAAGATGGCAAGGCCAAAATCATAACGGGATTAAGAACTGACTCAGTTTGTATACTGATATTGACAGTACCTACAGCTGAGTTTAACACTGAACTTGTGGAAAGAAATATTCCTCATGCTTCAGGATGACCAGTTCTCTAACCACTAAGGAACAAGGTGAAGCCTAGTAAAACAAGTAGACATTCCCATGAACATCTTTGTCGGTGTTTCTCCTCCGAGTTACCCGGTGCTGACCATAAGCATGTAAAGGCAACCAACCAGATGTGTCCCAAGTGCAATCCAAGAGATAACTATGACAACTTTACTGCCAGCTAACCCCATATCCCTGAATCAAGCCTAGGATAGCCAACTGAAGGATTCAAAAAGGTTTAATAAAGCTGCTGAAACTGAAACTAAGCACTAAGATTTTTACCACTGGCTTTCCTCATTCATCAGCCTTTGAACAACACTTGTGTGACACTGGCAAACCTTCCTCAAAAATACCACACGTGACAAAACTTCTCTCCCCCTTCCCCACCTCCATCCCACAGCAGACACTGAAGATAACACATAATGCAGAAATTGATGCTTGGAAAGTATAGTCCACAGAGACTTCTATTGTAATCACAGCACCTGGTAACATGGTATTTCATTCCTCTATAAAGCTATTTTAAAGCTAAATCTCTCCAACCTTCTCAAGCCATTTTTACCAAGTGACAATTAAGCATGCAGTTCCAATTAATTTAAAAGATCTGTTAGCTGTGGCTCATAATGATGCATAAGCATTTTGGTACTTCTGTGGAGTGCCATGCATCTTGCATGCTTACTTGGATACAAATAATGGAATGGTATAGAATATTTCTAACTCATCTCCCTAAGCTTCTTTCAGTCATTTCCACATGCATGGAAAACCAATGAGATCTCCCAGTAACTGCTTTTTGTTTGAGCAGTTTAATATTTTAGCTCAAAGTAAACAAGTAACTCTTTTGCACCCAAAATAGTGTCAAAGCAGAGACTTGAGTAAAATGTTAGGAGGAGGTAATACATTAATTCAGAGCAGAAAAGCAAAGAGAATGAACACAATTGGAGTAAGAAGAAAAAAAAAAAAAAGACAGTGGAAGAAAGCTGAGAAATAAAGGATAGGAAAGAAAACAGGAGACAGTGAAAACAGAAGTTGTGCCAAACAAATGCATGTATCCTTAGTTCTATGTCAAAAGGCTGCAACTTTCTTTTAGGAAAACATCTTGGCAGGAATAAGAATTTCATTTTGACTTCAAAAAGAAAAGTTAAAAAACATCCCTGCACACAACCCAAACATTTCTCCCGCAAACTGCCAAATTTTCAGGCTGCTGTTTTGTATGGGGAAGCTGAAGTACATCCACAGTTTGATGCCCAGTCACTGATAAACAGTTGACACACTTCTTAGTGACTGTTTTAAACCAAAGCTTGCTATTGCCTAGGACAAAGATTTTGGATGTGGAGTCAAACTGACTAATTACGACAGGGGAGAGGAGGGCATGCACAACAATTTACCTGTGGCCTTTTCCAGACTGCTAAATTACGCAAATGGTTTAGTAATAAACCCCAGTGGAATTCATCAGTCGAGTAACACTTTCAAGAGGCTTGAGTAAATGAGGGGAGTTTGAGAGGAGGGGAGGGAATTAAGAGCTGCAGCAGCTGCTGCTTTTCCTAATAAATTTGATGAACTGCCTCACTGAAAACAGAGTTTCCAGGGTTTTGTGCTGTTTGTGACCACAGGAGGTTCAGCAAGACAGCCTGGCCTACTCACATTACAGATTTCCCCTGTGGAAGGGTGATTTGCTCACAGCACCATATGGGATTAGCTGAGAAAAATGGTCAAGACAATGCTCATGTAATAAAGACTAGCAAAACCCCCCACAAAAACAATAGCTCAGGACAAAGGTAACAATTTCACCTCTCTTATAGGTCAGGTCCAAGCCTCTCTTGTCTCATTTCAGACAAGCTTGCCGAAGATCAGAATTCTTTTTTTCCTACTGCACTTCAGACACTTCCTTTAGTTTCTTTCTCCTCTTTTTCAGAAGAGCTAAAAAGCCATATTGATTTAAATAGGTAAACGTTAATTTTCGATCCCACACCTATGCCTTAACTCCATTAATCCATTGCAGCACTGGGACTGAAATCTTCTGCCATTGCTGAGAAGTCTGCTCAACACCACCTGTGTAGCTGTAGGCAGGGCTTCCCAAAGAGAGGAGCTTCCATTTCCAATTTCCACAGAGGCACTAAAAGGTCATAACAAGGTCCACTGAGAAAACTAGATTGCTTTTAAAAAAAAGTAAAAAATAATTACCTCCCCTCCAAATTATGGTCTTATACTGCTACTATACTACACAAAATGCTGTTCATATATTAGAAATGTCACTTACCTTCTTGTTAATTTTTGACAACTTTTTTTTTCCCCTTAAATGCAACACAGATGAACTGAGTTCAATTCTGTGTATAATCAGTTCCACTGTGAAATTCCAGCACAGCCCTGCAAATCTTTCATTTCAGAGCTATAATAAAGGTACCGGAAAACTCCAAATCCTCTCCTATAAGGTCGATGCTTTATTTGTAATGTTTTTAAAAATGTTACAAAACAAAACAGGAGTTATGCTTTGGAAAAGCTACATTTGAACCTCAAATAAATAAATAAAACCATTTCTTTAATCCAAGTAAGTGCTCTATCTCATGATACGTGGAAGGGGCAAATTGCCAGATTGCATCTCAGCATTGTTCTTCTCACCAATCTGTATAAATGCAGAGATGAAACCATTCTACTAAATTTTTCCTGCACGATGAAAACACCGATTCCAACAGTTCATTTGCACATGCTGAGCACACACTGTCTAGGTCAGTAGTCAATAAAGACCTCAGCGAGCACTGAATTAATGGGACAGCATGACACTAAGAGGTACCACATTGCCAGAAATGACGTCCTCCTGCTCAGATCCAGCACAGATCCTGAAAGTTATGAATGATCCCACAGTACTTCTTACAATAGTAACATTGCTACAAGCAGGGTGTTGGGGAAATCCTGGCTCAGGTCCTCACATCCAGGTTTGTTCCCGAGTTCCAGCTATCAAAGGATCCTGCAGTGCTATCATGAGAAGGGTAGATGTCTACACCTCAGCACAGGAGAGGCTGCATTTTGGGTATGTGATGTCCAAACTGATTTTTTATACTGTATTTGCTCCTAAACATAAATACCAGTTAACATTCAATTAGAAATTGAAATCATTTTCAAACAAGGGCAGAGCTACATGGCAAAAGAAGAAAAACATGGGAGGGGGAATGAAGTCAAGCATTATGACTCAAAATCTGGTATGTTTTAAGATCTTTGAAGTATCTGTTATGAAAACATTTATTAAAAGTTTACAGTTGTCCTGATTTGAAATGCAAAGAACATATCTGGATTAAGGAGACAGGAAATGTGAAATGTGCCAGGACATAGCAGAATTTAAATAGATCAATAAATAGAGCTACTAGAAGCAGAGTTCCCAGTGTTTCCATCTCATGACCTTGCATCAGCATAAAGTTCTGAAATATCATTCCTATCCTCTTATTTACCCATGACAAAAGAGAAAGGCAGATTATATATCTTCTCTCCCCGTTCCCAACCCCTTAGGGTTAGGAATCCATGATCAGAACCTTCCTGAACTGGAAGATCAACAAATAATTACTCCAATTAGCATGCAACCAAGCAAACAAATAAAATTTAAAATAAGTCAGTATCAGAATGTTTACTGAATGACTGTAATGTGGCCAACTAATGAAACACCTGTGTATCCTACATTAAAGGTACCATGGTTTAGGTTTTTGGAGGGGTGTGGATGTTTGTTTTTTATGGTTAATAAGGCCAGGGTAATTTTAAACTGCACTAAACCATGCCACTAAACCAGAAATGAAAACTAGAGAAAACTGCTGCTTAATTGTAAATTAGAAAAGGGAGGGGAAAAGTGAAAAGCAAAAGCAAAAATTCCCAATGCTTTGGCCTTTTTTTCCCCCTCCTTTTTTTTCCTACAGTGTTATTCAATCACCCACCTGATGTCAAAAAGAAAGGGGGTGTCTTGGTTATGTTGGGTTTTATTCCTTTTAACTTAAAACCAAAACAGACCTCAAAACCCCGTGCTGGCTATAAAGTAGAGAAGCCTGCACTCTTAAGTCCTGGTCACATCCCAATTTACACACATCTTGGTACTTCCCAGGGCAGCCTTAAATCATCCCAGGCCTTGGGAGGCTCTGGGCCAGCCTGTTCATTCAGAGGGGCCCTGGGAGACTGTCAGTGTCAGCGAGGTGGCAGACAGGCCACTGATCCCCTGGCTGCTCTGCCAGGGCTGTGAGCTGCTCAAGGCCCTGGGAGCCAAGGAGAGAGCACAGGCAGGCTGCACTTTATGTAAAATTGTTACACGTCACTTAGAAGAAGGAGACATCAAACACAGCAGAGATGAGCTGAGGAAGTTTCTGTAATTCATGTTTCTAAGGTCCACATCCCTTAGCTCCATTTGCTGCCTATCAAAATACTCATTCATTCCCCACCACTGCATTCTTCAATTGTGTGCAAACTGCCCTTAGCCACGTTTAATTAGCAGGATATTTATACTCTTGATTTACATGCCTAAATGTGTACATTAAGGCTCAAATCCTCAATGCAATCAGTGAGACAACCTAGGTAAAGAAGACAGCAGGGTTTGATACTAGCATACACTAGTAAAGGGAGGATAAAAAAACAGGCTTCTAAGAACCTTTGAAGAGAGGTATTTTTGGAGCCAAACAATTCTACAGTTTTTGAAGAATTCCCAACTATGACCACAAATACTATTTTTCATTTGTACAGCAACAATGCAAAGAAACCAACAGCTAATGACCAACGCTAAAAAAAACCCAAGGTCAAAGGCTGTCCTCTTGCATTCACCACCATGGCTCCAAAATGGTTAAAAAGACCCCACAGCTGTGCTGGCATCATTGATTAGGGTGAACAAGGAAGCAACAGAAGAATAAAGCCACCTTAATTTCAAGCTCCATTAGAACTGAAGGACTTGGGGGCGGGAGGAGAAATCAATGTTTGGCAAATGAGAAAGGACAAAATCTGCAAAAGGAAAAATGCATTTTCAAGCTAAGCTAATGCAAACAATGGATGGTGAACAGCACTTGAGGTTGGCCCTTTAAGGTTGTGTCAGCATTTCCATTTATAAACTCTGATTTTAGTTACACTCTAGTAGAGTACCACAGGCTTTGGTATTATTCTAGCAGATACCACAAAGTATATCACAAATGGTAAAATAAAATAGCAGTAAGACCTCAATTGTTGAATAATGCACCCTTTCAGTACCTGATTGTTAGAGTAAGAATTTTTCATTTGCCAGTCATACACATACATACACACAAACAGAACATACAGTGTTGGGGAGAACATCCTGAGACCCAGATTCTATCAACACTAAAGTAGAAGTTAAAGATACCATTGATATAAAACCTGTTTACAGCACTTTGAAAAGCTTCAAAGTACCCCAGATACTTAATTTCAGTCTGTCTCTCTTGCCACTTGGAGTGATTTCAGTCTAACCCTCTGCCCTCATTTGGATAAAAGCTCTTATTTCTGTATCTGGACCTCTAGAGAGCTACTCAGTCAATACTCTGAATATCCACACCCAGAAATCAAAACCAAACCCTAGTATGCAACCTTTCATTTCAGTTCTGCCTAGGTCAGAAGGCCAAGGTGAAACTTGTACAAGTGAGATAATTCAACAAAATTTTCCTTCAGTGTAATGGAGCTAGGCCTTCACCTCAAACTTTCTAAGGAGATAAGCAATGCATTCATTCATTTTAGCATTCATTTCACAAATCTGCATAGAGCTAGACTAAGCCAGAAAGATGAGAGCAAAACCATTTTTTAAATTACCACCATGACTCTGGGCTTGTACTTTTCGAAACGAAATATACAGGGGACCAAATCTAGTATCAAGCCAAGTGACATGTTCCAAATAGAAATCCAACAGTAAAGCATAACATACATTGTAACCAGTCAAATGATCTTAGCAGGAATAAATCAGGCCTTGATCTAATAACTACTTCCTACCTGGTACCCCCAAAAATCAGTTTGACAGAGCAGCACTGAATCTCTCTCTGACCTCCACATATAAACCAAACAGCACAAGTGCAGGGGCCAGGTCCCACCTCACACATTACAACAGCACAGCCAACCCACAGTCTTGGAATAATTCTTCCTCTGGCTGCCATTACTGCAACCTGAGAGAGGATCTGCTATGACAGTGCTCATCAGAAGAGGACATCATAGTTTCCATCTTTGGAAGAGTGAAGAAATACCTTTTCTGAACAGAATGGCAATGTCTTTGGGATACAGAGTTGCATGATCAAGCCTTACCTTGGATTTTTAAAAAGAAACAAACAAAAAGACCCAAGCACATAAAAACAAGCTAAATATGAGATCAAGAAACATTTGACTAACACATTCAGTTTTGAAAAGATTTTGCCAAATAGGGCATTTTGACAATTTAGAAAAATCTTCATCTTTATAAACTCCTGACATAAGAATTATTGTAAAATGGATTTACTGCATGAAGCATTTGTTGTTCTGCATGCAATTTAATAACACAAGCTTTGAAATGAGAGAGGAAAAGTACAAATTCCTATCATTTAATGGCAAGCCTGGAATCTTTTACATAATCTTCCCGGCCTACTGCTCTAGTGGGAGATATTTCCTGGACTCACAACCCTTTTATGTGCAAGCAATCTACATTTTACAACTGATAAATAATTCAGATAATTAACTGAGCTGCAATTTGGTGCACTTTTTAGTCAGCACTATAGACTAGCATTTAAAGAGGTTCTCTACAGAAAGTCCCTTTTGCTTGTTAACCCAAGCTGAGACTTCTATTAAGGTGAATTCCTAGATTCTCTTAACACCTTCTGAATGTTTCCAGCATCCTGGGACTTCATGCCCTAGGATGCTCCCCTCTAATTTTTCTTGCTGTTTTACTCTCTCTATAAGAAATAGGGTATTTCCTGGCATTTTCCTTCTGCAGTGCTGATTGCCATCATTTGAGAGATTAGATTCTAGCATATCTCTCTGTGATGGCCTCCCACAGGCTGCTAGAACAGACTGCACTGGAAGAAAAAACAGAGACGATAAATAAATGCTTTAGGTAAAAATGCCAGGGAAGCTCAAGCAAACTGCCAGAGAAACCTCTAGATGCAAAGGAGTGATGTAGGAACACGTGGCAGAAAGTCTAAAGAGTATTTTAATGCTGTAAGAACTTTGATAGAATTTAAAAGTCAGCAGAACCCTAAAATTCATACAATAAGGATTTAATTATATTTGTAGCCTTCACCAACTGCAACAGTCAGCAAAAGCTCTGCATTAAGTCTGTGCCTCTGGTACAAGTGCTCATATTCACCACCTTCTCCTGTGCTGTGGTGCACAGAGGCTGCACCAATGCAGCCCCACCACCCCTTCAGAGGAAGGGGGCACAGACCTCAAGTCTCAGGTGCTCACCCAAAAAAAGTTTCAGTCTCTTTGGTAAATGATGGTGTAAAGTATTTATGAATTAATATATACCCAAACTGAAGACTAAGGGACAGATATGAGGAACCACATGGACAAGAATAATGGAAGTGTTAAAGAATCTACAAATGACAAGTTTCAGATGGGATTTCAGGCTAAATAAACTTGCTGCTAACTACACAGGGTTATGAGTCTGTGTTGAACAGGAAAGACAGGTCTGAGGAAGGGCAGTTGAGCCTACAACACTGATGATAAAGTGTGGACCAAATTCATTAAGAATATGTGAGGAAGTTTTTGCTGGTTAAAAAGAATAATGATAATGCCAGAAGGCATAGGCTGAGAGGGTTTGATGCGGAACACAACAGGCCTTCCCAACTCACAAAATTAAAGTTTACCAGTATACTTGCATAAATACTCAGTAACAGCAGAGGAACAGTGAAATCCTGCAAAGAAATAAAGCAGACCCCTCCCTTTTATCACTCTGCATACTGCCTTCCAGATACAATGGGAACAGCTTATGGGTGAAGGATTCTACACAGTGCACAGGGATAGCTTCAACTGTCCCAAAACAAACACAAGACATCTGAAGAAGACTTAGGAAACTATCTAGGAACAAGGAAAAGAAATGCCAACAATCATCAGGAGGAATAAGAAAAAGTAACATAGAAAGAAACTTTTGCAGCACATCTTTATCTAAAGCATTAAATAATTTTAAGACCTTTTTGATTAACAGAGATAATTAGAGGAGTATCAGCAGTGTCTAACACAAACATCCTTTTACATAACTATGAAAAACTTTAAAAAACTATTCTAAAAGTGCTGATGACTGCATATTTGAACCTACAGATGGGTAGGAGACTAGTCCATATTTCTAAGCAAGTAACTTTCAGGTACAGACCACAGTTGACACCAGCCAGACAGCTTCAGATGCGACTGCAAATATCCTCAGAGCAGAGGATGATGTTCTGCAAGACATAACATCCTTGCACCCATTAACTGCAAAAACAAGCAGGGACAAAACATTTAAAACTGACACTTGGCTCATGTGCCTCCAAGATTGTTTGAAGCGGAGCCCCCTGACATGCCTACCCTTGCAAATCATTTTTAGCTAATTGACAATGAATGTTTTCTGCACATGGCCTACCAAAAATAAAACAAAAAAACCCCAAAAAACAGTAAGATTCAAAGCACACAAGTATTAGGCCTCAAAGATGAGTTGTTGAAGTGATTAAATCACTACTGTTAATCATGATTCAACACAGCAAACAGGGTACTTTGATTTAAATGATTGATTTTAATCCTGTTTCTCATTTGTACTTTTTAGCTATTTTCCTGAAGAAAGAGTTGAATCTCATTGGATAATTTGGCCATTTAAACACATTGATTTGCAATTAACCATTGGTTTTATGTTAAATTTGGAGCTTTTCCTGAACAGGAGGATACATTCAAGTATTGACAAGAGCAATTAAAAATGGTACTGGAGATAAGAAAACATACCAAGATCACTACTGGAATATCCCAGAATCACCATTTCAAATAAAGCCTTGAGATCTACTATAATTAAGAAAGAAGAAAATCTTCACTTTTTAGTTAGGTAACCAGTAATAATATAAAATAGGATTATTATGCAATCATATCCATTTTCTCATGTGCCACAAATCTCAGCTCCAAAGAGTCAAGCACTTTACTGCTTCTGGGCTTGAAAATCTACACTAAGATTCTTCTTACAACAGAAAGGAGAAACAGTAGAAATCAAAGAATTAACAGCAGTAGTGAACCTCACAGAAGAAACAAAAAGGAAAAAGGAAAGAGACGCAAGAGTTGTTGAAAAAAATCTAGACAGAATGAGGTCAAGAAAGACATGCACCAAGTTTAACACCACCAATTAGAAAGACAACAACATCAGAAACTGGGACAAAGGGATAAAATGAGAAAAGACAAAGTGAACAATGCTGGTGGTTTAGAGCTCTCACTCTATGATCAGGCAACAGAAAAAGTCTCCAGAGAGTACTAATGTTTAGTGAAAAAGAGGCCTTAGAAAACTGGGGTTAAGTAAGTCTCCCTGAAGACAGGAGACCACAGGGCTCCTAACACTAGCATAAGATTCAGCTAAGGGCCCTGCACCCAAAATGGATGGCACCAAATGCAAAAATAAAACATACATTAGATAAAATGGGGTAATTTCACATGCCTCCCTTCCCCTCCTGAAGTTAAGTAGTTTAGCATACTACTTCTGCACAAAAAGAAAGAAGAGCTTACAACTCTTCTGACCCTCCTAAGTGAGCCATCTGCCAGAAAGGAGAGAAAAGATGAGCATCAAAACGATTAACCAGTAATTCAGACTGTTACTTTCAATGCAACCCACAGCATCAATTCCATTACCAGCTCTTACTCAGTAATGAATATTGCAGGTTTCATCATGAAGATATTCTACAAAGGCAGGCAATGATCAGAAAGCAAAACAAGATGGATCACAATAATTTCTAAGACACACAGGGAAAATTTACAGGAAAGTTTACAAGATAAAATCATCTGGTAAAGCATTTGAACCACAGCAAATTCAGTCTATCACCAAGACAAGGTTATGACATCTGTGAAACAGTGAAAGAAAAAAGCTATACTCACCTCTTTTGGTTGTTGATTTAAATGCCCCCTATTCCAACACCTCGAAAGTGGCTCCATATGTGTTTTTCCAATCAGACATTAAAAAAGTTTCAAAACTATGAGAGAGGTATCCCTGCGCAATTTAGGCTTGGAAGGCCAACAAAGAGAGGTCCACAAAGGGACTAAGTGTGTACCTAGTTCCTCTTGACTTCAGCAAGAATTTGGAACTTAAAGTACTTCTGTTATCTTGGTACTTAAGGCTGCTTCTCATGGCTAACTCAAACATCTTTCAGCACCAAAAGCAGCATCTTCCCTCTGCGCTTCCTCTAGCCAGTGAATTAAACAGAGAGCAAGACTATCTCCACAGAAGCCTTACAACAGCTCTGAACCACAACATAGGAATGGCAGTGGCAAGGGCAGCGTAATTCACATGTAAAAAATGTCCCTACCTGGATATCAGTGTCCTTCACTGGTTCAAGAGGCTCAAATGTAGTGGCTGCACTTAGACTCTCAAGTCTCTGGGAAATGTGGGATATATCAAGTCCTTTAGACCCAAGAAGAACTGATCTAAAAGGAAGAAATTGTACAGATATGAAATTAGTATTGAACAGACAGACTCTAAACCCAGACTCACTGCCAATATTTAGGTCAGCAGCTAACCATGTACAGACAGTGCTCCCAAAGGTGTTACAAAAACTGCGCAAAATCAAACTTTGAACAGCTCTATGTGTCTACGCAAACACCTCAGCCCTGCTGAACTCTTTCTGCTGTTCTACTGCAGTGCTGCACAGCTGCCAAGTCCTTCCAAACAGAAAAAAAATGTACACCATGTTGGTAAGCATCTTCAGCAGCAACCAGAACAAGGTACTGCACTTTCCAGCTTTAGTGTCCAAAATCAAGAACAGTGGTTCCTCAGACAAATCCTCCAACTATCCTATCGTTTTCCAGAAGCAGGAGAAAGGTTGGAAGAAAAAAAAAGGAACCACAGGCTTTGCAGTCATTCTACTGCTCCCAGAAGGACTCCCCCAACAATGGAAACCAAACCCATAAACAGTTTCCACCCCGTTTGCAGTCTTCAGTGTCAGTGCTCCGTACTTACGCCTTCACGTTGGCGGTTTCCTGGGAGGTGCGGGTCAGGGTGCGGGAACGCAGGCGCTCCCCGGCCTGCTGGATCTCCTGCAGGTTGCGTTCCACGTGCGGGAGCTCCGAGATCCCCTCTGTCTCGGCTGCCAGCTGCTCTGCCTGCTGCAGCAGCTCTCCAAAGCCTTCCGTGTCCATCCCTGCTGCAGTTTCACTCAAGGCACATAGAAACCTTCAGGGAAAAAGGGAAAATTCTTGCTCAGCTATAAACAGTTTCTACACTTGTGGGGTCACAGACAGAGCAGCAAGAGCAGGTCTTCTAGAACAGCATTCACTGTATATCCTCTCCAGGTAACAAATATCAAGGAAATCCTTTCAAGTGGTCTCAGAGAGCTTTCCCTTGCAGGACTACAGTCTGTGAACCTGTCAAAAGTGGGATGCAGATGTCGTATCACAGTTCATATTTTGCCTTAAGACAAAGGAGGGTGAAAGCAAAGAAGTCCCTGTGAAGAATTTGGTATTAATTTAGCTACAAACTACTTGCATACACACACAAATAGATTGCTTGGAGCATTGGACTCTGTGATCCTTATGGGTCCCTTCCCATTCTATGATTCTATATTTTTATATACTATGAAGAAAGATGCATACATGTGCAAGCATAGGAATATATGAGGGCTGAAAACACATATAAACATTAAGTTAAACTAATAGCAAAAGAGTTGAGCTATAGATGCACAGACAGACATAACCAGCTATCTGTTAAAATGTGTTGCTCCATATGTCATTAACCCCCCAGCCAAAAGAAATAAGTGCATGTTCTTCTAGTTTAGAAGACCTGTGTCTAAATTCAATGCCTGCAGGAAGTTTTACCAGTGTGAGAATTCCTTGCATTGACTCAGTGACAAAGTAATTAAAAAAGTTAAAGCACAAGGCAATGGCTGTAATAGATGAGGCATTAAATGCATCATGCAGTTCTAAATTCAGAATGCAGCCTGTTATTTTTACAGAAAAGAAAAAAGCATAATGCTTGGGATCACTATGGAAAAAGACATGTAGCTGCAATGGTGTCTATGTTAACAAAATATGAAACTCAAAACCTCAATTTCCCACATATGGTTTGCAGCTAAACCAGCTACAAGCAACAAGCATCAGGCACCTCTGCAAGGCCACAGAAGATCACCGAAATTTGTGGTGCTGAATGGTGCTACACAGATAGAAACCTTCAGTACAATCCCTCTCACATGGCTTTTGCACCGAAACCCTGAGGGCCTGTGAAGAAATAAGAGAAACCAGATCTCAAGCATTGTCTCCAACTGTTTATCATTTACCCAAAAGTGAAATCAGTGAAGACTATCTGGTTTGAGGAAGCCCCCTAAGAAGAAAGCAGAGATTTTTTAAAAATCAACAACAGCCTCCACTTCAAGTATTTCTTTGTACTCCTCAACTATACCAAAGCAATTTTACAGTAGAATTTGAACATTCCTCATGTTCTCAGTCTCACCACCATTCCCAAGTACAACCACCCAGCAGCAGTAGCAGTGCTTTCCTCTGTCTGGACAAATGATTTAAAAGCACTGCATGATGATTCATTAAGACATATGCAGTTTGAGAGAGAAACTGATCCCTCCTGCCTTGGTGCCAGGACAAACCCTGACAGCAGCATCCAGGAATGGAGAATTTCACAAGCACTCCCCACACATTTCTGGAAAGCTGAGGGAGGGAATGATTGTATTTGCAATGACTTGTTAATCAGGTGAGATAGCAGAGACGGATCTGTTTGAATAGATTAGTGTGCCACCGAGACGGTGTGGAAAGGGGAGGAGGAGGTGGAAATAAGCAGTTTCATGCCCTGCAATGCAGTACAGAACATCTTCCCAGTGTTTACTTGCAATAACTCAGATGCACCCCTGCCAGGAACAGCCTCTTTTGGCAGACACTGGCCAGAACAATCACACTCCTGTACATTCAAAGACTGATCAGATCCTCCAGGAGCAGTGACTGTGAGAACAACACCAACATCAGCTTGATTTGATCCAATCTGGTCCAGCTCCTCTTTTCATTACCAAGATAAAAAGCCGAGAGTGTAAGAAGCACCAACTTCTCAGACTGCTGAAACTAAAAGCGTGGAAAATCAGTGCTGCAGAACTGCTCCCAAACATGTACTTTTTACCTGCAGACACCACGTTAATACCAGGTAAGATCTGTCACATAAGTTTGCCTGTGTAGGACAACTGCAACAACTCCGTAAGACTGAGCCCAGTTCAGCAAATACTGAATAAACTGGTTATTTTGGAGCAAGTTAAAGTACCTGTGATTATAACCAAGCACTGGAAGCAACTCAAAACTCAGAGAGCCAACACTAAACAGCTTTTTCTAAGTGACAGAATTCAAACGTTTAGACTGAGTATTCATAACAGCACAAACAACTTGGTCTCCACCCTGACAGAATTTATTGCGTTCAGGAGACTGCAGTCTGACTCTTCCTGCTGCTGTGCAAGATGGAAACTGCTTCCACAGTAATGAGCACAGTGATGGCAGATTTTCACATCCGGCTGGGGAAAGAGCAACAACCAACACCTAAGAGAAAGAAAACACTTCAGAAATTAAATTAACTTCAGTGAAACCAGACTGACCTTGGGCTAAAAGCCAGGACCGAAAAAGCTCTTCTGTAAAACAACTTTGATGACTTGTCAATAGAAGATGCTGCATTAGACTACGACTCCATTAAATCCCAGTGTAATTTGCCCAACATTTAAAACCACACATAAACACTATATATTGTACAAGCTGACTAAGTTTAAGCCACAAAGAAAACAGAAAAGATTACATGTTTCTTAAGTCTATTCAGACCAATTATAATTGATGATTTCTCACCTAAAAAACACTAAAAACTCCTCAAGAGCACTACAATGCTATCTTAGGAAGAAAATTGTAACTATTCCACTCCAAATACAACCACGATGAACATTTTACTGTACTAGATTCAGAAATACACAAAGCTGAAATACTCCAATGCATGTGCAGGTGTCTGCTGTACTTCACACATTGACAGGGTTTGTGTCAATTAACCAACTAAGTTTGAGAAACAGTAAAAGAATTAGGTTTTTCCAGTGGTCTGTGAAAAAGAAAAGAAGAAGATGTCACAGGGTAGAAGGAAAGCCTCACCCACTACATTCAGAATAGCTGACGAACCAAGAATTCCACAGGTTGCAGAAAGATTCTTCAAAACAGGAAACAAAAAGGAAGAAATCAGTGTTGGCTCCTCAAAGCGGTTCCCACCTCAAAGTTCTCAAGAGACCCAGCCTGATGAGTCAGGATCAGCTTCTTGTGGAAAAACACAAGAGCACAAGTAGTAAGAGCAAGCCAGAAATGCTCTACTTCCTACAGCCCAGATCTGAGATAAAAGTGCTTTTTCAACAGGCTCCAAGCCTGGGCTGCTGCAGAGAGTGGAGCAGCTTCTGTCTGCTAAGCTAAACATGAATAAGTAAAAGGTCCATTTTGCAGGCCTAGGGAATTCTGTCCCAGCAGCAGCAATAATACAGAGCTCTCGCATGGCACATGGCATAAGCAGACATCCAGACATTTCAAAGAAGTCAGCAATGTAATCCCCACGTTACAGACAGGGGAAGTGATTAAGAAACACAGAGATGATAACCAAAGAGCATTTGTACAACCCAAATATCTGCTGCACATTTTCAGCACACCATCCTCTTGCCTGTAAAACACAATAATATTTATCAAACCTAACAGAGGGAAAGGTTCCATACCCTAACTACACCAAATCCAGATAAAATCACAATAGGCCACCTTAAAAACCTTTAAGCTATATTTGGTACCCCATCTGGTACAACAGCCTGTTCCCCCTGCATCAAAAGGCAGACGCAGGAAAATCCTGAATAGATCCCACAACAACCTTTGAAACCTATTGTTCCTTCTACCACTGATCAATTAATGCTCCTCTGCCTCCTATAAAAAAGCTTTGAGTCCTGCATGTTTTCTTCTTCATCTCATCTGTAGGTAGATAGGCAAAAGTTCAATCTTATTATGACCCCAGAGACCCCTTACAGTAGGTATGTTGAACAAAAATGGTTTTTTCAACGTTTTGGGTTACTTTGAAACATTGGGTTACTTGCATTTGCACTGCGAAGAAAGGACAAGAAACATCACACAACACTTCTCTACATTGTTCATTATTTAAAGTGGACCTGAAAAACAGACATTTGAAGTGATTTCTACCAAAACACACTATCACACACTTGTCAACACTTCCTTTTATCTGCCATAAATTCCTCATAATGGTCTCAAGTCCCCACCGTTCTGAATAACTGACTCAGTTGGCAGTTTTGCCATCTTACCACTTTCCTTCTCTCTTTTCCAAACACACTCTTTATTTTAAGCACCTAACTCAGCAGGGCAGTAACTTCCACGGAGTGGCAAACTGACCCTCATTAGATAGAGCATTTGGTTCAGTATTTTAAGCACCTTACATGAAAACCCATATCCTCCCCCTCACTGAATTTCCTGTCATAGCTGCACCACAGAAACCTTATGGATTTAGATGACAGAATCACATGCATTCTCCCAAGAAATTTAAAGCTTTTTCTATTTGTAAATTTTCCCAAGGAGTAGGAAAACTTTTTAAGACATAACATAAGTGAAACAGCACTAAAGCACACAGGAACTGGTGTTCCTTTCTATCACCTTAGCTCTCTATCCCATAACTACTGTCCCTAGAACAGCATGACAAAACTGCAGAGAAGCAGCCCTTCTTTGCACCTGGACTTTTCAAGGCTTCCATTCACTGTTCATGTATTCTTCTAGCATCTGAAGGTGTCCTACAGCAAAGCCAGAGAGGGACTCTTTCTCAGGAACTGTAGTGATAGGACAAGGAGTAACAGATAAACATTGAAAGAGGGGAAGTTCAGATTTAGGAAGAAATTCTTTACTGTGACGGTGGTGAGGCACTGGCACACGTTGCCCTGGGAAGTTTTGACTGTCCTATTCCTGCCAGTGTTCAAGGCCAGGTTGGATAATGCCTTGAGCAACCTGGTCTAGCAGGTGTTCCTGACTATGGTAGGTGGGGTGGAACTAGATAAGTTTTTAAGTCCCTTCCAACCCCCTATGGATTCCTAGGAACCAATCAGTAAACCCACTCTTGGTTTATGACCCCCATGCACAGAACTCAAAACAGACACCAAACCACACACACAAACCCGCTCTCCTGACATCTTCCCAGACAACCAACTTCTGCTTCCTAAAGCACCAACACTGCATTTCGGTTAAACACTAAACTGCCCTTCTACAGCCGGGCTTGGCACTGCCGACCAGCAGAAACCCGCTCGGAAGAACAGACTCCTCCTCACGCATCCACAGCCGGCCCCGCTGCATTAGCGCGGGTTATTGACAGCAGCAGCTTCCGGAGAGCCCCAGGAGGGCCCACGAGGAGGCCCGGAGCGCTCCCAGCCAGCCTCCCGCCGCAGCGGCCTGCACGGGCCACAGAGGAAGCCATGGGCGGGGGGCAGCCGCCGAGGGCTCCGAACGCGGTAGGGAGCAGGCAGCGAGCACCGAAGACGGGGAAGAAGCGAGAGAAAGAGGCAGAGGAAGGCTGAGCCCCGGCCAGCCCGCGCGGCGCCCGCACCTCACCTGCCTTCCGGGCCGCCCGCCGCACCCGCCGTGCCCGCGCCGCGCGCCCCCATTGGCTGCCCTCTCGCCCTTCCCCGCTCTGCCACTGGCCGAGCCGCCGCGCATCCCGGCGCCGCGTGCTCCTATTGGCCCGGCCGCCACTCTCCGCCGCGTGCCTGTTCCCGCCCCCTCGCGAGAACAACTTCATTGAGGCGCTCGCAGCGGGGCGCGGGCCGAATGTGGGGGGGCGGCTGCCTCCGAGGGCCTCGGGTTCGAGGCTGCCTCTCGCCTCCCCGCGCTGCGACGAAATCACCGAAATAAGAGATCTACAGAAACGAAAAACGTGCATGGGGTTGTTCCTCTTTATTCTCCCTCTTAGTCAGCGCTGACTTGCTGGCAAGACCCGTCTGTGAGCAGATTCCTTGGGAGGTAAAATGAGGCTAATGAATTTGTCCCGATTTTGCCTCCTATGGCCAAATACACCAGCAAAAGTACCAGCCCGCAGATACGCTCACCATCACCTGTGCGATGGTGTCCTGAGGGTGTATAGGGGTCCCCTGTGTTTGGTCCCCTCTTGAGCACACACATGATACCCCCAAAACAGATATTGCCAATGACATGGGATTTGTTGGGCAAAATCTGGGAACTGGGAAAGGCCTGCTTGTGTGAGAGATGATGTCTGGGCCTTGCTACTGTTCTAAAACATCATCCATCAAACCTTCAAAGCTAAACGGATTTCCCCATTAATACAGACTCTAACTGCAACTTTTCCCACGTAAAAAGCAGTTCCCAGGCCAGAGGCAGGGCTGGCACCGGCTGTAGTCACTCCTCCTAATTGCCAAGTGCATGCAGGGAATCAGGGTACATTCCTGCCTATCCCTTCCGTTTGAGTGGGGCACTTGTCCCCCGCAGGATGCTCTGGTGGAATGGATGCCTTGATGGGACGGTTGTCCGGTGTGACAGGTGTCCTGCTGGCATGGGTGTCCTGGTAGGGTGGCCGTCCCACCCCAGCTCTCCCCGAGCCCTTCCAGGCTCCCAGGGCACCTTTCCAGAGCGAGGACAGGCCTGGTCCGCCCGGAGCGGGATGGGGGAACAGCCATCCTGAGAGGCCAGGACCGGGAAAGAACAGACACCGGCAGGGACCGAGGGAAGCGGGGACAGGCAGAGAGCCGGGACCGGGCGGGCGGCAGTGCTGCGGGCAGGCAGGTGGCAGCAGATCCCTGTGGAAAGGCTCGGCGGCACCGGGAGCGGAGCCGCCCGGGAGAGGCGTTCCTAGGATGGGACCCGGGTTCTCTGCACAGGGGCAAGGGGTGCTGTCCCCTCTGTGAGAGCCCGTCCCTCTACACTGGGCAGACATCCTGTTCCCTTGCCCAGGATGCGCAAGGTGCTGACCCCTCTATATCAGATGCCTGTACCCTCCATACTGGGTGACCATCCCATGTGCGTAGGCTGCTTCTCATCTCTGCGCCAGGGGTTTTAGACTGGATATCAGTCAAACTACTTCACTAAAAATGTTACCAAGCACTGGAACAGGCTGCCCAGGAAAGTAGCGGAATCATCACCCCTGGAGCGATTTAAAAAAACATGTAGATGTGTCACTCGGCTTAGGGGTGGGCTTGGCAGAGCTAGGGTAGCAGCTGAACTTGATGACCTTAGAGGGATTTTCCAACCTTTCCAACAATTCTGTGACTCCGCACTGGATAATTTCCGCTCCACACTGGGTACATTTTCCCTCTGCCTTGAGTGCACGTCCCCTGAGGGCAGGGTGTTATTTCCGCTGTGCACACGTGCCTGTCACCTCTGCACAAGGTGTGTTTACTCTCTGCACTGGGTGCGTGTCCCCTCTGCGCACAGCGCTTGTCCCCTCGGCACAGGACGATGTCCCCTCAGCACAGAGGTTCCTGTCACGTGTGTGCGGGGTGCTCGTCTACTCTGCACACAGCGCATCACTCCTCTGCACGGAGCGCACATCCTTTCCGCACAGGGCACTTGTCCCTCCTGCACACGGTGAATGCCAGCGCCACATCCATCATCCCCCTGGGATTCACACACAGACAGAAAAAATGGAACTGAATGCAGCCCCATGGGCAGCTGCAGGGTTGCTCCTCTGGGAGTGTACGCAGGACCCCCCTGCTCTGGCTCCCCTGAGTGCCCAGGGGGGATGCATGGTCATTTCAAACCACCTCGGCAGACTGAGCTGGGCTTTTCTTCGCGGGGCAGGACAAAACACATCAGCCTCTTGGATCAAACAAAGGCTCCCCTCACTCTCCCACTGTACAGAGCTGTCCACAGGCTGAGAGCATTTCCTGCTTCATCAAAAAGTTGTTGGGTTTTTTTTTGTTTGTTTGTTTTTTTAATAGAAAATACTCTTGAGGGGGCCAGAAAGCCCCCACCCACCTCACTGAGAGCAGCTACAGGCAGGGCCAGGCACTGGGTACATCCCTGACCAGCTCTCACGTGCTTGTCTGCACCCACTCCGCTGGTCCTGCGGCTTTCCTCGCCCCAAATCCCACCTGGGGAGGCTGGAAAGGACACCAAGGCTCAGGGTCTCTGCCAGACAGGCGTGCAGGCAGAACCAGGAGCAGGCAGGGCAGGCTGGCACCGGCACGGTGCAGAAGAGTGTGCCCACGTCCCACCCTGGCACGCTGCTGGGAACGGGGAGTGGTTGATGCCTGGGGCGCTTCCTGTGAGGGGAAACCCCATCCGCACCCAGCTTTGTTTCTGGTGCGGGATGAGGGCGCCTGGCCCCGGGGGACTCAGTCTGCAGCCCCTCCGCTACAGCGGCCGGGGTCGCAGCCCTGTTTTATATGGCTCCAGCAGCAAAACCGTGCCAATCTTCTTTTCCAGCAAAGCGTCTTCCCATGGGGTTGTTTTTTATATGCATTTAGGGCAGGGCAGACCCTTAAAACCCATTTCCAGCACTACACGTCTATTGCAACAAGCAGTGCTGAGAGGCTGCTTAGGCAAAGACAAATTGCCTGATGCAATAAGGCAACACATTTAAAAGGCAAATGGGTGCTTAGCTAGGTGTTGCATTTCTCAATGGCAAAGTTGGGTGCTGAGCAGTCTGGGGACCCCCTGCAAGAGCCATGTGCTGAAGCTGGGGAAAGGGTGAGCCTAGACCATCCAGGATGCTTGAAACATCCCTGGGAACTGGTATTGCCATGCATCCACTGTGCAGACACCCCACTTTGTGCCACCCAGCCTAGCAGAAAGGACTACATGGGTATCCAAGTGACCAATTTTGCTGGTATTTAAATTTATCTTGTCCCTGGTGCCTTGTCACTAAGGGCTGCAGGAGATTTTCCTGCCAGGCAGAGCTGTCCCATTGCCCAAAGAGGCACAAAATGGGTGAGGGCACCACAGCTGGGACCTTACGTCTGTGGTGGGGCACACCCGGGAGATGTGCATGGGCAAGCAGGTGCCAAAAAATGACTCTTTCACTTAGCAGATGTGGGAAATATTAAAGGTAATAAGGCTTTTAGAAACTTATGAAAGCAGGCCCCAGAAACAGAAAGAGCTGAAGAATTTAAAATCAGCTATAACTGCAAAGTTTGAAAGTAGGAAAAGTTACAATAGTACAGCAAGCAAGGACATAAAACAATAATCTGAGTCTTAGGTTTGGCTAGGATAGGTCTTACGGCTGCAGAAAAATATGCTTAGCAAGATAGTAGAAAGTTTTAATCTTAATAATGGAATATTGTTTATTGTTAATAGAAAGCATACAAACAAGAATTGTTTGAAGCAGGTGTATGTGTGCTGTCCATGACTGGTTAGAACAATTGTCTGTAAGCTTTAACAATATGTTATTGGCTGAAAAACTTTTAAGATGCTCTGTAACAAAGAAATCTTTGGCTGCTGCTGGCAGATGGGACCTGCTGCCATCCTTTAGCTATGCAAAATCCTGTTATGAGACTGATGCTGCCATAAAGGTTCAAGAAACACCTGGCAGTAGCCCCATCCTGTTTGTTCCCAAAGACCCAACACAGGAAGAGACTTTCGGAAACAAAACACATCCCATGCATCTTCCCACTGCCCTCCCTCCCCCATCCCAGCAGCCACCCCAAATCCAGGCAGCCAAGCACTGCATTCATGGCTATGGTTGCCTGCCCTCATGCTTCTGGAGGTCATTGCAGCTTTAAGCAAGGTGCTTCCCAAAAATGAGCTGGGAAAAAGTGCTCGGAGGTTTTGCAGGAGCCAGGCACTGTAAGTGCATGTATTTGGCACGGGAAGGGTGCAGGGAAAGTGTCCCTTTGGGGATGGATCTGCTCTGGAATGGATTGGTTTGCAAAGCAAGCTCTTGACGAAGGGAGGTTTGTCCCCACTAGAATTTGTCCGAGTGCTCTCCAGCAGCAGCTCAGGGCAGGGCATCTTGCCAGCACAAATCACCCTCCCACCTACCACACTTGCTCTCACAAGATCTTTCACCCAAAGGAAGCTCCAGGAGTGGTGCAGAGGCACCTGCTGTGAAGCCAAAGAAAGACTGGAGAGCCCCTCCTTCCATTGCTTGCCCACACTTCTGGGTATGTCACCTGTCCACCCTGGGAGACCAGCACCTTAAAGATGCCAAGAGCAACCCCACATGTAGGATAAGGTTCATTCCGTGCCCTGTGAAGCTCCTTTTCTCCCTCAAGGAGGTGCAGAGCCCACTTAGGGAAGGCCATGGGAGTGTTTGTGAGCAGTCCTTTCCCATCCTGCAGTGACAATTCCAATGCAGGTGTCCCAAATAGCAAAAATGCTCAGCCTCCAACCCAGCCCCACAGCAGCACTCGTACATCCAGAAAAACTCCTTTATTTCCACCCAGTTTCACCACTGGTACAGAAGATATAAAACATGAAAAACAAAAAAAAACCAAATAGGTTTTCTGTGCCCCCCACCCCCCATCACCGAAGCATGCCGACTATTTACAGGCAGAGACGAGCGGCTCAATGGCAGCAGCTGCACTTGCTGCTGGTCGGCTCCTTGCACACGCAGCCCTTGGCGCAGTTGCTGCAGCTCGCGGGGCAGCAGGAGCAGCAACCTGGGGGGGACACAAGAGTTAGGAGGTAGGTGGAAGGGACTGGGGTTCTATGAGACAGAGGGACCCGATGGAGGGTGGAAACAGCACCTCTTGCATGATCCCAATGTGTTGGGAGATTTCCATGAGGGTACTACAGGGCAGGAACTAGGGCAGCCAGAGGGGAGGGTGTGTGCATATCTCAATGGGCCAGGAGAAGAGGGAAGGATCCAATGAGGGTCCTACAGGGCAAGAGAGGGAGTGGTGGGGTCTCCATATGCGGTCCAACACGGCAAGAGGGACTGTCTACAGGGCAAGAGTTGGGAGGTCTCGCATTAGGTCCGACAGAGCAAGAAAAAGTTCCCTTGTGAGACAGGAAGGTGTCGATGGAGTCCCACAGGGCAAGGAGGGGTTCCACTATGGAGCAGCGAGGTACTCAGAGAGTCCCACAGTACACGAAGTTTTCCAATGGAGCAGAGAGGTGCCCATGGATGTCCCACAGGGCAGTGGCAGCTCCCTGCAAAGACAAGGCTGGATCCCCCCTCCCTGAGCCTCCCACTCACTCTTGCGGCAGCTCTGGCAGCGGCAGTTCTTGCACTTGCAGGACCCGGCGCAGGAGCAGGAGTCACCTGGGGAGCGAGGGAAGGAGAGCGGGATCAGCCAGGAGTCAGGCAGCCGGGAGTTAGACGGGAGTCAGCCGGGACCGGACGGGGCGCTTACCGGTGGCACACGTGCAGTCCTGAGGGTCCATGGCTTGGCTCGGCTCGGCTTAGCTCAATCTAGCTTGGCTGGATTC
>VZSR01000393.1:10911609-10924931 GCA_013398615.1 Brachypodius melanocephalos | reverse complement strand
CTTTCGGACCGTGCTCACCCCGGGGCCGTGCTCACTGGGGGCTGCGCCCTACCCCGGGGCCGTGCTCACTCACGGGCCGTGCCGTGCTTACCCGGGTCACGGACCTGCCCGCCCGCCCCCGCTCCCAGCCCGCTGCGGGCAGGTCGGGGTGTCCCACCTGCACCCCGCTCCCCGGCAGGGTGCTGCACTCCGGGGCACCTGGAATGCGCGGGGTGCGGGGGTAACAGCAATGGCATGGCGCTGCCACCAGGTCCTACACACTTGGGACAGCCCCGTGACTCTGTCCTATCTGTCCAGCACTGTGGTGCGGTGCTGCCCCCCACCTCAGGGTGGCTGTGGGGTGCACGAGGCTGTCCCTGGGGAGGAGACTGACTGTTTCAGTATCCCACAGGAGAGTGGAATGGCCCTGGACAGCCCCCGTGGGGCTGGAGTGCTCAGATGGCCTCCCAGGAGGGGTGCATCATAGAACACCCTGAGTTGGAAGAGACCCACAAGGATCATCAAGTCCAACTACTGAACCTGCACAGGACAACTCCAGAAAACATATCATGTGCCTGAGGGTGTTGTCCAAAAGCTTTTTAAGCTCTGTCAGGCTTTGTGCAGTGACCACTTCTCTGGGGAGTCTATTCCAGGGCCTGACTGCCTTCAGGGTAAAGAAGGTTTTCCTAACACCCAATCTAAACCTCCCTTGACAGAGTTTCATGCAATTGCCTCGGATAAGCATAGGGATGCAGTGTGGTAGCTTGGCATTGCCAGCTGGGAGCTGCTGGGAATCACTTTCTCATCCTTGTGAGTTTTTCACCTTTGTCACAGGGTTTATGTGCCAACTGCCTTCCACCACCTTGCACGTGCCAGTGGCCAGTTCAACATCCAGCATGGAAAACAGTGGCTGGGCCAGGGCCAGGCTGTCCCCGTGCCTGCACCCCCTGCTCTTGGTGGTGTCGCAGATGGGGCTAGCCTGGGTTCAGAGCCGGTGCTGTAGATGAGGTCCAATCCCCGTGGAGCCCGGGCCAGTGGGCTGTAGGACCAGGACATGCTCAGTGACCCAGGCTGGTTGTGCCAGGGAACGGCTCGTGCTTGTTTGCAGAAGCGCGGAGTTGTTTTTTCCTGGCAGTGTTTGCTAGCAGCAATGAGGCGAAGCCAGCAGGCATTGCACACGCCACGGCTGGCTGAGCGGGAAGGAGGAGAGGTGGAATAACCGAGCACGTGTGGTGTCACTGCACATAAACACGGGTTGTGAAATAACTTCCCTCCCGGACACCACCGCGGCAGCGTTTCGGGAATGTGCTGTACCCACGCCCCCCACCCCCCGCTCCAGCGGGGCGGGTTCTGCTGGGCCGGTGGTCAAGGAAAAGAGAGCCCTCAACACTCAAAATGGGATCGTACATCCCTGCATGACTGTGCAGAGCCAAAGCTGCAGGGAAAGCAGGGGAATTCCCAGACTGCTAGGAATCCTGCACATCGTACATGAAGGGGCTGTGCTCAATCTTGGGACACATTGTCCTGGGCCATGTCACTGAGAGCGGGAAAAGGTAGCACAGCACCCTGGCAGAACTGTATGTGAAACTGGGATGAGAAAAGAGCCTGGAAAATGCCTGATTTCCCAATCTGAGCATTTCCACTAAATAGTGAGGTCATCCTGCAAGCAGAAAAGGGAGGAATGAATGAGTATCCCCTGAGCTGTGGGCTTGCTGAAAGGCTGTGCCAGAAATCAATGGGGAGATGAGAGCTTGGAGGGGTCTCCTGTATTACTGTTGGTATTCCAATTTCCCAGGGCACAGAGTAGTTAAACCTGAGTCTGTTCCTATGTAAGAGGAGTGCCAGGTCCAACTCTGATTTTATAACAGTCATAAAGTGAGCAGCAGAGCTGCAGCTACCCAGCACGGGTCTCAGGGCTCAGAGCTGGGATGCTGGAATCTCTACCTTCCCCCCACTGCTGATACCTTAAGCTTTAGCTTTCATATTTTCAGATTCTGCTAGGGATGTAGTTCTGAGCCTCATATTAAATGTCACTAAGCTCTCTTCTCAGAGTAGGTAGACAAAACAAATCTTTTTCCTGCTGAGGACCAAGGACAACTTTTAGCCCAATAGCATAAACAACAGTGGACTGAAGGGAGAAAACAAGAAGGATGGAACCTCACAACCTGAAGCTGTAATTGGACAATTAAACCCCAGTGTGCAAATGCACCAAAACTTATAAAAATGTAAGGTCTCGTGACTGATCAGCTATTTTGTGACCGTTCTTAGTCCACGCTGGGTGTAGCCCTGGTCAAGCTCCTGTCCTGCCCAAGGTGGATCCTGGAGGCCTTACAATAAATATCTGCTTTATTCTCTAGCTCTGTCTTTATTCTCTTCTCTTCTCTCTTCCCAAGGCATCACCCCTGCCCCCCACTTCCCCTGAAAGCAGGGGACAGCTTCCAACAGCTTCTCTCCATCATACTGCCGTGGGGCACAGGGATGGGCACAGCACAGAGCCATGGGGGCAGGACCAGTGCAAACCCACAGGGGCCAGCAAAGCCAGATGAATTCTGTGAGCTTTGCTGGTTAAACCAGATGTTTGGTGATAAATCTCATTAGAAACCTCTCCTTCATTCTTGTGAGCTCACCGGTGACATTTTTGTATGGTTGGCACTTACATCTCTCTGGGTTGGAAGGAATAAAGATAACCCTGCTCTTTGCAGAGTGGAGTTTAGTGTGATTGCTCCATGCCTGCCATATGCCTGCCCTGCCTAAATTCACCTAACATAGGTGCCTTTGCACCTGTCAGAAGTATGGGATGATGGTGACATCTCGGGGGATACCCTGAGGGAGGAGCCCTCCTGGAGCAAAGGGGTATCCCCCAGGGATTGGCATCGTGAGCAGTGCGTGGGCAGGGGTGCTGTGCTGTAGGCTGTGCCAAATCCCTGGCTGAGTCCTGGTGGTGTTGACTGGGTGGGTCAGGAAAGGGTTTTAACCTAAAATCTGGCCATGAATGGCTGCATTTGAGGAGTGCAGGGACAGGCAGAATCTGTCATGCCCCTGGGAAGCAGCAGGGTGGCACATGGCACCTGGGGTGCAGCATTCTGGTGGCAGCATGGCTGTGCTTGGCCAGAGTGAGCATCACACCCTGACATGGGCATTGTGGGCATCACATCCCATTGTGGGCTTTGCAGCCTGGCACGAGCATCCCATCTCATTGTGGGCATTCCACCCCATCACAGGCATTGCATCCCATCACATCCCATCATTGGGATCCTGGTATGGGCATTGCAAACCACAGTGGGCATCACACTCAGGTTTGGGCATCATGTCCCAACACAGGCACTGACCCTATTGCAGGCAGTGCACACTGTCGTGGGGATCACACCTCATTGTGTGCACTGCACCCCATGGTGGGGAACCAGGTCACCTGAGGCTCCCCAGGAGCACCCTGCCAGGCTGGCAGAGGTGGCAGGGAGATGAGCAATGTGGTTCTTCCAGCCACTTCAACTAAACTGCCAGGAGGAAAACTAAACCTGTTTCTCTGCCACCCCACCTGCAGTGGAAACATTCCCCCTGGAAATGGGCAGGAGTGGGGTGGTTATTACAGTGAAAGCTTGTAATAACGAGCTGCTCATTAGCCCTGAGGATCTCTGGTGGAGGAGACAGCATGGGATTTGCCTCTGGGTAACAAGAGGGTGGTGGGGCAAAAATCCCTTGTTGTGTAGGGAAAGTGTTAAAACAAGAGTCAGAACTACTGGTAGGGAGAACAGAGCCAAGATTAGAAGACAGGAGCAAAAATAAGACACAGGCTCTTTGCCATGACCTCCCACACACGCTGTCCTCCCGCTCCCCAGGGAAACTGCCGCACCCAACAGAAGTGCCAAGTTCCTTATGGACCTTTATATACATATCACTTTATTTAGGTAGCTTATTACATCTCAAAATGACAAACACTAAAGAAATCTGAACACATATATAAAAAAAGACAACCAACATACACAATAAGCTTATTCTTCTTTGGCCCCCTAGATGTGCATCACCCCCAGATGTGCAGCCAGGGGTCCCCTATTTGCAGCAGCTGCACTTGGCAGAGGGGGGACCCTTGCAGACACAGCCTTGTGCACACTTGGCACATCCAGCTGGGCAGCAGGAGCAGCAACCTGTGGGAGAGACAAAAAAAAATTAGGGACATTCTCAGGAAGTCTCAGGCTGGGGCTTGGTGGGGGTGTCTCACTGTTTTGGAGACCTCTCATGTATTCATGTCATTCCCTTTTAGCAGCATCCCCATTCTTGGCAATGCCTTCCAGGGTGTTTATGCAGCCATGGCTGGCACTGGAGAGGCAGGGGGAGAGTGTGGAACTCCCAGGGGTTCTCCAGGATTCCCTCAGTCCCTCTCTTTGCAAACCCTCATGGCACACAGCTCTGCTGTGGATGACAGCATCAGGAGCACCCAGAAGAAATCCCAGTGCTGGTTTTCTCCCCAGCATCCCTTTGTGCTGAGCCCGAGGGCCTACTGAGGAGAATGCTCAGGTTTAGGTGGTGCTGAGTGACTTGTATTTCCTGGAGAGGGGGTGGGATTCACACCGTGCTCCTTTGGGGGGAGAAAACATATGTGAGGACTAAACTCGCCACTGGCAATGCTAAGACTGATTTGATTCAGTGCATACACGGATGTGTAGTGAAACCCTCCCGAGTGTTTCTGCCCCCCCCTATCCCCTGGGGGGGCTCACAGATCCCTCTTACCTTTTTTGCACGATGTGCATTTGCAGTTTTTGCATTTGCAGTTGTCCCCGCAGGTGCAGGTGCCACCTAAAACATGGAGAAAAGGAGAAAAAGAGGTTGAGAAGAGGTGGTGGGAGGGGATACCAGCAACCCAGAGATCCGCGGGGAACAGCACTGCCTCCCCTCCGAGCATCCACTGATGCTTCAGCCTCGCTCAGAGGGCAGATCACGGCATTCCCAGCCGCTTTTCAGTGAGATATTCCCAGGTGACATCGCAATGCTGGGAGAGGACTTCAGCTGCTGGCCCAGCCCGTACGACAGAGAACATCGGGAATGGCGGAGGAGGCCGGCGGGCAGGAGTGTCGGTGTTCCCGCTGGGATGCCGGGGCTCCCGCTGCCCCTCGGGATGGGAGGAAACGCTGCCTTACCTGTGGCACAAGGGCAATCCTGAGAGTCCATGTCTGGCTGGGCTGGGTGCCTGCTGTCGGACGCGTTGGGCGACGGGAAAGAAGCTTTGGCAGGACTCGCAGCCGCCTCCTATTTATCCTTGGCCAGGCGAGAGCGAGTGCAAAACCTCCGCCCCTGCAGCCTGCGCACGGCTCAGCCCGGCTGCTGCCCCGGGCGCTGCTGATTCACTCCCCGGGCGGCGCAGCGTGACCCGGGACTCCCGCATCCCCCCGCGCCCCCTCCCCGGGGGACTGTGGCAGCAGGGAGGGCTGTCGGGGTGACCACCGCTCTCTGCTGAGGTGTTGGAAGGGGTGCAGAGAGCGGCAGATCTCATCACACAGATGACACCTGTCTCAGGAGTGTTGCTGCTCTCGACGAGACTGGGGGCTGAAGCGGTGCACCCAGGGAGCCCCCACAGTGCAGCGTTTGATTGATTGATTGATTGATTGATGCCAATATCGATGTGCCAATCTGACTTGGGGGATACATTAATCCAAAAGTGCCACCACTGCTGGGAAATCCCAGTCCCCTCCTCTCAGAGCTGGCACAGTGGGGTGGTGGGGAGCTGGCACTATGAGGTGACAGGGATTCAGTTCCTGCTTGAGACCCTGTCCCCTGGTTCCTACACCCTCCCCGCAAGCAGGAGCAGCAACAAGCTGGACTGGCCTGGCCAGAGCCTGCCATGTCCTCCCAGTGCCCCAGGACAGTGGCACCCACGTCCCCTTGGCGCCGTGCATGGCACCTCGGGGCCCTGTCTCCTTCCCGGCTGTGGTGCTCCATCCCACTCGTCTGAATTAATTTCCGTGTGCCATTACCTGGGTGTGCTGGGGAGGAGGGTGGCAGGTGAGGTGCCATCACCCTGGTCAACTCCAGCAGGTTTTACCCACGCACTTGAAAGCACAGTCAGAGTTTGGGGTGGAAGGCACAAAAAACAACAACAACAAAAAAAACCAACAACAACTAAAAAAAAAACAGAAAAAAACCCCCAAAAAACAAACAAACAAACAAAAAGATGCTTGCTGTGATTTTTGGTTTGGGGACAGTCTACTTTATGTGTAGGAGGCATTGTCAGCTGTGGAGCATCCTTCCTCCTTATTCCTGTGTTTCTGTGAACTCCTTGGTGTCATCACATCCTTGGATGGCGATACCCCATCCCAGCTGCTCCCCAGTCCCCTGCTCTGAGACTCCTTTGCCTTGGTGTTTTATCCCAGCTGGGCTTCTGCCTGAGGTACCTGGCTGAGGCAGTTTGTCAATGCTAATCCAGCCGAAACAGCAGCCCAGGGAGTATTTTTACCACTTAGCTGTCTGGGCTTGTTGGGAACTTGTTGGGTGACCTGATGGGGAGCATTGCCAGCACCCCAACTGTCTCCTCTAGCCTCTCCAGGCCAGTGTGGGAAATCAGTATGGAAAAGCCTAAGAAAGGCAGAACCAGTGGGCCCCTTCCTCAACTCCTCTACCCTGGAGCAGCTTCTCGGTGCCCTGACATGCCAGCCCTGTGATCGTGTGAATGTCACACTGCTGCTGATGCACTGGGGCATGATGGCAGGGGCTGGTGCCAGGGACCAGGTGCATACCAAGAGTGTTATTGCTCCTGTGGGAACAGGGAAACACAAACATGGGAAACATGTGCAAATGGTCACCTGCCATCCTGGCTATGGCCTGCTGCACTGTGTTGGTGCCATGACAGAGGGGCAACATCTCCCTGGGATCTTGTATTTACTCTGATCCTTGGCTGAAAAAATCAGCCGAGCACTCCTGTGGTGCAGTAATATGCCGAGGGAAATGCTTGCTGCCATGTCGTGATGGATTAATGGGGAACAGCAATATCACTATTGCATTTCTTGTGTCTTCCCCCACTGCCTGGCACCCTTGGCCACCCAGGCAAAAATTGGCCCTGTCCCCAGCTGGTGGTGGCCCAGGGATACAGGGACAAGTGGCTTGTCCAAAGTGGTCACTCTCCTCTAGCCTAGGGAGAGGAAGGTGAAGTCCACACAAAGGGAAGAGAACAATCTCTGCCATGAAAGGATAGGGTGTAGGAAAACTCTCCAGCATGTTTTCGGTCAGACCCCAGCTCTTTTAACCTTCTTTCCTCTCCTTCTGCAAAAAGGAAAAAAGCATCTTTCAGGTGATGTAGTACTGGGAGTCAGGACTCTGGTAGATCTTACATTGCTCCTGGTCTATTCTGTAACTGATTTGGGATACATTCTATAATTAATTTGGGATTAGACTGGAATAGTGGGTTGTCAGGCAGACAAGCACCAATCAGACCACCTCCAGAAGCAACCTGTGTTTGGGGTGACAATGATGAGCTTCCTGCTGTTTAAATGACACCTTCCTGCTGTTTAAATACCCCCCCCCGTGACAAGATCTTGCCAGCCTCAGTTTGCCTTCTGGTCCCTGCCCTCCATTTGCCTGGGGGTTCTCCATCATTTAAATGGGCCTGATCCTGCTTCCCAGAGCTGAGCAAAACAGGCAGGATCCCTGCAGAGAATTTATTCACCAGCCCTTGCCATACCAGAGCTGTAACCCTTGGCTCTCATGTCCCCTGCGTGGGATTCCTGGCTCTGTCCCCAGGCATATCCGTGGCAATTACCCCCGGAGACTGCCGGGGTGGGTGAGTCAGCATGGGATGCTCCAGTGCTCCAGGCAGAGCCGGAGGTGATTTTCACAGGGGGGATGGTGATGGCTGAGCACCACCATGGGCATGCCAGGGACAGAGCTCCCCAGAAAGGAGGGAAGGAGGCTGACAGCTTTCAGGACAGTGTGGTGGAGGCACCTGTTCCTGTGACACCTGGGGTGTCTGCAGATGATTACTGAAAGCAATCCACAGGACGGTGTCAGGGCTGGTGCCGGTGACTGGCAGTGACTCAAGGCTGGTGCCAGGCAGGCGAGGAGGGAGGCACAGCAGCCAGCTCCCATGAAGGTGAGCTGGCACAGGTCTGCCCTGGCTCTCTGCTGAAGGACACGTGGCTCCAGTCACCTGTGGGCACGCAGGGGTGCATAATGGACCAGCATCAGCCCCCAGCTGCCCAGGTGCAGCCACCTAGCACATGGCCTTCTGGGGACCATGCAGACTATTACAAGACCTCTCTCATGGCATGTGGCCCCCAAAATGCTTGCTCTGGGCTCACCATCCCCTCCGGAGCAGTGATTGGTTCGGTGACCCCTCCTTCACCCAGATACAACATCCCGGGCAGCCGGGGGGCTCCTCTGGCAAAGCACCATGGCTCGGTGGGTACAGACTGTGGGATGCAGGGAGCTATGGACTCCATGTGGGCACAGCACCAAGACCCTGGCGGACAGTCCCTGGGGGTACCATGCCCCTCACCATTGCCTATTGCTTGCCAGGCAGGATGCTGATGCAGGGTACACAGGGGTGGCCCTGACACTGCTGCAGCAGCAGCAAGGGCAGATCAGCTCTGCCTGCTCCAGCTGCTTCTTTGTGTTGTCTCTGGGCAGGAGAGCCATAGCTGGGGCTCAGCTGCCAGAAGTACATGAAACCACAGCCCACCTGGGACGACTCCTTTAAACCCAAATAGAGAAAATAAAAAGTATTTTATCACCCAGCAAACACCCAGCACATGCAAGTGCTGAAAGCTAGCAGGAAGCCCTAGGAGTGATTGCTGCTTAGAAAGCAGGCTTGGCTTTGATCCGGATCTCAGGTTATTGTTTGCTGATGATAAACAAGTGTTTGAAACAAGGGAAATAGGTGCTGACGTCGTTTTATTTTGCTGGTGCTTGCCAGGCCTTTGGCAGAGGAGGAAGAGAGTGAATCACCCCTTGTCTGCCCTGGGAAGCCATTCCCAACCACTCCCCATGTGCATAGGCAAAGCCTTGGAAACATTTGGGAGTGAAACCGGATCAGTGGGGTGACCTCAGGCTGTGGAGATTTCTTTCTTTTTCCCAGAAAACTGGGAGCAAAGACTTGTTCTGCTCTCAGCGGCAGACATTAGCTAAACTCATTGTCTGTCCTCACTCCTTGCACCTTCCTGGGAAGCTGCCTGCTTCCCTGCCAGCACCTTGATTGCACCTTTAGAAAAATACATCCCAGCTAGTGCCTCTCCAGTATCAGCCATCAGCAGAGACGTGGCATGTCCCATTTTCCTGGGGAAATGCCCTGCTTGGGGACTTGCTGGCCCACATCACGTCTGTAACCATAGGAAGGCACCTTCAGCGAGGGCCCTCTGGCAGTGGGAAGGGGACGGGCAGATTTCCATGAAGCAGGAATTGCACGGCGTGCAATCCCGGGACGCTTTCACAAGCCGGCAGCACTCTTTGATGTGGGCTCTTTGGGAGCCGCCTTGTGACCCAGCCGGCTGCGCTAGGGCTGGGACTCCTAAAGCCGGGATTATGAGTCGGGCTCAGCTGCCGGCTCATCCTATTGCTCCAGGCAAAGGCTTGGCCCTTACTCCTTATTTTTTATCTGAAACAGAGCTATCAATATTACTTTCCCCTTGAATAAGCGGTGCGGAGAGGGTGGGGATTTGCTAATTACTGATTTTTAGGGAGAAGGGAAAGGAAGAATAGATTGATGCCATGAACTGGGTCCAGGAGGGTAAACTGACCTTGCAAAGGTCCTGCCAGTTTTGGGGTGTGCATCCTGAGAGACCCCAGCACATGGTGGGAGCTCCTGCCTGGCAGGACAGGCTTTTGGGGCCAGGTGATGTGCGTTGGGGCATGTCTGGAAGATGAAAGGGCTGATTCTTCTTTTGATCATGAAGTTCTCATAAATGTTAATGGGAATTACTTCGAGGTCTAACGAGGGTTGAATTGCAGCCCCCAAGGGAAGGAAGGGGGTGAGGACCAACCAAGCTTTGGCTGGGAAATAAAAAATGCTTGATTTTACCTTGTCCCCCACCTGTGAGAGCAGAAAACCAGTGGGTCAGGGGCTGCCCAGCATCCTGGCATACTCTTCTGGGAAATGAGTTTGCTGGATGTCTCCCACTTTGCCCAACACTGCTGGCAACTGCATGACAGGCTTTAAGCATCACCTGAACTCTAGGCATCATTTTAATTCACCAATCTAATGCTTTCCCAGTGTACAGTTTGGATTTTCTTCTTTTTTTCTTTGGTTTTGTTTTTTTCTTTATATCTTTCCTTCCCTTTTGTGTCTTTCAGGTTCCCACAGACTTCAAACTCACCTGCTCCAACTACTTGCCGCCTCCCCTGGCTGAAACGTGACCCAAAGTTTCCAAGTATCGTTACCTTGGGCATATTTAATTATTATATTCCCCTTTAGTTGCTAATTAGAAGCCAAGAGTAGAGGGGATGAGTAATTCCCTGGGATGTCAAGTACATACTTGCCTGAGCTTGCAAAGAAAACATCAGCCCCCTCAGTATAAAGGTGTGAAATAAAAGGATGTGATATTTTCCTTGATGTCTTTATAGCCTTGCTCCTGAGATCCAGGGATCCTTGTTGTCTATCCTGGGAATGATTCACACAGCTGCTGTGCTGGATCCTGCCTCCCCCAAGAGCAGCCTAGCTGTAGAGGCAGGATCTGGCACAACAGCTCTTTACATCCCCATTCAAAAGTGTCTCCCATCCCAGGAATGGGCATGGAATGGTGGGGAGAAATGCTGCTCCAGCTAGGGCAGCAAACCTGGGACGGTGAAAGAGAAAAGCCTTTGCAGACAGGGTCATTCATTCTTCATTTTAAGGAGTACTCAATTGTGCAGATGGAATTGCTCATCCCTCCCCACTCCCTCCAGCCATATAATCCCCCTCCTTGAAGGATGGAGATGGTTATTTTTTGCCAACATTTTCCCATACTCAGTATCTGAGCGCTCCTCAGCATTCCTCTGCCAGGCAGATAAAGGCACAGTGAATTTTTGGTTACATTTGAAGTCTTTTCCAAGAAACAGCTTCTGAGTGTGTGATAATTCTCATACCTGTTGTGCTATCAGGTCCAGCTTCTCCATGCAACCTGCCTAGAAAGCCAGCAACCCATGCCAAGCATGTTTGATTATATAATCTGTATATTTGATTATATAATCTGTATCTGTATCTAAATCTAATTTATTATATGATATTTTATTATATAATATTTATTATATAAAATGTTAGTGGCTTAAACAATGTTATATTAAATGATTATAGTATATCAATTATGTTAGTAGGAGCTAGAAAAGAGCAGACACTGGTCACAGGGCATTGCTTTGCTAAGCCTGTGCAGAGTAGCCAGGAAGCAGGATGATGATGATCTCTTGCTGGATTTTAAGACCCATGTTCTAGTGAAGAAGCTGAATAATCCCTAAACTACGGTCAAACTAATCCTGGCTTCAAAGCAGCCCCTTTCTGCGCAGGAGTGAAACCCAGGGGCTTAATGAGGATTTTATGGGATTTCCCCCTTTGTAAAAGTGGCAAAAGGGAAGGACCCCTGTCCTGAGCACTGCTCAGGACTCAGGACTGGATGCTGTACCTTTGGATGTAAATAAATTTTATTATATTATTTTATTTATAAAATAAACACATTAAATTTAATTTTATAGATGATGGGCCTTTCAAACAAAGGGAAATGAGTGCTAAAAACCACGATTTCAATATTAAGAGTTTCAGAGCCAGCTGATTCAAAGTGGCAGCTATAATTTAACTGTGTTGTAGACGTGCCAAACCCAATACCATAACGGGTGATTCAAAATAATATTTACAGCTCAAATCATACATATTTAGCAAGAAGTTGAATTTTCCATCTATTTACAATTTTACCAGCTTAAAAGGTCTCTAGGCTCAGTTTTTCCCCCGTTTTGCTTGGTTGGGTTTGAAGAGCCTGGCAGAGCAATGCTCAGCACTGCTGGGAGTGGAGCTGGGGATTTTGTCCCTGCCCGTGGCACGGGGTTGGAACTAGATGATCTTTAGTGTCCTTGCCAAGCCAAACCATTCTAGCATTCTGCGATTTTCCCTGTGAAGACAACAGTGTTTGCTGGCCTAGAGCAGCATCCCGTTGCGTGCCTGAGTTCACGCCAGCGCTTTGCCTTTGTGCTCTGGTACCCAAAGCAGCATGAGGGAGGGGGGACCCACGGCACGGCTGGCACTGACACCCACGGTCACCCCAAACAGAGCCACAGAGAGGAAAAAACACCCTCCTTAATATGCTGCACGCGATTGCTGCCTTGTTATCCACAAGTATAATGGCACATTGATGGAGGTGCCAGAGAACCTTGGTAAAAACAGTTTTAAAGAGAGGAAAAGGAGGTTGTCACATTCAGAGTCGCATGATCCCTGCTTGAGTGCTGCTTTTTACAGCCCTCCTTCGCATGCGGGGCAGGGACACCGCTGTCGGCCAGGGCCCGGCCAACGCACAAGGAAATGCCAACTGGGATGCGTCTGCCAGCTCTCCTAGAAATAAATGAATCTGTGCCTCAAACCAGTGGCCTTTGCAGGGAAGGAAGAGCTGTTTTTCCAGTGCATCCTCTTCCAAACCTGCTTCTTGCTGGGATGGAGGTGATAATGTCCTAGTGCAGGTGATGGATTCAGGCACTGTCAGAAAGTACCGTCTATTTACAGCACCCATGAGGGTTATCATGTTAAAATACTTCTTAAACTTGAAATAATTTAAGAATTTCCAAAGTCATTACCTTGAGCCAGAGTTTCCCTATCCAGCCTGTGTCTGGGCAGGGAGTGGGCACAGCAGGGAGACCTATGAGGGTCTATATACCAAAATCCATACCAGGACAGGGACCAGCATCAGTGTTTACACTGTGGCTCTGTGAGAGTTTGCCCTCTGTTCCTCTCATCTCCAGCCTCCTCTCAGTGCCCCAATGGCTGAATTCTGTAGGATCCAGAGCACAATCCCACAAAGCAGCAGTAATGTTCTGAAGCTGTGCTTTTGGCTTCACGGGACATTGTAACTCTGGGTTGGGTTTTACTGGCTTGGAAACCTCTCAGTTGGAGATGCTCCTGGCAAGGTGTGAGTAGGGGTGTGTGTGCAGCCGGCAGGCAGCAAAGGCTGAGGTGAGGGCACTGGGGACAGAGAGGGGACAGCCTTTGGCCCCAGCTGGGTGTTGACCCTGCAGAGAAGCTGGGACTGAGATGGCAATGTGGGTGTTGGAGGCCACTGCAGCTACCCAGGGGGGAAATCGCCTCAACCTGTTTTCGGTTGCCCCCCAGTACCTCCAGTTGGTCCTCCAGTTCTCCTGACCTCTACAAATGCCTCCCCTAGTTCCACACCTCCAACTGCCTCCCACCTCCCCTA
>VZSR01000393.1:10705832-10911509 GCA_013398615.1 Brachypodius melanocephalos | reverse complement strand
CCCCCCCCCCGCCCAGGCCCCACAGCGCCCCCTTGCGGCCGCTCCTCTGGCCGCGCCCCTCCCGCTGACGCGGCGCCTGCGCGTGCGGTGCCGGTGGATTCGCGTCCGGCGCGGCCCCGCGGCCCAGCCAGGCCCGGCTTCCCCCGCCCCGCCCCGCGGCCCCTCGCCCATCATGTTGGTGCCCGTGTTCACGCTGAAGCTCAACCACAAGATCCTGCCCCGCATGGTGGCGCTGGGCCGGTACGACGGGACGCACCCCTGCCTGGCGGCCGCCACTCAGGCGGGCAAGGTAACGGGGCAGGAGCAGCCTCGGCGGCTGCGGCGCTGCCTGGCCCGGCCGAGCAGCCCCGGCGGCCGCCGTGGAAGCCGCGCTCACCCCCGCCGGCTCCCCTGCGCTGGGGCTGGGCCGAACCAGGAGCTGGGGGCTCGTACCCCTCGCCCTCCGCAGGCCCGCGGCCCAGGCGCCCGAGCTGCGTGCGGGCGCGATGCTCGAAGCCTCGCTCTGCTCCAGCAGGGAGCTCGCAAACATTAATAGCAGGTGACGAAGTGAGCAGTAGCAAAGAGAGGCTTTGGAGTCTCCAGCCCTGGGGATATTCAAAAGCTGTCTAGACACAACCTGGAGTAACACGCTCTGGGGGACCCTGTTGGAGCAGGAGGTTGGACCGGATGACTTCTGTGGCTTCTTCCAGCCTGAACCACTTTATGAACCCAAGTCGCTAAGGAAACTCACATTTTGTAGCAGACAATGGGATTTTTTGAAGCCGTGGGTTTTATCATGTAGTTCTCAGAACAATGAGCCTTGGCACTGTTACAAACCAAGCTCTGTGCTGATAACGGGGCTGAGGTTTCTGTGGGTGATGCACAAACAGCCTGACGGGAACAGAGAGCATCCTGTGTGCTCCGTTTGAGTTAGAAACATAAACAAAACAGGATTAAGTACAACCTGACTAATAAAGCATAGGTTGAAGCATAAACCCACAGAGGCACTTAAGTTGTAAATACAAACAGGATTAATCTGTGATGTTTCCCTGCATTATTCATTTTATTCTGGCACCTTTAGGAACAGCATAGAACAAGGGCTTGTCTGAGGGACAGACTGCACAGCCAAAAAGCAAACTGTTGAGCCTGTTATCCTCTGACTTGGCTCCACACAATTACAGTGACTGAGCATTGGTCAGTGAAAGGAAGACCATATTTATCATTCATCCTTTTCAAATTAACCATGTTCACCTACAGATAGAGGTTACAGATATGTACAAGGTAGGTTGTCCTAAATGTTTGGGGTGTTTTGGAAATACTGCTACCAGCTGGAGGTAATTTGTTTAGTTTGTTGTTGCTCCCTTTGGATTCCTATTTTTGCCTTATTCTGAAGACTTGCCAGTTGTCATTTTCAGAAATAAAACAATGATGTTGCAACTCCACTGGCCAGAGCACTGTTTTTCCTGCTATTTCTCTTTTTCTAGTATAATTTAAAGAATAACTGTGAGGAATACTGTTGTCAGTAAAACCCCCTGTATTTTGTCCTCATTCAGATTGAGTGAATGCCTTCTTCCCCATTGCAGTTATTATCCAAACAATAGTCTTTACTGTTTGTATACAAACAGATACATGTGTGTATTAATATTTATATCTTTGTTTTTACAGGTTTTTATTCACAATCCTCATGCCCGAGGACAGAGAACAAACACAAACCGAATGGTGCAAAGTAACCAAGATTCAGACATTTCTCTTCTGAACATTAATCAAGGGATCACTTGTCTGACTTCGGGGGCGCTGAATCCTCAGCTGGGTTATGATTGTCTTCTGGTTGGAACACAGACTAATTTATTGGCTTACGATGTGTATAACAACTCAGATTTGTTTTACAGAGAGGCAAGTTGATTTAACTGGTTTTTTTTTTCGTATCTCCATCATTTTCTGTTTCTTTGAATTGTAAAGATTACAGTTCTTACATTACTTTGTTAATTAATTAGGTGTCTGTGCTATGCATTATTCCTACTGCTATATTCAGAACATTTTGTGTCTAGAATATCTGCAATATTTCAAAATTAACATATGAAAATTTACTTTCACACATACATTGCATTCACATGTCACATCCCCTAGCAAGACCAAATTAAAAAGAAATAATAGGCATTCAGAGCTCAGCTAAACTGACAGTGATAATGTTGGAATTTCTTCTCCATTTGTATGCTCTGATGTATTATTTTCTGCTGTTTCTTTTTCCTTTAATGCTTCTCTGTAGGTTTCAGATGGAGCCAATGCAATAGTTCTTGGAAGGCTGGGAGATATTTCACCTCCCCTTGCTATTATTGGTGGAAACTGTGCCCTGCAGGGCTTTGATTATGAAGGAAATGACCGTTTTTGGACGGTAAGGCCATGCATAATAGTTTTGATCTTATTAGAAGATTCTTTCAATGGCACTAAATCATCTTGATTTTTTAAATATAGGATAACTATTAATTTAGTTGTTGATTGTTCTTAATTTATCTCAGGCCTTAAACTGTATTTTGGCCCTGGATTCAGTGCACTCAGATGTTGCTTGAACACTGTCAGTTGTTCTGTTGCAGTTGAGATAATAAAAATAATTCAGCTTCTGATAGCTATGACCATCACTGAGTACTGTCCTTCTCTTTGTAGGTTACTGGAGATAATGTTCGTTCATTAGCACTGTGTGACTTTGATGGTGATGGGAAAACTGAGGTTTGTAACCATTTACACATGAATTCAGCTGTTCTTGTGGTCTTGTAGTGAAATGATAACAAAAAAACCTTAGATTATCAAATACAACTGACTTACATCACCAGTTAAAGTTTCTTATTTTTCTTTATGCCAGGAGCAATACAATGAAATGCCTGTGATCATCAGTTGGCAAGGCATTTTTTTCATTGATATTTCTTGAATATGGTTATGAACTCTTTTAAGTTTTAGAGAAACAACTCACAAGCTTACATGTAAAAGTGAACTTTTAAAAGGCTATTCTTTTGAAAAGCTTCACTTACACTTGGTAAAATCGAGAAATCTGTCTTCACATCCAGCCCTTCTGTTTCCTTATAGTAACATGGGGAAATGAAATACTCTTTGTTTGCTGATTTAAAGCAACACAACTTGTAACACACATCTTGCTGATAATGTGAGACAAACAATAGGAAACAGCTGCCATTCTGATCATGCAGGCTGCAGGAGATGGGTGAAATTGTGAATTTGTACGACATTCTCTTTTGGAAACGTGTCTTCATCCCAAATGAACAACTATGCTTCTAAATATGAATATTTAAGAAGAATAGTGGCTTCATAGTATGCATCAGATGCAAATCAATATGAAGTTAAATAATTATGCTAAAAATACTTACTTTTGTCATCTGTCTTAAGACTTTAAACATAATTACTTGAGCTTCTTTGTTTAGTTCCTGAAACATCCTGGTTTGGAATATCTAATTGAACTATGTAATAGTGATGTGTACAGGGCCTCAATAGTTTTCATGTGTTTTTTATTAGCACTAAACTGATACAGACCCTGCTTGATTGGGATCTTCAGGAAGTGAAACGGTTTCAAGTTTTCGAATCAATTTCTGCACAGCTCCTCTTTGTATTTTTTAAATGTGCTGAGAGGTGTTTATAGAAAGTGGAGACAGTGTATAAGGATTCAGAAACCAGGAAACTGATCTGTGTTACTAATTGCAAATGGTTTGCACTTGTGCTTTCAAGTGAGTTTTGCTATATTTCGCTGCTTGATAGAAGCTCATTCCCAGCCCTTGTTGCTACTTTGAGCTGAGTAGAGCTGGATACAATATCCAACTAACTTGTTGGGCCAGTTATCCCAGGGTGCGTTTACTGAGATGTTTTCAGGGTTCTTTTTGATCTTAATTATCTAGGTGATTTTAAAGGGTTTTTACTTATTTATTTACTTTTATTTGTGGCTTTTGTGACACTACCTCTGGTTTAAAGCTGCAGTTCTGAGAAAATGCACAGAAGCAGCTTCCTAAATTATCGCTTTGTTTCTTGCCTGGTAAATGACTGTGTTAGCATTGTTTCTGTTCTTTCTGCCCCAGTAAAAATATGTTTACATTTAAAATTGACTGATTTTAAATCTGCATGAATATACTTTTAGTAGCTAACAGAACTGACTTGTCACTGCCTTCCTCGGGATTTTTAGATTCGTGAAGGTTGCTTTCTGCCACCTTGCAAAAGACTTGTGGGGCAGAACTTTGACTTGCTCTTTCAAATTTTCTGTCCAGTGGAATGAAAGTCACTGAGGTGAATGTGGTGAATCAAACTAACAAAAAAAAAAGTCTCTCACCTCTGGAAAATACATCATCACCAGTAATTGCTTCAGGATTGTGTGCTTTTATCTGGTTGCCTTTTGCTGGTGGTTGCAACTTGGTCAAGAAATCTGTGCTTCTTAAATATGTTAACTGTTGCAAATTATTTCAATAGTTGCAGTAGACTTAATCTGAAGCATTTTTACTGGGAAGAAAAAAAGCCTTTAATCTTTTTAAAAATCCAATTTTGTTACAGATTTGTATCTCTTTTGCCAAGTAAAGATGAAAGGCTCCTGGGTTCCACTGGGAAAAAGTGCTACCAGGTTTTACACTTTGATTTGTAGTTCTGTTTGTCATTGATTTGATGGATGACTTTATGGACAAGGCACTGATCAGATCTGTTCCTTGGTTTTTCAATTTGCAAAAGGGAACCTGACAATTGTTGCCATCTTCAGTATGAACTTTTCCACTGGACTCCTCTCCAGGTAATGCCTTCTACCTGGTGACCTAGGAGACAGGAAAAAACGTAAAATGTAGGAAATGCTAAGGAGTGAGGATGCAGAAGACCCAATTCTGTGCCTATTGGTATAATCATTTACATCAGGATAAAGCCAGTTTTATTCCTACTTTGCAGTAGTGGAAGCCACCACTTAGGTTGGAGTAGCAGAGATGGTTGGTGCATGAATTCATTGAGGTTTGTCTTGGGGTTTTTTTGTGTATGTTTGGTTGTTTGTTGTTTTTTTTTTTTTTAAATGAGGGATCTTCAGAAGAACACTGGGAACATTTCATAGATCTGTTAAAAGCTCTTCATTGCTGGACTTGAAATGCTCATTTGTCCTCTGGATCCTGGTGCTTGCTTCTTTAGCTTGAATAATTATTTTTAAGAAACACTATTATTTTTCAGCTTCTTGTTGGCTCTGAAGATTTTGACATCCGTGTGTTTAAAGAAGATGAGATTGTGGCAGAAATGTCAGAGACAGAGGTAAATTATTTCTGGCTAATCTTTGTTATAGTTGCTGACAGAGCTGAAAGTGTTGTATACTCTAAAGCTCCTCTGGTTCAGATTTATTGTGTAGTTAAGTAGTTACTTAACTATTTGGCACAGTATCTATTCTGCTAGAACTGCAAAAGTTCGAGTTTAATAATGTCTTTCATTATGTAGGGGGATTTTTGCTTTGTTTATTTACAAACCTTTCACCCCACTGAGAAAAGTGACTATTCTTGGCTGACAGTCAGGACCCTGTGCAAGGGTGATTAAGGTTGCTGGATTGTGATTGAAGCTCTTAGTGTCCTCTGAGTAAAAGGATGTCTTCTACAGTTTTCCTCTTATGTTTTTGATGCAGTCATGATGATGTAACTTGTCCCTGTGTGTATATCCAGACAGTGCATGGCAGGGTAGAAGTGGGATGCCCAGGCAAAACTGGAAGATTGTATTGAAATTGAAATTACACACTGGCTATATAAAAAAAGCTGTGGTGACTAAAGTATGGGGCAGATAAGTTTACAGAGGGATAAATAAAATGTGTAGGACTTGCTGTTTAGCTTAAGAACTGAGAGAAGATGCCCACTGATTTTGGTTTCTAGGAAGGGAGTAAAATATCCTCATCACTGCATTTAGGAGTGTTCTCAGTCTTCTCATGGCCCTTCTGGACCCAAGGTAGAGTAAGGTCACAGACCTTTGTCTTTAAAGATCTGAGGCCTCCCCGCCCAAGATGGGACTAAAAGGCTTAGCTAATAAACCACTTATGAAGAGCTATAAAAGACAAAGCCAGGTACTGTTCTGGAAAAGGAAGTTGTTGCTATCACTACAATTAGAACTGGGCCTGTGATATGTCCTACTCTCTGTCTTGTCTGGTCATTAGAAATTTCTAGTTTAAAGGGATGCTAAAGGTTTGTCACTTTCAAGTGTGATTTATTTCCAGATCCTCAGTAGAGTTGTTTTAAATTCACACCTGCAATCATAGGAGGCCTGTTACAATTCTACTGTTCTAAGATAAAAGGACACAGCTGAACCTAAACCTTTCTTTTTAGGAAGGTAAATTCAGGGAACAATGTCTTTGTACATTATGTTTGGTTTGGAAGTTTTGGATAGTTTTCATTTTCTGTTTTTAATCACTTGCTGTGGTGGAGCTGAAACTGTAGACTGTTGTGATTCTTATAAATGGACAATAGATGTGGGTTTATTGTTACCTTTGAGTTTCTGTCTGTTGCTGTGGTCTTCTGTCCTTACTGGGTACTTGTAATTTAGTTTGATACTTAGGAAAGATTCTGCAGAAGATTGTGAGAGGAAATGATAAAGGATTTGGAAACATAGTTTTGTGGTAAAGCATCCAAGGAGCACAGTCAGATGAGTTTAAATAGGAAGTTGGGGAAGAATTTAATTGAAGGAAGTCTCCTGTGCTGCGTTGTAGAAGACCAGACAGATGATTGCAATTGTTCCTCCTGACATTAAAATCTCTAGTCTGAGTGTGTGGAAAAGCCTGCATTTCCAAGCCCTGAGAAGGGCTCAACAAGGAATGGGTCTTAAAAGGAGTGAGAAACAGGCCAAGTTATGACTCTCAGGTCTTTCCTCAGAGCTTATTCTGGTAGGACACCTAGCCTGATGTTCCAAAGAAGTCCAGCTGTGGGACTTTTTGATTTTTACCTTACTAGTACTGGGCAAAGATTTTCTATCAATAATATTTCCAGGGCTTTGCTAACCCAGGCAAGTTGAACTTTTGGCATCATCAGCTCCTTAAGCTTAAAGAATATTGTGTGTAGTTTCTCAATGATAGTATGTTAACACTGATGACCACAGGAATCCTATGAGCAGTTGTTTTGCTACCTGTGGTAGGAAATAGTTGGTCAAAATACACAGTTTGAGGACAGTTCTGCAATCCTTGCTGAAGTGTGTCCTAACACAGTTTGTGTGAGGAAATCCTACAAGGCCTTCGGTGATTTCAGACTGATTCTTAAAAGTAGTTACTTCAGTATTCAATGCTTCCTACAATAGACTTACTTACCATTTAAGAAATGTGGGATTCATATGATAGGTTTATAGCCTGTTCCCTGTTAGCTGAAGTTGCCCAAGTTCTCACTCCTGTATCCTCTCTCTCCCTCCCTTCTCCACCAGACTGTCACTGCACTTAGCCCCATGTATGGCAGTCGCTTTGGCTACGCTCTTGCCAATGGCACCGTTGGAGTTTACAACAAGACAGCGCGCTACTGGAGGATTAAGGTTAGTCCATTGTTGGGCTGTCGTCACTGGAAGCTTGAAGGCTGTCAGGAGAATTGGTATCTAATTTCAGGTCATTCTGATGTTACCTCTGCTGAGCAGAGAACTTAATGTAATTTTGTTCTTACAAAATCTACCTGTTTTTATAGGCTCATGTAAAATACCAGGTCAGTTCCTGCAGTATTTTTGAGCTGTTGGTGGTGGTTTAAACAACAGGGATACAACCATACAACTAGGGATTTTCAGCTTAACTGGAGACATTTGAGTTCATGTTAGAAAATCTTCTGGTTGAATCAATAAACTGTTTTTCAGAAACTGTCTATGTTCAAGGTTAATTTTTCTTACCAATAGCAATTTCCTGCTCCAGCAAATCAGTTTGACAAGATCCTTTCCTGATGCTCATTTAAATATTTTTAATAAAACACAGAATAATGTATTTGGTAGTAATAAGATGATTCCTCATGAGGTGGCAGGAAGAGGCTCATGGTTGTCCTCAGTAGTCTAATTTTATGACTGTTGAGGCTCTGATAATTTTTTCTCTAGAGGATTTGGTTTTTTTTTGTTTTGTACACTTTGTTTTTGTGAATTCTAATAATTTGCTTGGATGGAAGTATATTTAAAGGAATGATCAGGTCCTTTGAAAGCAGTGTACTAGATTAGTAGTGCAAGGGCTAAGATGTCACATGTTTCTGTGGCCTTAGAAATAGTAATGCTCAAACTTCCTGTTAAGAGACATAGTTGTATTCTTTTCTGTACTCTCAGTAGTCTCACATTCCAGTGTTTTCCAAGTGGCAAGCATATGATGTTTAGAGAATATACCCAAGCTTAATTTGTTCTTTCTTTCCTGCCCTCAGTCAAAAAACCAAGCAATGAGCATACATGCATTTGACCTGAACTCTGATGGAGTGTGTGAGTTGATCACTGGCTGGTCTAACGGGAAGGTGAGTTTATACAGGGGAAAAATGAGGAGGTGTAGATATGGGGGCTATGTTTGAACAAGGCTGTTAAGTTGTCTGAAGAACAAAAACCAAAAAATACTTAGAAACCTGAGCACTGCAGATCTATTGCAATAAACCTAGTTTGGCTGGTGAGTCCTGTGCCAAGTGCAAGATCAGAGAAAAGCTGCTTCCCCTGCTTAGCTCAGAGTCAATTGCTAAGGTGTGGCAAGTTGTTTCCATGGCAGCAGAGATCATATTTCACATCCTAGAGTTCTTGAGTGTCTCTATTCAGGTGTGTCTTGAGGACACGCTAATAATCCTCTGCAGTGTGTTCTGAACGTTCCCAAACTACAGGGGAGACAAAGCAGTTATGTAACAGGAGAGCAGCGTCAGTCTTGACTGTGGCAGGATTAATCAAGTATTATTTCATTTTATGTTGAGGCATTCTATACAGCTCAGTTTAGTCTTTCAAGCCTGTTCCTTGGTATTCCCCTTTGCCAGATATGACTGTTTTAACTGCCACATCTCTCCTGGATGCAGCTTGCCAGGTTTTTCTGTAGAGCTGTGCTTTTTTCTTCACACCTCATTAGCCTGCGGCACTTTAATAAATTCCTATCAAGCTGGCAGTCTGGAGCCCAGATGTGTTGTAACTTACACTGGATTAGATGTGTAACATTGTTAAAGAGAGAACCTCTCCTTGCTTTGCTTCTGTTCTTTTCCACTGTAGTCTCTACCTAATTTGTTGGTCTGAAGCAGTCCATACTCCATAGAAAGAGTAATGCTGTGACCTGTGCTTTGGAAAGTACACAGTGCACGGAACTGAGCCCACCTCACCCTTCTTACTGAATGAAAGATAATTGAAGGTTGTGGCATTTGTGTATAAAAATAATTCACCACACAAGGGCTGCAGCTGAGAGAAGAGGTTGTAAATGCTGCAGTAAAGTTATTTCTGGTTTAGTCCCATCATTGCTGCATCATATATGCATAACCTTTCCAGTGCAGACTTGAAGTCCCTTTTATTTCCTTCCTTTTTTAGTTTTGTAACTTAGGGAAGCATCTCTGAAGAGAAGTTCCTTGTAGCTCCGTCTAGAGTCTGCCTAGGGGTCATTTCTTAATAGTATTTTTTTCATGTGTTTGGGTGAGCAGAGCTGTAACTTCACCTGCAGTTCTGTGAGCAGAGCTGGCATTCAGTTAACAGCTCGGAGTATGGCATGACGTGTGTTTTGGAGTTGACTTTTCTCTTCATGCTGGGGTTTGGAACTTTTTGTTGTTCCAGGTTGATGCACGCAGTGACCGGACTGGGGAGGTCATCTTTAAGGACAACTTTGCTTCCTCAATTGCAGGACTGGTGGAGGGGGATTACAGAATGGATGGGAGCACCCAGTTAATCTGCTGCTCAATTGATGGTGAAGGTAAAAGCATTGTTCAGGATGTTAGTGTAATACACAGCAATATCAGGCACATCACATCACCTCAGATTAGCTAAACATCATTTTGGTTCCAGCATTCTGTGTGTGCCAAATTCCCCTTGCTTAATGTGCAGTTAAGGGAATTTTGAGTTACGCTATCTGCAAACAGGATTTTGAATATTGCCTTCTCTGTGAGAATCAGCACGTGTTTCATGATGATTCAAGAAAGTATCAAAATTCATTTGTCTTATGGAATAAACCCCATCCTAATTCAAAGATGATATTCAGTACAGACTCTGGCTCTTCAGGCTACATTATAATAGATGAATGTATAGGAAATATTTTTTTTTCTATGTTTTAATTCTTTGACTGCTTTACAGTAGGTAAAGGTGTTTAAAGAGCTAAGTGTGTGTGTGTTTTGGTGTTATTAGAAATTTTAGATGCTAACAGCACTTTTTTTCCTGGAAAATGCTATCCTGAGACTGGAGAAGTGGTGGATATATCCCACCATGCATTCAAGAAGTCAGACCTCGTTATTGTGAGTGGAAATAAATACGATCACAGATGATTTAAATAAGCTCAGTATGAATTTACAGGGATGGCTCCGGGAGAGACACTGGCGTGATTATCCGACTCCTTGGCGTCAGTGGCCTGAGACAAGCAGGTCTGGCACAACCCATTTGAAACAAAAGCCTGTCCTTGTTAAATAGCAGAGTGTTTTGCTGTCTGTCTTAATCACAGGCTGTGGGGATTTGCTGCACTTGGCCTTCAGCTCATAAACCTTTTTCCCAAGCTTACGGAAGGGGAACATTGTAAGCAATTCTGGAGAACCTTTTCTTAGCAGAGTTGTGTAGGTTGGTATCGCTGAACACGATCATCCTTTTCTGATGGGTCCATTGTAAACAAGCCTCGGCATGATGGGGATCCCTTTAGGCCTTTATAATTAGTCATATGGGGTTATATAGACAATGCTATTAGAATTCTATTTGGGACCAGCATCCTTTCACATGAGGTGTTGCAGTGGTTTTTCCCTTGCTCTCATTTTAAATAAATGATTCACTCAGAAATAATAAAGTATGTCCTTTCATTGGAGGACAGTGTGCAAGCTGAGTGATTTCAAGTTCCACGCAATTTTTTACAGGGCAGCAGTCACTTGCAGTCAGGCAGCATATTCTTCCCATGTAAAAGATTTTTGTGCCAGGCTTTCATTGTTAGAGCTGCAATCAGGGCACACAGCCTTAGAGCAAAATGAAAGTTCTCATCACCAGTTCAGGTCCTCTGTGTCCACAGACAGTTAGAGGTATTTCCATAACACTCTGCCCCGCTGGGCTACTGGGAAACAAGTCTTACCTCTTGAAGTATCCCTTGATTTGGGGAAAAACTAATGTGGGTAAATCTTGTTTACTGGCTGATTAACAGTGACTTACAGTCACTTCCAGACAGCAACAACAGCTCTGACCAGCTCTAGAAATCCTGGTACACATCTTATTAATTTAGCATAATTGTAAACTTGCCTAAGCACCTGAAAGAATGATTGCAGTGGGAATCCTGTTGCAAAAGGACTGGGTGCTGCACTTGTTTAGTCAGGTGAGTACAGCTTAAAGACAAGTTGGAAATTCACTTTTTTTTTTTTTTTTAACGTGCAGTTCTCTTGCCCCAGTCACCAAGAAAGTGAGAGCCTCTGTGGGTCTAAATCAATGCTCAGGTTTTCAGCTGAATAGTGCTAGCTGAAGACTAGAACTCCAGAGGTGGTACAAGGGAGTCATGTCACAGAAACTGAAGTTCTGGGCAGGCTGTTAAAGTCTTTGCTGAAATGGGCTGTGTTTTGTTTTTGTACAGTCCGAGGCTATCTGCCAGGAGGTGAGGAAATGAAAGGGAACCTAATGGATACAAGTGCTGAGCAGGATCTTATCCGAGAACTTAGTCAAAAGAAACAAAATCTGCTGCTGGAATTGAAAAATTATGAGGAAAATGCAAAGGTACTGCTTAAATAATGTGTGGGGCCAAGACACACCTTCTTGTTGGTATAAATCCAGAGCAATCTGGGAAGTGATTGTGGGGCAGTTCAGACAAGTCAGAGCTGTAGCTTGTCAGGATGCAGTGAGATTGTCTGCTGGGGGCTCCTGCCTCTGCATTTGGCTTGCTTCTTGTGCAAGTTCAGAACTTGCTTTTTGTATTTTAATAATGCTTTCTTTGCTCCTTCCTCTTGCCAGAGCAGTTGTGTTTAGAGTTGGATACCCTTCAGCCTTGTGCTTTGGCTTATGACTGAAAATTGTAGTTTTCAGTGCATGAACCATCTTGGGAGTCAGAGGGGATTGTGTGAGAGGATTAGGTCACTGGGTGAGGGCTGGGAACACTGCCAGGATGTAGGAATCGCAATTGTGGCTTGATGGTAAACGTTTGAAAAAATAGTCTGAGGAGAGAGCAAGCTCATATTTGAACAGCAAATGACCACCATGGGAGAAGCTTGGATTTTTGTAAGATTGTATTTAAAATTGAGATATGTGAAGTGTTTTTTGAGTGAAGGTTTGCATAAAGAGCTGAGGTCCATCCATAGTGAAGCACTCAAACGCATTGTAGCCCATGTGTCCACAGCTCCATGCCTAATCCAACCACCACTCAGAGCTAGTTGGAAGAGTCTGGGTCTAGCTGTAATGCAACCTTCTTCTGAAAGAAAAGAGAACTGACTTGTGCATATGTTTTCTAGGTTTTTTGAATGAAAATCTTGAAGTTGTGATACTGAAGGGTATGTGTTTTGTAACAGGCTGAATTGAACTCTCAATTGAAGGAAGCTGATGGGGAAAGAGGTGTGATTCCAGCAAACACCCAACTCCACACAGTCCTCTCAGTTAATCTGGGCTCTGACAGCCAGTCTGCCCATGTGGAGCTGTGTATTTCCACCACAAATGGTGAGTGGTAACCTGCAACCATTGATATTCACTTCATGTAAAATCATGCAAATTTTTAGTTATATTTAGCTGGTGATTTGAATGTCTCCTCTTTATTGTCTGTAACGTCCCTTTTGTGGTTTCTTTCCTTTCACAGAGTTTTGAATCAAGCTGTGTTCCTTGGATGGGTCTTAGGGGAGAGGAGTTTGATGGAATTTGTTTCTTATTATGTGTTATTCTCTGAGGCAATTAACATTTAACGTGGATGAAACCAGCCTTGGTAATCCCTGCAGCACTTCTTGTATTGACTGTAAACAGCAACCCACAGCTGCATTAGTGAAAGTGTTGCATGAATCCAGCTGGATCTCAGCTAGCTTTACATGCAAAACTGGAACTACTCCAAGACAGCAAATTCACCTTGCACCAGGCATGCTAGGATGCAGTCAAGTCCAGATGTGATAGTCCTGGTCGCCTGGGTTATTTTAGCAATTCAGAGGAGGGATGTAAGGAGTTGAACATGCTTAATTCTGCAAACAGTGACAGTTTGTTGCTAGAGGACAGCTTTTAATTTAGGAACTGCTTTTTCTTCCTGTTGCTAAGACACAATCATCCGTGCTGTGCTGATCTTTGCTGAGGGCATATTTGAAGGAGAGAGCCATGTGGTCCACCCCAGTCTCCAGAACCTCTCAGGCTGCATTCGTGTTCCCCTTACTCCACCCAAAGATGTCCCTGTGGATTTGCACATCAAAGCCTTTGTGGGTTACAGGAACAGGTGAGTTTTGTGGTGTGATCTCTGCTGGTCTCCAGAACTGTGGGACCAGGAAACAGCAATAATGTGGTTTTGTGCTTGTCCCATGGGAAGTGCACCGTTAATTTCTGGGTGTCTCATTTCTCTGTCTTACTGAAAGGAGAGCTGGGATGCTTTCTTAAAAACATTGATGCTCCTGTGGCACTGAGTTCTTTTCCATTAAAGTCTAAATGCTCTGAAATGCTCTGTTGAGTTCTGGTTCTGCCTTTAGGGAAGGAATGCACATTTGGCCAGGAGTTGTCTTACTGGGGGTGTGTGAGGGGAATCAAGAGATGAAGAGACTCTATCTTGTCTTAAGGGGCTGAGCCCTGGATGGTGGCTGCTCTGGAAGAAGTACTTGAACACTCTGGAGACACAGCTTTGTTTCTCAAGCTATAAAGTAACTCAGAACCCATTTGGCTTCAGGGCAAATAGAAAGTAACACATGTTTGATTTCCAGACAAGAAGTCTCCCATAGAAATATCTCTCAGTAGAAAATAAAATGTTTCTTCATATACCCTTGAAAACAACTTTCTTCCTGCTCACATCTGTCTGCCAGAGCTGTTGGTGCCTGAGAAGGCAACATTCTTTCCCTGAACAGGGAGGCATGCTTTGAGAGCCAGCCACCCACTGCAGAAAGACTGTATGGGACTGAATTCCCTTTCTGTTTTCTCTATTTGCCTTTATTATTGCTTTTAATAAGACTTCACTGAACTTGTAAAGAAAATATCCAATCATAAAGTAAAATTGTAAATGTATTAGCCTAGAGAGTACCCTTGAGTGGACAGATTATTGAAAGTGACAGCAATGAGGAGATATCATACAACCTCATGATAAGCCTGGAATTTCCAAGTTTCAGTGTTTCTTCCGGGGAAGCAGTAAGCAGCTGATTAGGTAACTGGAAACTCTGGGTGTCAGTCCCCAGCTAATAAAGAACCAGAAGCCATTGCAATAGGTGAATCCCTGCTGTGTTACTAACTCTCTTTTTCTGTTGGATTGCTTCCAGCACACAGTTCCACGTATTTGAGTTGACAAGACAGCTTCCACGCTTTTCCATGTATGCTCTGAGCAGCCCAGACTCAGTCACAGAGCCCCTGAGCTTTGTTAACTGTACCATGAATGAGAGGCCACAAAGGGTGAGTTTCTGCTCTTCTTCCTGGTTTCAAGTCTTGCATAGGTGGAGGGTTTGCAGTCAGCTTGAGATTTCCAATAGTAAAGGAAAAATTATGCAGTGAACTGCACTACTGGCTTTAGGAGTCTGTGTATCTCAAGTAAACCCTGCTTTTTTGTGTCTTTGAAAGATGACTCAGTTGAGGCATTCCAAACACCAGAAATTCCTGCAGGAACTAAAAGCCTGAGATCAGGCTTTTATATATTCATAAATTATTTTGTTTGCTGTGTGCCTGCTGACAGCAGGGGACCTGTAGTGAGTGTTGAATTTAGTAAATGAGCAGATAACAGGAAAAAGGCAGCACAGTGCTCAGGTAGTGGCTCAGTTTCGTAGCAGTCTCTGATTGTTGGATTTGATTATTTTAGGAATATTCAGCTTTGGTGCAAGGATTCAACTGTCTTCATTCTAACAAGTTCATGACATGGGGTTATGGGATAAATTTAGTAAATGAAATTTCCGGGGTACTGTGAACAGAGTGTTCTGGTGCACATCATGTGCAGGCACATTGTGTGATTCCTGAGGCCTTCCACACAAGGGGTGGCTGATGCTCTTAATTTTATTTTTGCAAGATCGTTATGTGGCTGAATCAGAGCTTCTTGCTGCCAGAGGACGCGGAGTTTCAGAGCGCTCCCTTTCAGGTTTGCTTCACTTCCCTTAGTAATGCAGGTCAGCTCTGCATCAAAATCAAGCCTGGTGGAGAGGTGAGTACCTCCCTGGATACCCCAGTGAAACCAGTGTACTTATACTGCCAGTAGGATGCAGGAAAAGTGAAGGATGACTAAACAGGCAGAGAAAGTACTCATGCTTTTGGAAACTTGTGTCTGTTTACTGTTGGTGGGTAAAATTCCAGGGCCTGTTAATGGAGTAAACTGCTGAGTCTGTGGACCTGTAGGAAGGAGAGAAATTATTTCCTCACAGAATGGTTTCAGGGAGCTATAATGTGAGGCACAAACCTGCCTATAATTTGTGGTCCTGTGTGCACAGATGCCTCTCTATCCTAAACCTGAATAAAACCCCTTTGAAATCAGTGTCTTCTTGTCTACTGAAAGCTGTAGAGCTTGCCCATGCCCACTTGATAAAAAGACCTGCTTTCAGCCTGAGCTTTCTTTCCTTTCTGACAGATTTCCATCAACACAGATGATATTGATCTAGCTGGTGACATTATCCAGTCGATGGCCTCCTTCCTGGCCATTGAAGATTTGCAGGTGGAAGCAGATTTTCCTGCGTATTTTGAGGAGCTGCGGAAAGTGTTGGTGAAGGTGAGGAGGCGTGGGGCACTTCTGAGTAGGCAGATGAGCAGTCACTGGGGGTTTTTTTATGAGAGGATCTCTAAACTTCTTTGTCTTTGTTGTGGAAATCAGCCCACAATGTCTTGCTGTATATTCTGTGAGACACCCTCAACTTTCTGCCTATTTTTGTTCTGTAGAACAGGTCCTTGGTCCCCGTCAGTTGGTTGGTTGGGATAATGTTGTCTGGGAGACTGAGCTCTAGGTTTGAGCCATCATGTTCACCCCCTTCCGGGGACCAAGTTACTGCTCCTGCAGTGGGGAGTGAGGGGAAGGAGAACAGTGTCGGGGATGCTGGTTGATTAGGTTGGAATGTTATTTCCTATTGCACTGAGCAGAGGTTTAGCCTGAGCTCTGTGTGCTCAGGGTGCCAAGGACCCTTGCTCATGCCTTGTTTGCCTTGGACAGGTGGATGAACACCATGCAGTGAATCAGAGGCTCACTGCTGACATGGCTGAACACTCCAACCTCATCCGCAGCATGCTGGTTCAGGCAGAAGATGCCCGGCTCCTGGGAGACATGTGAGCCATTGCTTCCTGGTTTGTGTGTTTGGGGTTTAGAATGGCCAGTCTTTGCTTTGCAGGCAGAAAAGACCACAGAGAAACATTGGTGTGATACAGGAGTTGCCTAGTTAGGATTTCTGATGTAGAATTGTGCCTTTGATGGTCTCACCATGAGCTGTCCTTGTACCTTGTCAGGTTCTTTAGGTGGGAAACCAGTCAGGGGTAGGCAGGAGGGCAAGGGTAGGGGCAGGTGAGGTGAATTTACTTCAAGATGGTGAGGTACGTTAGATAGCTTTTCCTGCCTTCTTCTGTTAATATATCTGTGATGTTGTACTTTTGAGAACACCAAGGAAGAAATGTTAGGTGTCAGGTTTTCACTCCGATTTGTTTTCTGCTAATGGGGAGCTTTACTGTGAAGAGCAGCAGTACTTTCACTGGGGAATACGGTGTCTCCACTTTGTCTTGCTGGATAAAGTAACTGCAAAAATAGACTGTTCAGGTTTTTTTAGTAAAATAATGAGTGTAACCAACATGTCTAGACAAGTCTGTTGTCTTGTAGCTGGCAGACATGCAGGTGTCTGTGGTAGCCAACACAACCATGTATTTCTACACCTTTATATTGACAAACCAGGAATGACTTTCTTGTCCTCAGAGATGCAAATAACTGGACTGCTTGTTCCCCAGGAAAAACATGAAGACACGGTACAATGAGCTGTATGACCTGAACAGAGATTTAATAAATCAATACAAAATTCGTTGCAACAATCACACAGAGCTGTTGAATAACCTCAAAGCTGTGAATCAGGCAATCCAAAGGGCTGGGCGGTTACGTGGTAAGTCTATGTTTTTGAAAGCATTGAGGAGTCTCAGACCCCCAGTGAGGCACATAAGATGTGTCCCACAGGACACCTGGGTTGGTTAAGTGAAGTCAGAACTCAGTTAGTAGAAGTAATCTTTCATTCTTTAGTCATAGCCAATTATGTGTGACAGTCAACTGTATCTAGTACCATCTGGGATCACAATTCTAGAAAGAACGATTTGAAATAGTTTGCAGATTTCTGAATGAGGCAGAAACTGATAGTTTTGTTGAACATACAACTTTAAAAATGTTTTTAGAATTACTTCAGTTCTTAGTTTATAATTCTGCTTTAAAAAAAACAACTACTAACTTAAGCAGGACTGTTTTGTCTGCATTATTAATCCTGTAGGTCTTTGGGGAGAGAGGTACTTTTTTGTATGTTTATAACATTCCCCTTCCAACAAGCTCTCATAAAACAGAGCCACGGGGGATTGTTCTTTAAAGAAAGGATTTTATTTATGTACTAGAAGAAAAGTGGTGTTTCATCATGTGTTTAAAAAGTATTTGAAAGAAACTCCAAATTTTCAGACTGGATCAAATAAGTATTTTTACCAGTTTCTTACTCTGTAACTGAGGTGGTTTTTTTTTTTTTTTTCCTTTCTTCCTTTTTTTCCCTCTTTGCAGTTGGCAAACCTAAAACACAAGTGGTCAGTGCTTGTCGGGATGCAATTAGAAGCAACAACTTCAACACACTGTTCAGGATAATGCGTGTGGGAACGGCTTCTTCTTAGGGAGAAGAGCAGCAGCTATGCAGAGGCAGTGATTCCATGCACTGGGCAGATAATGGATGACAAGCAGTTAATTCAGACCCCTACTCCACTGTAGGGTGAAGTAATTACAATGGTAGTGCTGTAGTTAAGTTGTCAGGTGAGAAATACTACACAGACCAAAGCTCCATGAAGAGAGCATCAGAGTTTAAGTGCAGATGGGGTATTTATGCAAGACAGAAGTTCATACTTATTTTTTATTACAGTAACTTATTTATGTATTTAAATATATTTTGTAGCTAAGTCGTTGGTCTTTTCCATTAAAACATAGACTGACCTGACTGATTTTGTTCTGATTGAGTTGGGGAGATGTGTACTGCTAAGTTTATTTGTTGAAAAAACCCAAGCCAACTTCTTTGGTTTCTGCTGTATAGTTCCTTTACACTCGAACTTCCTGTGCTGGAGGGTCCTGGGTTTCATCGTGTGGCTCTCTAGGTAAACTGCAGAGCAGTGCCTGAAAACCACCAAAGGATAACATCTTACTGGCTCTTAAACCAGATGATCTTTGACAGGTATGCAGTTCCATGATCTGTGCAGGTAGGAAGCGGTCTGTTTCATATCCAGCACTCTCCCCACACCTGGATTGCAGAAAGTTTTGCTTCCAGCTGCTGGTTCTGTGCTACTGCTGGAAAAACTGCAGGTACTGAGGTGGGCAAGGGTGCATTTCAGGAACAACAAAAACAAACTACACACCCAAGCTTGGTGCATAATCATGAAGAGCTGGTAGTACTTAATGGGATCAAAAGAAGGTGGTATTGGAAAATGACTTGGCTCCTGGCTCAAACCTGTTTAATTTGTGATCTCTTAGAATTGGATTAAAATATTACAGTAAGGCTCTATCTCACATCTAAAGGTATTTTAGAACCTTTGCCAAAGCAAATTTCTTTTAGAAGCTAAAAATAACCTGCAGAGGATGGAGGTTCGGCCCCAGTGCACCTGCATCAGCATCACCCTTGCCACCATACGATGGTGTTTGCAATGTGGGCAGGGAGGAGTTGGCCTATCTTGAAGTTCTTGGGTGGCTTCTTGGGGCTGTCAGGAGTCATGTCCTCTGACTGGTCTCTCTTATGAGCTACCACTGAATTAAAACCAGCAACCCGCCCTTTGTTACAGAGCCACTGGTGAGCACGGTGTGACCAGTTGAACGAGGAATGTAATTCTTCCAGCGTGTTTTATCCCAAAAAACTGCCTTGTCCCCTTCCATATGGAGAACTATGGTGCTGAAAGCACAGACCTGTGTCAGTTAGAATCTGCAGCAGGACCTCATTTGAATCCTTTTAAGAAACTGGTTGTTAGTCAAATCCAGCTGCTTGGTAGAAGGGTGGTGAGCCACCCATGCTGTTCTAAGCAAGTGAGCCCAGAGCCTTGATTATGGAACAGTCTCCTGGCAAAAGTGCTGGGCTTTCTGCCACTTGCTGTACCTGTTCCCACTGTTTCAAGCTCTTGTTCTTTATGTTTAAAATCCTAATGCTTGCTTGCTTACACATATGTACTCCATTTAATGATAGAGCAGGAGAGGGCTCTGATCAGAAAGCAGCTTTCCCCTTCATCTGGTTTTCAGGACTAGACACCGGGCACTGCCAATCCCAGCTCTGTTCTGCTCCTGGCAGTGAGGTCAGTCCTTCACCCACTGTCCAGACCTTTGATAAGGCTGATACCCCCTACCTAAGGTTCTGATAACAATTTTGTCATTTATATTCCTGTAAAACCAACTTTTACCTTTGTCAAATGAAAAATTCATATGCTTTGCAAGCAGCTCCATCTAATTGTAAATACAGATTGGTATCTAGCAAGAGCATCTATAGAGAAAGCTCCCATTACCGGCACTATATAAATGAAGGCCCCTCTTCCTTTAGTAGCTCATGCCATTTGAAATTTTAGTGAGTGAAGTCTTTCCTCTCTACCTGCAGCACCAGTCATGCCTGGGGCTGCCTGTGGCTTTAGGACCTAACAAGAAGGGTGGGAGAGCAGAGACACGTTCATTTTTAAACCTTTGAAAGCTAACTGCAATTTGGCTTCTTAAATTACTTCATCTGAGTCACTGGAGGAAGAAGGGTGGTTCCCTGGGTGATCAGGCAGATAGGGGCTTGCTCAAGCAGAGGCTGGTATGCCCTCTAGTGTAATACTTATTATTAAAAAGCAGCAAGCTCTAAAGAGCCTGACTTCTTTGCAGTCTCCTGGAAAGATGTTCCGAGATCTACCAAGCACATTCTTAGGCTCACAATGCAGTCAAAGAAGTAACTGTTTTGTTAATGAATTTACTCTCAACTTTGTCTAGTAGACTATGCTCTGAATAGCTATGGTGTCTGTCATTTTTGTTCCAACCTACCCAAATAATTTTGCGGTTTTTTTTCTTTGAAACCTCCATTACTTGTCTTGTTCTAGAGGAGAGCTCAGAATCAGAACTGCTTTCTTCCCAGGAAGAGCTATTGGCCCAATAGGCAGAAAAGCACCTCAGAAACCATGATTCAGAGAGTTCTGTCCTCACTTCAGGATTTGTTTCTAGCTTCATCCCCTTGTCTTTGTAAATATCAAAGGAAGATTAAAACTGAGCAAGAGAGTTTTGACAGTGCACAGAGATGCTGGCTTTGGGAAACGAGTTGGAATATGAAGATCTTGCAACAGCAGCCCGGGGCAACCACCTCTCAGCCATCCTGCCCAACAGAGCACGAGGGAGTAGCTAGAATTGAGCAGCTGCTCATCATCTGGAACTGACACTGGAACTAGAGAGTCCTGCACAGTGCTAACAGCAGTGTTGGCCCCTTACTCTGGCACCTGGGGGGCTGAGATACCTTTCCCTTTGGAAGCAATGGCAGGGGTTCTTGCCAACTGCCTCAGGCATTCCTTTTTTGAACTTTGTGTATTGGGATCGAAGCTGAAGGTTGTTGCTCCTGTATCTTCATGCAGACATGCCCACAGGACATCCCACCTGCTCAAGGTACAGAGTACTTCATGTCAACAGTGAGCCTTGCTTTGCATTTACTGCTCCTCTGCTGCCAGCTGTGGTCTAAGACCACTGTGGTAGTCTCCAACAGGAGAGGGAGCAGGTTTAATCCAAAGCTACCCTCTCCCCACCCAGGAGAGACAGAAGTGATGAAACATGCACACTCCTCAGCTTACTGCAAGCCTGTGGCCCGCACTGTCTGGCTTGCATGAGCTAAAACAACACTTGTCTCTCAGTGCCAAAAAAGTTTCGGGCAAGCAGGTGCAGGCCAGGGCCGAGCCTCCAGCAGGGTGTTCTGCACTCTGGCTGTCTCCTGAAGCATTGGTACAGCTCTGCTTCACCTCTTGGTGGGCTGGACACCTCAGAGGTGAGTCTGGCACAGTCTTGCTTGCAGTGAATGTGGGGCAGGTGCACAGTATTGAAACCATGCAGGGAGGTGTAGCACCGGGGCCACACTCACAGCCTTTCTTGCAGTGTTTACCACAGGACTTGGCTAGCTGCTGCCTCAAAACATCTGAGCTGATCTTCTGTCGAGTGACAGAAGCCATGTTAAAACCCAGCAGATACCAGGACATAACTAAAAGGACACAAGGTCATGCTGTTGGGTGACCTGTGGACACCAAGCCAGTAAAAGGTAAGTTGCCTCATTCCTGCTTCCAGTCCCTGGCCCCTGTTCTGAGGCTGGAGCTCAGAGCTGTCTGCACACCCACCCAAGGAGAGTGTGCAGAAGCAGGTTTCTTCTTGGCTATTCAGCTTGTAAATTCTTTGGAAAAAGGGCTGCATCTAGGTCTGTCTGCACAGCACTTAGCATAATAAAATCCTGCTCCTTGTTATGGTGCCAAGTCCTTCCCAGTGCCTTTATAGCCTCACTGTCTTCCTTCCCAACTCCACAGAGTTGTGCAGCTGGAAAAACTTCATATTTCCCACGGCAGCTCCTTTATTTTTGTTTCAGGAACACAGTTAAGCTCCAGAAAATGTCTTGGGCATTTAGTAACAAAACTTGCCTGACCAGTGTGAAACATTTAACTGACCCATTTCTTTTTTTTTTTTTTTTTTTTTTTAAATAAAATAGGTCAGCAGCTTGGGGCAATGTGCAGTTGTAATTCTCACCCTGATGGGTCAGAGGTGCCACTGTGCTGCTCTCACAAGAAAACAGCTGGAAAGATGACAGTTGTATGACAACCTCACCCACAGAACATTAAAAGCAGCTGAGAGTGTGATAAAATGGACTCAGGAGAAGAGTGAATTTCCATTTTTGCAGTGTAAAACAAACCACCTGCCCCCACATTATGCAGTGTGATGGAGTTGCATGAGCAAAGTTTGTCTGCACTTAGGTCAGAGCTGAACATCTGGGTTGGAACCTGCCCACCACCCACCACTGTTCTCTGTGACAGTGGTCACACTGCATCATCACTCATAATAGACAAAGGAAAAATCCCAAAATCCTGTTCTGTTTGGATGCTTGTTCAGCCGAGCCAAGCTTCGATGGTTGATGTATTTCACAAACTTCATAGTTTCTTTGTCTCTATAAACTAAGGCCAAGCAGTTGTCCTCTGGATTCACTGTCAACAGCTAGAGGACACAAAGATAAGGAAGGAAATCATCAGTTTCACAAAAATAGCTTTGATAAAATTCTTAAGAGAAAACAAAATTTCTTAAGAGTTTCAAAAGTTAGTTAGAAAAAACATCTGGTGTTAGAAAATGAACTGTGCCACTATTTTCATTTTAATACCCTTTACCTGAAGCATTATTTTACATTAAAGGCTTCTGGCCTTCTTACTAATATGACTGCTCAGCACTGTCACTAGTACTGATGCTGAATGTGACCCCAGTGAACAGCACTTCACCGGAAAAGTGTTATTGCTGCTACAGCCTTGTGTCCCTTCAAGGCAGGCTTCCCAAATGGCCCCGGGTGCAGGTGCTATGAGGCACTCTCAGGGCCCAGGTCTCATGCTTTAGGTGAACAGCAACCTCTTGAAGCTGAGGCCAGAGCTTTGCCCACAAGCAGTGACTGGGGCAAGGAGTGTGCTACTGAGCACCCTCAGCATTATGTTGGTGTTATGACAAAGTGTAATTATGTCTCTCCACCCTAAACAGTTTTATCTGATTTGCAGCTAGCAACTGAGGTCCTTACCTCTTCATCTTCACCTTTAGCAATGTAGGAAGTAAAGCCACCATATTCAGCATCCCAGTCTTAAAATAGAAAAGAAAGTTTCTTAGAAACCTCAGTGCTGTCCATGCTCCATGCAGCCTTCCATGAGATGCCATTTTTTTCACCCCGCTCCCCAAAGTTACTGCATACAGGGTAAGTATTTACCTCCTGCCAGTCTATTTGTTTCCTTCTGTTCAGAAACAACTTGAAGCAAATGTACTGGATTTGCCTTTTATGATAGATGGGCTATTTAAAGTTGTTCGGTGCACTGCTCCTCACCTGTAGAACAGTTCTGCCCTAGCAGATATGCCAAAGTATAAAGTGTATATTTCAGTATAATCACCAGCATGTGTCAGATGGTTTCAGCTGTACATTCTGGCCTCATCTGGTCTAAATACTTGTGTTTAGTTTTTTTTTACCACTATCTAACTAGCAATCAACCCAAAATGCCTAGACATGCCTAAAGTAACTTTTGAAAACCCTGGGCTTTGTGAATTGGAGGTGTAGTGATAATTCCGATGAGGAAAGGTATGGAACACTCCTGGTGGGTATTGTGGCCACCTGACCCCCCAGCGTGCCCAAAGCCACTGTGAGCCATTGCTTGGGAAGGGTCTGAGAGGCTCAGCTTTTCCCTCTGTCCAAGCGCCACCTCCTGGCGCAAGTGGGAAAGGCCAGAGATGATTCCAAGGCTATAATCCCGAACCTTCTCATGAGGACCACTGAAACCAGGGTTTATACCGAAGTGAGGACTAGGACGAAGTCTACAGACATTTTCTATGTAGGAAAAAGCAGGGAAAAATTGGCTGTTTTAGCACTGCTGAGAACTTAGAAGCCATTCCTTTATGCAAACCTTGTAAAAGGAGAGTCTGACATCTCTCTCTCATCCACTTACCTTCACAGCCGCAGAAGAAGAGCAGGTCAAGAGCAAATTCTGTGGCTTGAGAGTCGTGGACAAGAGTGTAGTGCCCGTGGGTCCAGCGTCGCAGCTCTCCTGCACACACAGGGGTGCCCGAGCCTAGGAGAGGGCACAAACACCCAGGGAAAGCCATGAAGCCACAGCTGCTGAGTTGAAAGCATTTAAGTAGCTCAGTGATCTCACACCACTGTGAAATTGTCTGCTGGCCCCAGTGAACAAAGGGTAGAACCACAGATCAGATATCTTTCCTAGAGGTGACTCTAGGTTAGGTACTTCAAACAATGTGTAGGAGTGGGACCAAGATTTGCTCCATACAGCCTTTGTTCCTGGTAAGTGTTCTGGTGGGATTTTTTCAGTAAGACTTGGTTTTTTATTACCTTTTATTCCAGTGTCCACTAACTTGCCTGACATAGTGCAGGATGAGCATTTTCAAAAATTCTACCCTTAAACTTCAGAGCCACTGTTTTAAATAAACATCACAAATCAAAATCCAAAAGTAATCTAATCTTTGATAGTTGTCATTGCTGACAACTAAGTGGTGGTTTAGGCTAACAGTGTTTTCTGAAAGGCTGAATCCCAGTTTTAGGTATCAGTTTTCTAATTCTAAAATTGTTTTACTTCTGACATGCTCACCTTTCTCTTTTCAATTTATTATTTCATACAAGAATATGCTTTATATGAAGTAGGGGTATGTGGATGTAGAAACCATGTAACTATTGACAAAAGATTAATAGCCCCCTCTAAAGTCCCACCCTTAAGACTCAGGTCTGTTCAAAATAGTATCTTCAAATTAGTCATTGATTTACTCCAAATTCTTTTGCAATGGGTCGGTGATTTCAGATAATCAATCTAACATGCTTCAAGTCCCATGTTTGTTCTGGTTGCAGTACAGGTGAAACACTAGTTCCATGAAAATCATTGGGAATTTTGTTTGAATCCTTTCACACTACTGCTGCTGTACTCACCACTCTGCACCTCACTGTCCTGTGCTTCAGGGGTGTTCTGAGGCTGGTGTGGCTGAGGGGGATTGCCATTAGCTGGTTGTTCAGTCTCTTCCTGCTCAGGTTTGGCACTGCTGTGCCCAGTGGTGTCTGCTGCTTGTCCCTCCCCAGCATCTTCATTCTCATCAGAGGGAGCCAGGAAGTGCAGTTTTAGGCCAGTGAAGTTGGAAAGCAGTAAAAATAAGGCCTCAGAGCGCAGCAGCTGCAGAAATTTCTTCAGGGTGTCAGGGAGGCTGTCTTCCTCTGCTGCCTCATAGAGTCTGAAAGACAGCAGATATATCTCTTTGTGGGAGAGCCAGCAAGGACCATGTCCTCATGGCAGCTCCTGCTCAGCCTGATCACCAGGTGCACTGTTGTTCCCCACCTTTTATTGGCTGGCCCCCGACTACTCCACTGGATCTCTTTGCTCTCCAATGCCTCACACAGTAGTTGGTATTTCTCTTTCTAGGAGAAAGAGATGCAGAAATGTTAACATTTAGCTCCCAGGAAAAGAAGGTTGAAGACAAGTGTTTTATTTTTGCTGAGTCCCCATGCAGCAGTGTATGGGCAGTCAGAAGGAATCAATCCACAGAAATCAGAATGCTTGAGGTTGGAAGGGGCTGCTGGAGATCACCTGGTCCATCCCCCTTTAGGTGTGAAACTTAAAAGGTGTTTTAACAGATGTGCAAACAAACCCTTTCCCAGCCTTTGTGCCATGTGGTGCCTGCCAGCCCTCTGACCAGTTCTGGCAGATTGGTTCAAATTGAACCATTGAGCTCACCTTAAGAAAGTCTTTCAGGAGAATTTCTGATTGCTCCTCAAATTCCTCCTGGATTTGAGCTTGGGAGTCCATGTCCAAATAAACTAGATTGATCCACTCATACAATATTTCATGCTAGAAGGGAAATGAATTAGAACACTGAATTTACAAAGGTGAAGAAGATTCCCCAATTCCCCCTACTGAGCTGGCCACAGGGCTGGATTCCTACACACAAACACATTCCATTGCCCTATTTCATTGCACCACAGGTAATTCACCACATTCTCTGAACTACTGTAGGTATGCAAACAAATACAAAGATGCATAAGAAAGAAACTGGATACAAATATGGACAGGAAATGAAAAGGAGAATGGGATAAAGATTAAAGCATCCCCAGTACATTGATGCATTCCCTAACAGGTATTACAGGAGAGAGACAGAAATGCAGATATTCAAGATGTAGGCTTGTTACTCACATCATAGGGGATGTGCGGGCTCCTGGCCAAGGGGGCTTCAATGTGCCGTGCAGGTCTGGCCACAGACGGGCCGTGGAACCAACCACTCACTGACAGGCGGCACTTGTGTGACAGAACTTCTGACACCTGCAACAACCGTGGGCAGCACGTCACTGGGTAGACAGCGACCAGGTGTCACAGGTAAACTTGTGACAGGAGATGGACTCAGCTCCAGAGAGCCCGCTGCATACACAGAAATGTCAGACAGGGCTAGACCAGGACTGATTATCAGAGAGAGGCCTATCATCCGGAAGTCATTGTAGGTTTCAAGAATTCCAGTCTAAGCTTTTACTCCAAGCTCACAGAGAATCCATTCTCTCTCTCCCTCTGAGAGCTTTGAGTCGTGGATTTTTAAGATAAAATTAAATCACTACCTGAAAACAATCAGGGCAGTGACCAAGTAGATGCTGGTGTTAATTAGTAACTGTAGGACAAAAATGACACAAAAATAACCCCCTTAAGTGGCCTAGGTCAGAACATGCCCAACCTGTATCAATGATCATCTTCTTCTCCAGCCTTCTGCTCTCTGGCCCTGTTTGATACAGTCCCTGGTACTCTCAGGTACACAAGAGTGTCACATTTCAGTCAAATGTTGTGTCATGCAGATCCCCAAATTATTCATCCTGTTCCCAGGCATTTTCTTGACAAGTGTCACAGAGTATTCCTTAACTGTATCAGCATTTCTGCTGCAGGGCACTGAACCATGTCTGTGTCACTGAGAGGATACAGCCAGATCTGCACAGTGCCCTTGCACTGTTGGTAAGGTGATGGATTGCTTGAGGAGCTCTCCTGGAGCAAAGTCATGACCACCATATCAAAAATGTGAGCTAGTTTAAAACAAGCCAACAAACAGAAACAAGTGAGACCTAAATTTACAGCTGTTGCTTGCCAGGACAGTAACACAAAATAGAAATGCAATTTTTTTCTTTCCCAGAATGATGCAGCTAGGCTGATGGTTTAAAGTTTGCTTTGTTGGTTCTTGTCCTCCTTAAAGTCCTTGAATCCCTCTCTTTAGCACACAGTACTTAGCATGAGTATCCACTCTATCCACAGTTCTTCTCCCTCCCCATCAGGATTGTAATAACACACAGAATGAATAACCACAACAATGAGGATTAAAAAATTAACAAGAGACAGCTCCTTGCCTGGTGGAAAGAGACCGGAGACACTTCAAAGAAAACCAGCGTGTTCCATGAAGGCACTAATGACTTGGTGATTTGCTGTGGCTGAAAGTGTTCTAAGGAAGAAAACATACCCTGGTTAAATCAGAACTGGGACTTCTCTCTGACTTCATGACTGTGACTGGTGGGACACCTGGGTATAAGGGATGGAGCTCAGAGCAAGGGCTTGGTGAGGAATCAGTGCACCTCTGCATGGAGACAGGAAGAGAGAGTTGGGGCTGTTTAGCTTGGAGAAGAGAAGGTTATGGGGCAAACTAAAGCCTCTTCCAGCACCAAAAGGAGCTACCAAGAGTGCTGTAGAAAGACTTGGGATAGACAAGGGCACGGAATAACAGAACAAAGGGGAATGGCTTCAGACAGAGGGTGGGTTTAGAGTAGCTATTAGAAAGGAATTCTTTACTATGAGCAGTGAGGCACTGGCACAGGTTGCCCAGAGAAACTGTGGATGCCCCATCCTAGAAATGCTCAGTGGGGTTTGCAGCAACCTAGTCTAGTAGACGGTGTCCCTGCATGGAGCAGGTGGGCTGAAACAACATGGGCTTTAAGATCCCTTCCAACCCAAACCATTCTGTGGTTCTGCTGCTGGAAAGGGAAGTTACTGTCATCAATCTGGAGTTCTAAGCACATTTACTGGCATTGCTTCCATCTTGCCTCTTCTCTTGACCCTCCCAAAAATTTGTCTGCTGTTGCCTGTTAGCACTGTCTGCAAAGCATGCTACAGCCCATCCCTAAGGGGCACATATTACTTATACATCAGCTTCTCTGAACAAAGGAGAAACTCTTAATCTCCCTTCTACTGTTTGAGGTGAGAGTTGCTGCAAGGGGCACATCAGCTTCATCTTTTTCATCCACCTGAGGCTGAGCTTGGAGCTTTTACCATCTGTGCTGTACAGATCCAACGTTCCCCCGTCACTTTTCTCCCAGGGTGGGACGAGGTAGAGGATGAAAGCGATTCTCCGACCTTCCAGTTCATCATCATGGCACAGCAAGACATCTGCAATTACACATACTTTGCTGCTGTAGCATCTTTCCAGTACATACATGATTCATTCCAACAACTGCTTCCCAGCTTTGTCTCCGCAAGGATATGACAAGAAAAACCATGTTCTTTCCAAAAACTGCATTTTAACTCATCAGCATCACCAGCCTGAGATCTGCAAGATTCTCTTCTGTGGGACTGCACTGCAATTGACAGATGGGTCACTCTGAAAGTACAGGCAGCTATACATCAGGTTTTTCATCATTTGTACTTCATTTTCAGGCACTGTTTTGCTGCTGACAGCCTCTGGGACCCTCTGGAACCGGAATAAAATTAGGTATTCTATAGACATTTTGTTCCCTACACATGCACAGAAGCTTTAAGGAAAGGATCACTTATAGACTGACCAGTATATTCATATTTAGCACAGGATATGTCAATAGTTGGCTCCAGCACTATCTGGGTCACAGCAGAAAGCCACGGTCGGAATTCTTCACACAGAGCATGCCTGAAAAGATAAGCACAAAGAAAGTGTCCACCTGTGTTATAAAACATACCATCACAGACTAAACTGTTGTCTCCCTGCCAACTATTTAAACACGTGCTGTTGTTGTGAGTGACAGCGTGTTCCTGTGGAACCACACAGGTGCTGGCCAGGAAAACAGTACAGTGCTCACAGCACTGCTGGCAATAAGCAGCAGTAAGCATGCAACCAGTCGGAGGGTGTGCCGGGAAGTGTTTCAGAGGTGACAGAGGGAGTAGAGTTCAGTACGGATGAAAACTGAATAGACTTCAGTGCCCATGACAAGCACAGAGCAGAATCAGCGCTCCAGGGCAGGTTTTTGGCCCGAATACGGGGGCAGAAGGCGGCCACACCGTGGACCCACCCCGCAATCGCCTTCCCTGTGGAGCCACCACGGCTCTTCCCCACACCCTGAGCGGGCAAAGCCCCCGAACCTACGCTTTACCTCAGGGCGGCGACGTGGGGCTCCGGGCTTGCCCCCAGCTCCTCGGACTGCGGCGGCCCATGGAAGAGAAGAAGGGACGGGGGTTAGGGTGGCTCGGCTCGGCCCAGCTCGGCGCGGCCCGGCTCAGCCCGGCCCTGGGCCCACCTGCCGCAGCGAGAGGAGGTCGTTGCACCGCCCGCGGAAGCCGAGGCCCAGCAGTTCATCCCGCAGCGCCTCCGTGAAAGCCGGGCCCGCCAGAAATCCGGGAATGACACAGTGCCGGAACGGGGCCGGCTCCAGCACCACCGCTTCTGCAAGGGAAGGCCCAGCGGTGAGGGGCGGGGAGCCGGGCCACGTCGTGCCGTGCCGCAGCCGCTCCCCGCGGGCCCGGCCGGGCCGTACCGTGCTGGAGCCGCTCCCCGCGGGCCCATGCCGCCCCCGCACGCTCCCGCAGCGCCGCGTCCCCGAGGGCAGCGCACAGCTCTGCGCGCGCCTCGCGCCTCCCGCGCTTGGCCGCCGCCGGGGGTGCCCCGCGACGCTTGGTGGCCATGGTACCGTCCGGCCGGACTGCAACTCCCTACGGCCCCCGCGCTTCGCCCGCGGTGCCCAATCGGATCGCGCGGGGGCCGGACGGGAAGCCCTTGGCCAATGAGCGAGGAGAGGCGGGGGCGGAGCGCGGAGTGTCCCGGCAGGCGGCGCGCGGCGCTGAGGGCTGGGCGGGTGTTAATGGCGGAGGCCCCTCTCGGCGCCCAGAGCTGATCGACCGCTCCCGCCGCCTGTTCCCGCCGCTTTTCGCCATGTCCGTGGTGCCGCCCAACCGCTCGCAGACCGGCTGGCCCCGCGGGGTGAACCAGTTCGGGAACAAGTACATCCAGCAGACGAAGCCGCTCACGCTGGAAAGGACCATCAACCTGTGAGCGCCGCCTCGGGCCTGCCCGGCTCTGCCCCCTCGCGTCCCGCCCCGCTGGCGACCTCATCCCCGCTCCCTCAGCAGGCTCGGCAGGGTTTTCCCTCAGTGCCCGCCGTGCGAGGTCCGGAGGGTCCCGGCCCTTCGGAGGGCTGGGGGCACAGCGGAGGCAGAGCCCGTGTGCTGATGGGGGCCCGCTCCCCTCACAGGGGCTTCTAAGCCGCACTGAGGGTAGCGAGGGCTTCGGGGGAGTGTGGAGTATTCGGTGTAAACGCTTTGGTGCTTAGAAACAGCGTCTGGCTCGGGAGGTGTGAACCCCAAGTAGCACAGGAAAGGTTTCAGTGTGTTGAGCATCACAGACGTTTTCACGCTCTCATAGGCATCCAGAAGGGCGACAGAGAGAGGCAGCGTTTTTTCTTGGCCTCGCTGGGATTTGGGCTGACCCTAGGCAGTCAGTAGGATGTTGCTGGATGTGCCTGGTGTTTGTGGATTGTCTGGTACAGTCTTGGAATTAAAATTCAGAGTGTTTGCTCCCACAGAAAAGCGCCATAGATACAAATTACTTACTAATTAGTATTCATGTATTTTTCATGAGAAGATATATATTTTTGCTTCTTACAGGAAACTCTGGTGGATTTGGGATGTGTTCTTTGCCATGTGCATCTGTCAAGTTGCAAATGTTAGCTGCAACAATCAATATTCAATTTTAGCTTTAATCACTGACACTTTTGTGTAGCTGAGTTTATTCGCAGAGTCTTGTGGAAGTTCAAATACGAGCTTCAGAAACTGGAATTTCTGTGGGGTTTCTGAAGCAAAGACTCATGAAGCTGTGTTATCAGCAGCATTTTTTTTAGGTTGAGGCTGAGGGTTTTGATGTACAGACTTATGCATCCACATTGGTATAGTATGGGTTAGAGTAATAGGTTGTTATTATTAAAGCCATTTGTGTATCTAAGAACGGAAACTAATGGAAAAAAAATGTAAATTGTTCTAAACTATAATTGAAAGTAGGGGAGCTTGTTAGTAAATGAATCTGTGGTTTGGAAAGTGGTTGTTTTGGCTCACTTGTCTACATGAGAAACAGCTCTAACAATAGCAACTGGCTTGTTATTTTTACCACTGTAAATCATGGAGGAGGGAGGCTGGAATTTGAGGGGGGAAGAGTATACGCTACTAATGTTTGCGGAAAGAATCCATGCCAAGAAGCATCTCAAGGAAAACATAAGATCAGGCATTCATTCTGTTAATTCAGTTGCTGTGTGCCACAAATCAGTAAAACCATGGTGATAACTCATCACTGCTCTACCCAGAACCATTTTCTTCTCCCTGTTGACTTATCTGGGTGATTCTGTCTTTCCTCCAGGTCTTCTGCCATCAGACCTCTCCGTTACACAGATTTAATTGTACAACACTCCCCTGTTGCCCTCTGTGCCTCTGTGTTTTGGACTGACCCATTTCTTGCCTAACCTTTCCTTTCTTTTCTATTTTCAGTCCCTCTTACCTGGAGAAATCGCAGAGTTTCTGCTGCACTGTGACCAGAGTGCAGGGGCCCAGCACCAGCCCAACAGAGGCATCTGTTCACGCTCTTGATCTTACCCTAGGCTGCCAACCCTGTACTCAGAAACTCAGCATCTCTCCTCTTCTGTGATCCACATGTCTGATTTCCCACTTCAAAACAAAACCACTTCTAACAGTTTAGTTCTCAGGCTCTCATTACATCTGCAGAAAAAACTGCAGTCCTGTGCAGCTTCCTTCCTTCCCAGCAGAGCTTTTTCTCCAGTCTCTTTTCCAGCTTCTTTCAGAGCTTCAGCTGCCTTTTCCCTGCAGTGTGATCAAAGAGGGTGACTATTGAATGACAGTTCTGTGCTTCTTTTCTTTCTTTTGAGCCTGCAGCAGGTTAGAGTGCAGCTCAACAGGACTATCTGTGCTTGTCTGTTCCATAATGCAGATCTCCCTGGGGCCTCATAAGCCACCAACAAAGATTTTAGCCTTGCACTGACTTACCTATCAAGCATTGAAGAGTTTGCCTCAGGCTAGATGCTGTGTCATGGTGATTTAAAGTTAGATTTCTTGTCGTGCGGTAACATTTTTTCTCTTCCTTATAGGTATCCTCTGACAAATTACACATTTGGCACAAAGGAGCCTCTGTATGAGAAGGACAGTTCTGTGGCAGCTCGGTTTCAGCGCATGAGAGAAGAGTTTGACAAGATTGGCATGAGGAGGACAGTGGAAGGAGTTCTTATTGTGCATGAGCATCGGCTGCCCCATGTGTTGTTACTGCAGCTGGGTACAACTTTTTTCAAGCTGTAAGTGTCTGCTTCTTAAGTTAACTTCAGTTTATTGTCACAGATCACAAAACATGGGCTAGAGGTTAAACTGTGGCCAACTGCTCAATGTTTTGAATAGGATTCATTGCTTGTAAAGACTTAGTCTAGAAAGTATTTTTTGAATGTGTGGGGTTTTCATCTAAAGTGTGTTTGACTCTCCTTATGAGGGGGACTGACTGGGAATTTTAGTTACAGTGCATCACTACAGTAAAACCTTGTTTAAAACTCATTATCAGCAGCTGGTGTGTTGTACTTGCATTGTGAAAGCTGTTTTGCTTCAGTAGCTTATGCTATGCTCACAAAAATGGGCAAGTGGAGATCAATGACTAACCCTCTGTAAATGCAGAATGATACCTGTTTACAAACTAATGGCTGAGCTGGGATAGCAAGAAAGTAGGCTTCTAAATTTCAGAAAATTGCTTCAGTTCATCTCATAGTTATCACAGCCAGAGTGAAGTTTTAGTGTTTGAATGTGGTTGTAGTGATAGTGGTGATTTTCTTTTTTAAACTAGATGGTCTTGACTTGTCTCATGTTACCCTATTTGTGTTCTTGTTCTTCTGTTTTAACATTGTATATTCTTCTCAATTTTGTGTGTCTGTGAAGTCTAATTTTACATGTAGATTCGTTTTTGACATCTTGATTTGAAGGGTTGTTGTGGACAAACTAGGCAAGACTGAGATGATTTGCAAAATGCTGTAATGATGAAAATGAGTAATCTTGCATCATTTTCCCACATGAGTTTTATTTTCTGCTTTCTGTATGCTTCAGTGAGTGCTGTTTTTTTGATAAGAGCAAATACAAGCAGTATTTACAGCTCTTCAGAGCCCTTCAGCTTCTGGTTGTTATTCTCAAAACTTTACCCCTTAAGTGTTCCAGTTATTATCACATGTATTGTTAAGCTTTGTTCTGCTGAACTGAGAGTATTTTATGCAATAATTATTTTTATAAGGGGCATAAATAGCCATTTTGTTTAGGTTTTGGTGAAAGCTGTCCTGCTGTCTTCAAATTCAGCAAAGCTAGATTTGGAACTTCTGAATTAAGAGCCATAAGTGAATTTGTAACTCTCTGCCTGGAAGCACACTGGAACTTGCCTGTGAAGATTGGTAAATGCAATAAAATAATTTTGGCTTTCACCATTGATTATTTTAACAGACCTGGTGGTGAACTGAATCCAGGAGAAGATGAAGTAGAAGGGCTCAAACGCTTAATGACAGAGGTCTGTTTTCTTTCATTATGTTGCTATAGCAGAATGTTGCATTATTTTAGAATTATCAGAATAAGCAAAAGCATTAGAGTAGTGTTCTTATCACTGTTGTTATTTTGTTGCTTTTGTGATGTTCTCAGGTAGTTAACAAATAAAGCAGTCAAGGTTTCATTTATCTGCATCATGAGTGTGGCTGACTCCTACCTGCTGCTCAAGTCCTGTGTTCATTTGCAGCTTTGCTTTCTGACTGGCTTCAGGCAAGTGAGTGTAGAGATGAGCAATAAAATATATTATGGAGGACAACTGTTGGGGACTTGCCTTTGAGATAGTCCTCCCAATGCATCATTTTCTCCAAGTAGCTATATTAATTCTGCTAGATAATGTACCAATGTATTTCATTCTTCCCATTGGTCTGATAGAACTCAGTCCAACTGAGTACAGCATAGATTTGAAAATGCTTTCTAGACTGCCCTTGTCCTACCAGGCTTTTATTAAAAAATCTCACTTTATACAAAAATACTCTACAATTCTATAATACTCTACAATTCTATTGAAAGCTGTCTCAGAGCAGTTATGAACTACATCAGACACATATTACAGCAAATCTTTGTGCTTCCAGTATGTGTTTACTAACAATTTCCTTGAGGTACTTTGGGGTCTGATTAGTACTGGATTTTTGCTAGATACTGGGTCGTCAGGACGGTGTTCAGCAGGACTGGGTGATTGATGACTGCATTGGCAACTGGTGGAGACCAAACTTCGAACCTCCACAGGTGAGTACTCCCGTGGGCTTCCATCTTCTTTGGTCAAATTCCGTTTGTACTTCTAAAAGCCTTCAGTCTTCCAGATGGGCTCCTTCAGTACCTGCTGCATGAGCAATTGGTTTTTCTGGGTTTTAGCTATTTCATCTCCTTTCTATGACTGAAGAGAAACTACAGCTTTTTTAAAATGGAAACTCCTGTCTCCCTTCTCACACCTGTCCTGATGGATAAGAAACCACTGGATGTAGTAGCTTCCAGTTCTATGCTGGGACAGATACACCATTTAAATTCCTTTTATAGCCACAATGGAGACTGCTGCTTATGGAACAGATGCCCTGTGAATAAATTAGTCTCACCACACTATTTCTAAGGGCTTTAATATTGAAAAACCTTGCTTATTTTGCTTTTATGCATTTCTGTTTTATTGGGTTGTTTTAACTGCTTGTGAGTATTGGTGGCACTTTAGAGCCTGTCAATAGCTGTGACAGGAGCAGCATTCCTTTCTTAAGTACTTTCTTATGAAAATCGTTTTCTTTATTTGATGCCAAGAAAGACTGTATGACACATTGAAAACTTGTACAGGGTTTGATAATTTATAAAGTTGCACTTAAGATTACACAATATTTTCAAAGCTCTGTACAACTGTTTTTTACCATTTTTCTTCTAGTATCCATATATCCCAGCTCATATTACAAAGCCAAAAGAACACAAAAAGCTTTTTTTGGTCCAGCTTCAAGAAAAGGGTAAGTGTTTGTTTGCATCAAAGGGTTGTATTTGTAACAATGTTTAAATGCTTGCATTTCACACAAGGAAAAACAAATTGTGATTGTATGCTTGCAGCTGTTTGTAGTTGATCACTAATGAAGTTAAATGCTGGTACTTGTTTTGAAGGTAGATGGTCCTTTGAATTAGTTCCTAGTAAATTTTCATTCCTGCTTCTGCATCAGTCTGTGTACAGCATGTGAACCCCACATTTAACTGAAAAAGGAATAAACCTGCTTGAGTGCTCCAAGTGAACTTGTTTTGAGGTCTTTGTGGGATAATGATACCTTTGCTTAATGTGTGCTGGTTTTCTGATTCATCAACTTGTATTTGTTTTTAGCTTTGTTTGCAGTCCCCAAAAATTACAAGCTGGTTGCTGCACCATTGTTTGAGCTCTATGACAATGCACCAGGATATGGACCCATTATTTCCAGCCTTCCTCAACTTTTGAGCAGGTGTGTTGTATATATAGTGGTTCTTGGGAGCATGTTTGCTGTGGGACACCAGAGCAAGGCAAGGTGCTACAGAAACCAACTTTAAAAGGTGGCATCTATCGCAAAGGTTCTGCTTCAGACGAGCTGTGATGGACACTTTCAAGGCACTGATCACAGCTGGCTAGCACCAAAGTCCTACCTAGCAGTTGTAGCTAAGACATGGAAGACAGTGAAGATGAGGCTCTGCACAGGCTGAGGAACAGCTTCTTGTAGCTAATGGGGACAACTGGAGAGTTAAAGCCAGGATCTGAGTTTGAAGCACTGAATTAGATGTGCATGTTATCACAGCTTTGTGCTGGTTAAATGTGGTTAGTTTTTTTTCACTCTCTAGTAGAGTTAATGAAGTGTAGCATCTTTATGACACAAATGTCTGTAGGGACAGCTGTATTTTTTCATTTCTCTTGCAATGTATACATGCTTTGACTTTCTTACCTGGAAATAGCTTGTGGCTCATCTGTCCAGAGCTCACTAGTCTCACTGGTCTCTTACTTGAGAGAATGTTCAGGCATGCCAGGAGTCCCACAGCCTGCCTGCTCTTCCTCAGGGCAGTAGTTCTGTCATGCACTGACTATGATGAAAAAAGTATGTTAGCAGAATGTTAGCACTGGTGTTGCCCATAGTATTCTTGTTTCCTGGTGAGTATTTTTCTCTCTAGCCCAAATTTTGGCTTCCCCTTCTCTAAAGACAGCAGGTACTTCTCTTGAGTACCAGCAAAACACTGTCTGTTATGCAGGTTGGGTAGTGGTGCAACAGACACATCCAAGGGTGGGCAATCTGGAAGGTGAAATGGATGGTTGCTTGCACAGTTTTTTATCAAACTTAGCTGGGAAAAACTCTCTCTTCAGTATGTCTGTATGTTTCCCTTGGAACATGTAAGGTTGGCCTGGCAACAGAAATGCTGCAAAAGAGTTGCTGGTGGAGGAATGTAACTCTCACTGTAATTTATGTATCTATGAACTTGTTTTAAGAGATGAAATGTTAATAATTAATTCTTCTGCAACCGTAAGAGACAGTTGTGCAATGCTAGTGTAGGATCGGCTGTTAAAAATTATGCTCCCTGCTGTACTGTAAAGCTGTCTTATTAAAAAATGCACTTTTGTCCTGTCAGCTGGAGGCTTATCCAGAGCAGAAACAAAACATTTGTTTTTCATTCAAAAATGCCTTTAAAAAAAAGGATGAAAATTCCTCACTTGGTATAATTTTTTAATTTTAGGTTCAACTTTATTTACAACTGAATTCCTATATACCTGAAAACTCCAGTAGAAGAAGCCGTCTCTGTGAGCACAGCTTTGAACTGTGGAGAAACGAATACGTGTGACACAAGGATTTTTTTAAGTCATTCTGTTCCTGAAGGCCACTAAACATTCTATGGTATGAGCACAGAAGTGAATCTCAACTGCTTAGCTAGAGAGATGGCAATGGGCTACCAGTCCCTTTTCATTGTAATACCAATTTTTTGTTTTGTACAACATTAAACAATATGGTTAAGATTATGTTTGTCTTGGGTTTGGTTTCATTTTCGTTGGCGGGGTTTTTGTTTTTTTGTGGTTTTTTTTTGGTTTTTTTTTTTTTTTTTTAAGTTTTTAGGGTTTTTTTTTCCCTTCTGTTATTAGCTGTTTTATTTTTCCTTGTTGTCTCCTACTTTTAGGTGCGTATTTTAAACTTTATTACTTTTCTTCAGGAATCTTGGAATGAGGAGGAGCTAAGCCATTCAGGGCCCATTCAGATGCTGCGATCTCTATCCCTGAGCAGGGAATATCCCCAGGATCAGGGAGAAATGAAATAGCATAAGTGAGCATTTTGAGTCTTAATTAACTTGGAGACCAGAACTGCTTTTTTGAGGGAGAATGAGTACTTAAAGGCAACTGTAGCCTTTACCTTTTTTACCGGAACTGATCTGTTTGTTCAGGGCTTGGAGGAGATGCAGCATGCATCTGTTCCTTCAGCGCCCCTTAAGACAGTAACAATGCCAAAAATTCTGTTGGACTGGTCTGAGATATTTTTAAAATAGGGAAAGTGAATTTTTCCTTAGCTATGGGACAGAATTAAGGTCATGCTGAAACACTTAGCCAATGCTACATGCAAGTGGTTCCATGTTATGCTGTCTTGTGCTGTCTCATCCTGCAAGGGATGCCCACAGTTTTGCTTTTTCTCAACATTTCAGTCTCTTGTAGGCAGTAAATATCAATCTTTCTAATTCTGGGGATTTTACGTGCTTGGCTAAACGTAAAGTCCAGTTGGATGTGACACTTCCCAATGCTTTTAGCCTTCCATAATTTTGCTTAATGAGTCTTTAAAAGATTTGTTTCCAAGTTCTGCCTCTGATCAGAAGATGCACTGTTGCTTGTGCACTGTCCTCTTTTATGAAGGCAGGGTTGGAGAGTGCCTGCTGCCAAGAGAACTGAATCTTGCCAAAGTGCTTGGCTCTGCTGCCATCTGCACTGGTAAGCAATGTACAGAACAATCCTGACAGCTTGGTGCTTTGGTCAAACTGAAGCTGTGCAGTATGGCAGATGTACTGCAAAATGCTGGGAAAGGTAGTGCAAGGGCTGTTCACTATGGTCCTATGGATGGAAGGCCCAGACAGATGGTGAGTATAATGTATGGTTTCTTAGCTGCCAGCTGGGGGAAATAAAGATAGTAGGAGAGTGGAAAATAGAACCCTTTTTGGTCGTGGAAGTAAGGAAGGGTGGGTGGAAGTTTGGAAGTCAGGTGCTGCAAGCACAAGGAGCAGAGTGCAGTTTTTGAGCCCTGGCACTTAGAGCACCTCTCACCTTACTTCCCACACGGCAGTTTGTGAGACTCATTCTCGTTCCAGCCTGCCTGTGGAAGGGCGCTGCTCCTGCAGTCTCTACGCGCTCTTCTCTGCCACCCTGCCTGTAGGTTTGGGGGCTCCCGAGGGCCTCTCTAATTCCCCCACGCTCGGCCCCGGCGGTGCGGCCGCTGTCCCGGGCGCGGGGGGGTGCGGGGCAGGGCCGGGCCGGTGGAAGCGCCGCCCCGGCCGTGACTCAGCGCGCGGGGTGACGGGCGGACGCGGCGCCCGGAGCGGGGGGTTCGGGCCTGGTCTTTTTCCTTTCTCCAGCGGGGGCGGCCCGCCCGGCCCCGGGGAGGGGCGGCGGGGCGGGCGTTGAGCCGAGGGAGCGCGGCGGGCCGGGGCCGGGCGGTGGCGAGGGCTCCGCGATGCCGCTGCTGTTCCTGGAGCGCTTCCCCTGGCCCAGCCTCCGCACTTACACGGCGCTCAGCGCCCTGGCGCTGCTGGGTGCCGGCCTCAGCGCCTACCGCGCCCTCAGCCAGGCGCCCGGCGGGGCGGCGGGCACCGACCCGGACGAGCCTCAGCGTTGCTCCGGCCCACGGGCCCTGGACGTCGCCTACTACCTGCTCTCCGACAGCCTCTGCGTCTGGGTGAGCCCGGGGCGGCGGAGGGGCCTGCGGGCCCGCGGCCTGCGGGGCTGGCTGGCTTCGGGATCCGCCTCTGCCGGCACCTCCCCGCGGCCGGGGGGAGGCGGGCGGGTCCGGGGGGGTGTCTCGTTATTGTTGTTTGAAAACTGCTCGCAGGATAAAGAGGGGGCTCGGCTGGGTTTCCTCTGCCCGCCCCGGGCCGCCTCCGCAGCCGCTTCCCTTCCTGCCTGGCCGGGGCGGTGGGGCAGCGTTAGAGCCGAGCGCCCGGAGAGTTCAGCCCGCGGCTTGTGCCTCTCTCCCTGAGCGCACCCCGCTCGTCCTGGCTGGGGGGGTTTGGGAGAAGCTGTTGGAAGCGTTTGCCGCGGTCCCAGGCGCTTGCTGGGCTTAAGCTTCTCCAGGCACTACCCGACCTGCTCTTCCAAAAATCGGAGTAAGAGGCTGTCAGATATTCGACCCCAAGCCTTGCCTGCTTTTATTTATTTTTTTTTTTTTTTTAATAACACCTAGAGTTTTGTAGGTAAGAGGAAGCATTCTCACCATTTAAGGAACCCCCCCCCCCCTTTTTTCTGGTATCTTTTTGAACCCAAACCTCATAATGGTTTATGAATTTTGGCTCACTGGCTTGTAGTTGAAATAAAGGCTCAACAAGGGGATATTGGATACCTTGCTAAATTGTTGCTGTTGAACTTTTCATCTGTCTGTCACTCAGAGGTGGCAGTAGTTGGACATTTGCTTCACAACATAGTTGCTTGACTGAGGTGCTGATTTTTAATATAGCGAACACATTCATCCTGTTGAAACCTGGTCTTGGGGCCTTAAGAGTCCTGGAAAAGTTTATTGTATGTCCTTTGGAAATAACAGGGTGAGGCTTCATCATGCACCTTCTAGCCTTTTTAGCGTCCTGCTTAGGTCAAAAGTTAATTACAAGTGCTTTTGCCAAATGTGAGATAGCAGTTTTCCCAGGCCCATGTGTTCTGCTTCTTGCTACTTTGCTGTAAAGAAGTTTCCCAAGAAAGCCTCAAGCAGTGTTGTTACTGAGGGGATATGTGCTATTCAGTATGTTTGGAGGCAACCTCTGAATCCTCTTACTGTAACAACAGATTCAAACTGAATTTTTCTCATCTGCCGTGTGTTAAACAAGATGAGCATCTTGGTGATCTCTAAGTTTTGTCCTCATATTCTTTTATGAAATTTGCTAATCTGTATGAAATAATTTATTGTGAAGAGGTAGAGCACTTTGTTGGCTTTACTGCTGTATCAAACTGACTGTGTTAGTATTTCTAGAAAAAAAAAGGCAGCTAAGTGACTTATCAGATACTTCATGTGTCTTGGAAGAGGCCAGGCTTAAATTTCACCAAAGAAAAAGGCAATTAATACTGTTCTGTGAACAATGGCAGGTTTTGTTAGACTCGTTCATTGTCCTCTTCCTTCTTCTAAGTAGGGCAGAAGTATTTGTCACTGACTGCTTTATTTCTTTCCAGGTACTAGTGAATACTGCCTGCTGTTTTCTGATGCTGGTTGCTAAGCTAATCCAGTGTATGGTGTTTGGTCCTCTTCGTGTCAGCGAGAGGCAGGTGAGACAGCAAACAAGGAATCTATGAAACATGACAAATGGTGTGATTTTCTATATGGAATTGCTGAAACTGCACAAGAAAAATAAATTATACAATATATGTCTTACCATTTGGTTAGCTGGTATATCCACAGCCATAAGCTTCCGGTTTATTTCTAAGGGAATTTTTCCTGTTGTATTTTATAAGCCCACAGTCAGCTTGAAAATCCTGTTTTTTTAATGAATTCTGTCAGATTTCTTAAAAGTGCACCTCACTTCAAAATACTTGTAACGTGTTCTTCTCTATCCTGCCTGCACCTGGCAGCATTTCTCCATTGCATTTTGTAGTTGTCAGCACTGGCAGTCTTGAGATCCCTCTTCTTTTGTGCCTTGACTGCTGGAGAAGTGCTTTCCATCCTCATACACTGAGTGGGTGGTTTATCAGCCTGCAGGTTTCAGAGGGAGTAGGCAAGAAAATCCCCAGAGAAAGGAGGTGAGCAGGACTGAAAACTGAGGCTGTATAGTCCTGCTCTTGGCTATGTGAGAATGTTTGTAAAAATTCAGCAAGGGAACCATGAAAGCCCATTGTTTTTAAAAACAGGATCCTGCAGAAGATGAAAGCAGCAGCAGGACCTTGAATAGTATCTCTATATTTTTTTAAAAAGAAGTAAAGCAAATGCATAAGTTGCTTGTTTAAATGCAGTAGCACTGGTTTGGAGTGTGTTTACATATTGTAAAAAAAGTCTGTTAAAAGAGTTCTTTTGGAGGAATCAGGCCATGATGATTTTTGACATCCAGAACTGAGGCACACAAAGCCTCGTTAATAACTGTGGATTTCTCAAAGCCTGTTGTGTTTGTAATTCATAACTTATAGAGACCCTGAGTGGTGTGTTAAAACCAAGGCACTATCAAACTGCAGTGGGCCAGATTCACTTTCCAGTGCATGTTGACCATAAGGATGTTGGAATTTAACTGGTGGTGATTTCCAGGATGTTCTCTACCCTCTTAAAAACTGAAGTGAAAAGCAGTAGCAGTATGGATCCATTTGTGTTTGGACAGTGGGAGTTTGCCTCAGTTGTCATGTAAAGGAAAGCTGCTTACTAATACTGGTGAGCCTAAAACAGCAGCATCATTAAGGAATTCAGGGCCTGTCTTAACTAAACTCCTGGTGACTTCATCCTGTGCCTTAACAAAACATTTTGTTTCATAATTTTTTATCCCCTCCAAGCTGGCTTGCTGTCTGCTGCTTGAGAACATTATATTATTTCTTTCATACTTTGTGTGGGAATGGTTTTATTTTCATTGCTCATCCATCTCATTCTCCACTGTAGGCATTGTGATTCTTAAGAACAGACTTTGTCATCTTTTCTTAATCATCTGTACTTTGTGACAGGTTTTTGGAAGCAAGGTGCTAGGCAATTTGGGCATCTTGAATAACTGTGGCAGCTCTCCCAACAGAGGACTGTGTGTTTGCAGCCTGGTAGCTGAGTTGCTTGGGCATGAAGACTCAAACTGAGATCAGACTTGCTTTGTCTTGAGCACTGTTTTAGGAATATAGCAGGAAACTGTGCTGTGCAGCACAGTTATGCTGCCGTGGTACAAGAAACTAGATAGACAGTAAGTTCTACTAGTATTTTTAATATATTTCTTACTTGAGTAAGGGTAACACTATTCAAGATGTGTATGAAGCAGACTTCAGCTAATATAGTGTTTCATTTCTACCTCCATGGGTTTTTTTTTCCTTTCCCTTTCTCTTTTCCTCTCCTTCTCTCCAATGGGTGGATTGTCAGTGCTTTCACTACAGTAACTAAGTCTCTTCCATTACAGCATCTCAAGGATAAATTCTGGAATTTCATTTTCTACAAGTTCATCTTCATTTTTGGTGTGCTGAATGTTCAGACAGTGGAAGAAGTAGTGATGTGGTGCCTCTGGTTCTCTGGACTTGTGTTTCTCCATCTGATGGTTCAGCTTTGCAAGGATCGCTTTGAATATGTAAGTTTTGATTAAGGGCTGTCTTTTGGGACAAAATTCTGTTTCTGGTTCAGGCAATGCCTCAGATAAGGTACAGACAGATCATTTAGACCTTTTCCATACCCTGTGGTACTGAGCACGTGCACTTCCCATTAGCTTCAAATACTTGCTTTAAAGTACAATGTCAATCTTACTCCTTCAGTTTTCCCATGAGACAAATGGAGCTGAAGATACTTATTTTCTTTAATAAATTGCTCCTTATGTGAGCCCTGTAATTACTATTACATAACTGCATGAGATGGCTTCATAGATCTCCTTAGTGAAGATATCTTATCAGAGCATCCCTTAGATTGGTGCCCTTTGGGATTGATCTATGGAGCCTGTTTCTGCAGATTCCTGTACTCAGGTTTCACACTCACTTAGATATACTGAATTTTGATTGCCAGTGTCTTTACAATATACTTTTCAGTTTTCTCTCTAAGCTACATTCCACTTTCTGTTAATACCAGGAATAAATTAAGTAGAGGTACAGAAATTGAAGGCTAGGCAAGGAAGAAGAAACTGCAATTTAAACAGTAAATCTTGACTTTTAAACTATAATGGGCCTGCATTTTCCTAGTCTCTCCTCTCCTGGCATAGAAGTTTGACCTGAATTGAATCATGAATTTCTTTTTGGTAGATCTAGGCTTTGCAGGGGTGGTTGTTGTTGTTGTTTTTTTTTGCTTGTTTGTTTGTTTTTTTTTGTTTTTTTAAAATTAATAATATCAAGTAAGGCCTGTTCACAGGTAGCTAAGCACTTAAATTTGAAACTGAATTGGCCTGAATTGGCTAGGGTTAGGGAAATTTAGACAGCAGTGAACAAGGCAGTCATCTGGTATTTTTGGTGTTGTTCAGAAAGCTTTGAACTAACAAAGGTCATGTGGGAAGAAATCCTTATTATGTTCCTTTTGCATTCAAAGCATGCATAGTCATTTTTTGCTTGGACAAATGATACTTGTATGATTTGTCTTGTGAAGATGGAGCATATGGAGCTGAACCAGATACAAAGAAGTAAGAAAGAACCCATTTAAAAACAAAACATGAGAAATCAACTTTGTTGATCAGATCAGCGTGAAGCTTTGTGTAGCTCCTCCTTTCCTTGTCCTGTTCTTTCTCATCCTGCCCTGGAAAAAAAGAGGATGGACCAACATCCCCTTGGGTTGCCTTTGATTTAGACAGACTAGGTGTAGCCCTCTGTTAAGGTAATTTAGAGATTTAGCACACTTTGCATGCTATTGAATGACACAACTGTTTTTCAGCACAGTCTGTCCAACAGTCTTTAGCTGCACCTTAAAAGCTTTTTTGGGTAGATATATCTTTCTTCCAGAAGAAAATGACAGTGGAAGAACTACAGGATGGAAGACCAAGCTGGACAAATTCAGATCAGCTGTTTGGTGAAAAATTGCTCAAAGACTGTGTTAGGTTAGGTGTCTATGTAAAATGCATATTAATCCCAAGCAGATGATATGGATTTGGTGCAGGAACTACCATGTCTCTGGTTTCCTTGCAGAGGTGATTTAAACAGCTCAAATAATCATAGTAATTGTAAATAAAAATATTGTGACTGATTGTTAAAATGTGACTGTAAATGACAGTTACATGAAGGAGGCTTTGGGATAGTGTGTGGGTTTAGCTTTGTTCTTTATAGTTTATTACTACACTGCATTGTGAAATTGGTCTTACGCTAGAAAGCAAAAGATTTTCCTGAATGAGGTCTTGTTTGGTGAGGTGACAATGGAGGGCAGGTTGGATGAAGTACTCATTTAAACCTGTCATGTATTTATGTGTTTGTGTTGCAGCTTTCCTTTTCTCCTACTACGCCCATGAGCAGCCATGTCAGAGTGCTGGCCCTGCTCATAGCCATGCTCCTGTCCTGTTGTGGATTAGCAGTTGTCTGTGGAGTTGTTGGTTACACCCATGGCATGCACACATTGGCTTTCATGGCAGCAGAGGTGAGACTTTCTTCATATGTATTGTGGTTTCTTCTTTGCCTTTGACCCCTCACTTGTGTATCCTGGTACACAATGGATTTGCTCTTAATTCCCATAAGAAAGAAACTTTGAAGACAAACAAATCCTCCCCCGTTTTCCAGAAGTTGCCAGATTGGCATACTTTCTCTCTTTAGCCTTTAACTCTGAAAAATATCTTAGTCTGAAGAAGAGAATGAGAGGATAGACCCGTAAGATGATGCTGAAATCAAATGACAGTTTATGAAAAAGTAATGACTGTGCTTCATGAGCATTGCAGGAAGGGTTGGTGAAACAGCACTTCAGAGACAGAGAGAGCACGTATGGAAGTGGAATGTGCACTTCAGCCTCTTTTTTTGAGTTGTATTTTCTATTTCATTTCTCCCCAAAAGGAGTGAGACATCCTTTCCTTAAGGCATACTCTTGGGATTTGCTTACGTTTGTGTATTGTGTCTCAGCTGAGATGAGCAAAGCATTTTTGTGTACTCCTGAACAGTTTGCACTGTGGACTAAATATCAGTATGTTTGTGGAGTGAACATCTACAGTATGTTTTTGATGTTGTGCTGGGTTGTTGCACTCTGCCTGAGGAAGTGATAATCTTAAACAAAGGAGAGGAATCCAATCCAAGTATGTTGTGTTAGCACATCATTAGTTTAGATAACAAATAACATGTACGATTTATTTTTGTTCTCCTATCTTGAATTCATACTTGTAGTTAGGAAGCAGGAAGGAAAACAACTGATAGTAGGAGACTATGATGTTTGTCACACCACAGTTCAGTTATTCAATACATCGCTTTTTTTTCCATGAATATGAGAACATGCAAGACCAGATTTGTAATTAAACAGTGGAAGGGTATTGGAATATTTAACAGTGTCTCTAAGAGGTGGTGTCTCATTGGTGCCATGTCTTATCTTGGCTTGGCAGGAGGATTATCAGCATTGCACCAGCTTGGGGTGGGTTAATCAGGGAGTGTTGTGGTGCCTGTGTTGCTCCTCAGCACTGTGCTGTGTGGTAGTGTGAGTGTTTGGGGTTGCAGGATGGGGCCCAGTTGTTCATTTTAGTGAGAGCTCTTCTGTGTGCTGATTACTGAGGGTGTGGCTCAGTCAGTGTAAGTGCCAGCCAAGCCCTGGATCCCCTGCTCTGCTGCTGGTGGGCAGCGAGGAAATCTGTGGGGAATGCAGAAGAAAGGGTCTCCTAGCATTGCTTGCAGCCACTGGTGTTTGAGAACATTTTTGAGCTGAGGGCTGCACAAACCCATTGGGTTTGATAGTCCCAGATGTACTCTGGAAAGTTGTCTCATTCACTGAACTTGTTTGTGTGTCAGCCTCTGTAACTTCCCAAGGCAAAAAATTCCATTTTTTACTTGGCTTTGTGTACATGAAAGAGCTCTTTGAGTAGTTCTGAATCTTGTGTCTGATAATCACAGAATGATTTGGGTTGGAAGGGATCTTAAAGATCATCTAGTTCCAACCCCCCTGCAGGGCAGGGAGTAATGTCCTTAGCTATCATCAAATATGTTTATGGTGAAAATAGGCAAAGAATCATTCCCTTACTTTAATCTTTTTCACAGAATTTGTGATTTTATCATCCTTTTCCTTCTTCCTTTGCTGCCTTTCCTTCTAAACAAAAGAATTCTAGGCTGTTTAATTTTTTCTCATAGGAGATTGTATAATATCTTGGCATTTTTGAACATTTAAAATATTCCCTGTATGGATTGGGCAACCATGAGTAATTTTCTTAATACCCAGCATTCATATGAGTGGAATAAAATATTTAGGTTTCTTTCTGTACGGGTACTGGCAGTGACATCTCCTAGCAGACTTCAAGCTCTTAGTAAAAAACAATAAATCTTTCAGACTGAAATGTTTTTCTGGTTACAGCTTATGTGATGCTCCTCAAGAGGGACCCTGCCAAGTGTATTCCATTAGTGTGAATGAATTACATTAAATTACATTAAGCTATTAATAATCTCTCTTCTGCAAACATTGATTTAGCTCAGGATTTTCAATAAAGCAATATAGATGTTTTTCTTGTGTTTTAGGTAAATTCTTCTTGCTCTCTGTTGCTTTGTCAGCATTTTTTTTCTGCAGAGGGTGGATGTGAAATGCGCAAATGCCCAGAGAAAGTTGAGTAGGGACTTGTCTGTATTTTTGAGTAAACATTAATCTTTTTTGCCTTAATATATGGTGTTCAAGAATTATAGTATAGCAAGCAGTCTCTCTATCTTTGCATGTTTTTTTTTTTTAGAGCCAGCTACTAAACAGTTGGCAGGTATGTTTGGTATTGCAAAGGGTGAAATATGCATCAAAGCACTTTAAGAACGCTTTTTACAGACGGAAAAAATTATTCAAACTAACCAGCTTATTGCTACTTTGGGAAGTTAGTGGTTCTAGTCAGAAGATAGTTCTTCTGTCCTGTTTGTAGTACTTGTGCTGAAGGCATGCCATCAGACCAGTTTCACAGAAGTGGTTTCAGTTACTCATTGTAAATCCCCTGCATCTCAGTGTCACTTGGCCCCTGCTAACTACAGGGTGGTGTGGGCAGTCTCTGGGGGAAGCATGTCTGGTGTTTTTCACTGTGAGGATAGAATGAAGAGATGGAGCACTGTGGGCTCAATGGATTACAGACAGGTGATGGGGCCACTGTCATTTAGATGATAAAAACCCATGGAAATGTAGTTAACCTTTTTGTTGACTTCTCTTTACACTTCTGAGCTTATACTTTCTGATATACTCAGGGTTTTTTTTTGTCTGTACTTAGCCTAGAAACATTAAATATGATTAAAGAGAGAAGTTCTTTCAGCAGCATTTACATCTCAGCAAGGGGGGAGAACTATTTGAAATGATCTTCCTCAAATTTCTGTTATTATTCAGTTCTTCCAGTTTGTTTTTTTAAGAAGTGGGATGAGGAGAGGTAGTTGGCAGGATTGTGGTCTTAGCACTTGCTGAGTGATAATAATTAAAAAAGGCAGTATGTCCTGTGTAGTTGGGAAAAATGCCACTTAACAGCAATAACACTTGTGGCTGCTTTAAAAGCACTGTGTCTTTAGGAACAATTTCTTCCATATTTATTTATAAGCTTCATGGTTGTCTCAGGTGTATTGTTCACACAGTCATCTCTAGTGACCATTGGTTCACAGGAACTTGCTAAGCTGCAATAAATGCATTTTGTGTTTTAGCCCTTGAGCTCCTGCATCTGAACCACTGGCCCTGCCAGAATGTTGTTAACATGTATGGGTTTTTTCTTCCTCTTTTGCAGTCTCTGCTGGTGACAGTCAGAACTGCTCATGTGATTTTACGGTAAGTAGCTTATATTTTACAAGATGGTAGTGCATATAGTATGTTGATGTGTGTATGTAACGAGGTGTATATAATTACCTCATTGAATTGCAAATGCATATTTGGCGATTGAGAGCAGCCCTGAGGAGAGACTTGGGGGTATTGGTGGATCAGAAGCTTGACATGGCTCAGTAATGTCTGCTTGCAGTCCAAAAAGCTCAACCACATCCTGGTCTGCATCCCCACAGTGTGGGCAGCAGGTCCAGGGAGGGGATTCTGCCCCTCTGCTTTGTTCTGCTGAGACTCCACCTGGAGTGCTGCCTCCAGTTCTGGGGCCCCCAGCATGAGGAGGATGTGGATCTGCTGGAGTGAGTCTAGAAGAGTCCTTAGAGATTTTCAGAGGAACAGAGCACCTGCCTTGGAGAAAAGCTGAGAGAGCTGGGGTTGTTCAGCCTGGAGAGGAGAAGGCTCTGGTGAAACTTTAGAGCCACCTCCAGTACCTAAAGGGGCACCAAGAGAGCTGGAGAGGGACTTTGGACAAGGGCATGGCATGAGGGAATGATTTCAAACTGACAGAAGACAGGGTTAGATTAGATATTAGGAAAAAAAAATCTTCCCTGTGAGGTTGGTGAGTCACTGGCACAGTGAGTGGTTGCCCAGAGAAGCTGTGGATGGCGCATCCTGGAAGCGGTCACAGCCTCATTGCATGTGGCAGCCAAAGGGATTGGAAAGAGATGATCTTCAAGATCCCTTCAAACCCAAAATATTGCAGGATTCTATGAGATGAGCAAAGGTTAGCTTTAGCCTGTGCTGTTTTTAAGCACAAGTTTTGCAATTGACTTTTTTGTTTGTTTGTTTTATTTGAGTGATGTGTGTGTCTTATCCTGAAGGTTTTATTTGAATAAAAGATTGCCCTGGTGTTTGAGTAGTTAAAGGAACATTTATTTTAAAGCCAGCTAGTAAACAGCTGGCAGATATGTTGGATAGTACAAAGGATTAAATATGTGTAGAAGCATTTAAGGAATTATTTTTACAGATGGAAATGCATTTTAGGAGTGCTTTTTACACATGGGGGTTGAAATGCATGGATAGCTTCAGTGGGTGGTGATAGCTTAAGGCATGGATTAAAGTGTGTGGATGCTGCTGGATGAGGGTTGATAGATGCTACTTAATGTCATTCTACAGGATTTGTTTTAAGGCCTTGGTCTCTTGAAGGTTTGCTTTGAAAAAGTCACATGCATGTTTACCTGTAACACACCTGTGTGTAACACAGGAGCCTCTTTGTGCAGGTGACAAAGGTCAGCATTTCAGGTCTGACGCTGAGCTATAATGACTCATTTAAGAAACACCTCACATGCTGAAAGATGTGCTTCTGTAGTTACTATAATCCTAAGATTGACTTTCAATACGTGAAGTAGTTTTTAGCAAATGCTGCATCTTTTTTATCAGCTGGCAGTGTCTGTAGTGCCACTGTGGGCTAAGCATTGACTGCTTTTTGGGTTTTTTTTAATGTTGCTGTTTAAAACCAGTAACATTAAAAGAAGTTCCCCTTGAGTGAGCACAGACTGTGGGCAGAGGGCCTTGGAAGGGCAAGGAATCCATATCCAGAATTTTTCTGAAAAATGGACAAAATAGTTTGTATTATAGAGATGTATTTAACAGCAACAACAAAATGAATAATGTTTATTTTCTCACTCTTGCAGATACGTAGTTCATCTCTGGGATCTCAACCATGAAGGAACATGGGAGGGCAAAGGCACTTATGTCTACTACACAGATTTTGTCATGGAGCTAACTCTGCTTTCCCTGGACTTGATGCATCATATTCATATGCTGGTATGAAATGAATATGCTGGACATAATTTTGAACAATTAGACTGGCATTAAAATAAAGGATATTTGGTATACATATTTTATATATTTATATTTTTTACTTTGCTTATTTTAGAAACCAGATATTACAGAGAAGTTTCTTCAATAGGGATGAAAATATAGAGGGGGGTTCTGGCATTCTTTCCTCCTGTGTAGTTGTAGTCATCACAAATAACTTCATTGAGGAGTATTAACTATTGTGTGTAATTATCTGTTTAGTAGGTGTTTAATGAGCTTTTTTTTATTGAGTGATATCAGACTGAATTATTTTCATTGGCAGCAGGGGATGCTAAGCTGGACAGGACTGAATTCAGTTAATCCTCATTATAAATGCTGTGCTGCCAAAGTTGTATGTGAGGAGGTAATAAGGTTATAAGCAGTAGTACCTTTGAACACGTGTGGTTGGTCTGAATGGACCCAACAAAAGAGAAATTCTTCAGGGCTGGTTTCTCAATTTCTTTGTCTCTTAAGACCTGATGCAGCTTCTTGTTTCTCATGGTGCTTGTTAGTAATCACTGCTCTGTGTTTTTTCCCAAGCTGTTTGGCAATATCTGGTTGTCAATGGCGAGCCTGGTGATTTTCATGCAGCTGCGCTACCTGTTCCACGAGGTGCAGCGGCGAATTCGGCGGCACAAGAACTACCTGCGTGTGGTTGGAAACATGGAAGCCAGGTGAGCCCCTTCCTTGCTCTGCAGTCTTGGTGTAGATCGAGTAGAGAGGATCCTGAGAAAGAAGTTGGCATTCTTTTGTGTTCCTTTGATACACAGTGGCATGATGTAAGCTGGACAGATGCAGTGTTGCAAACCTGACCCTTAAGTCTCTACACTAGAGTGTGTTTTTATCCATTTTATTTGTTAGTGGGGAAACTCTTTCTGGTTTTTACAAATATGGAGGATTGTATAGTGGCAGTATTACTGGTAATGTATAAAGTGGCAAAAAGTGAATTCCCCTCTCCAGTATTTCTTCTTCTCTATTCTTTTGCATACTACCTCAGTGGGGTGACACATGCTCTGAAGAGCTCTCTCTGTTTGAGCTATCAAATGCTGGCTTTGGCTGTGATAGAAATCAATGCTCTTAATTTCATTAGGCCATGCTATTCACTTACTGACTGAAATAAAATCAAAATATTAGTTAAAACCTGCATAGCTTTACCTGTGTATTTACTAAACCTGAAGCCAACTCTAAGACTCTACCTAAAGTGGAGCTGAGAGCACCTTGGCAGTACTTTAGTCCATTCCCTTTTAGTGAGGTATTACAGAGAAATCGGGAACCCTACTGAAACCTAGTATTATACCAGATAGTACCACATTTCTGATCCAATGTTTTCAAAATTCATCTATGTTCTTAAAATTTTTGAGAGCCACAGGGAGAGTTTTACTCTTTCTGTACTGTTCTCTCACTGTACTGTTTTAATTTTGTGCGTCTGTGTGTTTGATTAATTCTGATTCCTGCTACTGTAGTCCAGGTGGAGAAGGCTGGCTTGTCTAGAAATTCCTGAGGCTTTTTTTTTTTTTTTTTGAGAAGTCATTTAATGGCTGTGATACCATGTTAAGAGCTGCATAATAAAGTTCATGCACAATGCATTGTTTCTTTCCAGTAAGATGCAGCCACTGAACCCCTTTGAGCTGCTCACAAAGCTGTTTGACTAGCATATGTCACAGACTTCTTGTCTGAACGACTTGATGTGTTTTGGTCATTCTGATTGTGCTGGAAAAACCACATTCTAACTTACTTCTGAAACTGCCATTGGCAGCTGCCTCTTTGTGCTTGTCCTTCAGGTATATTCCACATTAGCAGTGCTGTGAAATGTTGTTACACCACTCATTTCTATATTTCTTGTTTGGATACTGTGTAGTAACTGCTTACATGGCACTGTAGCTTAAAAAAAAAAGGGAGAAAAGTCAAGACAAATGGGAATGGCAAAATATCAGGCTAAAATTAGTCACCATAAATGCTTATGATGCCAAAGAGACAACTTAATGGGTACAGCTATTAAAACTCATTAGAAAAATGACATAAACCAAATCCATACAGATTATAATTTAAGAATCTCAACAAAATGATCATATAATTGTCTCTTGGAAGGTACTAAGTCAAAGCTTTTTGCACTTAAGATGTATGAGGAGATGTGCAAAAAAAGTGCCTGCAAAAGGCATCAGAGGGTTGTGTATGTGTGTGTTTCTTTGCAGTGCAGCATGAAAAATAGCAAATCGAAAAAATAACAAATCTGTTGGCATAACTCTCTTAATGAAAAGTTAACATGGAAGGTAAGGTTTTCTCAGTGCTGGATTCTCTAGAGAGGAGGCCATGCTGAGCTTGTGTAGTCATTCCTTCTGTCTCTTCCTGTTTCTTCTTTGTAGGTTTGCAGTTGCAACACCAGAAGAGCTGGCAGTGAACAATGATGACTGTGCCATTTGCTGGGACTCCATGCAATCCGCACGTAAACTCCCTTGTGGCCACCTCTTCCACAAGTACGTGTCCAGGCTGCAGAGGGTGCACCCAGCTGAGCAGGGAAGGGATAGATGGGCCTGGCTGAAATTTACAGTGGGATGCCAAGTAACAAACTACCAGCAGAGCTGTTGGGTGCTTGCTGCCTGGGTTGTCTTGGTCTGCTTCTGGTAACAAAGTACAAGTCTTTTTCACTCCAGTCATTTTCATGTTTGAGTTGTTCCACCTGGTGCACTTCTTTTCCCCCAAACTAAGAGTGTGCACCTTGTGAGCTAGTGGGTAATTAGTGTTGAGTTTTTCAAACACAGGTCAGTAGATTAAGTGTGTGGAGGTTGTGTTGATTTTCAGGTGAAGAAGAAAAATTGGAGCTGGATCCTTAAATGCTTTCCAGATATCAGCTCTAAGGAGAAAACAGGGAGTATTTTTATATAGTGCATTCTCACATGGTGGTGAGGCCCCCAGGACAGCTGTGGAGGTCAGGTCTGAATCTCTGGTTTCAAGGGGCAATAAGTCCATCAGGGCTGGAAAAGAGGTTAACCAAATCAGCAGAAACTGATCCCTAAGCAGTTGGTAGTTAGAACTGGGAGACTTTTGGCCAAAGAACCTCTCTATACACTGCTTCTTACACTCATGCAGTAGTGAATAGTAGCAGCTGCTTGTGGACATAGTGTGCTGAGCTGCATGTGACCTTCCTTGGATCTTTTGTAGCAGTGCTTACACTTCCATGCCTGTGCTTAAATATGAAATGAGAAACAGGGATTGAAGCAGGCATGTCTGGAGGGCCATGTGATGAAGGTCAGTTTCATTGTCCCTGTGGTGTTACTTTCTGTAAATAGCTTTTTGCTTTTCTGGTAACTGTCAAACCAGAGGTTGTAATCTGTGTGCTAATTTGTTGTCATTTATGACAAACCTTGCCATAAATATTTATCTGTGTTCCAAGAAGTCTCTAATGAGATAATGTGCCTCCATAGCAGAAACTCTTTTTCCAGTGCTACTGAATCATGTGAATATTTAATCACCTGCTGAGCACTTGAGAAGCCATGGGTCTTCTCTTCAGAAAGACATTTTCTCTGTATTTAAAAGGATCTTTTTATATTTTTTTTCTGAAGCAATTACAGTTCTGAAGCAAGTTACACTCCTCGGTGCTTTTAGAGAGAGAACATGTTACAGTGGATGGCTTGCATATAAAACCAGATGTAACTAATTACCCTATTTACAACCTGAGAGTGGTTTCTCTCCTCATAAAAGCCTGGTGACTTTGTCAACAGGCTGAATGAACACTGTGTCCATTCTCCATTACATGGGATATTTTTTCTCCATCAGTTATTCGGAGTGGCAGGGAAGATTCACGTTGCTGAGATCAACCCTGTTCCCAAATACTAAAGAAATTCAATGGCAGTAGGTGTCTGAATCTTTCAGGCATGTTGAAACTCTTTTCTTTACCTTCTAGAAAGCAGGCAGTTTCAAGAGTTGTTGCTCTGAAAGGTTGCCAGCCTTGACCTGCTGTTTGCCTTCCTCCTTCTGAGGTGCTGTGGGTGACCAAGCCCTTCTGCCTGTGTGGTACACCATGGGTGTGACCACAGCTGGATTTTTGGGTCTGGTGCTGATGTAGCTGACACAGGGTTCTGCTCATTCCAGCATCTCGGCTGTTGAACTGTTGAGGAGCAGCAGCGTGGTAGCAGCTCAGGAGACTCTGGGTGTTTCCCAAGTGACCTTTGGGTACAGCTGTAGGAGAGGTTTGAGTTTGCTGTAGGCAGGGTGGTTTTCCTGTGGTCAAGGAGCTGATGTTGGACAGCACTGCTGGTGCCAGCATGCTGGTTGTGCTGGTGACCAAGGTGATGGGAGGTGGCAGGTTTTTACTGTGGTGCTTTGGTTGTTCTTGGGAAACCCATCACTGTGTATCCCTCTGTTGCAATATGATGGAAAAAACTTTGGCAAAGTTTCAGGAACTGGACAGAATGCTTGTATCCTTGACTTCACTACAGTCCTGCAATTAGAGCTTTTCCCTTGCTCTGTCAACCCAAAACTGTGATGTGTGCCTTCATTTTGTTTACAAATACACAATTTTGGGAACAGGTTTATTTGATCTTTTTGTATGTCTTTACTTTTCTAAAGTTTTGAGAACTTCTGGGAAAAAAACCCACCCTGCAAACATGAAGTATGTGTTACAATGTTGAGTAGTGTTCAGCCCTGTGAAATTCAGTTATTCCACACTGAAAATTAGGTTTAACTTGAACAAATACTGCAGTTGGGTCATATCAGCATGAATCAAAAAGCATGCACTTCTTTGAGTGTTTCAGCCTGCATTTCAAACACTTCCACTTTCTGCAGGACAGAAAATTTCAGAATTAAGGAAGATTTGTGATAGCATAGAATTGTTAGTATTAATAAATCTGTTTAGAGAGTTCCTGGAGTGGTACTGACTTTTGTGGTTTGGGTATTGGTATTCTGAAAAAGCTATTTGGAAACACTGGAGGTGCCATTGCCTCATCACAGGCAGAATTGCTATGAACATGTGTCAGGATATATTAACTATGCGTCCAGTTGGATTTTGCCTTTTTCACTTGGGAATGGTGAGAGAAAAAGAACTGGTTTCTTTTCCCTTCCAGGCAAAATTTGCTTATTCTAAGCTAGAAGGACAGCAAGTTTGGAGAGTGTTTTAAGCTTATGATAAATCTGCATGCATGTTTATAAAAAGTGAACACTTGAGTATTTTCAGCTGAAAGAAATAAGAAACCTATGACAGAGTCATCAGGAGCTCATTAAGGGTATCTCTGAGCAGTCCATGTATTGATGTTGTGTACAGAATATGCTACAGCTGCTTTATATACTGGTGATAGTGGTGTCCTGCAAGCTCACCACAGTGTTACTGTTTTCCTGTCAGCTCGTGCCTGCGGTCCTGGCTGGAACAAGACACGTCTTGCCCCACCTGCAGAATGTCTCTCAATATCACTGACAGCCATCATGTGAGGGAGGATCACCAAAGGGAGAATCTGGATGAGAACCTGGTCCCTGTGGCAGCAGCAGAAGGCCGACCACGCCTGAACCAGCACAATCACTTCTTCCACTTTGATGGTGAGCTCAGCACATTTGACATCCTCTGCTGTTTGTTGCCCAAATAAACAAAGGGGAACAGCCTTCTGTAGAGGGTAATTCTGTCTGTGCTTCAGCTGAAACTCAAACCGTGCTCTGCTTGTGTTTGTCAAACACTGTGTTTCTGATGATTCTTCTGCAAGAGCTCAGATGGGTCTCTGAGGTTTCCCAGAGCTGTGGAGATTTCTTGAAAGACTTTGTACAAGTGCTCCCTTTTTCTGGATTTGTTGTGTCAGCAGCTTCAGTTACTGCCCTTTATTCATTGTGTGCCATGTTGACAAGCAGAATGGGAAGCTCCTGTATCTTTTTTTGTTGCCAAGTGGTGGTTAATCAGCAACAGTCAAAGAGAGAAAAAAAAGCCCTCTGTGATGCAGTCTAAAAGTCAGTCTTTCCCTTATGCCCTAGGTAATGTGTGGCTGTCAGAAGTCCATTTGCCACTCAGCTTGCAAGACACTTGCAATGCTTGGTTAGATGCAGAAGATTAGTCTCAGAAGGAATCATGTAGCCACAACAGTTTAAAATATTTGGGTTTTTTTAGTAGTGCGTTATAAGTACTCTCAAAGCAGATGTGATTCCAGGCCACGATTAGTTCTGTGTGTGGAGACAACTTGTTTTGAAAGAGGCAATTTATGTTGTTTGTCTTCCAGATTTTTTTAGAGTTTTGGTATTGGTATGTGCTGGTCTTCCAGAGTTTCCCAGATTTTGTTGGCAGTCTGGCGTTTCTCAGATGATTTCAGTACTGCAAATATTCAGCTTTGGGCTCTGCATTTGTGGAACTCCCGTGAGGCAGTTGAGATGCTGCAAACTTACACAGTGGCCTGTTCCTCATCTGTGCTTTGGAGATTGTTTTGAAATCTTTGGAGATTGTGGGGGGAGAATAATGGGCAGAGAAAGGTCAGACAATTTCTAGGTACATGGAGACTGGCTGATAGCTTCTGTATGGCTTCCATTTCTGGGGTGCTTTAGGTCTCCAGAGGACATTTATATTTAGAATAACACTGTCTTTTTGATGGCTGTCCTGCCCAGTGCTCTCCAGTGGCTTGGAGACCTGCATAATTACCATAGAGATAGAAGGCGAAGTGGCATAGAGCAAAGCCTGTGTTTATTTAAGTGGCAGCACAGAAGGAGAAGGGAGCCACCCATGTGCCCTACTGTGTTGAGCTGAAGCACAGGATTGCAGCAGTCACTCTGTTCAGTTACTGTGTCCCTGTGAAGTAGTATTTCTCATGGTGACCCATTTTGGGCCTGGATTCACATTGCTTAGAAGCTGTCCTGTTTTTGTAAAATTGCTGGATTTATTAATATATTCCAAAACTGGATTTGACTCTGGATTATTTTAATTTTCACTTTAATAGGAACATTAAAAAAGAAAACAAGGATGTGTTTACTTCCTTGAACCTTTTCCAGTCCCCAGATTGTTAATCCACTATGACAGTGTTTGAAGAGAGTATGGGCAGTTACTGGTTCCCTCCAGCCATCTCCATGTCTGGGACACCTTAGGGATAGATTGTACTGCAGAACTCCCTGTGTGTACCTTGTGGAATATAAAGACTTATGTTAAATGCATTCAGAAGTACTCGGCCTGCTGAGATTCTCATGCTCTTTTTTGACCCTCTTGGTGATTTCCTACTCTCAGGCTCCAGAATTGCCAGCTGGCTGCCCAGTTTTTCTGTGGAAGTGATGCACACCACCAACATCCTCGGAATTGCACAAGCCAGCAACTCCCAGCTCAATGTTATGGTAAGACTGCACCTCAGCCTTCCTGTTTGTGTTGTGTAGGGGAAAAGGTTACATGGAAATGGAGAACATAAAGGGGAAGGAAGTCAAAACAGGGGTTGGACACTAGATGAAAGCTGTTTTTTTGAGTGACAGAAGCTTTACTTCAATGAAGTTAGGGCTGTATTTGGGTTCAAATGTGCCAGCATAAAAGAACAGGTCTGGAGGTAAGTGAATGAGGTAGAAGAATGACAGGTACTTCCTGGGTAGATAAGTAGACTTTTTCTCAGCTTGCTTGGTGCAACTTCTTTAGCTCTTTTTCATTACTTCTCTGACAACTTGCAGCACCAAAGGGTGTGAGTCTGTAACCAGAGAATTTAGCTGTTGGTCAAGTAGTAACTGATCAAACCATTCTATAGGTTTTGATTTGTTCTTTTTAATCTTTAATGGCACTAAGCTTCAAGATAGCAATTTCGATGTCTTATCAGTGTGGGGGAGGTCTTTTTAACACCCTCAGCTTTTGCTGATTCATGATGATGATAGAAGTGTAGAGGATGAAATTCCATATTTGTTGAAATCATCCATAAAAACTCTAATGTAGTACAAAAAGAAAAGGATGTGGCCTCATGAAAATCCTCATTTTTTGAGAAGTGCTGTTTCCTTTGAGTTTTTCAAGCTACTGTGTTCTATGCCATGGTAATAAGTGTTCAGTGAGGTGTCTCATGAAAGTGATGGAATTTTCTGAATATTAGGTCTTTCCAATAGCCTATACTTCTGTTTAAACATCAGCAGGGTAAAGCCACTATTTTTACGGTGTTTGAGGCAGGGAGGGACCAATAAGATGTTGGCAGATGATTTATTTGTTAAATATGCAGGAATTCTCCATCTGAGGTCGGTTTAATTTTTCTTTTACTGGACACAGTGATACAAATGGGCTTTTGTTAAGGATAAGTAATGGTTTTCTAGGATTGTGTATTATCAAAAGTACAGTAGCAACTTATATTAAAACATCTACTTTAATGGAAAGCTGGTTAAAGGTTAGCAAATTATTAAAGCACTACACATCTTTAATAGAAAATAAGTTACATTCTCCTTTGTGTTCTGAATAAAAACCTAGGGAAGATTTTTGAGGGAAAAGCCAGAGGCTGAAATGCTAAATCAGTTGGTTTGGTCACAAGTTAGTACAAGGGAGGGTTAGGTTTGCAGTAGTTGCTTGTGTTGGAACTCAGTCAGTTGGTGCATAGTTATTGCTTTGTTCTCAAAACTCCTTCGACCTTTCTTTTCTTATTGCTGTTCTCATTCCCCTCTGCCCCCATGACTTTGGGCATTAGTGAAAACAGACTTTTAAATATTAAATGAAATCTAGTTATTGGACTCTAAAGCATATTATTTGTCTTCCCTCTTATGCTTACTTATTTAATTTGGATATTATTTAACTGACTTGAAATTCAATAATAACAGTTGCTTGACAACTCAGTTTAATTTACTTGAATTTTCAGACCCTAATAGACTGGCTTGCAGGGAGGGTGGCTGGAGGGAGTGGGTTATTAAAACTTACTCCAGTTGTCCTTATTGGTGCCATTTTGGAAACAATATGGCTAAAAAAAGTAAAATTATTTTTTTCTTCACAGTGTTGATCTAACTTTCAGTCACCCATGAGTTTTGTATAGATCTTTATTAAAGATCTAAAGACTGTCGTAAGAAGAGGGTGGGGAAGCTTTTGAAGCCTTTGTGCATTTATAGGCACTGTTCAGGGCCATGTGGTGTCTCCCTAGGAGCTGCAGTTTTGGTGTTGACTTAGTGGAGGCAGCATATTGCCCTGTAAGTCAAAGCCAGCATGGGTTTTCTTTCTCTTTTCTTTCTGTCTGTAGGTTTGCATATCATAAGCAGTGTCTTTGAGCTGGTAATATTTTTAATCTCTTCCTGTTGGCATACTCATCAACTAACTTCTGTTTACTGCTGATATTGACTGTATTGCTTTCTCCAGGCCCATCAGATTCAGGAGATGTTCCCTCAGGTTCCTTATCATATAGTTCTGCAGGATCTGCAGCTAACTCGTTCTGTAGAGATCACCACTGACAACATCCTAGAAGGGCGCATCCAGGTTCCTTTCCCCACACAGGTGAGTCATAAGACTGTGCACCTAAAATTACTTTCTTATCACAGCACTGTGCCTCTTAGTAATGAGTGAGGGGAATAAGGCAAGTAGAAGCACTGGTGAATCTGGGATTTGTTTTTCCCTTTGTTTAAATCTCTGTAAATGCAGTGTATTCACTCATGTACCAAAAATATATTGAAAATGTCCTAGCTAGACAAGAGACAAGTATTTGCTCAGTTAAAGCAGCTCTTCCCAGTCTCTCTTGTGCAGAGCTTTTGGAACATTTCCAGTTGATTTCTCTGCTGACAGATAATTGAATTGTACCACTTTGGAAGATTTTTTGCAAAGAAAGTCAGCAAAATGATGCCTTGTTCTTAATTAGCACCAGCAGATTCCAGTAAAGCAGTCTGGGGACAATGTTTGTGTTAATAAGAATATTGAATTCTGGTTCTGTGCACATCAGATAGTACTGTTATCTGGAGTCTGTGTGTGGGGAAGCAGAGAGAATTCTCTCTCAACAGAGAGCATTCTGTTTATTGCTAACTTATCTGTTTCTAAATTGAACACAATGCCTGACATTGCAGAGGGCAGAGTTTGAATGTGTTCAAAGAACTTGGGTTTTTTTGCTATTTCCCACACTGTATTAAACCCATGATGTTTGCATTTCAGCGTGCAGATAGCATTAGAACTGCATTGAACAACTCTGTGGAAAGGCACAGTACTGATCAGGAGGATACTGGAACTGTCACACAGGTAAATTGGCATAAAAATGGGCAAAAAGCACAATTAGAAGCTGCATGGACTGGTAGGTGCCTTTGGTTCTGTACCAGGTCAGGTTGGTGGCAGCCCTTCCTTGCATTTCACATCAGAGCTAACACAGTCAGGCAGATAAATCAGATAGTAATGTAGTGCCCCTGTAGAGGATTATCTGTGTGCTTTTCTTTTTCTTCCTTGAGGGAAAGTGTTCTCAAATGGTACAAAGAACAGAAGATCATCATGTCTCTTTTCATGTCTGGTCAGCCCATGCCTGTCTGTGGAATATGAAGAGCAGAATGCTTTGCTCTTCCCCTTTCTCTTCTCATTCCTATTCTGTACATCCCCCAACACTCCCATTAAAAAGAGGAGTATTTATGTTCTGAGTATAAGAATTCTTTTGTGTTCTGGAGGAAGCATTTTAGGACATGGGGAGCTTTGGTGGGGAATGGAGTGAGATATGAACTGGAACAAGAGATAACAGCCCTTTTATATACAAAGCACAATGATGGGTTTTGCTGTTCTTTGCTAAGGCCTTTACTAAGCAGCATGTCCTAGCTAAAGTGTGGCAGGAAAAAAAAGATTACCCTGTGAGTAGAGTAAGATCTCGTTTCACTTTTGTTTTCCCTGACTGTAATAGTGACATCCTGAGGGTTTCTGTTTTATCAATCTCCCTTTCTGTTGGCTGAGTGAATTTGTGAGGTGTGTGACTTTCTCTGCAGCCTTTAGTGACAGTGATCTGAATAGCCAGCCTGTTACTACATGGAATTCAACTGTGGCAGTTTCCTTGTTAGCAGGTTGCAAGACAAAGGATTTTGATTTTGTCTGATTATGCACTTGAGGCTGAGGGAGAGGTGGTAGTGATGCTACAGGTATTTGGTAAGAGCCTGGCTTAGCAGCTATAGAACTGCAGGAGTGAAAGTCTTGGTCTGGATCAAGTATTTTTGGGTTTCTTTGAAGGTTTTGGAGGCATTTGCCCTTCTCTTAAATGAGAGAAACCTCTGTTGGTAAAAATGGTATCTAACTAGTTATCCTTAGCTTGATTCTAGCTTCAAATCCCTGTTTGAATAATTGTGTTGCTGTTCATCTTTCTTCCCTCCTGCCTAGCACTGCCTGTATTTCTGTCCTTCCTTCTACAGAACCTGAAAAACCTGGGAATGGTGTCCATACATCACAGCACTGAGCACATGCTCTCTAAGTTGCCTTTTTGCTTTGCAGTGCTGCTGAGCTCTGCTCAGATGATGTGTTCTGGCTGGAGCAAATGGTGGTTTGGATGGAGAACCTGTTTTTGTCGTGTAGGATAGTACAGAGATGACCTGGAGACAGTTGTGAATATCGTGCAGTTTAGTTGGGCTGTTGGTGGCTACTTGTGGGGGATGAACTGTTGGTCTCTGTGAGGGTTTTCCTGGATGTATATTGTGCCAAAGGGGATTCATAGGCAAGAGCTGAAGTGGGAGATGGCCATGCATAGAGAGAAATGTGCTGCTGGGTAGTGTGGTGGAAGCTGGAAGGGGCTGCTGTCCTCTTCCTGCCTCAGAAATCTTTGTGCATTTAGTGTTCGCTTAGGCTGCCTTTAGACAAGCTGCTCACTCTTCTTACAGAACTCAGAGTTCTACCAAGGAGTCTTACTTAACTCCTTGCTGTTGAGAGTATTTCTGTTGTGGAGAGGAGCATTGGGAGCCTCTGGCTTTAGGAAACTCCTGTCACTTTGGTGTCCTCTTGGTTTTGATTTCAGTTTGTAACCAAATACCTGGTGTATCTCTTTCTGCTTGCCAGAAGAATCTGTTGCTGTAGTAAGTCAAAGGCTTGTGTGTGAGAAAAGGGCAAGCAGCAAACCAGCTGCTTCAGCAGGGCTCACTGGAGTTTTGAGAAGCTTTTTAAAGGCAAGTGGGAAGGAACATAAGAAGCTGCCATCATCTCCTCTGAGTATGACTTGAATTTCCAAGTTGTGGACAGATAAACCTTGACATCTTATGACACAGTCTCTGAGAGAGACCGTGGAAACTCCAGTTCCTTTGTGCAGCAGCCTTAGAGTAAGTTTTACAAGTATTCAGCCTTTTTTTTTTGCCAGCATACCCACTGGGAATCTTTGTAGATATCCAACAGCAAGTAGAGATCAACAACAAGCCATCAGTTCTGCTTGTTGGAAACTACACTGCTTCGGGCAGCTAAGATGCTCAAATAAAAGAGCCCTTCTTCATGGGGTTGGTTTTCCTGATGCTTTATGTCATATTATGACTTCATTCTACTTGTAGTTCAAAGGTCTTAGGATAATGACTGGGGGTTTTTTCCCCAGTTGTAGCCTGTGGGGAGTGAGGGCTGATATAATGTAATGGTAGTTGGGAGGCATCTCTGAGAACCATCATGGTATAAATCATGTTACAGGTTTGTGAGCTAATGCTGTAAATACTGACAGCCTCTATCAGTCCTGGCCTGTACCCTTAGTGAGACACTGTGCATGTGCTTCTCTCCAGCTGTGCATTGGAATGCTGATGCTTCCAGTGATGTGCATAATGCTCTGTCTCCTCTTCATTCCTATGCTATATGCCCTCCCTTGCTTAAGTACTTAGTGGCTATTTAGAGACATTTCTGAGGCATCCCATGGCTTTCGTGAAATTTCTTCACTTGGACCCTGAAAGAGGAATAGTTTTTGTAGTATACAGGCTTCTGCATCTGTGTTCTGCTGCATTACTGAGGCTTGTCATAACCTTTATGCAATTAGCTGTGATAGTTTTGTTTCTAAAACCTCCTTGGTAACTATTCCTGTGCTCAGACAGAAGATTGGGCTCTGGGTATTGATTTTTGAATCTTATGAAAAACCCCCAAACCTTAGGTGAGCCAACTTGCATCTCCTGATACAAATGGCCCAGGGGATAAAACGAATGATCTTGTCTGAATGTTGACTGCAGTGAGTGGCCTCCTCACTGCTTCCCCCAGCAGAGCTTCCCTTCTCCCTGCCCACTTGTGTGGTAATTTGGAAGCAGCAGTTGAATTGCTCTGTGCCTGTTCCACTGGGTCTGCCAGGGTCATCTTGGCCCCAGGTCCAATCCATTGGATCATTCTGTGGGGCTCTCCCTCCATCCTCAGGGATGTGGCAGTGCTTTGAGGCAGTCCAGTGGTGTCCCTGTATTATCCCAGTGCATTTGTGTGCATCCTGGAGCCCTTTGGTAAATTGCAGCACTGGTGTTTTCACTGAGAGAGGCTGAACACCTGTACTTGTGTTTGAGGTTGCAGTGTGCTGACTTGTGCTCTGGGATTCCTGCTTGGCTCACCTCCCTAATGGGAAGTGACATTTGTCTTGGTGTTTGCTCTCTGAAGGCGTTGTGTTGGGGAGATGGAGTTACTGGCCTGTCTCTAGGGCTTTGGGATGACTCAACTTGTTTTGCTCATCAGCTGCCTGAACCTGTGTGTTGTACTGTGATGCTGCCACATCTACGCTGTTGGGGCTGGAGCAGCAATCCTGTGGAATTGGCCATTGCAGCTCCTCGATAGCTCTGCCAAAGGCCCCAAACCAGGCAGTAGGAGCTGCCTTGGCCACTACTTCCTTGGAGCATCCCACTGGCTTGAGTTGTCCTCTGGGATACCAGATGATGGCTACACCCTTCAGCCTTTCACTGAGGTGATTGGTTTCTTGTCATCACCACTCTTGGCTCTCACTGTGGTTCTCATCGTGGGGCTGATCTGATCCTGTGTGGCAGGGTGTGATCAGGTGTGATTCATCTCTGCTGCTGAACCTAGTGTCATCATCCATCAGCTCAGTTTTTGGGTTAGTGTTATCAGCTGGCTGTCAGGGGGGAGAGGTGCCATGTGGGGGCTGCCAGCTCCTCTCTTGGCACACTGTGCTTGGGACAGTTGCCAGCCCTGCTCCAGCAGTCTAAACTGGGATAATTTGGGTGCAGAACCCAGTGAACTGAAGCCTCATAAATTCCCTTCTTGAGCACAAATAATCTTGGCAAATACATTTGTTATTCTTTCCTTCGTACGTGGATTTCTGCTTTTTCAACTCTTTACTGTTGCATCACTTGTCAAGTCAGCTGCAGAATCTGACTTTCAAATGCCCCATTTTCAGAGAGCATTAATTATGAGTAATAAATGTTTGTCTTTGACATTACTTTCAAACATGGCATAAAAGATACAGCGTTACAGGATCTTTGAGCTTTGAGCATGGATGGAAATAGCTTTGTTCTGTTTTTTGGCTGGGCTTTTCAAAGGAACCCAAAGGAATTTGGTATAGCAGGTGAGGCTCTGGTTTCTTCCAGTGCCTCAGAAAACGATAATTCTTTGTAGCTTGTTGTTTTGATGCAAAGAAGCCCACATTTTGCAAAAAAGTATACCTTATTTCCTTTTCTCTTAGACTGAGAGAGTGCCACTTGAACTGAACTCCAGATTGGAAGAAATGGTGGAATTCAATGAAATGGAAGCAGAACCTAATGAAGCAGAAGATTTTGAGGCCAGGGGAAGTCGCTTTTCCAAGTCAGCTGATGAAAGGCAGCGTATGTTGGTTCAGCGGAAGGAGGACTTGTTACAACAAGCTCGAAAGTACGTTCCTTCCTAAAACTCCAGCCTGGCCACTCAGGTGGAGTCCCCCAGAAAGGGTTTCAAATGGATTTGGACCACTGAGAGCCTGAGTTGATGTGAAAAGCAGTAAGAGGAATGAACACACTTGGCACACCAGGCTCAGGATGCTGTTTGACACTGCTAAACCCAACTCTGGAATAGCGTCATGTGTCCCAACATACACACAGCTTCCTGTGCAATTCATCCAAAGCTCTTAGAAATCAAAGGCTGATTTTTCCAATTTCAGTGGGCTTTAGTCTAAGAATGTACTGAGAACAGGTTACTTGGGCCAAGTCCTTTAGCAGTCTTTAGTTTGGCTCCTGGCACAGGTGTCAGCACTCACTGCTTGTGCTCTTACAACTGAAATTCCTGTCAAGCACCACTTTTTCCACACACAGAGCCCAGAGCAGTGCAGATCTGACAGGTGACCCTTACTAGACCTCACCAGAGGAGTCAGCACCAGCCAGTCAATACCACTGAAGAGAGAGGGACCAACTTGAACTGTTTCTTTTAGCCCAACCAGTAATAGCTGTTACAGGCAGAATTCAACTTTTTTACTGGTGCTCTAGTTAATGTTGGTGGACTTTACTAGCATCCAGTTGCTGATTAAGCAGAGAAGGAAAAGCACTTTAGTGATGTAGAAAAAACTTTGTAGTGTTTTTACTAAGTGTTTTCCCTTCTTTTGTATCGCTGGGACACAGCTGAGAGGGTCTACAACAACCCTACTGAGTTCTGGGTCCTTTGTTGTTGTCAGGCTGTGCTGCTTTTTTGCTTTTCCTCACTGAAATGCCTTATAAATACCTGGGGGTGTGACACCTTTTATAAGTCTATAAACAGACTTGCTCCTAGACTTAATTTTTCCTTGATGTTTGAAAAAATGTCTCTTAGGGAGACAGTATTTTTGAATTTCTGGTTTACTGGTTTGAAGAGCTGTTGAATTTCAAACTACTGTTTTTTGCCATTAAAGTGTAAAAATTCACTGGGATGTTAACGCTGGCAGCCCTTCCTTGCCCTCTGGCCTTACTTACACTGTGCAGCCCCATGTGCCCCTTCTGTCACGGGCTTGCCCGCCATCATCAGGGAGTGCCTTGTTGTGGTAGGCAGTGCCAGAGGCTGAGGAGTGGAGTAATAGGAGCAGAGGGAGTAACTCACCTGCTGTGGATGGCTCTGAGTTGAGAGGACAACCCTGACCTTTAGAACTGGCTCCTTCCCACAGGCACAAGGATCTTGCACAAAACCTGAGAGCTGCTGCCAGCTCTGCAGAGCCTGTTGTAGGTGATGTGGGCTTTTTTTAGGAGCACGTAACTCGTGCAATTTTATTGAGGCATTTTCCTGCTAGTTTGCCTTCCAGCCCTCCTCAGCTGCAGGGATGCATTTTTCACAGCCAGAATGAGGTGGGTTCTGCTCACTCATCTTCTCCTTTTTTCCTCAGGCGTTACTTAAACAAAACCTCCGATGAGGAGCTGAGCACAGAGAAGCCTTTGCCCGAGGGAGCGGCGGCCGACGCCGTCACCCTGCGCCGCAGGACCCTCGCTGCTGCCGCTGAACGGAGACTTCAGATGCAGCAAAACTCTTAGCGCTCGCTGCCCCTCCTTCCTCCTCCTCGTGAGCAACGTTGAATAAATAAATTAAATACAAAAACCCCTGCACTTTCTATACCAGCAGGAAAGTGTCACTTCAGAGTTCAGCTGGCTGTGCTGCCGAGTGAGCTGGCTGCCTCTCTGCTGTATAAAGCATGTGGTCTAATAATGTTTGGACAGCTGACAAATTAACCTTTTTTGTAATATTTTCTATGTGACGTTGATCCTCTCCACAACAAAAGGCAATTTCTAAACCACAGGGATGATTTCTGCAGCTGGCATGAGCTATGGGGCTGACTGCACAGCAGAGGCTGGGGAAGTGTGTTCTGAGGTAGCTGTGGGTACAGGTCACGAAGTGCACGGGCATGTTCTGCTTGAGATCGGGGCAGTTACTCTGAGGGAAGGAAGCTTGGAAGCTTGCAGCAAGCCCTGTGTTAGATGAGCAGGCTCCTCAGTCCCTGTTCCTTCAGCAGCCAGGGGTGTTACGTAGGGCGGCTTGAAGGGCTGGGGGAGCGTTGATGGGAGGTTCTTACACTGGATGAAGTTGTCTGGCTACACAACACTGAAAATCTGAATTCATGAATTGTGCAGCAAAGCGCCGACTCACGCCAATTCCCACATTAAATAGTTCACTGTTGCTGGGCTCTTCTGCACTGGCAGAGGTTTGGCTCTGTTCATCCCCAGGGCTGCACTTTTCCCTTGCCTTTTATGTCCAGGAACAAGCAAGGGACAGAGGGGGATTGAGTGAAGAAGAGGGACCTAAGGCGAGCTTACAGTGTTGCCATGAGCCAAGGGAGTCAAAAGTAAAATCTGCCTGTCCTGGACTCCAGCACAACATGGATGGGACAGCATGGAGATGGCTCCATTATCTTGCTTTTTATTTCATTTTTAACCCCACAACCTCACCCTGAGTTTATTCAGAAAGACTGGAGGAATGGGGGCAGCTGGACCTTTGCCGGCTGCAGCCCAACCTGCTAACCTGGATTTTCTTAAGAACTTTTGAGATCCCCTTGGCGCCGCCGCTAGCTTACATAGTTGAATTTTACATGGCAGTGACTTAATTTTTAAACTTCTGAAGAGTGAGTTCTAGTTTCACCATTCTTTAGAAGGAGCCCAGTATTATCTAGAATTGTTGGTAATTTTTTTACTGTTGGTTTTTAGGTGAAGGTGAATTTAATGAGAGGAATTGCATCAATGTTTAGGTGAAAATAATTTATTTCAATAAAACTCTTTGGGAAGCCTTACCTTGCAATGCTATTAGTAAACCTCAAAAAAATTTTTGAGATCTTTGGTTTTGCTTTGAACACAGCTGTTTTGTTTTTACTGTTAAAAAACCCCAACCAAACAAAAATAAAACCTTGATCAGTGTTGGAAATTGTTTGTAAATTTCTGTAGTGTGATTTCTCTTTTTCTCATGGGAGACTCGGGCTGTTCTTTCTCGACATCTGTTGCCTCCTGACTTTTCCCGGCAGCTCCCTGAGGAGTGGACCCCGGCCAGCCACTGGATGGCACCTTTGCCTGCGGCACCGCTGCAAAATGACCTACTTGAGCCATGAAAGGCTGGTTTGTGCAGAGCAGCACAGGAGCAGTGGTGGCCTCTTGGCTGGCTCTGCCTCCCTGGAAAGGGAGGTCATCTGAGGAGAGGCCTGATGGACTTTGCCCGTGCCAGCATACGCTTCTGGTGGCTGTAAACAGCAGGAACCTTGGAAAAGCCGAGCTGCTCAGGAGCCGCTGCTGCGTGCAGGAGTCTCTGCCAACCACCCCTCCCTCCTTGGGGCTGGGCAGGGGACACGCCAGGGGTGGCACAGGGGGGTCCTGCATCCCTGGGTCACCTTGCCTATGGCTCCATTCCTGGGTGGTCCCGTGGCGTTTGGAAGTGTTCCCGTGGTACAGGGGGGGATGTCAGGTCTGGTGCCCAGCCCCAGCCCTGTGCCATGCGGTGCCAGCGCTGTGCTCAGGGGCTGGTGGCTCTCCAACTGTCCCACCTGTGGTCACAGTGCCTGGTGCTGGCACACAGGAGCTGGGGACCTGGGATAAGGAGAGTGCAGGAAAAACCCAGACTGGAAAAAAACCTCAACCCCCTGAAAATCCAAACAATCCCTGAATCACTTGAGCAGCAGGGAGAAAACCTGAACTTTCTTGAAAAACCTTCCTCTATATGTTATGGGGAAAAACTTGAATATTGTGGGATTTGTGTTGTTGCCATAAATGAAGGACTACCCCTGGTGATTAGCTTTGCATTCCCTAAAGAAATAAAAATCTTTTCTTGCCTGGAGAGGTCTTTTGAGATGGACCTTTGCTCACAGTGACATTCTGTAGCACCAGAGAGCTTCCACACACCGCTTTCCTAAGATTTACACCCATCCTATAGTTACTCCAATCTGTAGTTCCCTTCTCCCTCTGCTACCAGCAGCAAATCCCCCCAAAATGCAATTTTTGGTGTTTCTTCTTCCTCTCTTTGGAAGGAGGCAGGCAGGCGTGGGGGGGGGGGGGAAAGAAGGAGGCAGAGGCGTGGGAGGGAGAGCCCGGGGTACAGACAAACATTCTCTTTATTGAGCTACACATGAATTTTTCCATTAGTCAGAGAAAGAGATTGGCAGTGTGTAATATATCACAGAAACCTCACTGATTGGTAATAGAAAGGCTTAGAAAGACCTGGCGCTTTTTATATATATATATATAATATCTTTTTTTTAAGTTTCCTCTTTATTTATTCATTTTCTTTTGAACAGGTGTGACTGCTCTTCTTCAGCAAAGGTAACTCGTAAAAGTGAAACCGTGAAGACGTCTGGTTACTAATCAAAGTAGAAATGACAAGGGATTGGTCATGAAAACGGTGGCTTCAATGTAAACACTACATTCGATTTTTGTTGTTTTTTTATTTTTTTAAATTTTTTTTGTGGGTTTGTGTGTGTTTTTTAAAATTTTTAAATTATTTTCATTCTTTTTTTAAGTTTGTTTTTTAAGTTTTTTTTTTTTTGCTTTTTTTTTTCCTTTTTTCTTATGTTGCAGCACAAACATCCCCACATGAGAGAGAAAACACCATTCACTAAAAGGGAGAGAGGACTGGGGCAGGAGAGGGGGAGAGAAAAGCAGCACGAAAAAGCATTCACTGGAAAGAGTCAAAAATAATAAAAACAAAACAAAAACAAAAAAAATACTCTAAACAAAAAATAAAATTATATATATATATATATATTTGTATAGCCCTCCCTGATGTCCCTGGTCGGCCCTGAAGGAGGGATGAGGGGGGACTCTGGCTGGGGGGGCCGAGCTGTGCTTTTGGATACAGACCTGGAGAGTGAGCAGTGACTGGCAGCAGGGAGTTGTTAAACCAGGAGGGAAAAAAATGGGAAAAAACCCGCCGGCTCTGGCTGGTGAGGGCTTTGGCCTGAATTAGTGTGGGAATTCAAAAAATCTGACCTAAACCTCCCTGAAACCCATGGAAGGGAGCAGGAGGCGGATGCCCCCACTGCAGCTTTCCCCCCAAACAGTCGGGGTGAGAAATGGGAGAAGATCTGCTTGTTGTTGTTTCCATTTTTAGCTGTGACATGTGGCCGGGGGCAGTTTCCAATTTTTTCCCTCCTTCTTAAAAGAAAAAAAAAAAAAAATAAAAAAAAAAAAAAAAAAAAAAAAAAAGGAAATTTTTTTTGTTTCTGAAGGTGGTAGCAGGGCCGGGAACAGGCAGGGGCATCCCGGCCTCACCCATGCTGGGAAAAACAAAATCAAAATAAGAATAATAATTTTAAAAAGCCAACCCACAATAACGAATTATAATAATCATAATAAAAAATACGAGCCCACGGTCAAATAACCGTTGGGTGGAGAAGCCCCTGCCCAGAGTGACCCCGGGCGCTGCCCTTTACCCCTTTCCCCGCCTGTACGGGGGGAGTTGCTGGGATGGCGGGGCCGGGCAGAGCCCCCCTGGCCCCCGGGGTGCCCCAAGCTGGGACACTGGGGGCTGGAGGGAGGAGCCTGATGGGAGAAGGGGGTTCAAAAAAAAAACAAACTAAAAAGGTGGGTGTGGATTTTTTATATATATATATACGTATATATATAATTTTTCCTTATGCCTTTTTATTTACCAACTTGCATGATTATGATGACTTTTTTTTTTTTCTCTCCTTCAATCTGTTTTTTTTTTTCGTTTCTTTCTTTTTTTAATTTTTTTTTTCCCCGCGCGTGTGTGTGTGTCTGTGTGTCTGTGTGTGGTTGCTTTGGGGTTTTTCTTTTTATATATTTTTTTGTAATTTTTATGTTTCTTTTCTCTCCTGGCGCCGGGATCGCCACCCAAGCAGTCGCTGTGCGCCGGGGGGCGTCAGTACAAGCCGCAGCCCCGCAGGTTGTTGGCAATGATGATGTCGGTGACGGCGTCAAAAACCACCTGGATGTTGTTCGTGTCTGTGGCACACGTCATGTGGCAGTAAATCTCCTTGTTGGGGGAGCGGTTTTTGCTCTCGAATTGTGCTTGGATGTAGGCGGCCGCATCCTCGTAGGTGTTGGGACCTGCGGGCAGAGTGGGGGCACAGCGGGGTCAGGCCTGAGGGCTGAGGGCCGAGGGCTGAGGGCCGCCGCCCTCCCGCCACACCCGGCCCCATGCTGCTTGCCAAGCGCTTGCATTGTAACAGAAACAGGTAAAACTATTTATTTTCACCCCCCTCCCCGCCCCTTTCACCCCTTAGCAGGATCCATTTTCCTCCCATCTCCTTTCTTTCCACTCCCATTACTCTTTTGCTCCCCCTCTGCCCCATTTTCCCCGAGAACGCATCACACCTAAGCGCTGTTGAGGGCTCCTCCTTCCCGCCCCGCCCTCTCCCATTTCCCCTCAGGAAGGGCGGGATCCTCCCGCTGTGCCCAGCCGGGCTGTGCCCGAGGGATGTCCCCGTGGTGCTCCCCGGCAGTGCTCATGGCCTGCTGAGCCCCGGCCAGGAGAGTTGGTGGCCACCCCATCATCCCCCATGGCCACTGGCGGTGCCCCCTTGGTGGGGCTGAGCCCCTCTGAGCCCCGCCTGGGCTGGTGGGGGTCTCACCTCGGGCACGGCAGTGGTGGTGGCCCAGGAGCCGTGTGGGGACACACGTGCTGCCAGCTGGCTCCGTGGCAGGGAGGTTTGCTTTGGGAAGGTGGGCTGGAGAGGCGCCAGATGTTTGAGCAGAAAAATGTGCATTATTGCCTTAAGCTGCTTAGGGCAGCGAGGGAGGCTGCGCTGGCCCCTCGCGGGAAGCCACAAAGCTGAGTTACGCCCCTGAAATCGCCTTTGCAAGAGCTGCTATTATCTGGAGATTTATTTTCCTTCCCCAGCTCGCTGGTTCCCCTCATTCCTGGTGCAGTGGGTGGCCGAAGGAGAGGGAAGCTGGGCCGATGCCACGGGGCTGTGCCCCTCCATGGGGTAGCCTGGCTGTGCCATACAGCTGCATGTGGGATAGACTGGTTTGTTCTACCAGGTGGCTGTGAGAAAATTGCTGGTGCCTTCAGGATGGAAAAGCCTGAATGCCTCTGGTGAAATGCCATATGCACTTATGCCATAAAGGAATCTTGCTGGGGGACTCCTTTGTCCCCAGAGTTTGGCATCCAGGATGGATGTGCTCTGGGTGGAACAGTTCAGAGACATCTCAATATCTGTAGGGGATGCAGGAGTCTGAATTTAAACTGGCTTTTTTTTTTTCTTTCATTTAGAGAATTCCAGAGTATCTATTCTTGCCAGTCTTCTGGTTATTTATTCTTTTCCCCAGGCCATGTTGATTTCACTACAAAATGGATGATTCTCTTGTGGTTACACAGATTCCTGCTGTAAAGGGTCTCTTTCCTACCCCAGCCACACCCAGCGTGAAGGCACTTCTGGGAGGATGCAGCCTGGAAGACCACGAGTCTTAGCTCCACTTGCAGGAGCTTCCCAGGAACTACCAGCAAACAGGATGGCTCCAGTGGTGGCTCAGCTCCTGCCAAGGCTTCTTTCCGTAGCTCCCTGTGCCCAGGCTCATTGCAGCTCCTCTCCATTTGTCTTGACCCCCTCTCTGTCCCACCAGCTGCTCGGGCACCTCTGCCACAAGAACTGCCCTGCCCAGGACACAGCCCCAGCCCATGAGTGAGGTGCTGGAGCTGCATCCCAGCTGGTGAAGGTGCTTTTGCCGTGCTTTTGCACCCCCCAAAGTCACCCTGACCCCTCTTTCCTCAGGCCCGCCAGTGCAGGGTGGGCGTCACAGCGACTGTGCCGTGTCAGCCCTAGGACCTACCTGTGTACTCAGGGAAGCAGATGGTCAGAGGTGACTTCTTGATCTTCTCAGCAAATAGGTCTTTCTTGTTGAGGAAGAGAATGATGGAGGTATCGATGAAGAATTTGTTGTTACAGATGGAGTCGAAGAGCATGAGAGATTCGTGCATGCGGTTCTGCAAAGGGGAGCACAGAGGGAGGAGAGGGGAGAGAGGAAGGCAAAGACAGAGAGTTAGAGGAGAGGAGACATTTTTGTGAATTGAAACGGTTAGAAAGCAAAAAAAATCTCAATAATAAGACAGTGGTAAATTTGAGTTGGTTACAAAGGTGGAGGAAATGGGCTATTGTGCTCCTCTTGGGCTGGAGGCCAGGGCAGGCATGTGGGACATGCCTGTGGGGCCACTCTGACAGGGCAGACACTTGAAACCTCAAGGAAGAGCAGGAAAAAAGTAATTTGCTCCTCCTCTGCCTCACCAAAGGAGTAGGGAAGGAGCCCCATCTCTCTTCAGGGACTGGGCACCCCTGAAGCATCCTTTGGAGAGTGCAAATAAAGGATGGAGAGACAGCATCAGCCAGCAGCTCAGACACACTGGGCATGGGGACTGGGATGGAGGGGCTTTGGCCATCCCAGGGTGGTCCTATGGATCTGCCTGGAAGGGTACTTGGCACTGAGTGGTGTCATTGTAGTAAGACCAGTGCCAAGGTATTGCCCAGAGGTTGGGGCAGGTCCTACCCCTGTCCCTGGAAAAATCTTTAGCTCAGCTTTGAAAATACCTGGGGTGGCTGGGTTGCTCCTAAGAAATCTCAAGGAGGTGACCTGCATGGTGGTAACCAGTACAGGTGCCTCTGCCAGCCCACTTCGCAGCTCTCCTGAGAGTTCTGGGCTTGCAGGCCGCTCCAAGGAGACTTGAAGCTTGGAAAAGCTTCGGTAGGAGCATAAGGGTAAATTTCTAAAAGCTGTAGTTTGTTTGGTTTTTTTGTTGTTGGGTTTTTTTGGGTTTTTTTGGGTTTTTTTCCATTTACATGTGGACAAAACCCATAAACAGTCACTTCCCCTCTATGCTACCAAAGTTTCTTAAGAAGTGGAGAGCAGACAGCAAAACAGGAGGAGGTGAGGTGAGGTTGTCCTGTGCCCCATTGGCTGCCACAGGGCCCCACAGAGCAGGATGTTCCCATGCAGGTGCATGCACTCACTGTTAGTATGAAGGTGCCACTGGACAGGACAGATCTGGCCCTCCAAGAGCTCCCAAGCATTTTCTCCATCATTAACTTGCTCTTAGAATCACGAGAAAGCCATTCCCTGCTAGTCCTCTGACAGCTTTGGGGGACGTTTCAGGAAGTCCCTGCGTCCCTTTCAGTGTTTGTACCCACCTTGTTTCTACTTGAACTTGCAAAGCTTCTGGTGCAAACCCAGGGCTCAGGGAAGTCTCTGAAGGTGCTGCCCCTCACTGTAATCCCTGCTGGGGGCTGAGCCCCCCAGTTGTGGCTTGACTGCCTCAAGCTCACGTGGGGACACAGCCGTTCACAAAAGCCTTGTGGAAATCTCATGGAAAGGCGTGTACACGGGAGGCTCTGCAGTGGGTGGGGAACCCTCCTGCAGCAAACACCCCCCCACAACACCCCCCCACGGCCCCTTTTTCTGGAGGCGCAGCAAAGGGGGCTCTGGACTCACCGAAGATTTGAGAGAACACATATGTTTGGTAATGAAATGATGACCCAATTACACATTTTGGAGTTTTCCATGAATGTTTTATTAGTGAGTCATTTTATTAGCTCCACTTCAACGGTAGCTTTTGCATGCAAAATTTAGCAGCTGTCTGATTGCATCTTGAAAGGCTTTGCGATTGCACTGTCGGTTCCTTGACAAAGAGTAGCTGGGGATGCCAAGCAGGCGCTTTCCAAAGCCTTGGGACTTCAATTTGATCCTTATCTTGAAATAAAAAAAAGTCCTTATTCATAGGGAAACCAGAAACTGCCACAAAAGGATGTGGCTCTTCTTGACTTGTGGTTGTTGCAAAATTGCTGGGTCTTGAGATTTTCATGGAGAGTATCAGGATGGGCTTTTCCTTGTTCATCTCTGGTGTTGTCCTACATATGTATTATATTTAAATAAAGAAGTGATTGTGTTGGTGGAAGAGCAGCTGAAATAAAGCTTCTGCCCAGGGAAATGTTCTGTCTGATTCATAGGATGGGCCATGTGGGAATTCCTGTCAGGGGATGGGTCCAGCTGAAGCCACATCACTGGAAGTTGGTGAAGTCAACAGGAGCAATGGTTCATTTTCCTTTGCTGAGGTTTATAGAAAATTTTCTCTTGGTTTCTTCAAGTTCCTTACTTCTATATTATACCCCAAATAATGGAAGATCTTTAGAACAAGCATTGTTTTAAAGAGAAGGAGGGATGCACCATGTTTTGTGCTACTGCAAAGAGGAGAACACACCATTTACTGAATTGAACCAGCAATGGGTCTTCTGACTCTGTGCTCACACAAAGAGACAGTGAAAAAGCAAAGCTTGTGACTTTTGAAGGATTTTTAACTGATGTGGTGAAGGAAACAGTGCAGAGCAAGGATGCTCTGCTACCTCTGGCAAGCAAAGGAAAAAAATCCTGCCACATACTTACATAAAATGAAGTATCTTTTGGTTATATCCTTTTCAAATTCCTTATTTCCAGGTGGATGAGGCTCTGGCAGGCAGCTGGTGCTGTGTGTTGTGCAAGTGTTTGTGGAGCAGCCATAGGGTTAAATAACAAGCTTGAGAAGCTGGACGTGCTCAAGGGAGACACAATAAAACCACTCTCACACTAGAAAAGAGCTGGCACTTTATTAACATTTTGTAACTAATAAATACATTACCAACAGCCAATAAATTATTACAATAACTAATGCTCTATTAAACCGATGGACAGTCACTCTTCGTACAAAATTACAGTTAATACAGTTTGGGCCATCAAACATGCAGGAGAAATGATTCAGTGGGAAACCAGCAAAAGGAAAATGGTGACAGCCTCCGGTGATCCTTTGGGAAATGTGATGGGAGCGGGGAGCCCAGAGGCAGGGTGATGGTCACTCTTCCCTTGTCGAGCTGAAGTGGGAAAAAGGAGGTGGGGCAATAGGGCTGAGGAGCACAAATTAGGGACTGGGCTAATTAACAGGGCTATGGCTGGTGCTTAAACAACCCTAGCTGCTTGCCCAGCACCACCAGGTTGGTCCAGCACTGGAAAAGCTGGTGAGACTCAGGCACTGCTGAAAATGATGTTTTACCTGCCATGATCTCTTCTCCCCACCTGGAGCAGCAGCTTTAGCTCTGGAGCTGTTTGCCTGCACTACAGTCAGGACTGCATCTGAATTTCCAAGACATTGGGTGGAAGAGGGCCTGGGGCGGTGAGCATCCAGGCAGCTGCCAGCCCCTCTGCCTCTTCTCCTGGCCTCTCCTCCCTGTGCCTACTGCACCCAGTGTCCATGAACAGAGCTGCCCCCTTGGGGAGATGGGGCTGTTTCCTAAATCCAGCTCCCTTTCCCTCTGCCTGCAGGGTGCCAGCTGGAGGCTTTGGTCTTCCTCTCACTAAGGCATCGGTGTTTAAGGGTTGAACTTGCTTGTTTTTGCACACAAATAAAGATTTCCCAGGCTGCTGGCTGGGGCTTGAGTAGTCCTGTGCGAAGTCCCTTCCCATAGCCACATTCTCAGTATAACTATATAGGTCACATACTTACATCTGTCAGCATCAATTATCTCGTGTCAGTGCTTGAGCTCAGAAATGATAGGGGACCCTCAAGTCTCAGGAAGCCTTGGGGTGTGTTTGCCTGCTCTTTCCTGCAGGGAGATAGAGGCAAGACCATGGTCTGCAATTTTGTGCCACTTGGACCAGATTTCTGCATTCTCATGTGTGCACTGGGGATGCAAGTGAGCGATGGGTCTGGGTGCTCAGGGTGAAGGCAAGAAGCTCATTCCGGTACAGAACTCCCGAGAGAGATGCAGTCGGAAGTGCGGCTGGGCAGGCAGTAGGGATGTGCCCATCCCGGCGCGGCGGGAGGGCAGCGCAGAGCAGCGGGGCCAGATGGCCGCGCCGAGCGTCCCCGCTGTTCTGCCGCTCCGCCGGGCTCCTCCGGCCCCCCGTGAAAACCAGACTGTGTGCAATTTCTATATGCAAGATTAAAAACTGCCTTCGAGAGCCTGGAGCTGTATTTTAGTGTGTGCTTTTCCCAGTGCGTGGTTATTGCTCGTTCTCCCAACCAGCCCAGCCACTGCATCCTCCCGAGGAGATCTGCAGCTCAGCCCGGCAGCACTGCAAGACTTTTCCTTGTACGGGTTTCTCTATTTCATTGAAATTGTTGTTTAAATAAAGAAGCTATTTGCATTTTTGTGGTCTCATGGCTCCACAACCGACCCTCTCACTGACTATGGAGCAAGCCGACAGGGAGCTTCCTTCTTTCTTTTTGCTGCTGTCTGAAGCTCATCACGAGTTGCTAATGCTACTTTCAATGCTGACAGCACTTGGATGCTTCTGCTGCTGGAACACTGACCTGAGTCGTTAAAAACCTTCTGCTTCTGCATCCCAAAAAGGGCTTTTTTTTTTTTTTTTTTTTTTTTTTTTTTGGCAAATTCCCACATTAGCTTTGAAGGGCAGCAGGGTGTATATATAGCTGTTTCAATTTTGTGCTTTTAAAATCTATCCTCCATGCCTTGGTAGGATTTCTGATGCAGCTTGTACCAGTTGCAACATTCCTGCTATGTGGAGACTGCAAATGAAACACAGCCCTGGATCCCCAAGGGTCTGGATTTGGAGCATGGCAATTGCAAAGCTCAAGGGGCTGTTAAGAAAAGGCTTTTGAAAGCAGGAGATGTATTTCAAGGTACTTTTAAGGCAACTGCTGCAAGAATTGCTGGTGTTTAGAAAAAGCACAGGGCAAAAGATTGCCTGTGGAAGGCACATCTGTCAGGAAGGGCTTCAGAGGATGCAGAAGCCAGCAGTGAGTAATAATTTGGCAGGCGTTCTGGAGACACAAATCTATACACGGCCATCAAGAAGGAGAAATAGTAGTGTTTAACACTGGAAGCATTTCATTTTCCAAAGGCTGTTTCCAGCATTTGTCAGTGAATCCTCATGACACTCGTGTGAGGGAGGGAATGTCAGCAGCAGCAGCTGAGATGAAGCTTTAGACATACAATATGCCAAAGAAAATTAAAGAAGAGGCTCTGTGTGGCAACATTTCCTCTGTTTTTTCTCCTTTTTCTCCCCATGGGGCACCAGCTGTTGATGGTTACCAATGTGCCAGGGACCAGCTGGAGCTGCAGAGGGGGCTTGGACCTCCCAGCTGGCAAAGCTGGGAATGGGTTACCTGAATCCAGCCTGGAGAGTGGTAAAAGCACACTGAGCCAGCACTGGCCACTTGACTGCATCTGGCAGTTTGGAGTTAACTTAAATTCTCTTTACCAAAATATTCCTGTGTTCTTTACGCTGGGAGCCCACAAAGCCTTGGTGTAGTGCTGCCTTCCCTGGGAACAGCTTCTGTTACTTATTTGCTTGGATAAAACATCATTCACAGCAAGGGGTGGGAACAGAAAATCTCCAAAACTCCAGTGCTTCTGATCAAACTCTTCTTATAGAGCTTAATAAAAGACCTGCATCCCTGCCAGCACCAGCCATCATCACTCTGGGTCCAGTGGTTACACATTAGGTACCCAATGTAACCAATGTGTTTTTTCTGCCCTGGGTTTGACACAACACCCATATGGATGCTGGGTGTTGCTGCTGGGGCTCAGACAGATGTGTGGGTGGGCTGTGGCATGAGGAGCAGAGAGGAGCTCCTGGTTTTGCTGGCCAGCTCTTTGCAGGAGCTGATGTCATTGGAGGCATTTTAAGGCTGAGATGGTGAAGAGAAAGGTGGGTGCTTGCTTGTGCCAGAGCAGGGGAGGCAGGGAGTTGTGTTATTGCTGTTAGTGCCCAGCAGAGCAGCAGCAGGTCCTTGCTGCACAATAGTAAATGCATAAATGCATCATTTAATTCTCTCTAGGGGTTACTGACAGTTACCAGCCATGCTGGGCTGTAGCTGGTTGGATGGGTGACAGACACCTCATTCTCCTCTGCATGCCTTTCCTGCTTGCCTCAGGGTGCTCAGGTTCCTGGCTGGGGATTTGTCACAAATGTCCCACAAATGCTGTCCTGGCAGAGCACAGCCCCTGATGGGGACTCTCCTCTGGCTCCTAGGTGCCCTTCTCTTCCCGTCCTCCCTGCTGTCTTAGTCTACCTCATCTCCCTTCTGCAGCTTCTCTCCCAAAACGTTCTCTAAGCCTCTCCCACTGTCCTCTCCCTCCTGTGCCACCACGTGTTCCTGTCACTGCCTCCTGCTCACCTGACCTCTCCCCTTTGGGCTGTGCTGCTCTGAGCTGCTCTCACACCATCTCTCCTAAATGGGCACAGTGAGAAGAGATTGTCCCTCTCAACCACAGCCCCTAAGAGACCTCCTGAGACCTGAAAGCCACTTCTAGATAAGGCTCTCAAGAGAGGACAGTGGAACTTCTGGCTAGCCTGCAAAGATTCGTGTTTTTCAAGATAATGGACTTCTAAGAGAGGCAGAGAGGAGGCAGGGATCAACATTGCCCACCTGCCCTAGCTGGGACCTCAGAGATGGTTGTCTTGCCTAGACAACAAACAAGCTTTTGGGGTAAATGTCTTAGAGTCCCTCCATGTCCACAGAGGTGACACCCCACCTCTTACATTCACTTCTGCCTTCGACTCAGCAGCATCCAGAGTTCTTGGTGGTGGCCACATGTACCCCAGCCCACCTGCATTTGTCTTCTCTGAGCCCTCAGTTTTGCTGTGCTGGGTGCTACCCTCACCCTTCCCACTCCTCTCCCCTGCCCTTCCTTCTTCCTTTCCTTGCACTTTTCCTTCCTACTCCATCACTTAACTCAAATCAGCTCTCTGAGATCTCCCTTGCCAGTGTTAACCATCCATCTCAATATAGATACTGCTAAAGAGATGCCCTGACTGGAGACACCAACCCTGGAGCTCAGGGCAGGAGGTGACACAGGAAAGCCACTGGCTTGTGCTCACCAAGGAGGCTCAGAGCACAAGGTTGGGCTTCTCAATGGTTTTAGATGCCCAAGGGGCAATGAAGGGCCACGAGGCTCTTGCAAACTTTGCTGCTACACAAGCACGGGGAGGTTTTCCAAAGCACTTGAAGGTCAGACTCTGCCTACAAGAAGCCAGGGCTAAATATTTTTGGTGTACCCCAGCATTTCAAGGCTGAAGTTTGGAAAGTGATGCCATCCATGTGTGTACAGGAGCATCACCTCTGCTGAATCTCTAAGGCTGGGAGGTGCTGTGGGAAAGGTCCCCAGTCTGGATTCCTTGTCAGGATGCTACTGAGTGGGGAGTCCCCATCAGGACACCATTCCTGGGGCATCTTCACTGCCTACACTCAAGCGGTCCCAGCCCAGTGCCTCCATGGCCTCCATGGAAGTGCCTCAGAAATGGGTTACAGCAACCACTAGATAAATTTTATCATTATTTTTGAAAAACTTGAGGTAAAACTGCTACCAGTAATGAATGCTTTTAGACAAGGCTTAGTAGGCTTTGTTACTGTGTCCCTGTTACTCAGACACCAGCAGAACTCGATATGGCTGTTTTGCTTGTTCAAATAGCTGTCTGGAAAAAAGGAGAATGTACAAATCCAAGCTATGGTGGCTGCATTCAACACCAAACCCTTCAGCTTTGGCGTCAGAACTGGAGCTGTAAGGGACTTTCAAAATTATCAGGTTGTATTTAGCACTTCCCAAAGGAATAGTATTTTAAAAAAGGGCAAATCATCAGGAGAATGAACAATATCCCTTAATTTTCAAGGCAAAAAAAGAGGTTTGGTTCCAAACGACACTGTTCCTGACCAGTATTTTAAGGCTTTGATTTTTTTCTCTTTAAAACTGAAGTATTTTTGTCTTTTGGCAGTTGAAATGCACTTCGTGGGAAATGCGTTAGCTCCCTGCACAACACTGTGAATTGGAACGGAGGAGTAGAATGGGGCAGCAAGGGAACGAACCAAAAATGAACCAAAATAAAATAAAATGGGTCTGGGGAAAGCAGAACTTGCTGCAGAGTTTTCTGGGACAGGAGGAGGGAATTACGTATCTCTTCCTTGTCATCTTCTGAGGAGGAAAAAATAAGGAAAGGGAGGACCTGTCCGCGGGACCAGAGGACGCTCCGGGCGGGTGCCAGGAGAGGCGGGGGCTTTAGTAGAGTCCACACCCCCGCAGGTTGTTGGCGATGATGACATCCGTGACTGCGTCAAACACGAACTGGATGTTGTTGGTGTCGGTGGCGCAGGTGATGTGAGTGTAGATCTCCTTGTTGGCCGACTTGTTCTTGCTCTCGTACTGAGTCTGGATGTACGCCACCGCCTCCGTGAAAGCGTTGGGGCCTGCGGGAGAGCAGAGAGGAAAGGGAAAAGAGTGGGTTAAAGCAGCCCCATGGCTTGGAACCTGCAGGGTGCCTGCCAACACCCTGTTGTGAGGGTGTGGGGAGCTTGTGTGGGGCTGCTGCAGCCCAGGTGCCCTCTCTCCATCTCGGGGGTGGGCACCGTTACCAGCCAGGATTGCTGCCAGGCAGGAGATGCTCTCTGACTGTCAGCTCAGCTGTATTTTTATTCTGAGTTGCTGTTTATAGTCTATAGAGATGAAATGGATGAGGGAGCTGAGTGTTAAACAGGCTATGATGGAAGAAATTCCACATCATGGTGACAAGAAAGAGAAGAAACCTGCCAGAAATGCAGTAAGTGCTTGACCTAGGGAAAAGGCTTAGCTTTTTTCCTTTTTAAGATTTTTTTTTATTAAAGCTGCAGTTTTTGATGGAAGAGTTAACATGAATTGAGGGCAGTATTGGTAGCTATGCCCTCCTTTCCCTAAATCATTAAGAGAAAGGGGCATGAAAAGATCCAGCCTCTGTTACAGGGCAAAATGTGCTTTTCTCAAAAAAAACCCCCAACCAAATCCAACAAAAGACTGATACAGAATGTCCTTTTGGATTTCTTTTTAGGAATTAGGATTGCAGTACTCTGTGCTACAGCCGTGACCAAAATCACACTGTGAGGAGTTTCTTGTTTTGATATATAGAGATGTCTGTGCCAAACCTCATTAACCCTCAAATTTAGTGTTAAAAAAAGCTTAGAAGGAGTCATGCAAATGAGTAGATCCTTTCTCCTCTGGCCAGCTCTGACCCTGCTCACACACATGGCTCCACCTGGGCACCTTCTAAAGGCTGATGAAGGCTCTGGCTGGTCTGGAATGCAGCTCCCAGCACTGCCAGGCACTGCCTGACCCCTAAAAGGCTCCACAACAGTAACACTGCTGCTGCTTTTGGGTCCCTTTCTCTCCATGATGTTTTACTGATGGGAAATGCTGTTATTTGCTAGAGAGAAGCTTACTGGGGCTGGAGATGTGCTGTGGTAGAAGGTGGCTGCTCTGGGAAATCCCACTTGCACACACATGCACTGCTAGCTGAAAACACAAATTCATGAAGATCATGGGTCTTGAGAATAAGCATGAAGTAAGAGAAGGAAAGTTTTTTCTGGGAGCAGATTCTTGCATGAAGAGCTGTGTAAAGAATCAGTTCCACATGCTGAGCACAACCAGGAGGGTATTTTATGAACAGGAAGTTGGTTGTTCAAAGACATGAGGATTTAGATGCTTGATTCTGTCTACAAGAGCAGGGAATCACTAATGCCAGCTTGGTTTAAATCAAGCCACAGATTCTACTGCTGCTTTACTAAGTATTGTGGATTAGTTAAAAGCATGAGTGAATTAAGGGGATGGAAACAGTGCTCCAGCAAACAGCAGGCAAATTTGTGGATGCAGTCTTCTAATAATTCCCTGTCAGGAGAACTAATGGACATCAGAAATTTCATTTCATTAAAAGCATTTTGTGGAACCTACTTGTGATGTTGACAGTCTGCTTGTTCAGTTTATAGGCTTTTATCAAATAATTCTTTTTAACTCCAGGGCAACATTCTAATAATGTTGCTTTTTCATGAGGCCACCAGGGTTTCATCCTGTGGGCTGTGGCCAGCAAAGCAGGGGTGAGCAGGCTGAAGTGTGTGCTTGGGTCTAAAGCCTGAGCTGAACGTCGTAACAGCCTTGCTGAACACCTGGGGATAACTCCTCACCTCAGGTCCCTGTTGGATCAGTAAAAGGACTTTCAGCAGTCAGACTTCCTGCCCTCTCTGATGGCACATGAGAGACAGGAGATCTGTTGAGAGTCTCTGCCATTGTGAGAATTCCCAGTTGCCAGAAAAGCATCTTGACGGAATTTAGAGCACCTTTGGGATCCCCTGAGGCTTGGGGAAGATTGGTTTGGTTCACTTGTGGCTGAAGGGCTCCACACAGAAGCTTTGTTTTTCACTGTTTAATCAGGCAAGAGCTTAGCTCCATGTGTGTGAATGTCTGCCTCTCCCACTGAACTTCCCTCTTGGACTGGGATAGCTTGGGAAGGAATATCTAAAATCACATTCCCTCTTGTTCTAGTCTCTCTGACATCAGGGGTTCTGTAAAAATGTTATTTCAGACTGAGGTTTCTGGGAGACAACAGTGAAGATCTATAAAACCAGGTGCACAAAATGTGATCAGGGAGAATTGTGAGGTAAAGGTTTGTTTCACTGAGAAATGGGAAGGGAAGAGGACCTGACAGAAACCATCCAGTATACAGATGCACTGCTATAAGGAAGATGGGGATGAGCTGCTCTACAAGCCATCCAAAAGCAGCAATCTAATTTGCAACCAGGAAAATTTGGAGTAGGCATTATTGTGAGCTCAGCTGTAAAGACTGAAATTTCCATGATTAGATATTTTCAGACAAATGTGTTGAGAATATGTTGGTTCTGTCTGGACCAAGCAGATGACTAGATGGCTGAAATGTGCTGGTAGTGACAAACACCAAAATCTTCCCTGGAGAAGAAGGCTGCAGATGTTCTGAATTCAGCTGGAGTTATTCAGCTCCACAGCCACAGATCATTCAGCCCAAAGCAGCAATGAGGGATCACTTTTGTCTACTCACAGCAAAAAATCAAGTGCTCAGAGATAAGAAGCTCTGGTTAATAATTTGTTGGCCTGCCCAGAACTGTGACACTCCTGGTGCTCCTGGTTCACCACTGTGTTTCCTGACAAAGAGATTGGCTTCTCTGTCTGTCGGCTTGATTCGTCTGGATGTCTCCGGTGAATTTAAATAATTCATGATGATAAAAGTTTATTTTTGTGCTATCTCAGAATGGTAATGAGGGTTTGTGGAAGCTGGCGAGATGCAGAGGGAAGCAGCAGGGTGCAGCTGCATCCTTTGCATGGGTGATGTATTCCCATCATTAGCAGGTCAGATGCCAGGCAGCAGGAGTGGGGGCTTCTTGCACACCGCCCATCCCAGAGCTCCTGCTCTCAACTCCATGGATCATCAACGCTTTCTTCTCCCCAGCCAAGCTCAGGGCATGGCTCACTGTGGCTCTCCTCTGCCTGCACTATGGGTTAAGAGGTGTGGGAAGATCAGAATATGAAACACCCTGTTTTCTACCTGCATTTAACTAGAAGTGTTTTCATATCCAGACACTTGAGTTTGGCAAACCTGAAAGCAAAACTGGGGACTCGTCAACTAATGTGATGAAAATGTATTGCTGAAGCAGCCAAGCTGTGAGACCTGCTGTCTGCATACTGGGGGGCTGATCATGGAATCATAGAATGGTTTGGGTTGGAAGGCTCTTTAAAGGTCATCTAATCTAACCCCCTTGCAGTAAGCAGGGACATCTTCAACCAGGACAGGTTGTTGAGAGCCCCATCCAGCTTGGATATGAATGTCTCCAGGATCATGATGATTCTACAACTCTGCAGTGCCTGGAAGTGGAAAAGTGGCCGGAAACTGCAGAGGGATTCTTGTTGTGGCCATAAGGGAGCATGGTTGGGTATGAAAGAACAAAGCTGTACTCCAGCTGAGGACAGCCTAACAAACCCCAATATGTTGGTCTCCCGGAGACCAATTATAATGGTGACACTCACTGCACCTTTCTGAGAGACCTGCAAGAAGGTCCATGATCCTGTGTGACACAGGGAACCAGTGCACATGCGTTTGGGGAGTGCACAGTGGCCCCACACCTGCAGGTCCTGGCTTGGCATCAAACCCAATGGCAAGGTGGAGATCAGACACCCGAATCAGTGGTGGTGGCCATTTGCCAACAAAGAACTTGGGTCAAGTCATGCTCCTGCTTTAAGTGGACCATGATGGGGGTGATCTTTTGGCACTTACTGAAATAAAACCTGTTGTGAAGCCAATGGGAGCTCTAGCTCTGCATCTTTAGCCTTGTTGCTTGTGATACACTACAGCATCAGCCTGGCTGGGGAGAGCTCTGCGGTCCCTTTGCTAAGCACTCTTGTACAGCCACAATTCTCATTACCTGTGTACTCAGGAAAGCAGATACTCAATGGTGATTTCTTAATTTTCTCCTCAAATATGTCCTTCTTGTTTAGAAAGAGGATGATAGATGTATCCGTGAACCATTTATTGTTGCAGATGCTGTCAAAAAGCTTCAGAGATTCGTGCATGCGGTTCTGCAATAGAAAGGAAAGATCACATCAGGCCAAAGCCAGCAACCCAGGAACATTCAACATGTAGGGAAATCTAAAACAACTAAATAAAGGAGGAAAGCAACAAAAAAGAAAATCTACAATATACATAATAAATTTATGTATACATACAGCTCAACATATACATACACAGATGCAATCCCTATTACATTTGACAGACAATTAGTAACTTAAGGGCATTTAACAATACAGAGCTGTTTGATTTTACATAACATTAATTTACAGGATCCCAGCTCATAGAAATCATCATGCACCATGCATGGATGGAGAATTATTTTTGCCCTTTGATCAGATTTATGTGTCGGCGTAGCTCATGCAGATTTTCTAAAATATTTTCAATAATTTTTCTGAAATGTTTTTTCCACTTTCTCGAATGTGTGTGGCACACAACTGGTTGGATACATTAACCAAGGACTGGTAGATCCTTGAATTAATCTAGAGTTGGAAGCAGACATCAAGGTGACATAATTTTGGAAATGACCTTGCCGTGACCTTTGCCTGGTTTTGTTATTTTGTTTAGTGCTGTCTGTTGTTGGGCTTTTAATTTTTAAACTTTTTAGTTTTAGTTCTCTTGGAAGGTGGCTCAACAGAAAGTGTCTCGCAGAGAGGAAAAAAGTGAAAAAGGAAGAGAAAATAGTATAAAAAGGAAAAATGTAACAGAGAACATCTAAGAATAACCAGACTAGAAGTCAGGCAGCTACCACTGGTGTTAGCTCATGCCTCTAGAAGAAGATTAGCAGAAGAGCCATACATCCAAATGTACACACAGCAAAGAAGTCAGCTTTTTGGTTATAGGTCATGCAAAAAAAGGACACAGAAAAGGAGCGACATAAGAGAATTGAAAAACCAGACCAGTTAGAGAGTTGCAAAGTCTGCCACATGGGTTTATGGTGGTGGAAAGAGCTCACGGCAAAGTCAACCAAGAGTCATGTTCCCTGCTGCTTTCAACTCTCAATTTGTTTTTTCTTTTTTTTTTTTTTTCTCAGTTCAAGAGAAGCTTCATACCTGCCAAATTTGGTTGGTCTCTCAAATGCTCATTTTTTGGCCTTTGTTTGGCTAGATAAGGTCAGACGGCCGAGGAAAAGCTGTGGAGGTGCCGAGGCTGGCGACGTTTGGCGCCGAGGCTGACGCCGGAGCGCACACGCCGGTCGCGTGGCCGTGTCTCAGCCGGGAGCCGGGTAGCGCAGAGAGCAGGCGCGGTGAGGACGAAGCACACCCAAGAGTCAGGGGGTTATCAAAGGAAAAGCATGGTACAGACCAGACCGGCTCCTCGGCTTTTCCCAGCGAGATCTCCTTAGGACAGCACTCCCCGAACCCGCCAGTGAAAAAGTAAGAAACTGTATACAGCCATCACCACAGAGACACTGGAGAGAACAGGGCTGCAAGGGCTTGTTACTGGAGGGTTTTTTGGGGTGGGTGCAGCACGTCCTGTTGCCCCCAGCCCTGGATTTGGGAATGTGGAGTGGTACATGAGTCAGCCAGGGGCCTTCACCCCTCTCGCACTCCTTTGCACACCTGTGCTGGCATAAAGTTGAGCCCAGCACTTCACTGATTCCCACATTCCTTTCCATGATATGCTTTAGTGTCTACTGAATGTTTTACATAGATAGAAGAGGGTCCGTGGATGAAAGAAACATCTGATCCAGCCCAGAGTGAAGCAGGACACGTGTGATTTGCTGTGCCCTGTCTTGGATGGCCGTGCATTTCCCCACCGTTTGTATCGACACACGGGGACGACGCGATCCCGTAAGAATGTAAAATGCATTTGCTTTCAGGGTCTCAGTTGCAACATGTTGCTTATCTGGATCATCCTGTGCCTATGGGCTGTTTTTTGCTAACCCATTTGGTACTGGCTGGTACCCTGGAGCAATGCTCCTCTTTGCTACTTGTGGTGCCAAAACTGTAACCACATAGAAACCTGGTGTACAAAGGTTTTGTGCAGGAGATTCTTGAATACCCAAAGCCTTTGGAAAGAGAATGAAGTGGAGGGTGGTAAGGGGAACAGAAAGCAAATACAATTAACCATTTTTTTAAGCAGGGTCCCTCCCAGAACATTTTAAATTACATTTTTATCATTGTTGCTGATTTAAACTAGAAACATGGAGAAATACATGAATGCTGCTTGTGGACTAAACCCACAGCTCATCTGCAGCAGCCATCAGCCACCTGGGCAGCCTCGTGCCACCACACTGCACAGCCCTGGTGGAGAGCAGAGGGGTGAAACTGCTCTTCATGGCATGGGGAGCACCACAGGTGGCATCGGGTTTGTCTAAGAAACAGAAGCCAAGGACTTCTGAGCTGAGCTTCATGGTTAGGTGAAGCCAACTTTTCTACAGTTGTAGGACTATGTAAGGAGCCTACAGAAGTCCTCCTACTTGTCTTACCCAGTTTGATCAATTTGCATCAATGCATGTTTGGAGATGAGACTATTTTTCCAAGAAACAGCAACTCTTAGTGTTCAATGGTAACCAGAATACAGAATCACAGAATCATATACACACAGCACAAACCAGTACATCCCACTACAACATGAGGATTACACTAAATGACCTCTATTCCCTTCAGATTCCAGAAACAAGGTTCAAAGCTTCCTAATGCTGTCTGACCTGGCTTTCTGATCTCTACATGTTGATTTTTCCTCCAGCTTTGCCAGTCATATGAGTAAACATAATGAACTACTCTGCCCACTCATCCTTATTTATGTGGGAAATGTTTTGGTCTTAAAATCCACCTTTTTCTTCCCCACCACTAAAGAGAAGATGACATTATTCCAAAGCCAGAAGATGACATTATTCAAAAGCCATAAATTGTTTTCTGTGTGTGGCAAAGGTGCAGAGCAATATTCTGGTGAGCAGGCACAGATGCTACTGCTGTCGTCCCTGGATGCCCTGTGGGAAATGCTGTTGCATCCCCAGAGGACTTCTGGGAGCCCAGGCATGGACACAAGCTGTCCTGGTGCTGGCTAGCATCAGGAATCCTCACTATCTCCCTTTCCTTTCCCTTCCCAACCATTACTAATTCAACAGGTGTTTGTAGGAGCCCTCCAACAGCTCAGGCAGACCCAGGTGCAGAGGCAAGGATGTGGAAGCAGTGTCTGGGTACCATATGTAAAAGGACAGACTGCTGCTAAAGGAGGAGGGAGAAGTTAAATCCCCCAAATAATCCCCCTCCTCTCAGTAAATCCACAGTAGAAGACCAGTTTAGTCCCATAGAACTTGCCTGGGGCCCCTTTCTGCAGTGATGGGGCAGATGAGCCTATTCTGCTAGGAGGCACTAAAGGTTACGCTCCTCATACTTTTAGATGAAGTGACACAAATTATTTCACCTGCTTTTGGACCCATCATGCTGCTTTTTCTCACTTTATGTTTGGTCTATCATTAAGGGAAGAGTTGTTCAGACATTAATTTCTTAATGTCACTTCCTATTTCAAAATTGGTATTTTAAATCCTTACACTGGCAAGTATTTCATACTCCATCAAGAAAAGTAGCCCCAACAACCATGTTACAGAGGAGTGACCACTCACCCACGCATATTCAAAGTCCAGTTCACTTTTCCTGCACAGGAAAAGAGACAGAATTGCTCATAACTGAGTTCAGATGTCATTGCACAGCTATGTTCTCGTCACTGATGTGAAGAGCAAACAGCTTTTCACTCAGCATGAGGGAAAAAGGATGCTGTGGTCAAGACTCCGTCCAGGCAGAAATACACTCATAAAAAACATCTTTTTTTACCAGAGCATGGGAGGAGACCTGGTGTTTTCTGCAACACCCAGTTGATTCAATATTTTCTGTTTTCCTTGGTGATTAAGCGCCGGCTGTCACGCGAACTATAAGGACACTGATGGTTATCCTAAGCACAGCAACTCCATATTCCCCCTCCTGCTTTTATTTCCTAAGATGTCCAAACCACTTTGGCTTGCTTTGTCACTCCTAAGGCAATTTCTGAGCACTGCAATTCCATTTTCCTTGCCCAATGACAGCAGAGAGAGCACACAAACCAGGTCATGCAGTGCAATACAAACCAACAGGCCAACAGTAACGCACACCAAGGGTTACCAGCACAGAACCTTCCACCCATCCCATCCTCAGCAATGGGGACACAAACTGTACTTGCATGTCTTGGCTAGATATGGTTGACCTAAATATCTTAGCTTCAGCAGCAGCAATGTGCAGCATCAACATCTCTCTGTCTTGCCATGACTCTTTTGAATTTGCAAGGTAAAAAAAAAGAGGATAGATCCCATGGCAGGTCCCATTCCATTGCTGTTTAAAAAAAAATCCATTAGGAATTCTATTTAGAAAGAACAATGGAAATCTACCTTTGTGAATCCTTTTCTCTAGTTTTACTGAGTGATATGACTGCCAGTCTGTCTTCCCAGATTACAGAGCTGAGGCTTTTCCTTCTGTAACCTCAGCTTATGAAACAAAAAGATAAGTCACAAATGAGACAAAACAGCCTTGTTATGCAAAGACATAATCCAGGGAGGTGTTCTGCCAATTAAAGCAGGATGCTCCAACTGTGTACAGTTATGGCAGAGAGCCTGGCAGCTCCTTGTGAAGGACTTGGTAAAGGGATAGGCAGGTGTAATACCTCGAGGGCAGTGCCTTGGGCTTTGGATGGGCTGGGCAGAGGGTATCATTTTGCCACATGAGCTCTGACTTGGGCTGTGGCTGGCAGCAATGGGAGTGATGAAGGCATTGCTTGAATCTCTTTCATGCCTTGTTCCTCTCCCCTGGAAGCTGGGCACACAGGGACACATTTTAGATCTGCCAACAGCAGCATAAGGTGTTGGAAGCAATGAGAGAAGTTGGATTCAGCAGTACTGGGAGTTTCTGTGAGAAGTGTGATCTTTACGCGTGTATGGGCCTAAAAATCACAGATGCAGAAAGTTTTCCTTATTTTCTTTATGTCTTTTTGGTCTGGACATAGGGAAGTACTTGCTTTCCTCGACTCCTGCTGTGTGGCTCTTTGTGACAGGGAATTAGAGAGAAAATACATCCCTTATAAAAGACTGCCTGCCCTTAAGAAGCAGAGACAGCTTCAACACAATGGTCTTGTTTTAGCTGCTGCAGGAGGATGGGTGCTCAGTCTTTTAAAACAAAGAGCACAATAACCCACAAAACAACTTTACAAGTAGAGAGCTGTGTTTGAATTTTAAGGGCAGGGACAAGTCAAAGAGTGTTTCACCCAGCCTTGTTTAACCAGGTCTTTGGAAAGGATTCACAATAAACCTGTTTGTGAGCTTTTTACAGTGAGACAAGCTGACCCTACACTTGTCTCACCTGGAGCTTACCAAGGTGAGCCTGTCCCTGATCCACATGATGCTGACTACATCAGAACTGCAGTTTTCTCCACCTGAAGTGTGGTTTGACTTAGAGAAGTGCAAAAAGCACCTGGGAGATCCTGTGCTCGTTGACAACAGGGTGCTGGGTGTAGGAGGAAAAGCGATTCTTCCCATGCATCCGGCTTTGGAAGGGTTTATTGGACCCTGATATGTGATCGGGCTCTTTCCCTCTCATGGCTCCATGCTAGCAATGAAAGCTCTCTACAAGTCCTTTTATACTCATGGAGACATCTGTACAGCCCCCAAACCTTCAGTGGCTCAACACAGCTGCAAGTGCCTGGACTGTAGTAAGTATCTTAAAAATTAAGCAGGAGGAGCAGCATCCAGCTCACTTTCTCAGCTGCCTCCTCTTTGTGTTTTCCAAGTGAGAAGCAATAAAAGCTGATTGACGTCATTAAAGCCGGCAGATGTGACGGATGCAGACAGCAAATCAGCTGACTGAGGAGATGCTGTTTTACTGCTAGGTTTTTGGAGAGGCACCACATTACCAAGGAGGGGGCCAAATGCTTAGGTGTTCACCTGGGAGGGGTCAGGGTCTGTGGGTGCCACATTTTCCACCTGCCATTTGTGATGGGGATATAACAGGGCAGGCAAGATCCAACACCAGTGTTTTTTCCTGAGTGCACTGGCCTTTCTCAGGGTTGTTTATTTGGGTTAGGCAGGGGCGTCCTGCCGGCGTGGTGGTGGTGATGCTGAATCCTTTCCCCGTTTACGCCGAATGTGTAAATGAGCAGCAGCTGCCTCTGCCCTCCTGTTGCTCAGCATCCCCCGAAATGTGTTGTGAACAGGGACTGAAATAGCAAGCAAATGTCAGTGCTGTGCCAGAGCTGCACCAGGCTGCTCTCCTGCTGCAAAGGGAAAGCTGGGGATGCATAGATCCCAGTTTCTGCAGCACAGCACTTCAGGGGGGAGGCTGAACTGGCTCCAGGGTGGTGCTGGGTGAGGGACAGTCACTGGCAGGGCTCTCCCCAGGAGAGATGCTCTAACCTCCAGTTCAGAGGAGCTGAGTTAAGGCTGACATTTAAAAAATGGCATTGGCATTCAGGCCATTCCATTTTGTCCTCCATGTCTTTGAATCACAGGCTCTGACTTGTGTAGATGGGCACCCAAAGGTGACCTGTATTAAAAGCTGCCTTTGGCTTCAAAGTTTGGGTGTCATAATCCAAGTTATACCTACAGAGCTCCTTGCTCTCTATTCATATCACAGCTTTGGTCCTGTCCCCTGGATCTGCCCTCTCCTTCTGTGCTTTTCTGTGTCTCCTAGCTGATTTTGCTGCCCAGCTGGAGAGCTCTATAGTGTTAAACTAATGCCTGAATTTTTCAAATCATGTCAGGAGATTTTGGTTCCTTCCCAGCAAATCCTACAGGGCTGAGCATCCTTGAACATATCAGGGCCAGAGGGAGGACACAACTGGGGATTATAAATAAGTGGACATGACAGGATGTAGAGTGTTTCAGTCAGTCTGGAGAGAGACACAGTCATGATCACAGAATCACAAGGACCATCCAATCCAACTCCTGGTCCTGCACAGAATAACTCCAAGAGTCATACCAAGTGCCTGAGAGGATTGTCAAATGCTTCTTGAACTCTGTCAGGCTTGGTGCTGTGACCACTTCCCTGGTGAGCCTGTTCCAGTAGCTGATCACACTCTGGATGAAGAAGATTTTCCTGATTTCCCGCCTAAACTTCTCCTTGACATGGCTTCATGCTGTTACCAGTCCTGTGACTGGTAATATTAATATCATGCAGAATTTTGGCATCAATATGATTCAAACAACCAGGTGATTTCATCAAAGAGTTTGCTAGAGCTCATAAACCTGGCTCAGAGGCTAGAAACCACAGTCCCTCTAGTCTTTTTGGGACAAGACAAGCATCACCTAACAGCAATCTTTCCCTCGATTCTATCCTCATCCACAGCTTTCTGCAAACCTGACATCTTTAGCAGCCGGAGAATAAAAAGCATCAGAGAGACAGAGCTGGCAGGAGTGAGCACTCCATGCTGCTGCTGCACATTGGGCACCAATGAAATTATTACTGAGTCTGAGTATGGCCTCCAATTCCTTTTCATTAGACAAATGTAACTGGATTCCCACAGTAGCTGTCATTAGTCCCAAAAACATGCATCCCCATCGTACTGAATGAATGGTCAGAATACAGTAATGAGTCTTACTTCATCCTTTTTTGTGCATTCAATTCACTTGTATTAATTGCACTCTAATACCAGGGAGCATAAAGGTCCTCACCAGCTTTATTTCCAGATGGTATTTTGAGCCTAATGTCACCGTGGGAAGTCATAAAATGTCTCCTAGAGCAAATTACCTGAGGACTCAAACATTTCCATTCTCACTAAGGAAAACAAATTTTTGTAGCCTGAAGAAATAGGTTATATTCCTGGGCTGAGCCCCAGGTGTGCACTGCCGTCCTGCACCTCTGCACCCCAGCCTGACTGCTTACTTGTTTTAAAGCCCACCCAGCTGTATCTTCTTGCTGGTTATAGGGTCCTGTAATGCATTTCGAAAGCACAGGTTGTCTAGAAAGGAGAAGCAAACCACTATGCCCTTACCAGTGTAAGGAAGCATTACCTGGGCATGCAGACTTCATATCAAAGAATGTGAAGGAGGAGAGATCTCCCCCGGATTTCAGAGTCAAGGGGGAGCGACGGGCTAAAGCACATTATTGCAGCACCCCGGGAGGCATTCGGCAATCTCTGAGGAGTTGCTGGCTATGCAGTATCCCATAAAGAGGTGTTGGGGTCTCCAGGACCCAGTTGGACTCACCGTGGTTTCGTCTTCATGGAGCACCTGGTCGTAGCCACTCAGCGCGACACAGAAGATGATCGCTGTGACATCCTCGAAGCAGTGGATCCACTTCTTGCGTTCTGACCGCTGGCCCCCAACATCGAAGAGCCTGCAGCACACGGGAGGACCATCACCACCCACTCCTCCCTAGTTACCAGGGAACTTCAGCATTCTGGGCATTCTCTGACCATATGGGCCCAGGAAGGCTCCAAACACAAAGCAGTGGGTCTTTCACTGTTGGCTTGGTCTTCTCCTCCCGAGCCTGCAGCCGAGGAGGCCCAGGAGGAGCAGTTACAGACAGGGATGTGGGGATTTGTGGGAGAGCCACAGCAGCGTGCTGGGTCCCAAAGGGTCTGTGGAGGTGGAGACCACACACTCTTGACTTTTATATGCTCTAAATACTGTTTGTGTGTGGCTTTCTGTCTTTGTGCCCTCTTCTTTCTACTGGATTGCATCATGAGGGTCAATGTATTGTGTTAACTACATGTGACTGACACACATAAGAGAAAAGATCTGGCCAAATATTTTTACACTTATGAGGCTTGATCAGATTTGGGGTCAATCTTGTATTATACATTCCAACAAAGAGGTGGTTTTTTTGGGTTAGAAGAAGCTGCCATGAGCTTCAATCTTACAGGCAGTGACTTTCAAGACAAGATTGCCAAACTTTTCATGTTGTTTACCCTTCAAAATGCCGTGTCTTCTACAGTGGGAGCTGGCCATGCAATTTAACATCTTCTCTTTTAGGAACTATCGGGAAACCCTGTGATAAACAGTTGTTCTGAAAATTTACTCTACAATATTCGACTAACCTGAAGTGGAGGTTTTTGAATGTGAAATGGGTTTCTACAATGCCAGTTGTTTTGACCCTGGTTCGGAGGATATCCTGCTCGGTGGGCTGGTAGTCTGCAGCTCCAATTCGATCTAAGCTGTCTAGGTAGCTAAGAGAAGGGAAAAGAAAAAGAAAACAGCTAAGAATAAGACACACATTAATCTTTGTAAATCTCAGATGACTCCTTTGGCTTCCTATTAATCTTTTTCAATCTCATTTTTCATGGCTGAATGTATTGTAGCTAAAGAAAAAAATCCTATTCTGGGGGAAAACAAACCTCTGTAAGCTAAGCATAAAATCTGATAGGGAACTGAAAACAGGAAATTAAGCATGGTGTGTTGTGAGTCCTGCCTGCAATTTGTGAAAATACACAGTTTTAATATTAACTTGCTGTTTTTATTCCCTGAAGAACAAGGGTCCAAATCATTCCATTGTGCTGGATTCTGTACACACACCTTTTTCTGCAGGGGTTTATTCAGATAAGAGGTTGGAGCATACAGATCTTGCTCCCAGAACATACAGGTCGAATCCCCTTTGGACATGCCTCTCTCTGTGCTGGGAAGGGAGGGAGGGACATGCCATGCTTTGCTTTCAGTCAGCTCAAATGAAGTGAGATGAATCTGCACAGGTGAGTCACTGCTTCAGTTCGAAATCCAGCATCAGGCTGGGGCTGCAGGAGATGCAGCTCTTGGAAAGAATCCAGGATGCCACTTAAATGGTGATAATCTGGGAGTACAAACTGGGGCTTTGGGGGAACAGAGAGGAGATTTAGGAGATTTAAACTTTTAGAGTTTCTAAAACTCTAGGACAGTTTAAAACATGTAACTTTATTCTGCTTTAGGCTTAAAATCTGTGACAACAGGCAATGCCTCCCTAGGCTGAAACTTAGGGTAGGAAGTCCTGTTTTTTGGCATGAAACATTTGTGTAGAGGAACTCACCATCTTTGCACATATGACCACAATCCAGTTTGTCACCCACATTCAAGACAATTTAAAAAAAAAACAATTTATAAAGAAAAGAGGAATTTGGATTCCCATTTAATATGAATTATAAACACACACCTGCATCACACAGCACAGTTTTTCTTACCACCATTAAGCCTGCACACAGGCACAGTTGCTCTTAAAAGAGGTTTGATGTGCATTACAGAGCATAAATGCCCATCTCTACCCCCAGGAGCATCAATCTAATGCTCTGAGATGCTTTCAATATATTGTGGATGTAATAGAGCATGTCTGTGAATGAAAAGTGATTTTTTTCCTTTGATCCCTGTGCCTGGGTGTCACCCAGAGAGGCAGTGGGGCAGAGGTGACCTGCTGGTGGCAGGACAGGAGGGTACCTATTCAGGTGCCAGAAGATGGCAGTTTTGCCCAATGCAACAGGCAGAGAATAAAAAGTAGTACGAGAAGCTGCACAGTTGCAGAGAAGGAAAAGACTTTGTTGTCTCAGGTAAGAGTTTGCTGGTGAGTGAGAGATGGTATGAGCTGGAACCATTCACTCAAGACAGCCATGATGTCTATGCTTGACTTTCAGTTTAGCTAAATGCAGCTTATTTTAAAACACAGAACATGCATTTGGTCCTGATGCGTAACCAAACCAATCCCCTTCATTTGCCTCACCATAGCAATCCCATTTGGCCTGAACTTGGCTTTGACCTGCTGATAGAGATGATATTCCTGCTGCATCCAAACCAGGAATGGCTTTCCATTTGTGTCCTGGAGGGAGTGCACTGAGCCAGGGCTTTGGAGCAGGACACCTGGTGAGCTGGGGCTGTGCACTCTGCTACCCAACAAAACTCCCTGCCACTGTCTCTCATGCCTACCTCACAAGCCTGGAACAACAAACAGACAGCCAAACTCTATACTAAGGTCAAATACAAACCTCACCCTGCTCGTATTTTCCCTACCCATCATATTTATAATTTATTTTTGCTAAACAATTCCAAGAATCACGTCACCCAGAGAAAAGTATATAAGCTAAGCAAGCTTATTTTTGTTGTTCCCTTTTTCAAGCATTAAAAGGCATTGTGGTTTTGTGACAGATGCTCCTTTAATAACCCTATGATGGGCACTGGATGGATGAATGGGGCTTCATTTGAAATCAGATCCTCGGCTGTGATGGCTGAAGCCACGATCACTCATCTATTCACAACTGGTGTCAACTCCTGTTATTTAAGAGAAAGCTGCATCTCTTCACGGGGCCCTGCAGACTGAGGCAGCTCTGCTGTGCTGGTATTCAGAGACGCAGGCTCTCCTCTGTCCTCAGGAACGGAGTGCTTCAAGTTGATACTAAATAGTTGAGGTGTAAGAGGGGGGATTTTCTTTTCCTCTTGCAGCTCTTGGCAGTACCCTGAAGTCCTTTATCACTTCCTCCATCTTCATTTTCTGATCACCCAACTCTCTCCAATTTAACATTCCCCGTTAATTGTTCTTGCTTCTGAGATCCTCCTTTTATGCTGGGAGTGCAGCAAATGAAGAAATTTACTGCAAACTGGCCAAAGGACTCAGGTCCTCAGCAGTGCAGTGATGGAGAAGCTCATTGCTGTAATTATTGCTTCCAACCAGCGATGGTTTGCTGGTGAATGGCAGCATCACCTAAACCCTGGGCTGTGTGCTGGGATTTCAGGGCATTCTCAGTCTCACTGCAGTGTGCCCACTCCATGGCTCTTCCACACAGCATTCCCCTTGGCTGCCTGACAGCAGGTCAGCTCCAGATTTGATGTGATCCTGCATTCAACCTGGATCTGAGGCTTGGAAATTCTTGCCTCCCTTCACCTCTGATGCAGCCTTGTGACTGGCTCCACCCAAGTTCTCTGGGGGATCAGGGGTTTGGGGAAGCTGGTGCAGCCTGCCAGCCTCTTGAGAGGGCAGGATGATAGTGACAGAGAGAGGGGAAAGCCAAGCAGGATCCATCCCACCTACCCTCTCCGACAGCATCCAGTTTGTGATCCCAGTTGGGATATCTCCATAGGAACCTCAGCTGGGCACCCTCCAGCACCTGCTTCCCAGTGCTTAACTGGTGCTTGGCAGAGGAATACTCAGTATCCCCAGTACTCAACCTTTTCTGGCTGCAGGTGAGCTGACCTCTGAGCCTTGATGTCACTCCCACACCAATGCCTCCAGCCTGGCTGCTGGGCACCCCAGTTCCAATCCCTGCTTGCCAATATACCGTTTGCTTTTTCTGTTAACTCCTCTCTTTATCTGTTTCCTCATCTCTAGTCTTTTCCAGCACTCATTGTGTTTCTCAATGACTTAAATTCTTTCAGTTGTCTGGGTCTGCTTTTCATCTGTTCCTGGGAGTCTCAATGGGGGTCAGCCACCAATTCATATGAAGTTATAAAACATTTTCAGGGCTGGTTTTGAGCCTGCATTCCAAAACTGTTTAAATCTCTGGCTGCTCTTCCCTAGAAAGAGACTCGGGCTGTGGCAGATATTTTTTTTCCCCTGCACTTGGCTGCATCTGAGCTGGACCCTGTTGGTGTGTGCAGCCTGTGAAGCTCAGCTGAAGGAGTGTGCCATGGCATGGCTGCCACGCTAACAGCTGTGGGAATGGGAGGATCAGCCGGGCTGCTGTTTGGATGCTGAGCTGATTTTAGCTGCTGCTTCTTCTCCTGGGTTCCCGCTGGAAGCATTTCTGAGGTTTCACTGGCGTGCTGGTGCTCCCTGCCCATGCTGCTTGGAAGGATCTGCTGGTGTGAGCCTGAGCTGGGGGAGGACAGTGTACCTCGAGGGTACCACCTCTTTGGGAACAGGGAAATCCAATTGGGGACAAACTGCTACACATGGTGCTAGATGGCAGCACTGCTGGTATGCCCTTTGAGCTGAAAATCTCAAGGCCAAACTGTTGTGGGAAATAATTAGTTGTCACAGCCAACAGGCTCTATGACACATAATCCCCTCAGAAGCTGGCATCTGTTTAACCAGCAGAAATAGGAGCACTTTGGAGGCCGTGGAGTGAGAGCTTGGCTCCCCCTTCCACGTCATCGGGCTGGCACCAGAGCTCTTCCATTTCCCAGCTCCAGGGTTTGCACTCTGGAGTGGAAGCATATCTGAAATGACACATCAGCTCTTACTTGCAGCCTGCCTTGCCCCGGGTTTGCAGGGGTTAAAAAAAGCTGAAGGAAGGTTAGAAGGTTTGTGAGTAATGAGAAACCCTCTAGCATTTCTGCTCCTGAGCCGAGTAGCTCCATTACTGCTTATATCTTTTATTTTAAATGATTTGTTTTGAAGCAGATTGCAGGTTTCTGAGTCACTCAGTTTACCATGCTCAGGGAGGTGAAGCCCAACTATTTCATACTGCTAAAAAGCAAAATGGAGAGGAAATAGCAATTCCCAAATACAGGGAGAGGAGGTCATTGAACAGAGGTGAAGAAAGTCAGGAGCTCTATACAGGCTAGTATACAGGACTGTGCTGCCTATGCCAAAAGCTCCACTGGCTGCTTTCTTGGATGAAGAAATGTAGCTGAGGTTGCAGGCTGTGGTCAAGGCTGGATATCTGCAGCAAAGCTTACACAGATGGACATTCACGTTATTGAGCTCACGTTATTGAGCCGTTAAACGTCTGTTGGGTTTTTCTTGCCTTGAGGGTGGCACCTTGGCAGTCTTTTTGCATCATCCAGCTCTCTCTGTGCACACCCAAGGTGCTCACAGTGTGCTGATGCCATGCTCACATCCTCAGTGCTCAAAGAGCTGCAGTGCAGCAGCAGCCACAGCTGGGTTTTGGTCTGGGGCAGGTCTGCAGGGAGTGGGAGTTGGAGATTCAAGACAACAAGCCTGGAGACAGCAGCATCTTCCCAGTGGCTCCTCCATCCTTGCTGTCCTGAGCTCTGGCCACGTCTCCTCTGTGAAGGAAAGGCCATGTGTGCGTGGGATACCCCAGCCTCGATTTGTTGGCTTGTGTTGTATTTGATGAGGAAGCAGATCCCCATTTGTCAACACATGCAGCTGAGTCACTGCTGGGTTATTTTGGACTCTGTGCACTGAGGCACTCAAGGGGCAGCTCCAACACTGTGTCCTGGCAAATACTGAGTTTTAAATCAAGATTGTCATGAGCAGGCTTCACCTAATCTAAATCTAAATGATTATGGAAAGACGGCTCTACCTGAGCACTCCTTCCTTGCTCATGGATGGAAGACTGCCTGTATCTGATCTTATCTTCCACTTTATCCTCTTCCTTTCTTTCAATGATGAACACACAGTTCAATGTATATTTAGCATTAAAACCATTTAATATTTAGTGACCACAGAGTAAGCATTCAGAGGAGCAGCACTGGGTTTAGGGAGTGCCAATAGTGGCTCTACAACAGCAGAGTAAACTCTCGTAGTATCTCCTACCAGAGAGCAAAACCATGTGGGCACTGCTGCCTGAAGGTGTGACACAGTTTGGTTTGGCTGCCCAGGGCAGCTGGTGCTGGGCAAGTACCCAGAGGTCATGGCACCACAGTGTTTTTTCTGCAGACACTATGTCCAGTCATATCTGCTGTTATATTTGAGGGAAAGGGGAAAATCAAGCACAGCCCACTCTCAAAACCCAGCACACATAGAGGTGATGTCACAGGTGTCTTAAATAATTGTCAGTTATGAAAGGCTTGAAATGTTGCCAAGCAGTGGCATTGTGTCCCTTCAGGAATCAATCCTGTCTGAGGGCAGAGACCATGCAGAGCCCTCCTCTCCCCCTAACAAAAGCCAAAAGGTGGTACACACTGTTCCTGAGGCATTTCCTTGTGGGTTATGGTGGGCAGGAAAAAGACCTTAGGGGATGAGTAACTGATGAGGGCAAGAACATTGTCTGGTATTTTCTCAGTCCAGCCTAGGGAAGGAAGGTCTTGAGAATTTGCTTCTGGACTTTGGGTAATGCCTTTAGTGTTTTTGGCTGTGTTCCTCCAGCCAGTCCTGCCTCCCTGGCAAATTACATGCTACCTTGCTGCTGATCCTAATGATAAATTTCATCTCGCATCCAACCAGATGAGATACCAGCATGAAAACTCCCTAACTTCCTTCCCCTAACTTAATCCGACCAGTGGGACGTCATTTCTGGTGCCTGCTTCTTGCAGGCTGCTGACAGCTGGAGCTGACGTTGCAGGCTGTGGTCAAGCCTGGATACCTGTGGCAAAGCTTACACAGACAGACATTCATATTGTTGAGCTTAATGGCAGTAACATGGTTAAACGTCTGTTGGGTTTTTCTTGCCTTGAGGGTGACAGCTTGGCAGTTTTTTTGCATCATCCAGCTCTGCCACCAGGCTCAGGGATTACTGGGGTTACTTTCTTGAAAGAACCTTGCTGGAAGGAAAGAACCTTGGATGCCATGGGTTTTCATTACTCTTCTCTGGGGAGTGAGGAGGATGGTCCCTGCTATTAAAGGAAGGTGCCAAATCTTCACAAAAAAGATGCTGCATTGTGATGTGTTTTTTATTTTTTTGGCCCTGCACTGAAGCAAGGCTCTACAGGGCTTGTACATCAAGATCAACTTGACAAGTTGATATTAATAGTAATGATAGGCAGGAGGAATGAATAAAGCAGGTTGGAGTTTAGCTGTCCTAGTTAGACTTGCAGTTTTCCAAGGCATGACTGGATCCAGAATAATTTTTAGCATTACATGTGGATGAGAAGAATCACTAAATGGCAGCTTTGTAACAAAGGTACTTGAGGACATGAGGGGTCTGCAGGTGCAAGTGCTGGCTGGCTTTGCTCACAGGTGGTCAGCTCTGGCCATATCTCCACTCCTTACTGCTGGAATTAAAGGCCACTGTGTTATGGTTTGAGTTTGTGATCAGAGAGCTCTGGCTGGGGGTGAGGTGGGTTTTGGAGGAAAAGCCAGCATGAGCAACTCACCCAGAAAGGATTTTGGAGGGGCTCTGGGAAAGGAGATGTGGGCTTATCTTTCTGCATTGAAGCTTAAAAATTGGATGGGAGTAAGAGGGGATGAAAAAGATACTTTCTGACATATCAGAGGCCTTACAAAAGAGAAAAACAACATGTCTGGGTCAGATCAATGACTCACCTAGCTTAGCTAGTGTCCAAGAGCAGATGTTAAGAGAACAGTACAAATACAGGGCAAGCATGCAGTATTCAGCTTTCCCAGCCTCTAGTACTTCATATGGATAACAAAGTTTCAAAGAGAAGTGTGATATCTTTATATTTATTACCCCTCAATGATTTTTCCTCCAGAAATTTGTCTAGGCACTTTTTGCAGCAATTTAAACTTCTAACAACCACATCTGCAGCAAGGAATTTCCAAGCTCAGCTACCCTGTCTGTGAACAAACTGCCTTTTTCTGGTTTATAAACTGCTGTGTCAGAGTTTAACTTTGTTAATTTTTGAATGGGAACAGCTGTCCTCTCTCTCCTCCCTATCCCCCACTTGTTTCTCTGTAGACATCTCTGAGACCTCCTCAACATCCGCTGTGCAGCATCTTTGCTCTGCTACATAGACATTACTGCAGGGAAGCACTATGGAGCCTTTTGTCACACAGGAAGGGGTTTTCCTCATGTCCCAAATCCTTTCTGAGATGAAGAAAGGAGGGAGCCATAGCTGCCTTGTTCTACAAGTGACTGTTTTATGGTCACTCAATCTGATGCTATTTGGAGAACCAGGCAGTGTAACACCAGGCCCCTGGGGTGCTACACAGGGCAGACTTGGTGACCACAGTCCACCAGCAGTGTTGCGATGCCTTTTAGCAGTGTCCTCATCTGGGCAATGCCACTGTTTTATATAAAGTCTGTAGTTTAAATTGTTGTTTAGCACAGAGCTGCTGAGCACAAGGCACACTTGCCTTTGTTTTATAAGCGAAGGATTTTGACAGGGGCTGGCTGTGTCTGCAGTGGCTCTGCGTAAGCCCGGATGACGCATGGCTCCGGCTGTGCAAGGTCTTCTCTCCTGGTGGCCCTGCACGCAGGTGTCCCCTGCACAGCAGGGCAGACACAGCCACTGATCGAACTTCAGCTGAAGCAGAGGAAAGCTCAAAGCACCAGCCTTGCTTTATGTAAGGCTCTGCTCCCTTCTGATACCCAGCTCTGGAGGACAGTAGCTGAGCTGGGAAAGGGACGAGGAATGGTGGGACTTGGAACCCTGGAACTGAGCAGGATCTGTGCCTAAACCTTTATGCAACAGAGTCAGTGGGCTTGAAGCTTTTTTCGTTGCTCCAGGACTGCTGTTATAAGCTGGCTGACAGTGGAGCTGATGGTTTCCTATACTGTAAAAAGAAGAAAGGAAAGAAAAGGAGGGGCTAAAAATAAGCCTCGGGGAGTTTGAGATAATGAAGGGCTTGTTCTGGGAAGGAGCCTTGCTCAGAAAATGCAGGCCCCGTGCTGCAGCGGGGCCCCTGGTGCATTCACAAGCATCTGCTGAGCTCAGACTGGGGAGAGGCATCCACTAACCCAGTTTGCTGCATGCACAGCCCCCAGTGAGCACACCAGCACAGCATGAAGGATCGCTTGCCCCAGTGCTCCTTGCATTGCACAGCAGACGATTCAATTTGGCCCCAAGGCCAAATGAGCTAATTACTCAGAATTACTCCAGCCCCGGAAAGCAGACAGCTGGGACCACAGATGAAACCAGTCCCACAGACTTTAACCTTTTGATCAGCCGCTGGCCAGAGATATTCATCAGGGTGTGCACAAAGGCCTGGGACATCTATTTACACACTTGTTGGTGAAGCAGCATTAACATCTCCATTTCTAAGCTGGAGGAAAAGAATTAGATATAGTTGCAGTGTTTTGTAGGGCTCAGTGTCTGTCTGCAGCAGGGATAGCACCAGTGAGAGATCTGGATCTAATGCTGCAAAGGAAAGCATCACGTAATGAGATCTGTGTTCTCATATCAAGTAGCTGGAGGATGCCCATGGCTGGATGATGGTGCAATTACGAGGAGTGGGGTAGGTCTGTTGGGAGCTGACTTCAATCAGGGGCCTCATTTATCCACTCACTCTGCTGAGGAAGATGTGCTGCTGCTGATGGAGTGGGAATCATACCTCTGGATCTTCTCATCTGTCCATTTTCCTGATCTGTTAGCAAGCTATGGGGATTGCTGCTTTCAAATGTCATTTAAGCATCCCTGCCAAAAACCATGGGTACCAAAATTAGCCAGTGCTCTGCCATATGGACAGATGTGACTCACAGGTAGCAAAAGCAAAACCTGGAAATTTTACCCTTGGCTGCACACTAAAAATATCTTAGTTATCCCAGACATAAGTGGATCTCTTGGGCGTGTAAAATCTGTGCTACGCAAATGAACTTTCTGGTCCTTCTCAGCAGCTGTCAGGCTGAGGCTCCTTCCAGAACAGCTTTGCTTGTGGTATTGCAGCATTTTGGTTTCAGTCCAGGCCGGATCCAGAAGCAGAGACACGTAAGGGAAAATTCATGGGGTTTCTCATCCCTTTAGAAAATGTTCAACTGAATTGTTGTCAGGAGAAGGTTGTTTATAGTATATCAAAATAGCTCGATTATTCTCACCAGGAAAGGCTGTCACCTGCTGGCCCCCTATTTTTCCTTTCTCCCTCTTCTATCGGCAGGAGCAACCTCAGAGGTCTATTACCACAGTCTCCTGTCACCACACACCCAACCCTGGGCTCCTGCAGTCCTCCAGACAGAGGTTTGGGTTACTCCCAGGTCTCTGCAGGAGTGGGCTGATCCCTGTGCTCAGCTCAAGATGCATCAGGGACATTTGCATGACAAAACTGATTTGGGATACTCTGTATAGGACAGCCCAGGTACAAAGCTGGTGTGGCTTTGTGGGAGATGAGCTGAGGACACCATCGCAGAGGCAAGTCCCTCCACAGGGTTAGGAAAAGCTGTCTGCACTTGAGCTTGAGTAGACTTTCCTCTGTGCCTTGGGGACATGTCCCTGCCAGAAGCAGCCTCTACTGCCTGCCCATGGAGCTGTCAGTGACCACATCTCTTGGGAGCAAGCCATGGGCCAAGGTGGTGCAGTAAGCCAGGTGGGCAGAGCAGGAGTTCCTCTCTGCTTGTGGGAGAAGTTTGAATTGACCCAGGAGCACTTCATTCCAGTGGGAGGATGGAGCTTGGCCAGAGAAACGGTAGGACTGGAAAATATCAGGAGTTCTTCCAGACATTGTGGTCTTTATTCTCAATAAATGCCTTTGGTGTGCTTCCTCTTGGCTGCAGGAGGGGAGGAGAGCACCTTGAGCAGATGGCTGGTCAGCAAAGCATCACCCCTGCTCCCTGCTGCTGGAGCACCTCAGCTCTTGCTGAGCAGGATTGATGTGTCCTCCCAGCCTCCCACTGGAGCAGGGAAATACTATTAATCACACTTGCTTTAGGAGGAATACAAGTATTAAGGGGATAGATGATTTGCCTGAGAACATGATGGGAAGTCTGTGGTGGCACTTGGAAGTCACTTTGGGTTCCCTAAAATGCAGATTCAGAAGCTTTGACCACGATACATTTCCATATTGAATTTTATATCCCTCAAGCAATAGTCTTCCATGCTTTTAATAGAGATTTTGCCCACTTTGGGGCAGGTACTGTAAGGCTGGTAGAAACTGAATGTATTATATTAAGGCTTACTATAAGAAATAAATATATTCCCTACACAAAGAGCAGCTAATAAAATGGTGTTACAGTTGATGATTAAATCAGAAGCTAACCCAAGAATTTCAATGGAGATAAAGAAATGCTTTCTTTTTTTTTTGGTGAACAAACAAGACTGAAAATGGATGTTGTCATGTACCTTTCTGCTCCATCCAACATAATTTCATGCATTCCCTTATGGATTTTGATGAGTTCTGCAGATCAATGACACAGCACTTAAACACAAGCTAAGCAGTAATTACAGATGCATGCAAGATTTATTCATCTGGTGGCACTGCACCAGCTGATGGAAGGATCAGCCGTATCCAATCAATGTTTGAAGCTTCTCAAAATACAGAGGTTTTTTTGTTCCCACTGCAAAGTGGAAATAGAAATAACTTCCTGAATCCCAGGAATGCCTCCTTAGGTCCATACAAGGTAAGGCTGCAGGATGGATCTGGGTCATATCTACACTGTTGCTTGTCCCTTGCCTCTCCATCCCCATAAATATTTTTCTTGTGGTGTCTTTTCCACATGCTCACTGCATGACCCACTTGTCCCCAGGGCCGAGGACTGGACTGATGAGATTTTAGGCACAAGTCAGAAAAAAGAAGAAGTATTGCAGAGAAAAGGGCCATGGAGCAGGCATGTCCCATGTGTCCAGGCCCATGTGTCACAGGCAGGGAGCCAGCGTGACGTGGTGCGCAGGGAGCGCCTGAGGGACGCAGCCGAAACCACGGAGGTGCCTAATGTGGCACTGTCGTTATGGGAACACGTGGCAGGGGAGGCAGGGTAGCATGTGTAAAGAAAGAAACTGGATTTTGTCCAATTTTTCTTCAGGCTTTCCCTGTTGATGTGAGTTATCCACTCATATAGGTCTCTCCTTCCATGCAGCAAAGCTGCTCGCTCCCCACTGTCACCATGGGATGCCCTGACAAGCCACGGAGCCCCACGCTGTGATGTGCTGGGACTTCAGAGAAGATGTTATCCTACACCTTGCACTGACAGCCCTGAGTGCAGGTGAGACTGGATTGAGACTGTGGATCAGGAGATTCAGCTCTTTATCACGCATGGAGGAAGATGTTTTTCCATCCCCAGGTGTGGAAGAGGATGGAACCAGTGGTCCCCTGGGCAGGGTATAGGTAGTTGAGCTCCTTGCAGAAATATTCAGCCTTTTTTCCTGAGTTTGTTTGTAACTTCTGCATTTGTGTAATTTTTTTGTTTATGGATTTTTGTTCAATAAGAAGGTCCTCTGGGGATTTCTTTTTGTGAAGCTGCTGCTTTAACATTAGTTTAATTTGAGCAAAGGTTTTTGCCCGGACTCTATTATCAATTCCCAGCTCTCAGCATCTGCTAGCTAGCATCAGCCACCTCTGTCTCTTTCATTCTCCTATTTCGGCCCATGGCAGATTTGGCATCACTGCTCAGGACACTGGTGCAGTATTGCTCATGTTGGGGACTGCAAGACCATGGATCTGTTTAACTGCAAATGTTTAAACTGACATTAATGATGCTCAGTAGGATGTACTGGCTGGTGTTTTCCTGAAGGAGGATTTGGAAATGGTTCTTATGCTATTGCCAAACCTTACATACCAACAGCAATACTGAGGGATTGGGAAATGCTGATTTATACCACTAAAAGTGCTGTAAAAGCCTCAGAGCTACAGTGACTGCTCACATGGTGTTTCATGGACCAGGCTTGCAGTTCTAGAGCACTAAATCTTTTTTCAATGCTGGTGTTCACAGCAAACCTGCTGCTCAGCACTGGGGTGACAAAGTAGCCCAGCAAGGAAGAGGTTACAACGACACAAAGTGCGTTGTAAATTCCCAGCAAAAGTCTTGGACTAACCACCAAAACCAGAGCTGACACTTCTTGGCATGGCTCCATGGTGCAATTTGTGCCTGGCTGCCCTCTCCCCTGTATCTCTTCCTTCCCCTCCCAGCAGCACGGAGTAGGTGCTGCCTAAAATCTAAGCTCAGAATCATTTCTCCTCTTTTTTTTCCCCAATAAATTCAGTCTCCAGAGAGTCTCGGGTGCCCAGGGACCTTTGAGGAGGTCCCTTCTCCAGGCACTCAAGCATTCAAATGCATTAAATGTATTGGAAGTGGGGAAGATTGTAAGCATGAGGATTTCGGCACAAGGATGGGTGTTTGCTCTGCTGTTCTCCAGCCTTCTTCTGCTGTCGTGAACAAACTGAGAAACCCTGCCCAGAGCCTGTGCCCACGAAGCAGAGTGCGTGTGTGCCTGTCCCTGACAGTCCCTGCAGGAATACCCTGAGAACCTGAGCTGGGCAGGGGGAGAGGCAGGTTGGAGGGTTACAGAGTTTTCTGGGTAGACTGACAATTACAGGAGTTTGGGGTTTGGATCTGTGTGATATGTCTGTGGTCTGAAGGCCAGGAACATACATGGGCAAGATGAAACAATAGTTCATAGAGAGTCTCTGTTATTTTTACTGTAATAGTGTAAAAGGTGTGGATGAAAGGACTGATATGAACCCAGCATTAGCTAGTTCCAACTGGTGAGTGGCAGGGGCAAAAAGAAAAAAAACACAGAAAAAGGTCAAAAATCTGTCTGCAGTGTATTAGGCCCCCTGTGCTGATGGGGCTCATGCACAGCTTGTATGGTAGAGCAGCACATGAGCAGTGCTGTGGCAGCACCACATCTGTCTGCCTTCGGTTCTGCTGCCTTAATCAATGACAGTCTCATCTGTGAATGCTCTGGGGAAAACTGGGTACAAACAAACCCCTCGTCGGGTTTCCATGAGAGGGAGGAGGCAGGACGGCCACCCCTGGCACTGACCCAGCTGACCCTGGACTGGTGGTCTCCACAGGGCTGTACTGAAATCCCAAGGAAGGGCACAGCCCCCTTGCCTGGCACCAGGTTTCTCCCAGGACACTCCCTTTACACACCACACATGGCACTGGCCCTGTCCAAACACGTGTCCATGCTGCTGAGTCCTGGAGAAAGCACCCCATATTTCCCCTCTTCCCATCCAAAATGCAGCTCGATTACTGGGGGTTGAATGTTAGCTCAGCACATAGCCTGGATAAGCAAGACACAAAGTGCCGTTTGCTCCTGGCTAATTAGAGCTATTGTATCAATTAGTCTGTGAAAGAATCAGTGCCCTGAGCTCCACAGAGCGAATCCCAGCCCAAAGAACAGTCTTGGCCAGGTGCTGGGACTCTGCTCCTGTGGGGCTCCCCCAGCCCCCCTGCCATGCTCTGCCTGCCCAACCCCACCAGCTCCTGCCTCGCTCTGCTGCTCTCGCCACCGTGGATGTCAGCAACTCATAAACAGCAGCGTGTCATCGTCCCCACCACAACCGTGACAAGCAGCTCCAGCCTGCTGGCCGGCAGGCACCACGGGCTCCCAGGGGCCTGGGGAGCTCTGCCTTCCGAACAGGCGCTGTGCCACCCTCTCTTCATGGGCACACATCTGCTGCTTCAAACCCATCATTGCCGAGCCCTGTGACTTTGTGATTTTACAGCGTGTCACAACGTTTGCTACATCCTTTTTTCCCCCCTTCACTTTTGTTCTCTCAAGCTCCTCAAGGCTAGATATTAGATGGGCTATTTGCTTAAGGAAATAAAAAAGGGCTTTCCAGCTCTCCTGTTCACAGACAAAAGGCTTTAAAGTACAAGCCAGAGGGTTTAGGAAGCAGCAGATAAAAGCAATTTTCCAATGGTTCTCTTAATAAAAACAGGGAGTTTTAGCTAAGCTTGTGATTGGTTTTGGATTTAACTCCTAACCTTAAAGTTGGATTTTGGATAAAACTCCTAACCTGAGCATGGGGATGCTGCATTCTTCTAGTGGGAAGGGTGAGTGTGTGCCCTGTCTGGTCCCCAGGACGGGGTGGGGGGAATGAGTGGCAGCAGCTGCACACCTCCAGAAGTCATTCAAAAGCTTTTGGAGATTTCCTGCACCGTGGGGCCTGATGAATTGCACCACTCTGGCACAGTGGTGCCAGAGCCCTGAGCAGGGGACAGGATGGGGAATTGGAGGATCCATGGAGAAATCAGAAACTGTGAAGGAGGGGAAAGGAAGATAACTGCATCCTGAACACACAGAGCTGATTTGTCCTGTGTGGCAGGGCTTGTTCTAGGCTGGAGTGGCTCCTCCTGGGCTGTTCACCCCATGGCTGGTGCAGGCAGCTCTGCCCCAGAGCTCCCAATGTGCTGCTATATGCTCCCTGGACTGCAGGAAAGTCCTTTTCCAGCTTTTCCTTACAAACTGGGATGATTTCTGGGATAGGACCTGGGGAGGTGGGGGGCACAGGCAGCTGTGCATCATCCTCCCAGCACACTGCCACCACTGGTGCCTGCAGACCTGTGTGGAATTGTGGAAGACAGCTTGTTCCATCGTGGAGCCTGGCTACAAAGAAATCCCTGCATTCCTGCCATTTTTTGCCATTTAAGGATTTCAAAAGGATAGCAAATACATCGGGAAACCACATGCCACAGCCACGCTCACCTCCCAGCGTCACAGATGGTGCCAGACCTGATGCCAGCCGTGTGAAGAGCCTCGGCATGGTGGTCTCCTGACAGATTTTCCTGCAGACACACTGCAGAATCAGGAGGCTGAGAGCAGCCGGATGGTCCCCACGTGGTCACATGCGTTGCTGGGGGACAGGGCTCAGAGCCCCTGGTGCAGAGATCCGGGTGCCGACTAGCGGGCATAAGGCAGGAATCACACACATGGAGGGACATCTGACTTGCTAGAGCTATCCAATTCCCTAAGGAGCTTTCAGGAGCAATAGTTACCCTGAAAGCCTCTGGTGCACCCCTCAGGAGGTGCCCCATCTCTTGTCCTCAGCCTCTGTGAGTGATGCTGTTTGTCTTGTAGGGCAGGGTGTGATGGTGGAGCTGGGGGTGCATGGTACATCAAACCTCAGGGTGCAGAAAGGGAGGGGGAATTGGATTCCTTGGCTTTGCAGGGGAGGAGGAGCAGAGGCTGTGAGTTGCCAGGAGAATCTTGCCTCCCTGGCTGTGAAGCTGCATCCCAGCACTGCCATGCCCTGGTGTGATGAGGAGGTTGGGGTGAAAGGAGGGACACACAGTGAGGTGATCACTGCAGGGTGTGAGTGCTGCCTGTGGAAGGGCAGAACTGGTGGGAAAAGGTGGCTGCAACCAGCAATAGGGGCAGCAGTGAAAAAACAAACTGCATGGAACAAAAAAAAAACAAAACAAAACAACCAAACAACCCCAACCCTTGGTGGCAGCCTGCCAGCTCAAGCTGGTTTCATAAGGACATTTCAGCCTAAAAATACACAAATACTCAGCCAAAAAAAGTCAAATCTTTCTGCGCCGAATCTGTCACCCACAGCCCTTCACAAGGCAGGAAGAAATTCCTGTTGGGTCTGTCAGTCGGTAATGAGAACAGATTATCCGGGGTTCAGGACTACAGTTCAGCAGGTTTCCTTGGGGGGATGCCCTGTGCTGTGTTTATAGATGGTGCTGGCTGCTCCTCCCCACTCAGCAAAATGTGAAAGAAGAGACCGTTTCCAAGTTCTTGCAGTGTCTCCTCCTCCAGGCAGTGTGAACTACCTCAGCTCCTACCCTTTTGGTGTGAGCTTTGCCAAAATGGGGACAGCCCTGATCTGATGAGCCCATTTAATTGTGTCTCATTAAATACCAATTTACTTAGTAACGATGTCAAGATTTTAATCCCAGGCTAAATACAACAGTTATGATGCAACACAGAATGAAAAAAGGCAGGGAGGTGGTAGGTACTGCCATGCCTTCCTCCTCAAGGAATGAACTACTTATGTACCTTCTCTGCTCCTCCTTGCAGGGCAGTCTGCATCTCCTGTGTCTCTTCAGAGCTGTACCCCAAAGGAGGGTGGGTCTGGTGGAGCTCTGCCTCTGCCCTGGGGTCTGAAAGGGGCCAAGTGGGATGGGCACTGTGACAAGATCCCATGTTTTATGATGAGGCTGTGTTATGCAGAGTCCTACAGACCTCTGGTTGTGAGTTTTCTGCCAAAGAAGCTCACTTCTCATGCTCTCCTGTCAGTGTTTGGTGGGATAGGAAGATGAGTATCACTTAACACCCACTGTCAAGATAGTCTGATGTGGTCTCCACTCTGCTTTGGGCCAACAGAGGCAGTCCCTGGAGAGTTTGTACCCAATTTTAGGGAAATTGGGTGTTCCACGTGGGTAAAGATTGAGGGGGAGATGGTGGAAAATATCAGCTGATTTAAAAAACAATGGCTTTCCTATTGTGCTCTTCCTCTGCCTCACACTCTGCCCTAGGTGAAGCCCTATAAAACAGCAATTCCTTAATTCATGAAGATAATAACAAAACCTAAGACCTCTACCAAACCCAAGCCCTGCTAGACTATAACAGGCTGAGGCTGATTGCCTGTGTCTCCCTCACCTCGTACTGACAAGAAACAGCCCCACTCCAGAGCCAGCACCAGCACCAGCAGCAGCACCAGCACCAGCACCAGCACCAGCAGACATTGCAGAGCTGCTCCTCTCTGGAAATAGATTTGCATCTCATCTGTGGAAATGGAGCAAGGTTGGTGATTCCAGTCAACCAGCTCTGGCCTTTATGGACTGTTTTGTTTTTCTTGTCGTAGGGGGAACTTGATTATTCAGAGCTGGTGGGCATATTTACTTACTGGGGTAAATTAAACCATAAATTCAGACAAATGTACCTACCTCTACACTTGTGATGTATTTTCCCTTTCTGCTTTATTGGGCTCCAAGACACAAAGGTGGATTGTTCAATAAACAGTGCAATGCAAGTCATCCCAATTAATTGGATTGTTCCATTTATGCTGCTACTGCCTCCAATTAAATGCAAGGGAGCACAAGTGACAAGCACGAGTAAGATGGGTGTGCAGAAAACCATATTCTAATGCAAAAGCTGTGATGAGAAAATGGAATCTACACACCTGATGGGAATATTAATGGAAAACCTTGACCTATAATTTTTCTTTCTTCAGTCTGAGCGTGCCAGAAACAATTGCAGCTCATTAAAATGGATCATGTCCTGACAGTCATGCATAATGACCAAGTCCCACAAGTCCCATGGTTTAAATGTTTGCCTTGCAAGGTAAATGTTTAGACCATGGGACTTGTGAGATGTGGACATTATCATAGAGCTGCATGGTCCTACATGACTAGACACAGGAAATTGCAGCAAACCTCGAAGACCCTTTCTCTCTTTTAAACCCAGTGTTATCAGAGAAAGAGAGAAGGGAAAAACAACAAATCTCAGAGTGCCAGGGTGAGTTGGACCTCTGGAGTTCAGTCCCATTCCCCCGTTCAAAGCAGGACCAACTTCAAAGTTAAATTCAGTTTGAAAGATAGCTCAGGTGGCTCAGTGTTGAACACTTCCAAGGATGGAGATTTTACATCCTCTCTGGGCAGTCTGTTCCAATGCTGCCTTGTTAGGGCTCAATCTGGAAGCCATTCACCACATCACAACAACATCTGGCTCTACTTTCTTAACAGCTTTTTTGATGCAAAGTGTGTGTTGGCATGTGGGATGCAGTAAGTATCAGTGGGGAAGGTGATAGTGTCGTGCAAAGACAATTCTTTTGCAAGAAAAATAGATCAGAAAACAGTCCCACACAAGATGGGGTGAGAAGGAATGCATTGCAGTATTTTATTCTGAGTCTGGTGCCGTTTTTCTGTAAGGCACTGCCAGACCAGTTCTTGAAGATGGAATAACCAAAACGTTGTCCAGTTTGGGTTTGGTATTTGGCACAGACTTGAGATGTCAGTGCTGTGGTTAGCTGTGGTAGAGCAACAAACACAATTGCATCTCTCTTTCTCCACTAGCAGTGAGGTCTGTATCCCTCTTCAGAGGCATCTCTCCCTCCCTTGGCTCCTGATGGAGGGAGCCAAAGTCAACAAGCTTCCTAGCCCTGACACCTCTGATATGTGTGAAGATGGATGGGTTGAATGCAGGCCTAAAATATTTTACATTTTCACGGTAGTTTCACAGCCCTGGCATTATCAAATGATCTTTCAAAGTACTTGGAAGCAGGAAGAGAAGAACTTGAGAGAGGTTCTGGCTTTTTTGTGTCTGTGTACTTGCAAACTGTCTCTGCCTACACATCTTGCAGGGCCTGTTCCTGTTTGGAGATGCACATGGAAAATCAGTGCTCGTGTGGATGCTCTGTCTGCTCCATTTCCCCCCTGAAGTTTGGAGGCTGAACAAAGCAGGTCTCCATCTCTGGGTGGTTAAGATCAGAGTTGCCCTACGTGCTGCACTCCACTGACCAGCCTAGTTAGGAACTCGAAGCTAGGAAACAAAAGACAATTTTAAAATCTGAACAAAAGTAGGAGATTAAGGAAACCAGCTGGAAACCTCTATTTTGCTGATTTTGAAAGCAAAATGTGGGTCACAGATGTGCTTCCACAGACAGAAACTGGCTGGAGAAGAAAAAGACATCAGCATTGCCCAGACTCTTTGATGATCAGAGGTAGATTTAGCTCCTAGGCATAGAGACAAGAAAGGAAGAGGAGACTAAGTAGGAATAAAAACATAATCAAGATATTAGGAATGTGGAACGCAACCCACCCGTAAATTTGCCTTAGGGAACGACGAAAAAATGCAGTAACAAAAAAAGATGAAACCAATTGCTACATCTTACTCTCTTCTCTTGTCTTGCCTTCCTTAGGGTTTTGCTTTTTCCAGTGCAAGACACAGGGGTCCATTACAGAACCTTCCCTCTTCCTCGATCATGTTTTTAATTTGCAAAAGTGCTGCTTTCTACTGCTCCTTTGCAGTAGCTACAAAGACCTTGCTAAAGACCAGCTGACTTTAGAGCCCAGAAGAAACAAAACTTTGCAGAAAATCCATACTGTCTGCATATATCAGAGGCTAGAAAGCAATGAGCTCTGGCCCATCTGGCTCCAGAAGGGAGCTAATACTCACTTCTTGTTTAGTCTAACACAAAAGATTAAACTTCTTTTCAGTGAAATTGATGACAGACTGGTAAGAGGCATGCTGCCGACCCTTGCAGACTGCTGGTTAGCCCGTGACTTGGTCTCCCAGGGGCTGCAACAGAAGGCCTGTTGTTCCAGCCATTAAAAAAACCCCTCAAGGTAAAGCACTGGAAGAGCAATTAAGGACAACAGCAGCACTGACTCAGAGAAGCCCAGGTGGTGGTTCCTTAGAAATAGCCAAGCAGCGGGGGGAGGTTCTGGAAAGCATTCAGGGCATTTGGTGGGTGGTTTCTGGGGTGAAGGGAAATGCCAGGAGCACTCCTGAAGGTCTCACCTGTGCTGGCCACAACACAACCTGGTCACTTGGTGCCTTCAGGTTTTGTGGCATGTGCTGAGCAGCCATGGAGCACAATCTCCAACTCCTGTAGGAAACTTCCCTCCTGCCAGCAAAATGCCAGTCCCTATGGCTTAACACCAAGGGAAGCCTGAAACAAAATGTTAGTGCAGCTCACTGCCTGTCACTGTTTTTCAGACTTTGGGGAACTTATAATTCAGTTCCTGTCTGGAATTTATTTTTCTCAGCCCTAATGAAAACACATTTTGTAGCTGTTAGTGTTTTAAATCGAGTATCAGTGTCAATAAAGACAAGCCTTTTCCCAGGGTGGGAAAAAATAAAACTGTCTTGAATCTTCCACTCATGCAAAAGTAAACAACCCCAAAGCATTGAAGAAGTAAATAAAATATAGGCCTCTTTTCACTGGGAGTCCACTGGGCATAAGTGCCAACTGAGCTCTCACTTGCACCACCATCTCCTGTGATGGCACCAGGGCCTAGAGGTGCAGCAGGATGTGTTATGGTGCCCTGCCAAGGGACAGCATTTCTGCTCCCAGTGGTGGAACCACCAGTGGCACCTAAATACCAGCAGAGTTGTAAGTGAGAAGGACTTTGTAATCTCCAGCTTCCCCATCCCACCTAGCCCTGAGAAAAAAGGTGTCCAGCCACAGCACAACTCACAGTGCAGCTAAGGAGAGAGGCAGCACAGCCCTCCTCCAGCAAGGAGGGTCATCCATCCTCATCTGGATGCAAGAGATTTTGTCAGAGACACCAGAATTCATTTGGCTGGGCTGCAACCCCAGATTGAAATTGCTGTGAATACTCCAGCACAGATCCTCTTCAGTTGATGCCTAGAAACTGCTTGTGGTTTCAGAGCACTTGCTGATGAATTGCCCAGCAGCTGGTCACACTGGAAAGGCTCTACTTATTATTTTCAACTGCTATCTTGCATGGAAGGAAAATCAAAATACATTCCTCAAGGTAATTGGCTCTAAAACAATTGAAGATTTTTCCACAAGGTTGTAATGCAATTAGGACTGGCATTTTAGATAATTTATATCTCTAAAGGTATGTTTATGCCATCATACCTTTATTTTGTGGGGGAAAAAAAGAAAGCAAAACAAAAAGCAAAAAGCTGATGGCAAGAGAAAGCTGATTTTGCTATTACAGACAATGAAATATAGATTAAACCATCATCCACCTAGTAGTGATCAAAAGGCAGCGGAATGCCAGGATCATCTCTGGGGTATGATCATGGTTGGGTAGGATGCTGTGACACCAACCACACATCTGCAGGTTTCCCATTCAGTTTTCAATCAATGCCAAATGGTGTGTCATCACTTGCCTTCTGCTGCAGCACCTCAAGAGCTGCCCTGCCAGCTTGGATGGGAGCAGCTGGTGCAGCTGGGAACACCAGGCCCACCACACAGAACAAAACCAGCAGCCACGCCAGCGCCCGGGTTGTGTGTTGATAGATATCCAGGAACACCCCAAGCAGAGATGCCAAACAATCCAAACATGCAATAACAACTCCAGAAGTGCATGAAACAGCTGGTGAGCTTGTTGATATGGGATATTGTGACAGCCAAAAGCATTGGCCAGCACCATTGGGAAGCATCTATTTCTCTGACTACCAAAAGGTCCAAGGGTACAGCTGGGGAAATGAATACTCTCTGCCTCTGTTCCTTATGTTTATACTCAACCACCTTTGGCTGACTCTTGCCCAAGACACACTCCAGAGCCAGGGGCATTTTGCTTGACTGCAACAGATGCTGTGATTGAAATTATGGGATGACAGCCTTTAGTCTCCTGGCCTAGGTGGAAGCAAATGAATTGGATTAATTACCATTACAAATGGGTCTGAACTGAAACTGGGGAGACAATGAACATCTCTTCAGAGCCACAGCAGCCATTTATGGGTGCATGTCCTGTCCTCATAACAGTATGAACCAAAGCCATGGATTCAGACAACCACTATTGAATGACATCTGGATGTGGTCCCTCATGGTAGAGAAGCCACTGACTGTATTATAAGAGTAACTGAATGCTCCAGGAATAGTAAAGATGTCCCTTACTCTTGGTTGTAACCCAACTGACCTATCAGTACACTGTACAACTATGGAAAGTACAGTGGGAAAGCAAAACAAACCCAAGAGCTGTACACTGTACAAAGCAGGTGATCACACCCTTCTGTTCTCAATCAGATAGACAAAGGAGCCATCTGCTGTGCCCACAGGTTGATCTGCCTATATCTGATAGATCCATGTTTGCAAAAACCTACCTTGAGACCTTTGGGAGCAGTTTAGGAACCCGGCCTTGGGGTCACAGACTTGACCCCAGACTGGTCAAGAGGGGACATGAATGTCCTGCCTGATCCTTTATGCTTTGCACCGGCCTGTGACACAACACACATTCCACACTGTAAGCAGAGACACATTCAGTTCCACTGCTATGAAGTCACTCACTTCAGTTAAAACTTTAACAAAACCAAATGCAGCTTAACATGAAAGAATATGGTCAGGAATACTCACTATTGGGCTGAGTCGTTAAGTTGATATTCCCGGGACCGGTTGAAGCATTCTTGGATCCCAGAGTCTGCCCAGAGCCTCATCATAGCTGACAGCAGCTCTGGAGAGAAGGGCTCTGTGTCCTCCATCCGACTGACGACATCGCAGACCATCTTGGCATCAGCCTGCAGAGGAAAGAAACAAGAGGTCACATAGATGCTCAAGGCAGAATTTAGAGCCAGAGATTTCAGAAACAGTTCACCAAACCATCAGGAGTAAAGAGGCTGTGTTTCTCAAGAAAGGGTGTTAGCATCCACACTGTGTGATCCAGCTGAAAGGACAAAAGGAGGATGGAGGAAGGAAATCACAAGAAGAAGATTGTGCAATCCACCTCATATCAACAAGTATTTCTATTCAGCAGACAAAGCAGTCTGCACTGCACATGTGTGGAATTTCATAAGAACAGAAAGAAATTCATACATGTACAAGGATATTTAAAATTGTTAGCAAAAATGCCTGCTTTAACTGAGTCTGGAACCTTGCTGAAGTGGGAGCCTTGTATCAGAAAGAACAGCAGAAAGACTCCAGAAACAATTTTTTCCAGATGCTGGTTTATTGCTTTTCCTGGATTCTTGTTCTTTGCTATGAGCCCCTGCTATGAGGGCTAATTCATGTTAATGCAGACCACCTTGGCTGGCTGTGGTGCTCTGTGACTCAGAGGGAGAGGAATCTCCCACGGTTACAGAGCATGGCGGTGAGGGCAGGGCCAGCTGGCCATTGTCAGATGGAGTCTTTTTTGGTGAGAAAAATGAGATTCACTGGGACAGCAGCTTTTCCTGGAGGATAGTGCTCTGACACAACTTGGGTCCAGAAGATGTCTCAGATTTAGGATGAGAATGTCTAGACAGCCCTGGAATAGCTGAGTTCAGCCCTCCTGTAACAGTCCACAGTGGCTGATGCTTCACTCGTTTGTGAAACAGGACACTCGAATTCATGAACCCCTCTTCTTGCTTTGCAAGAAGTAAATGTCCCACAGCATCCACAGACTCCTGAAATCCTTGGGATGTTGACTAATCTGGAGAGGTTTTTTTCATTGCTTTGAAAATGTCTCATTTTTCTACCAGCTGAAACAAACCCAACTATTATTACCATAAATAATTGGAAAAGAGGAGTCCTTGTTTCTTGTGTGCATGCAGCAAACTTGTGAAGACAACCTTCTTGTTTTACTACCTTGTCTCTTGTCTGCTAGACTGAGCCCATTCTTGGCCGAATGCAGGTGGAAATCTTTGCTTTCCAGGGTGTTTGATCTAAGCCAGGAAGTGCAGACCAGAAACACAAATCTCGAGAGGGGAGTGCAGGATCTGCCCATGCTTTCCTGGGTACAATTAAAAGTGCCATCATTCAGGAGCACCACAATAACCTTACTGTATGGATGGGAATGACAAGTGTATGACAGGGTCTGCATGGTCAAGATCAAAACTCTGTAGCCTCTTTGTTGAGCATTGAAACTGTGGAAAAATTGCAGGGCACCAAACCAAAAGCACTGGAGACTGAAGCTGATGGAGATTTCAGTGCTCAATGAAAGAGCATCAGGTGCCCCGAACATCCAGCCTTTATGGGCTGAAAAAGTCTCAGTACTGTATGTCTCAGTACTGTATCCCATAAAACTTAATGGGGTGGACTCAATGATTTTAAGGCTTTAAGAACATAAAATCTTTCTCACAGAGCACTTAACTTCATATTTTAGTGCCCAGGAATCCTCCCAGCTCTCTGCACAGACTTTACTCATTTTGGAGAAAAAGTATTGGTGACTCACACCTCAAAGCCAAGACAAACGAAGAACCTTGAAGAGTTCAGTTAATTTCAAAAGCTTGTTTTCTGCCCCGGAGTGCTTTGTGAGCTGAGTGAATATTCATAAATCATCCGTATGGTTTGCCTGCCCTGCTGGAGCTGCAATTCTGCTCTTTTCACAGACTCTAAATAACATAAAACCTGCTAATGGCTGCAGTCTGCCTTGGCCCCATTATTTGTGCATGGGTGATGCAGGAAAAGCATTCGTGCTTCCAGTCGGGTAGAAGGATGTCTTTCTATATTATCTTGACTGCTGGAGGGGGTTATAGGTATAAGTCATAGATCTGTCCATCTGTCTACGATGGCAAAGCACATTTGAAGCTCTCCAGCTGTCATGGGCATGGTCTGGGTTTCTTCCGAGTTTTGTGGATTTAACTGTAGCCTGTTTTTTGTAAATCATCATATTTTCTGTGCTGGGAAATAGCTGTGTCACCTTTTCAACTACTGAGACTTGTGGCAGTTCTCCATGAGTAAGACTCAACACAAGGGGGTTTTGAGCAGAAGACAGAGATGAACAGCAGTGACAAGACAGAATGGGAGTGACCAGGTACAGACATTTCTGGCTGTGGTTATCTGTGAGTCTACTGGGCTAGAAGTGGGGCTGAGCACATAGGGCAGGGATTATTTTGGTACATGATCCTCTGCAGTCACTGGAGGGCCCTTTTGGGGACAGGAGAGGCTGTCCTCCCACAGCATGGACACCTGCCTGCAGGGCAGACTGAGAGTCAGCAGGCTGAAACCGGGGAAGAACTTGAAGGAAAGTTTATTGCTTCTGCTGAACAATAATGAAAATATTCCAGACTTAAGTTTTACTTTGCAGAGTGAACCACTGAACTCCTGGTTTTATAGATCCAGAAAAAGCAGGTGAAATGAGTACTTTTAAAAATACCTCTTCCCTCTGCCAAGGTTGAAGTCCCTCTGTCAAGGAGCATGCGGCCATCCAGGAGTTCAGGCATTTGTTAGATGATTTAACGAGCAATTAAGGATCCAAGAAGAGAAGATCCCCCTTTCTTTTCTCACTCTCCGGGCTGTGTCTCAAGCTGGGAATGACATTAAAATCTCCAACTCCCCCTGGGCCCAGCAGGTAGATTTTTAAATACTGCCTGATTGACTTTTCCCTGCCTGCCTCCCCCGGGTCTGCTGCTCCTGCTTTTCCCGAGGTGAGAGGAGCCGAGCCTCCCGCCACGCTCCGCTTCAGCACTGCAGCCAGCAATTAAAGCAAAACAAACCAGGCCAACCAGCCCCCCACTCCTCTGCCTTGCAGTTCCCATCCGACAGGGCTGTCGTTAATGAACATCACCCTGGTATTTCAGCTACCTCGGGAGCTAAAAATAGGCAGTGCTTGGCCCCTGGGATTGCTGGAAGGAGCTACAAAATGGTGCAGGGCTCATTCCACCGCTGCTGCCTCTGCCTTTCCCAGCTGCTCTGTCTCCCGTCTCCTCATAAGAAGACATCTGGGAGGGGGATAAGAGGTCAGGCTGGTCTCCCTCATGCTGGTTCTTATCCAGCACGAGCACCCCAGCCTATCTCTGCAGCATTCCCACACTGTCACTCCCCAATGGGTTGCATTTTCCGCAGCAGGTGAAACCCTAACACCTGAGCTGAATGCCTTTGGGCTGGTCATCATGGAGAGTGGGATTTGTCACTTTGTGTCATTCCTGAATGCTGATTCCATCCACCTACAGCAGGAGAATTAAAGCTGGCTGGGCATGGCCTGGGGAGACAGCTGAGCTTAGAGATCCTGGTACTGTGAATTTATACATCCAAGCTTAGACATCAAGCCAAGAGACCAAGTAACTCTTTGCTAAAGAACAAACCTCCAGTCTGGTTGGGGAATGGAGAGGGCTCTGTAAGGCTATGGCAGGGTCTGAAATCCAGAGGCATATGTGAACAAGAAGCTTGTAAACACAGTGGGAAATTGGCATGTGTCATTCCTAACCCCAGGTTGTGGGTTTCGGTATAAATCCAGTTCAAAAGGGGATCTGTTCTCTCCCTAACCTGGACATCACTGCAGTTATTTAATTGTCTCCCATATGTCACTGTCACCAAGCTCACAGCCTGTGCTCAGCATACAAACTTGTGACTTCACTTGCAACAGTCACACAGGCCAATTAATGTTTCCTGGCTGGAAGGGAGAGGGGCCCCTCCCTGCAGTCTGACACTACTGGCAGCTGCGTTTGTCTCTGCTAGCAGGTTATTTTCCATCACACGGATACAGACCACCTCTAATTACTTGCTTCTCTCCACCACCCATAAGTGGTGCCCACGAAGATACCAGCAGAGCTGCACTATGAAGGAACCCGCAAAGCTGCTGCTGCCCTGCCTGCTGTAGAGTCACACTGGAGTAGGACCCAGGTCCTCATCTTTGACTATCCCAGGGCAAATCCTGGCTCTGATCCTTTGAAGTTGCCTGGACACTGACTAGGAGATTTCTTTAATTTTTTTCCCCCCAAAAGGAATAGTTTTCTGGAAGGGGAAATTTAAGGAAGAGGCAAAACCTTGTGTGAAGCTGTGTGGTACAAATCTTCTAAACCCTACAGAGCTGTGCAGTGTTACAGTCACTGGAGATATGAGCTGGTGTGCCACACTGCACTGTCCTTTCCTTTTGGTGAACTAAATCCCAGTAAACATCAAATTTTTTTGCTGTTATTTACTCTGATTAATGATACTTGTCACTTAGCCTGTCTCAAAGGTTAACCCAGGGGCAATTTCCTCTGGTGGCTGGTTGTACCAGGAGCTGCTTCTCAGAACATTTCAGAAAATCCATGCAGTGGGGGAAAAGATAAGCACTGCAGTTTGGCTGCTGGTATGAGGCAAATCAGCACAGTACCAGTCATCAGCAAGCAATCTTGTGAAAATAGTCGTGGCCATCATGAGTCATGAACCTGAGGGAAGTTAAACTGATGTCTTGAGACCATCCAGCATCCAAAAAGAATGTCCTTGGAAGGGAATCCTTGTGGAGCACCTAGATCCTGACCTCAGGCACAGCAGTATGTGCTTCTGCTACTCCAGTGAGAAATAATGTCCTGTAACTTCATGACAGAACATCTCATAAACTGAAAATCTCCCTCTTCTCCTTAGTGTGTCCCAGAAATATGGAGCCCACTTCCCAGTCAAAGTGTGGTTGCATTAGAGCAAAAGCCAGTGATTTTCACAGCATTTCAGGCTGAAGAAATCCTGGAAACAAAGTATGGCTGGTGAATATGCCTTTTCCAGACACATCCAGGGCCCATCTCCAAGTCCTTAGAAGTTTTTGTAGACACTGAATAAATAGCTACATGTATGACTCTCCCCCTCACTCTCCCTCTCTTTCTCACACATCTGTGTTTCAGAGCTGACCTCTCAATCTGTGGAAGTCTGTCTGGCATTAAGCAGCTGCTGTGCATCGTGGGAGAGACAACTTTTCTCCTGCACCCTTCCATCTACCCTCAGAACATTTAATTGAGGCCTCCCACCTCGGCTTGGCATTTGGCTTGCTGAGAGATCCTGGAAGGCACTGAGCAGGTAAAAATCTATCCAGTAGCTTATTAATATCTATCGCTTTGGAGATTACCTTGAGGTGGGCACCCAAACTTCCCCTCTTCACTCTTGTTAGCTAGAAGTGGAAATGTGAAACTCTGGACACAGATCCCAGTGCTCTGGGAAAGGAGTTTACACAAAAGCTCAGTGTAGTGCTCTCTAGCAGTTTGTATCACACAACAAAGCTAAGCCTAAAAAGATAAGTTAGAGATGGCTGGCTTTCCACAGAGCCACAGTAGCCATCTACCCTAGTGTAAACCTCTCACAAATAGGCTGGCTGACTTGGATACAATGCTGAAGGGCTGCTGTCTGTCTGGGAGCAGATTCTTCTCTACAGAAAACACAACCTGACAGCCACAGTGGCATCCAGATCTCGTGAGCTCGTGCTGCCCGGCTGGCAATTAGTACAGCCCTGCTTTTTACATCCTTCTGGAGCCAAGATGGCACCACCACCTCTGACTCTCTTGGCCAAACAGTTCTGTGTGTCTGGGAAGTGGTCTAGGATCTCTAGCCTGAAACCTTGTTACAGCTGGTTTTTTTTTCTGTCTGCTGCTTCCTGTTTGAGGAGATATTGAGCAGGATTGATATTACAGATTATTATGTTTCTTACAGCAGGCCAACTGCTCTGTGTTCAGTACTACCTTCATTCCCATTCTATATGATACTGCAGTTGATCAAATAAAATTTGCCTGCCCTTATGTGGGTATAACCTTCTTTTCCCCTCCTGCAACACATATAAAATAATATTCCTGGTTTGCTTGGACTGATGGCAATCCAGAGATTGGATAATGCATGGACTAGACTAAGCTCTTGGGCTGCCAGCTGGACATCACCATAGTAAGAATTCCTATAGCTTCACATCCTGTAGAAAATACTGGTTCATTCACTCTTGGGGGAAAACCCCATGACCCAACAACACAGAACTCAACCTGCAAGGACAAGTAATTTCCTGAATTTGCTTTTTTCTAGGAAATGCAGGGTCCTCCCCTCTTCTTGAGGAGCTCAGAGAAGCTCCAGAGCTGGGCGAGACAAACGCGGTGGGTAGCTGACCTGATTTTTCCAAGCAGGGATGGGAAAGCCAGAAAGCATGTGTTAAATGGTCTTAAAATAGGTCCTGACCCATTAGCTGCAAAGGCAGGAGAGAAAACAGCACTCTGTCTGTCCCAGTCCCCTCTATTTCAATAAGAGGGCATCCCCAAGAGACCAAGAGTCAGTGCATGCTCCACCAGCATTGCTCCAAGAACAGGATGCTTTAGTGGGTCCTCTGCCCTACAAGCACTGAGCAAAGGGGCTGGATACACGACCTGAAAGCCCAAACATCATCCCTTGCTGAGGACTTTCAGGCCATGCAGGCACAGACAGCACTGCCCACCAGGGAGGGGATGAGAGAGAGAGAGTCACAGATGGGGGACATTAGCCGCATGGCTTCATGCTCCGCAGGGAAGTGCTCTGCCGCAGTGCTGAGGAGCAGGCTGGAAACATGTAAAGATGAGAGAGCAAAATCCTTGCAGCTTACTGCCCTCTCCTCCCCCTAATATCCTCTGCTGCGTAGAAGTCCATAAAATGGAACAGCACTCGAGTATTTGTGCTGCAGTAAACGGCAGGGAAATGCCTGAGATGCCACAGTGAGAACACAGGTGGAGAAGCTGCATTGGCTCCTGGCATTTGTAAAATAAATGACTATTTTCCATTCATTGCAACGCCTGAGGATGAACAGGGTGGGAGTGTGGTGATTCTCTGGGTATGGGTTTGGGAATTCCTGAGGGGTTTAGCCTGTACATCTTCCACTCTTCAAATGTCTTTAAGATTTTCCACACCAACATCTCTCTGGGCAACTGTGTTAAGAGCAGCAGGGCAGAGGGGACACAGTTTAATTCGAAGTTTTCCCACCACAAAGGGGGAAAAGAAGCTTTGTCTTTGGAACAGAAAGGGAAACCAGCTTTTATGCTGGGTGCATTCCCAGGAGAAAGATTTTTTTAACATCTCTGGCTAAATGCCACTTGTATATGATGGCTTATAGGGCAGTGCCTTCCTGCTGGGAAGTCGTGCAGTGCTGGAACCTAGTAATTAGTTTAATGCTCAGAGCTTGATGCTGAACGGTGGGTGCTAATCTCCACTCTACAATTAATCTCACAGATTTATCTGATGAAGGACTAAGCCTGTGGGTTACATTCATCTGTCCCTGAAGTAAGAGATGGTGTTTCAAACAGAAACAGCCCTGTTTCATTTTATGGTCCTTTTTTACTTGGTGATCTCTGTTGAAGATACATACCTGAAGGAAAATCCCTCCCTTCACCCCAATACTGTTAAATTTCATTTCCCCATTGCCTCTTTTCTTCTCATAGTCCATAATTTTGCCTATGACTTCTTACTGCTACAATCTTTGTTTAGCTTCTTTCCCTCTTAATTTTCAGGTGACTGTGAACCCTTCTATGCAGGGAGGACCAGAGGTGGGAGTAGAGGAGCATTTGGCTGAGGTTCTGCTGTGAGTGGAAGCTGCATCTGATGTGGCTGAAGTTGACCAGTGACTCGTCAAGGAGTCTGTAGCTGCTTAAAAGGAGCCTCAGAGTTCAGAGCAGATGAAAGCCAAATTTTTAGTTAAATCTCCCCTGTGCTGCTGTATTTGCAGCAAAATCAAGACTTGGGTGCTTGTAACAGGCTTGGAGGAGTTCTTCCTTTGATCAGCAGGGATTACAGAGACTAACCTCCAGCAAGTTCCTCCTTACCCCAGCTGAGGCACGTCACACACTAAGAGATTTGCTCATGCATTGTTTCAGGTTGCTGGAGAGAAAAAATGTCCTATATTTTCCTTACAAGAGCATCAAGAAAGTTCCCCAACCCTTTGGTAAGGGGAGGGTGGGAGAGAAAGAAGAGAGAAAGGGAAAGAAGAGGGAGTGGAACGAACCTGTTGGGTTGATTTGGAGCATTGCTGTTCCAGGGGAAGCTGTTCTTGGGGATATTAAGAGGAACTTTATTTTTATTAACTGCTCTTTTCAGATAAAATGGATAAATGGGACCTCAGGTGCATCATTACATGACAGGATGGTTCATAAGATAAGTGGCTGGTAGAGAACTACCTTTCTAACAGCTTAACAAGGGTAGGCAGGAATAGGCTGGGAGGCTGGAAGAAATCTTTGATGCTGTTGTGTATATTTATTATTTATTCTTCTGACACAAAAATAGCATCAAAGAATATCAAAACCAAAAAAGCCCATAAACTGCTGTCACTGGATTAGTCCTACATCTCTGTAACCATGGCATCATGTAGTAACGACAAGGAAAATCAACAACAATGGGAAAAAAGCACCCAGCATTTATGACGCTTGTGAGGGTGAGGCAGACTCCCTTGCCCTGGTGAGGATGCACCAGAAGGGATAAGAAAATTTGGGAGCATCTTGCTAGCCTGGGCATCTGTGCAGCTCAGCTACGGTGGAAAATGCCACAAAACAATGGATTTGCTCCCTTGTGTGTAAGCCTGTGTGATACAAATAGAGGATAGAGGGTGAATCTCCCCTAAAACCCTTTGCTGCCACTACAGGTCACCTCATACCCCACAGAACAGTGGGGATGGCACCAGGGCTTGCCTGTAGCCAAGAATGGAAATGGCTGCACCATCTCAGCACCATGGCTGAGGCTCTCTGTCATTGTGACCTGCTGGTGCTCATCTCTGGGGGTGTGGCATTGCCAGTCCTCACCCTTTGTCTCTCAGATTCATCCTATTGAAGGTGCATTCCTTCCTTCCCCTCTGTGCTCCCTCTCTCTTTGTGCCACTCTCCCTGGGTCTGCGAGTCCTGCAGCTGCTGCAGTGGGAAGCCCTCTCTGGTGGCTGTACAGAGCAGAGGACTGTGCTGACATGAGTAGCAAGGCATGAGCTTAATACTGTCCTGAGTATTTCTTGGAAAATTATATATATTCACTTTTTTTTTCTGGAATACTTTGGCTGGACTGGAAATATTTCAAGTACCAAACAGGGATTAGGGAGCTTCTTTTAATCTGCTTTTGTTTTGTTTCTTTTTTTACATCTTTGAAAAAAAAAGGAGTAAAAGCCTACTCCAAAATGTCCTCTACGGAGGAATTGGGATTTGGCAGTGTCATGCAGCGATGCCAGTGGATAATGGGATGTGGTAACAGTACAGCCTGACTGCCTCCCAAAGCCCCTTTGCAGAAGAGGTCAGGCTTCTCCCACAGACATATTTGGTGCAGAAGTAACCAGCATTCTCCAGCCATCCAGCTGGGAGCAAAGCTCAGGATTGGGGTCTGTTTGTGCTGCCCTGGACTTGCCCAGCAGCACAGAGTAAAATTGCCAATAAAATCTTGGAGCAGAGATTTTCACAGCTGCCTAATGGGTCTAGAAATCTGATTTCTTCTAAAATAAGCAGCCCAAGCCCGTAGTCACCATGTCCATCTCAGCAGCAGAGTGCACACTGGATCCCTCCATGGCACAGCCAGTTAGATGGAAAGTGAGAAACCCTAAGGAATCCAAATTCTGTGATTCCTAACTCCTCCCCTTCCTGGTTACTTTGGCTTTTTCTCTCCTGGCAAGCTTCTCTCCCTAGCACTACTGCAGCTCTGCCTGCCTGCAGCCATCCCAGCTCCAGGAACAGCCTTGCCTGTGCAGCACTCTCTGGAGATGCCATTTCTCTTGCAGGCGTTCAGCCCATGGTGCATCGCAAAAAAATATCCCCAGTGGAATGAACGATGCCAGTAAGACTCTTGCCTTCCCTCCACCTCCCAGGGCTACTTTCTGCCTTGGCTACGAGCCTGCTGCATCTTTGTGTGGTTAATAAAAATAACCTAAAAGTACTCGGGAGCAGACAGAGCAATCCCAGAGACTCCAAACATCTAAGGGGCTTTGTTTCCAAGGCAACATCTTGTCTCCTAGCTGCGAAAGGCCACGGGAATGAAGGCAGCCTATGGAAAATGAATAGCTAAATGACAACAACAACAAAAAAAATCTGCTGAGGAGCGTTCCAGAGAGGGAGGGGTGTTCGTAGGGGGGCCAGGAAAGAGCGAAGCTAAACAAGCCAGGAGTAGCTGCACAGAGCATGCAAAAGGACAGGGTGCAATTTATCTCATGAGAAGCTCAGTCCTGCCCCCATTGAAATGCAGAGCACCACTTCCACATACTTAATGGGAGCAGGGGAGCTTGCACAAATCAGCTATTCTTTTCTTTCCCCCCTTTTTTAAGCTACAGTGTTTGAAGATTGGAGCTAGTTAAAAATAATCTATTGTCCAAGGCAGAGATTTCCCCGGTCCCAGGAGCTCCCCAGCCAGGGCTGCAGCTCACTATTGATTTTGGCCACCCCAGTTTCCCACTGCCAGAGCTGCCTTCTCCCTCCACAGCCCAGGGCAGTGAGGCAGGCAGGAGGTGCCAGAGTACCAGAGCATGCCTCCAGCTCTTGCAGGAAAGAAACATGTTTTCATCCATTTTCCCAAGGTTTCCAGAGCCGTGCAGTGTGTTAATATCTGTGTGCAGTCCAAGCTGTAGTCAGTTCTTTCACTATGGCTGCAAGGATGACTTTGCTCTTGCAGCCTTTTGAGCCAAGTGCCCGGACAGCAGACTTGGAGCTTCAGGCATGGGCAAAGCACAGACCCCTGTGCCCCCCATGTCCCAGCCATGAGCCGTCTGACACCACCTTCCTTTGATGAGGGCAGGCAGGCAGGCAGGCAAGTCTGGGACTCCACCACATGGTGCATCTATTGTGTAAGTGACTGCTGCAGTCAAATGCCCCGGGGATCATTGATGGGATTGATATCAGACAGGGAGGCTGGCTGAGATGCCTGCCTGCAGAGGCACTGCTCCTGTCCTTCCTCTCCCTCCTCTCTCATGGGAATGCTTAAAAGCTGGGCATCATGATGCCAAGTGAGCTGGCAGAGCTTTTCCTCTGTGTCCCAGGAGGTGGCACGGATGCCCTGGGAACATGGCAGGCATTGGGTCAGGAACTCTCCAAGCTGGCTCTCAGCTCCTCAGCAGCACAACTTACACGGAGCTCCACCATGCCTGAAGTGGGCTCCTGACACAGCAAGGGGAGGAGAAGGGGGCCTGGGCATTTCCCTGGGGTGGCCAGGAGGGATTAGAGGACATTAGGGTGTGTTGAGACTGGTCTCTGCCCTGGACTGGAGTCAGCCTTGGGCTCAAGCTCTCCCTCTCCTTTCCTCAGAGACTCTTTGGGATGATGAACAACTCAGCCATTGATGTCCTGCCTGATGTTAAAACATTTTATTTAACTAATGTTTTTTCTTTGTACCTTCTCTCAATCGATACCATGTGAGCAAGAGGTTCCCAGAGGGAAAGCTGATGGGAAATGCTCACCTCACACTTTTTTTTCACACCCTTTGCTGTGGGCAGAGCCAACCTATCCACATGGATGGATGGATGACTGCTATTTATTATTCATCTTGTTATGTGCAGCAGAGCCTCTGTCTGAGCAACTTTCAAGATTATGAGGTTTGCTTCTCACTCCTCCTCCTTGAAATGGTTTTAAATTAAAGTTAACTTCAGGGAATTCCTCCAAAATTGCCCTGGAGAAGCAAGGCTTGAATTTGGTCCCTAAAGCTCTGCCCAGAGCTGGAGGGCTGCCATGGGAAGCCTGCCTGCAGGGAAATACAGCTGGCCTGTCTGCTGTCACCACTGCTCCTGATGGGCAGTGCTGGTGTGTCACCCTCGCTGACTCCTGGGGAGCAGCTGGGTACATGCAGTGCAGGCCCAGGAGGCACAGGCTGCTGGAAAAGTGGGGGACAACCAGTCTGACCAGTCATTCTGTCCCCCTTCTTCCTAGGGGACATTCAGTGGGGAAAAACCCAGGCAAAAGGGAGGTCCTGGGGCTCGAGGATGGACCAGTAGGAATGAGACTCGACTTAAGAAAGGGGAGGGCATGGGACTTGGATGTTTGTATCAAAACCACCACAGTCATTTTACCTTCTTGCAAGTACCCACTGAGAGTATTGTGCACTTAATAATTTTCTATCCTAAACTCCTTTGCTGTGTTCTTGGATCACCTTCCACTGCCATAACTTTCATCCCTACATGGCTGAACTTCACTTCGACATGAGATGATTCTTACAGATCACTTTGTGTTTTCACTTGCAAATACTCTTGGACCACTTTCAAGGCACTCACCCCCATTTAACCATGACATAAATTGTGTGGTACTCTCTGTACAACTGGCTGTCAAAATAGTTCAAAATATTAATACAGGAGTTGGGATTTTCCAGGGTACTTGGTATTGACCTGACCTGATTCACACTGGGCTTGACTGTAAATTGTTAGCAACAGGGAACAATGAATGTTCCTGAAAATCCCATCTCTTGGACATAATGATAGAGAAAATAGACTTTGCAGGATACATTATTATTGGCTTGTTAAAAATTCTCACCTAGATGTCTTTAAAAATGCATCTGCTCAGGTCGTTAATAGCATTTGCATGGACAGTCTTCTCATTATGCCTGAATGAATAAAATGTATTGATTTATGCTATAATAAATTTAGAGAATTAGTTAGAGCTAAAATACAGCCAGCTGGGTGGCTGTATTATACTTCTTTGGAGTATTTGCTGGCAAATGTCTCATGTTTTGGTTTTTGCAGAGGGGACAATATGCCTGTTACCCTTGGTCCTAACATGACCAGGTGATAAGCATCTGTTGAGCAGTCAGAGCACTCCAACCCCCTCCTAAAAACCTGCCTGCCCCTTCTGCTTCAGGTGGCTTAGCTCACTGACTTGGGCTCGACAGACACACACACACTCAGGCTGGCTTCCAGATTCTCAAGGATAGACAATACACACTTACATCTCTTCCACAGATAAAAACTGTCAAGCTTTCAACTTGCCTTTGAGCTGATATCTTCAGACTAATAGGTCAAGCTGGAAATGTGTTTCCAACCCATGTCTGCCTACCAGAAGCAAGCTCTCCTTAGCTCCTTGCGACCACAGCACTCGGTAACGAGGCCATTGATGGAGCAGTGGTATGTTCTTTTGTCCCTGCCAAAACCCTGCTCCCTCCTATTCAACTCAACAAGATGTGAAGCCCTGCTGCTGCCAAGTGTCTTTTCAGCTGCCAAAGGAAAAGAAGCTAATCAAACGAGGAAAAGAGCCCAAGTACTAGGCTCCATTCCCAGCTCAAAGCCCGTGGATACAATACCCACCAGCTGGACCGGTCGGCTCCAAGCAGCTCCTGTTCTGCCCATCCTGGGGTGAGAGCTGTGAGCTCTGCTGCTCCTGGTCCACATTACTGCTGCCTCAGTTAGCCTGTGCTGGAAAGCTGCTGCATTGATCCCTCTCAAGGTACACCACAGCCTGTACTTATTAGTCCTTTATTTTAAAAAAAATTCTGTTCTACAATGCCAGCTTTCTATCTCTCCCCTCCTTATTTCCCACACAAGGAGAAAAGCCTCATGCTGTGCCTTTCATGTCCCTTGGCCTGTCAGTGGACAGCACCTTTGAAGTTATCTTTTTGGCCTCTGTTTCAAACTCTGCAACTCAGACATTTTTTCTGTAAAGGATGGGAGACTGTTGGTTTTCAGTATCAATATTTGGAACAGTGTATGGGTAGTTCTCCTATGGCATTGCTCAGTCAGTGCTCACAGAACTGGCTGGGCAGTGGCTGTCAGCCACCACTGCTGTGTTGGTTCTGCTGCTGCTCCACATTGAGTTACACCAGATGAGGATGGGGTTTGTTTTTGGCCACATCCTGATCTGCTTCTCCACAACATTCTTCCATCTCTTCATTTTTAGCACCGACATTAAGTATTTAGAGCATAAAATGACTAATTTGCCTCTGCAGCCGCTATGTTTTGAGGCCATTTGGGAATCGCTGAAGTTATTTGCTACCTACAGCCCAGTGAGTTTCATAAAGGGATCATATGTTTCCACACTAGTTCTCCCTTCCAACTGCTTATTTACCATGGAGCCACTACTGTGACAATGACTGGGGGGCAGCCTCTGCTGAGATTAAACGTAGAGGTTGTTGAACAGCCTGCTTACCACGCACAACAGTTTAGGATGGGAGGTGAAAATGCTGCTTTGCCAAATGAGTAACACCAAGTTATCTGTTTCAGCTGGAGCTGCTCCAGTGCTTTTGGCATTTCTAGAGCTGATGGACACCGCAAAGAATATTTAAAGAGACAAAAAGTAATCTGCACGCTTTGGAGGTTGGCCACAGTGTCGTTGTAAATGCTTCTCTGCTCTTGTAAAAAATGCCACAGGCTCTTCAAAGGTCATGGGTGCTCAGCTGCTCGGAGTCACATCTCTCCTGCCAACATGGGGCCCCTACATTAAAGGGAGAAGCAGGCCAGCTCTGAGGTGGAGAAGGATGCAGTATACCCAGCAGCCCTGCATCCCTCCTCTGACAGTCTCCTCCCTCACTGGAAAGCCTGCCTGAGCAATCAGTCCTTGGGTGCACTGATCCTGGCTTGGCTGGAGGAGGGGGCAGCCTTAGCACTGCCATTCCAAACCATCCCAGGCTGGTGATGTCACTGACACAGTGCTCATGACACAGAGAACAGTGCCATGGGGCTGAGCTGGTGAGCAGCACAGTGCTCCCCAAACCCAGACACAGAAAATACACACAGGGCTGGTCAGTGTCAGCAATGGTGCTGGTGCCATATCACAGAGGGGTCAGCAAAGCCACTCCTGATGGACCTTTGACTGCTCATGCTGAACCCTGTCTCATGGCTACCCTGTATGTCACTCATACGCTGCACTGAGGTGCTGGGTCTTTGACAATCTGGCCCTGCCATGATGGGAAGGTGGCACAGGAGCTTTCCAGCACCTCTGCTCCCAGCCTCACCATGGGAAGTGAAGTTGGGAACATGGCACTTGTGGGCCCATGCTCCCTTCCATCACAGCCCATGATCTTCACACTGTAGACAGGCCCTCGTCACCTGTGTTTTGGCTCACTCTTTTCCTTTAGCTTCAGGAAAACCTCTTCTGCTCTCTGGCTGGGCTGGGATAGGCAAGGTCTAGCTGCATCTGTAGTTAATGCCTGCTGAGGGCTCAAGACATGAGCCTGTAGCCTTTCTCTAGAGGCTTAGCTGAAGGGGTCATGGTCTACAGCAGCAAATATTTTGTCAACCTAGTTTCTGTTTATTGTCATGGATGTGGTGAGTCTTGCCTTCAACACTCACCTGTGAGCTCTGCATGTTGCTGGATTAGGGATAACAAACTCCTAAGAAACAGTGTTTTGCAAGGAACATCCTTCTGAGCTGCAGTGTCAGGTGCTGGTGCCCTTCTCTGTCTGACATCTGTGCCCTGGACACAGCTTTGCTTGCTCCATGGGAGTGCTGTCTCCTCACCTTTGGCCATGCTACCTTCACTTACCCATCCAAAATCAAACCAGAGTTTGTGTGATGTGGTATCTTACCTGCTTTCACTGCACTCCAGCAAGTTTTCTTTTTCTTCATTTCTATGAGAAGCTGTACAAAGCCTGCTCCAGCTTTAGGGCCTTGTCAAACAAGTGAGTAACATCCATGCAAGACCTATCCCACCAAACTTCCCATCCAACTGCTCCAGGGCAGCCTGATGGACTCATAACCTCACAAGCTTTTCCATTTTAATGTGAATGGTCCTCATCCCCCACCTGGGGTAAGGAATTTTCTGTATTCGTAAATATTTCCCTGCTACTGTGAAGAGGCTGCTTTTCCCATTCTTTGTATCAGATGAAGATAGCTGTTCTGCCAGCTCACCATGTAAATTTAATAGCATTCCAAAACCCCTGTCCTACATAAATATGAATGTATTTCATCCAAGAGGAACCTGTTATTGAAGGAGGTGCATTGCTAAATCATTCAGAAGGTTATTGTTTGAAGTACTTGCAGTCAACAGTGTCTTGGCGATTACAGCTCAGAAAGGGAGGGAGGGTAGAAGAAAAGAATGAGTGGAGATCATGGAAACCTTTTTCAATGAGGGAGCTTATGTACCAAGATCATCAAGGTATAAGCAGGGCATTGACAACCAGCAGGTCTGGCCCCAGGAGGATGGGCCAGCTGCAAGCAGCTCTACAAATTATTCACTGGCAATTGCTTTCTTGCTGCTGCCCTGACTTATTTACACTCCAAAAGATTTCTGAAGTGTGTTTATTTAAGAAAGATAAATCCAGAGGCTCTGGAAGGGGAGAGGAGCTTTCCAAAGGAATCAGGCCCTGGCACGACACAATTCATTTCACTCATTAACCCCTCCTCACAAGGAACACACTAAGTGCTTATGCATTATGCATCATCAGGAAATTCTGATTTGATGGAGACTGAAGGTTAAAAGGCATTTCTGTGCTTTTCCTTGCTCCTTATTGTCATGCTGAAAGATGGAGAGATATCATGGAGATGGGGAAAACTGGGGGAGTGAGAGCCCCTGTACCCTGACACTGAGTACCACAGTGCAGATGGGAATTCAAACATTTCCACCCTCTTTAGTAAATTCCCTACTTTCTCTGAACAGTTTTGTGTCATCAGTACACAAACCCACCCAAATCCTCACCTTTAGCCCTGTTAAGAAACATAGTTCTGGATACTGCAAGAACTTGGAGAAGGAACAAGATCCAAACAGAGACCTTGTTCAGGCACTGCACCTTCCTGAGTTTGTAAACCAGCAGCTGGCAGACCTCAGAGTTTCTAAGCTGATTTCAGTAATTTAATTGATGATGCAACTGTAGATATCTACATCTCTGTCCTTTACTTTTTACTGATTAATCTGTTCCTCAAGCAAATGTTTAAAATTAATTTGCTTTTTCACAACTGCAAGTTGCGAGTGTTGTCTTTAAAGATGTCAGTCCAATCTTGTGGAGGGCACGTGTTTATCTGCCCATAACAAGCTGGGTGTATATCACAGGTAGCTGTAAGGGATAAAAGCCTTTATACCCTGCAAAAGTGTCCTTTGGGAGCATGGGCCTACAAACAGGAACTCCCACTAGCATTTTGGAGACATCCATCATGGCCATCGTTCTCCTGGTTCTGGTGCAAGGCATCCAAGACTGATGCCTGGAGCAGCCCAGGTCTCTTCAGTTACCATGGGATGACAATGCCATATCATTTTGCTGTTGATCCAGCTCTAGATAAAAAGTGGTTATTTTCTTGTTGCTTTGCTTCTCCAAGTGATGCTGTTCAGCCCTTTCTAACAGCAAAGGTTAGGACCCCATCTCATTTTTACTTAGGTTCAGGTGCATGGATAATTCATATGAAGTGTTCACTCCCAGTGCTGCTGCTGGAAAGGCACCTTTGACACCACTAGCTTGGCCCCACTCTGGTGCTTGAACAGCATGTTCTTGTTTTTATGATGAGTGAAAGAAGTCTTTCAGAGTTCTGCTGAAAGTTCTGCTGAGCTGCTCAGGGTTCAGAATTTTGTTTTCTGGCAAGGGGCTTTCACAGTCAGATACTTCTCATGCATTGCAACAGGATGAAGCTATTAAAAATACAATTTAATTTTGGTCTCTCTGCTGATCAGTCCAGTGGGAATTCTCACTTATTCAAACTTTAATGTTTTCCTTGTAAATTTCAGTAAAATCAGTAATTGGTCTGATAATTGAATTTTCAGATCATGTGTCAAAGGAATAATGGCATGCATGGGATACGTCTGCCTCTGGAAGCCCAAACATCTGAAATGGAAAATTCTGCAGAATTTAGATAAAGATTTGAATATACTGCTGTGGAGCTAAGAATAGACCACATTATTTATATCGTCAAAGGAAGCGGCAAAAATCACAGAGATCTTCAGAGACTAAAGATGCTCTGACAGTTGTGCACAGGAATTGTGCTCATGGAGCTGACACGGAAAGTTACTGACGTCTCAGCACAGGCACACTGCTCCCAGAGGGCCTCACGGACCAGGCAGCATTTCATGCAGAAGGGAAAAGCCAGGCTTTTCCCTCCTGGAAGACTCAGGGTATCTTCCAAGTACCTAGGGAGAGAGTGAGGAGTAACATGCCCATGGCAGAGATGCCTTGTGCCCCACCAGGTGTATGTCCCCTGCACTGAATTCCCTGTGTGCTGCATTGTGTCTCATGTTCTGATGGAGAGACTGATTTCAGAGATTCATTAGTGTTTTCCTATTGAGTTATTCTTGAGGTCCATTTCTTAGTAGGAGCCAATTTCTGACTAGATTGGAGAATAAATGAAACAGCTAGTGAGAAAAATTCAAAACATCCTTTCAATTAAAAATAAAATAAAATATAGGCTTCATAGCCATAACAGAAGCCTGCATTTCTCTGAAGTTCACATACTTTAAGAATTGTGCCCCTCTCTCCTGGGACCATGACGGCAACACTCAGTTTTTCCTGTACTTCAGAGGCTTTCAGGCTTGGAAGCATTTCCAGAAGTACAATAAATGCCTGCTTTCAGCCCTTGTTTAATCATTCTTTATTTTCTCCCAAGCATGTTTCTTGTCTCTTCACTGACACTTTCCACCTTCTCCTCTACTTCACTATCTCCCAAATTCAAGGTGACCATCTTCAACCCTGAAAAAGATATAGATGGAGAGGTCCTGTTTCCTCTCTCTCCCAGTTTGTGCCTGCAGTGGCTTTGGTGAAATTGCTTCTGTTCACATTAACATACAGGAGAGGAGAATGGGAGCTCGTGACCCCACTCCTGCTGTGTCTGTGTAATCCCCTCTTCCATCAAACCAAGGCTACAGGGATGTGTGAGATGAAGGTTGGAGCGTGCCCATCCGCAGGGGTAGGAGACAGATGCTGGGTGGGAAGCATGGCTGCAGTCCGCTCTGAGAGGCTCAGGTGCCAGATGAAAGATCTGCTCTCCTGGGAGGAACAGGCAGTGCCAAGCACATGCTGCATCCAGGACTCTCCCCTGCAGAGGATGGGAGCAGAGGCTGTTCTCACACTGCCTACGTGGGTGCCGCCAGCCTCTTCAAGGAACTGCAGTCAACACTTGCAAAGAAGGTGATCACTCATCGCTCTCGTCAGTTTAGGTGTGGAGGGAGAGATGATGTTCACACTAATTCAGACTTAATTTTTTTCTTTTTTTTTTTTTTTACATGAGATGTCTCATATGGCTTTGCCAATCCTGTGTCCATCAGAGCCAGCTGGATGCTGGCATTTCTCCTCAGTGCCATGACAAGAACTTACATTGTTTTTTGCAAAACCAATGTGCCAACAGATTTTGGCAGGTGTTTCTCCCCATTAGGTTCTCCCCAGTATCAGGTTCTCTCACTTCAGCAGTATCAAATGTTTGCACTGAAGTAATGGCAAAATATCCTCTTGTGTATTTTTCCTTAAATTTTAATTTTCCTCTCACTTCCATTTATCAGCTAAGCATTGGTATTGCTCTATAGCAAAAATTAAGGTATTCAAACTGTTCTGCTCAGCTTTTCAGTGTCAAATATTCCAGCAGAACCATCTTCCCTGAAAATGGTTGGTTTTGAAAAATCTACATTTTTAGACAGAAAATTACTTCCAAGGAAATAAATAAAATTGGATAGAGTACATGTGCTGGCATTAGCTCAGCTCCTTCCATCTCAGGGAAGTGGAGTTGTTTTAAAATTCAATCACTTGGATGTGCAGGAAAAAATGGCTCTGATTTGTTTTGATGATTAAAATGTCCAAAAATATCAGTTTCCTGTCCATCATTCAGAGCGTGTTTATATCAGACAGTAAGATGAAGGAAGGTTTATCCTTGAACAGTAACAGAAGACCAAGAGACCCAGCTGCCAGGGCCACTGCTGGCCTTAGTGGTCATTTCCACACTACAACCAACCACCGTGTCAAGGTTAAAGGCTTACAGAGTTGTGAACACATTCATCTGCAGACACAGAAATCTGTAGGTAATTCCTTATTCATAGCTCCTGCTGCTGTAAAGACCAGGAATTCTGTGCTAACTGATCCATCAGGCAGGTTTTGCTGACAGCATTAAAGTAGCAAAAGTGCTGTGACTCTGATGGTGAGCACCCCCAAGTAGCACTGTGTGGTTTTGCTGTGGGGATAGGAAGCAATCCCTGGCTTCATCCTTCAGCATTACATCGATGATGTTACCTACATGTTACTGGGAAGAAAACATGGTCCATCTACTACATTTCAAGTGTGAGATGGGCAAAGAGAAGGGGCTCTGTAGGGGTTTAACAGCATCCTCAAAGGGTGACAGCCAAGCTGTAAGGCAGGAGAGCTCTTGGGTTGCTCAGGTTCCCTGGTCACTGCTGGTACCAGGCATTGTGGGAGGAAAAGAAAGGGTGGTTCTGTAGCTCTGAGATACACAAGGGGTGACTGTGAGATCAACAGCCCCTTCTTCTGAAAGGTGCTGATGAAAATCTATCCTGTGAGGAAATTTCAAAAGATAGGTAAAGCTATGGAGAAGTAGGTGGTTTGCAAGCAATGACGAAGAAGTGGTGGAGGGAAAGGGTGCTCTCAACAGCAAATTACTTTCCAGAGTCATATGTATATGATCACACTCTGGGCAGCACCAGGGATGTGTCTTTATCCAGAGCCAGCTCTTCCCCCATGCAGCTCACACAGCAACCATTCTTTTCCAAGAAAATGTCAGGGGAACATACTGCTGTGATGGCCTAAGTTGCATTCATTCCTCATGCATTCCTGGGGAGCCTGGTAGAGATAAGCCCTCCTAAGTTAGTGGGCAGCACATACACAGCAGAGCACTGCTGCATTTCCATGGGGCACACACAGCCAGGCTCGGTGGGTGCCACGCAAACACACCTCACATGAAGCCAAAGCACTGAACCCACCTTCCAGAACCCTGCAGGCCCACTGAAGGAATAGCAGTGGGACAGGCAGATGAACAAGTGTTAACAAACTGACAGATGTTTCCAGTAGCAGCAAGCTGGACAGAGAGGTGTGGGATACAGGAATCGTGTCTGCGGGTGAGCCCACATCAGAGTCAGGTAGGCTGGGGAGCTGGGGAGCAGACTCTGTGCTCAAAACCAGTACCAACTACAGCAAGTCTCAGCCTAAAGATGGTCTGTCAAACATTTTGGGCCCAGCCTGTGGAGAAATTTTTTGTCAGGTGATTACACAGACAGTACTTCTCATCAGGTAATGATGGTTAGCAGAGCCATATAAATGGAGAGACTGCTGTACCAAAGGGGGTCTTGCTCTGAGGGGCTGAGGAATGCAGGATTCTGAAGGGCTGAGCAGATGCAAGGAAAGCACCTCTCTGTTGTTGTCTGGGTTAAGTCAAGGGCTCTATACACTGAGGAGGATACATCATGTTCAAATGTAGCAATTAGAGCTTCTGTTAGAAAATCCATACTCTTCTTTAAGGGACTTCTGACAAGCAATAACATGAGATTAGCAGAGTACAGAGGGGCTCTGAAGCTCCTGACAGCAGAGTTATCCTCTTTAAGATGAAGCTGTTGATAGGGAACCAAGTTAAGAGTTGGCAAGATACAGCTGATATCTTCTCTTTCCCTTCACTTTCATCCTTCTCTTCTAACCCTTTTAGCTTCTAACTGCATGCAACAGATGCTTTAAAATACTCACCTTTCTAATCTGGAGATGAAAAAATTCCTATTTTTAAGGGTTACCCAAGCTATCTGCCCCATGCCAATTCTGCATGGAACCTGACTGCTCCCCTCCAGCCACCTGTTTGTCTGCAGGCAGCTTTGTGTCCTCTGAGCACAGGAGGACCCAACTCATGGCTTTGAGACTAAATATCTAAGTTTTAGACATTTTTCTTTGAGAGAGAAATAAGGTCAATTACCTTCACAATAAAGCCTTTTCTAGGCTCTGGCTCAACTGCTTGGGCGTTGCAGCAATGTAGGAGGAACTTCTGGTTTTAGGGCTCCTGCAACTGAGAGCAGTAGTCAGGAGCTCAGCCACGGAGGAGAGGGAAACCCAAGAAGTGTGAAATCTAAGCCCTCATACTGCTTTTTTACAAGTTCCTAAAGAAGTGGAAAATAGCAAATTGTACCATAAACTTGGAAGTTTGACCCTTGGGAACTCCTCTGACTTTGACTTCTAAACACCTTTTTCACCTCTTTGTAGCTTGTTTTTGCTCTTAATCATATTATTCAGATCCTGCTTTGTGTATGTGCTATTTCCCTGCTCACCTTCTGGAAATGTGAAGCTGGCTTGCCACCCTAAAGCTGTTAAGCAACCCACTGGTCCAGCCACAAAACCTTTCCATCAGGCAATCCTGTGGTGGCCAGTGTGCCAATGGTAAGTGCCACAGGGAGTGTGCAGGAACAGCAGATTTCAATCTGTTGCATCCTAACTTCAGGCATTGTACAGTCTGAAAGCCCTCTTTACTCACTTAAGCTTAATTGCACAAACCATAAAATCTTCCACCCTTGTTTAGTGGCAGCTCTGGACTGATCCAAACCCTAAGTGCTTCCCAGCCCTTCCAGTGATACACAAGACAGTGGATTTGGATTTAGGTATTGGAAGTTCCCAGCTGGCAAAACACAAAAGCTTGTAACTTTTAAAATCTAGTAGGCTGCTCTCCTTTGATACCTGCTTATGAAGGATGTGAGGCTTTTTACTGGTTGGTACTGAGTCACTGGGATGCAGAACTTGGGCTGAAACACTGGGAAAGTTCACAGCTCCAAACTGACCTGACCCCTATAACTTTGGATGCCTGTGTAAGCACTACGTGAAATGTAACTTTAAGGTCAGGTTCAAAACCTTAAGATTCCAGCACTGTGAGAAATAACTTGAAAGAGTTTGGAGGAGTAACTTGCAAGAGTTTAGAGGACTAATAGGAAGTAGAGACTTAGCTAAAAAACACCCAGCATCTCTGAAGGCAGGAGAATCTCAGGATGTGGCAACTGAATGGGCAAATATTGCAACAGCTTGAGATACTCAGAGATTTTCCCACCCACTACCAGGCAGATGAGGTTGGAAACATCAGCAGTGACCCTGTAGATCACCAAAATGGAGTGTTCTGTGAGAGACCACTTACAGGGACAGAAATCCCTGAAGTGCTTCAAACCTCATTTCAAGTTCCCAAAGTAGTACAGCAAAGGCAAAAGGGAGTGATAAAATTGAGAGATGTGGAGGACAAAAGACAGAAAGAAGGATACAAACCCAAGACAAATAAATATTAAATACTGTCTCACTTCTGAGTTTTCTTCAGTGTACAGAGCATACTCTGCTGGACTTTTTCTTTCCCTGCCAGCCTGGCATAAGCCCAAATTAAAACTAAAGCACACTTTTCACAATACAGGCTTTTTCCCTGGATCTCATCCTGTTACTGGTATTGGACATGGGTAGATAATAAAATCAAGAAAGTAAGAACTAGAGTGAAGCTTGGAGTAAAGATTAGGAAAGCAAAGGTTATGGGAGGTGGGAATGGTCACTGGATACTTGGACAGCTTGACATGATTGACCCCATAGAGAAAAAACCTAGAAGAGAGGCCAGAGGGTGTTGAGAGAGAAGAAATAGCAACGGAGATTTATTGTCTCCTTGCACACATGCACAGCATTAGGTGAAAACACAGAAAGTGAGATTGCATACCTCACTATTGGTTACGGGTCAGGCTGTCACCTCATGTTAAATCATCTTACTCAACAAACAAAATCCTCGCTGGGTAACTTTTCCCCAAATGCTCAATTTTGCTTCTATCAATTTTTCCTACAACAGTAACTTTCTGCTTGAGGAAAAGCTGATGTTTATGATTATACTCCCAAATGCCAAAGTTCCCCAAGAATCAAAACAGACCCGTGATTACCTGACAAGTATACTATTTTAAAATCTCTTGGTTAGGCAAAAGTATACGTAAATAGCAGTCAGCTTGGTGTCATTATCCCAAATACAAAAAACATTTGGGGACCTCTTTTATGTGCTGAATATTTCATTCAGTCCTGCAGTGCAGTGACTCCCTAAACCTTCTCAAGCTGAGCTCCGCTTTTGAGGCTCTAATTTGCTGTTGCCATGACATTGTTAATGTCTGAATTGCTTTTCTTAACCATTTTTTTCCCTGTTTTTCAATCTCTTGCAGAGGCATTCTGAAATAGTGGGCATGAGCTGATCTTGTGGAGCAGCCTGTGTGTCCTCTAAAATAACCGAAGAATGTTCATTTTTACAAGCTTTTTGGCTGATAAAGTCCTGATGGATGGATAATTACAATCCTGACGGATCATAGCTTTTTAATTGCAGAAACCACAATGAACATATCTGACCTAATTGAGATCATTTTGGCTTTGGTCAGGGAGGGGAGAAGGGTGGGGGGCTATTTCATCTCTGTTTTTTCTTAAATAATGATAATCAGAAAAAATGTTATTAAAAAGAAGAAACATCCTTGTTCTCTTATGCTTAATTTGGCTTCCAGAGTGAGTAGAACATAGAGGATAACATTAAGTTCCTCAGCAGTGAGTTTATCAACATACTTGCTTTCCAGATCCAAATGAGAAGGGTGAAATCTCTGTCAAGGTCAACCTTTACTTGCTCAGGAACATTTTTTGCAAGACATGTACTTCCTTTATTGGGTAATACCTTCCAATTGCTGGGCTTCTCAATGATACAGCAGCATTTGCTGTCCAGGGTTTAAAGAGGATGGTTTTGGTTGTTCTGAAGAATAGGTCAGCTCAGCTCAGCCCCCCTAGGCTTTGAATCTTCCCTGTCTCTGATCAGCCGATCTGGATATGCTCATCCCTTTGAGACCCAGACAGCAGCAGACCCTCTGATTCCACGTGTAACAGCAGCCACCCCAGACTGGCAAATACCCCTCTGCCAGGGAGGGTGAGGAGATGGAGCCCAGGCTGTCTGTCTCTGCTGCTTTTTTGAGGGGCAGATCTCAAGAGTCTTCTGAGCCTAAAGCTGAAGTGACACAGCTGAGGTCACCTGCTGTCAGCTCCTCCCAGCAAATGCATCCAGTACTAGTCCCAGTTCCTGTCCCAGCACAAGCCTGAGATAGACTCCAAAGAGAAAAAAGTGGAAAAGGGAGAGACAGTCCTCTGTCATCAGTATTTTGCCTTTGAGGTATGTCTCTGATTACCAAGGCTAGAGAAGTGGGAAATGTTTAATGAGGGTCCAAACTTTAAAAAAGTACCAACCTTGACAGAATGAACAGCATATTCTTAGTAACATAATTTAGTTTTAGGTGGTCCTGTGAGGAGCAGGATGTTGGATGTGGTGAGCATTATGAGTGCCTTCCAGCTGATACTCTGTGATTCTCTGATCCTCTAAAAGCACTATTAGAATTGTAGATGAAACTTTAGCAACTGTCACGACAGAGAAGACAGGCAGGAGGGCGATGGCAGTGCCTGGAGAGCTGTCCTTAGCTGTCAGATGTGGACCCTGCCAGCTCCCAGGAAGGGGCTGATACTGGGACATACTGGGACACTGGCAGATCCCATGCCCATGAGCTGGGCTGTACTGTAACACAGTGGCATGTGCATGATGCCTCTTAATGCCACTGGTTTAAATTCTGACATATCAAGCAGAGATCCAAACCAGTTGCTCCCAAATGTTCACTGTAACAGGAGAGATGGTGTTTCCTTAATGCTCTGGCCAGATGTAGTTGGTGTCTTTTCAGTTTTCTTTCTTCTGGCTGGCTCTAACCTGGGTAATTTCTTGAGCAAAGACTCCTCTTTCACTAGGGCTTACTCAAGTCAGTGATAAAACTCCTATTCAATGAAAGAAGAACGGGTCCACAAATGTTTTTTGGGGCCATACAGAGTGCAAACCACTACTCAAAACCTAATAATCCCGTAATGGCTCTAAATATTTTCGTGCTTCAGTCTCAGTTTTTATAGGTTCATCTGAAAATAAATACTGCTCTTAGAACGCACTGACAGTGACATCTGAGTATTTCTAGGAACCTACACTTTAAAAATGTCTGCCCACCACTGAAAGGAACACAGATCGACATTTCAGATAACAAACAAATGCCTTTGATTTTCTCTGTGTGCCAAGGAACACTGATATTGTCTCTGTCTCCTGGGCATTCCTCAATGTGCCTCATTAGAACGTTATGAAATGTTGCTCTATTTGTTCTGTTGTAAAAAACCAAAACAAGCCCTGGAGCCAGATTGACTCCAAGGGAGCTGGATGTGCTCAGGCTGAGGATTGGCCCTGTGCATGGGGATGCTTGTGCCTGGCATGGCTGGGGCAGGGAGGGCTGGGAGAAGAGGGGGCAAAGGGAGAGACACTCCTTTGGTACCTTCCTGCTGTTTTCTTCCAAAAGCTCAGCTAAGGAAAGCCCTAACATGGAGCTGCTGTTCTTAAATGTAGAAGCTTGACAAGACAAATTTTGCTGTGTTAACACACATCTGCAGGATTTCAAAGGTTTCAGTTTCTAAGAAAGAGGTAGAGGCAAAGGCAGACAAAAAGCTGTTTTAGAAATGGTTGTTTTTCTGAAGTTGGAACTCTTAAGTTAAATAGCTGAGAACATCTGAAAATATCACAAGGATTCTACAGTCTTACTGTGTTTTTTCACTTGAGGAATACCAGGAAAAAGCACTTGGTTGTTTGGGGTTTTTTTGGTTGTTGTTTGTTTGTTTGTTTTTTGGTTTTTTTTCCCTTTTAATAAACACTTGCAAAGAACAAACCAGAGATCCAAGGTTAAAACATGCATGGAAAAACTTTCTATAGCTAATTTTGCCACTGCATTTAACAAGTCTTTGATGTTCACACCTACTAAGGAGTTTCCTAATGATCCAAAGTGGTTATCAGATCTGCACAGACAGGGTAAAGAGTCCTACAGTCACTTACAATACATAGAGAATCAGCCCACACCTCTTCTGATATTCCACATATCAGAGTGTTAAAGGGGAATGTCTAATCTTGCCCTGTGCTGATCCCGTCATGTTTGCTTAACTACATTAGTCCAGTTACTCCCAAGATCTTTCCCTCTACTATGAATAATCTTGAAACTCAAGTGGTAAAGGCCCATTTCCATTTTTAGAGATTTAAATGTCAGCCACAAACTTAGATGTAGATTGGTCTGGAGATCTACCAAATATGGACTCCTCAAAATTCAGTCCCTTCAGAAAGGTCAGAAGTGACTTGGATTGCAAAATCTCCTCTAGCCTGGCAACCTTGCTCTGAGTTGCCATGCTTTGGACTAAGTGAGTCCTGTCTTTGGACAGAGCTTCAACAGCATCTTTTAATCCTGGTATTTCAGATGTCATGATGAGATGTTGCCATGTGGACTCACATCAGCTTTATGTAAAAATCAAAGTGGTGCATAATTGCTGGCTTCAAACCTTTGAAGAGTTTGCCCTGTATGATACAGTTAATACAAAACTTGAAAATACTGTGATGGAACAAATTAGAGTGGCGTGAAATAGGATTGTAGTTACAACATCTAATTAGAAAGCCCAGTGAATTATACACTTTTTATTCTATGTAAGCTGGTTATAAATAGACCAACAAAAAGCAAGATAGACCAACAAAAAGTTGCTTCTTGAAACCTGCAATGCAAAAGAGTATTATAGGATCAGCTCCTTCACTAAAAACCAGAGCACTTTATGAACTTCCTGGCTCAAACCTTGGATAGCTGACTCCCAGGATGGCAAAGATTAGTTTCTCTGGTTCCACATGCCCAAATTAAGTATTTCAGCTTATGTTTTCTTCTGGGTAGAGACTAAGGGGTCGTTGACAACATTTTAAAAGTTTTTGCTTGAATATGAACTGCTTTCATTGAGGAATCATCTCTCAACCTACTGCACCTGTACCAGCCTAGCAGATGTAGAGGCTTGTTGATACAGAGGGTTCCTGGACCTGATGCTCTGTTCATAATGAGTATGGCTCTATTACCTGTTTGAGGACTTTCTCTCTGGAGCACTTGGATATGGTGGTGGCAGCAGAACCTTACTGTGTAGGCTGCTGACTTTGCACAGCCTGCAAAAGTATCTGCCTTCCTCCATCTACACATTAAGATAGAAATGGCTTTGCTGAGGCAGGTGTCTCAAAGCTGGCTGGCTCCAGCATCCCTGGACTGATTTGTGAAGAAGGCAGGATGGCTGCTTTGGAGATGATGGCAATGTGCAGACCCAAAAGAACTATCCCCTTCCCCTGTGGTACTGTGTGTTTGCTACAGGACTTCTATTCCTGAATGAATGCCCAGGGATTCCCTGTGCTGCCATCTCAGTGTCCTGGCATCATTTCTGTGAGACACACCAATTCTGCTTGACATTTAATAAACCGATTTGGTTTTCAGTTTTTTTCTTAGTTGCCAATAAAATGCCTTATTGCCAGCACAGCAGAAGGACATCCATAAAAGCATGAAAAAAGCAGGGTTGGATTACCCCTAGCCTTGTCTGCCTATTCTGTGCAGAGTGGCTGTCAATCTGTATGTGTGTTCTGCCAGGACTGTGGGGCACTTTGGTTTTGACTTGGTATGAGAGAGAGAAAACATACAGGTAGGCCTGCCGGTGTTTCTTTCCTGACATCTCACTTTAGAGGGTGGAAAACGAAGCCCAACTCCAGATAAACAACCTTGGGCAGTGTGTATGGAACAAAAGGCTTCTGGCTTCTGCTTGTGCTTTCAAAGGGGTGCTGACCAGCAGGTCTGTGCTCAGGGTGTGTTGGCAGTGAGGACATCAGCGTTGCCCTCTCTCCGCAGAGGGGCACTGCAGCATTTTGAAGCCCAGGGATGAAGGCTTGGTGGTGAGGATGGTCCACGTGAGCCATCTCCCCTCTTGGGTTGCTCCCTGCCATGCTGTGTGTTGTATCTGCAGAGGCAGAGCCTGCTCTTGGAGCCAAGCCATTCCCAGCGATAACGGATGGGACAGCTTTAGTCCTGTTTATTTCAGCCTGTCCCAGCCAAAAGCTCAACTTGTGGATGAAAGGAATAGCTATTCACAGAGCTAGCAGAGTACATGCAGATCTGACCTTTGGAACAACCTTTTGCAGTTACAGAGACGTTACGTTTATCACTCCACTACTTGCTATTCTATGTAGCATTCAGCTAAAATCTACTGCTCCTTTCTTTCCTGTAAGAGCTACAAGAAACCATCTAAGGATCTTTGCTGGTGGTCCTGCACATGAAATTTGATCTCATTTCCTTCCACACATCAAGCCCTTTATTTCTGACTGCTCCTAGCATATATCCATTCAGATTTAGGTGCTGGTCACTGCTTCAGCTGCCCTGGATTTACAGCTGTAATTTTCTGTGTCTGCACGAAGATGCTGGCAGTTCAGTTGTTTCAGTTGTTTCACACAACTTCGTGATGTCTGGTTCCCGCCTAGAACTATGGTAACCTTCAAGTCTCTGTGGCTCTGTAAGAATTTAATCTCTCAGTGCTACCACCTTTATCACAGGCATTAATGGGCACTTTTCATTAGCAGTCTCCCTTTCCAAGCCAACTGAGAGGAAAAAGAAATGAAGTTAGTGTCTCCCTGTGGCATGCCTAGGCTTGGGTTGCCAGTTGCAGAGGATACTTGAGCAAAGCTCACCTGAATCCTGACACTTGCCTTGAGAGGAAGCAGTGATACCTACCCCAAAGGAGAGGAGCTGCCTGGTTCAGCAAGAAAGACCAGAGTGAAGCCAGCATTGCCTCTGCTCACCTGATGAGGCCCCACTCTTTAGCCCATAGATGATCACTCCTTTCCAGAAACAGTCGAGAGAAGAATGCAGTTCAGTGCTGATGGGGAAGATTAGGGACGAATTGGAAACTGCCCTGGCACTATTAAACCTCCTTTGTGGTTTGAGTGTAGAAATAGAAGATGCTCAAAACTTGGTCCGCAACAACATAAAGATCATCTGATTCAAAAGCTCAGCCCTGCAGAGCCTTACATACTGCTACAAATAGTCCTAGAGCCTTCCCCGAGGTTCTGTTCTTGAAGAGAAAGTTGAGGAAATAAGGATTTTTGCCTACTCACTGGTCACAAGACCTGCCTGAACTTGGCTCACAATTCACTGTAATGCTGAATATGGTCTTTTCAGCCTTGGTATGACTTTTGCCTCTGGAGCAAATTAAATAAAGAAGGCTGCAACAGCAGCATGCACACCCCAACTGCAGACAGCAGATTTAACCTTGTGCCATTTCCTGGGCGAAGGATCTCACGAGTGGAAGTGAGCGTGGGAAGACTCAAAAGCCACAGCAGCTATGAGATGCAGAACTTGAACTCGCTAACAAAAGGTGTCCATCTTGGTGGGAGATGCCTGCAATGTGCAGGAGTAAGACAAAAACCTACTTAAAACCCAGGAACTGAAATGAGGACAGCACAGATATCACCAGTTAGAAATGTGCCATGGCAGGGGAGCTTTGCAAGCTAAAGCTTATAGAACAAATAACAGCAGTTACAAAGAATAAAAGCTGGAAGAAAAATGGCTGTGAGACCTTTGGCTAAGGTGCTGGTGAGGTGGTGAGGAAAAACTAGCCTAAAATTCCCCTGTCTTTGGCATCCACAGTGTCACATCGCACCTCCAGATAGGCTGTGTTGCAAACCTGCCCTGCAGAAAAGAAAAAAATTCCACAAATGTGATGACATGGAAGGGAGAAACAGAAGTGAGACCTGCTCCTCACTTGGAAGAAGTGAATTTGTAACTTTACAGAACTAAGTCAGACTCACTGGATGGTGGCTACTGGTACGTCTTTCTTCTCAGAAAAAAAAAATCTTTTATTGCCTGTAATATCATCTACCAGCACTAAAAGGTCTCACAATTTAAAATAAAAGAGTAAAATTTGCAAGCCAAACACTTTCTTGGACTCAGAAAACTCTGCTTCTCTGGCATTGCCTCCTTTTGCTTGGCTTTGATGGCACGGACAGAGACACAGGTGGGAGCAGGGCGGAGCTGTGATCCAAAGGGAGCGGGCATGGCTGTGTGCCTCTCCTGGGCAATGAGGCTTTTCCTCTGGAGCACAGCAGATGCTGGCTGCTAGAAGGGAGCAGGATGGGACCCTTTTTCCTTCCCAAACATGTAAAGTGTTATTTTGGAGATGTAATTCTGCTTGTATTACTGGATGCTCCTTTTCCTCTGTGCAGTACAGCCTCCTCCCATCCCTACTGGTAAAACCTCATCAAACCAGAAGCAATTTCTCTGGAGGACAGTCTTGCTCCAGTTTTACTGTCAGACTAACTATGGAGTAACTGGTTGTATTCAACAAATGACCATACAACCCGAATAGCCAACTGAACATCTGTAAGGTGTATTCAGCATGTAAGATTGCCTTAATACCCCCCTTCACATGAAGGAACAAACATCTGCTGAGGAAGGTTCCAAATACAGAAAGGTGGGTGACAACCACGTAGCTACCCTGAGCATTTACTGTAGGATTGCTCCTGTGTGTCACTTGAGTCTCCATTCCCATGATCTCAGTGTAAATCAAGAGTAATTCCCCTCTAATCGAAGCGGTTAATCTAGTCTTAAACCAATCTGTAGGCAAATGAGGACTTAATTATACATAGCCAACCTAGGGGAATTATTTCTTAGTAAGGGAAAAGTATCCAGCAACAGTCTCACCGTCAACACAGATACAATGTGTTGCAAACCAGAAACTCCTACAGCCTTGGAAAACGAATAGCACAGCAAAAAGGAGGAAATGTGTTCAAAGCCTGTGGGTGAGATTTTCTTTGGCTCCTGAGTGGGTTTTGACACTGGGAGGGGATGTGCTGTGCTGCCTGGAGCGATTCAGGGGTGATGTGACGCAGATGTGGGTCTCTGCTGGGGAAGGATGAGCTGTCCTGGGGCCCCCAGTGACAATCTATGAAAAACCCTAAACTAGACACAGGCTAATTCACATATCCTGCGCTTTCTTCCTCCACATTTTCTCTCTAACTTTGACCACAAGGATAAACATTTCCAAGGTGTAAAATGATACTGTTTCACAGCAGATCTTGAGGCTTTCTTGAGGCTTCATTTGGAGCTTGATTCTTTCCTTCCTTTCAATGAAACACCAAGAACTCCTGCTCAGTCACCTGCCACAGCAATTCTGACCTGGGTGAATGGCATCTCTGAGCTCCTGCAGTCCAGGGTGAGGCTGCTCCCTGCTGCACTGCCAGGCACCCTCACATCCACTCAGTGGGTGAAGCTGAGGTCAAAGCAGTAATTGTAGCTGTTAAATTAGTTCCCTTGTGGTATCTTTAATCAGTTATTACCAAGGTACACAATACTGATTAATAGCCTCAGTAAAACCTGTATTCAGGTAATAAAGTCTTCATGTGTGGCAGATATTCTGCCAGCCCCATGATTGATGCAGTGTAAGGGACACGTTTGAGGTGCCACCATCCCACTGTACCTCTCTGTGAGGGAAGGCAGCTGTCATGCTCTCTTCCCAGCTGGCTGATCCAGCCTACGAGAAGCAGCTGCTCACTCAGGAGGGACAGGGTTCCCCTTGGGTGGTGTGGGGCTTGGGCACAGCATCGGCAATTTTAGCCTCCTTAAGGGCAGCAATCAGCTGGGAGCTCTGTGTCCTTGCCTCACCAGCTCAGCAGAAGTCTCCTTTTGGAAGGATGAGACTTCACAGCCACAGGCCATGAAATGGCTCCTCTGCTCCAGAGTGTTCCCTCATCTGGGTTCATTTCGGGGTGTGAAGGGAGCAGGCTGTCGGCAAGGCCTTCACACACGTCCCTCCTGAAGCTGGCAGTGAAACCTGCTTTCTCAGAGTGTGAGGTGGCCAAGGACCTGGGTTCAGTGTGCCCTTGGACCTGGTGCTCCTGAGAGGGCACCTGACATCGTGTCCCTTGGGGGCTGAATTGTTTTGGGGTCTGTGGCCAGAGCAGACCATGGCAGCATATTGTGTTCCGGGTTTATGAGCATCTGCTGTTCCATGTTCCATGCTCTGTGTCTCTCCTCTCCCATGTTTTTAGGCACAGCAAAGCAGCTGCTCACACTCTCCTTCCTCCATCCTAAGCTGTGTCAAGCCCAGCCTGACTGTGGTCCTGCCATTTTGGAGCAAAGACTAACCTTCACCACCATCCCTGAATAAGCATTATACAACAGAGCCAAGGGATAGATCCCTTGTTTTATGCCTTTTTTTTTTAGTTATGCATCAGAGAACTGTTTAAGGCCAGGAATACCCTATACAAATGTTTCATTTTACATCTGGAAACATCCAAATAATAGGAACATCACAGAAGGCATGTGTAAAATAAATATTTTTAATGGCATTCCTAAAACTGGTGAGTAAGCAGCTTGACTCAGCAGTACTTCCCAACATTTCCCAGAAGAGATGGAAATAAATCTGTTTAATAACTGACATGTATTTGAAATGTGCTGAGTAGTTAGTAGTTATCTGCAATTGCTGCTTGGAGAGCTGACTTGCAATCATACCTGAAGGCACCATTCTGCCTGTGCAAGGCTGTGGCCAGATGCAACCTGAACTTCAGTCTCAAATATGGTGGTGACTTTCTGAAAGGATTTCAGCAAGTGCCTGATCACCCATAGAGTCAGAAACATGTACAGGCCTCTTTGAAGCCTCTGCCATGCCAGTGTTTAACTCCAGTGCCTCTGTTGTGAGTACATCGAATATCTAGATGCACATTTTTGTCTTGGCTTACAAGACCTTCAACCCATTAATGGACAGAAAGACTCTAGTGAAGGACAGACAGTATCTGCCTGTGTTCACCAACACCAGATGCCACCCAGGGCAAGACCACTGCCACCTTCTCTGTTGGGAGTGGCTGTGCTGAGCCCCTTCTGATAAAATGGAATCTGCCTTGGCCTGGCTGTGCCATCCACCAAGAAGGAGTAAATGGGGTGTGCAGCCAGCTCTCTCCTGACTCTGGACCCAGGAGCTGTCAAGAAGCCACTTTTCAAGCAACAAGGTTTTCCCCTTCTCAGGGCTCTGCTCCATCTGCCAAATATTTTTGAACACTTTGTCTTTTGTGCTGTCCTACTCTGGCGCTTTCCAGGGGCTCCCAGAGAAGCCACCTTCCATCAGTATCTTGAGGGAATGGAAAGCAGCACTCCACCTCTCATTAATACACCGCTGATGTTACAGTCCCATCTGCTTCACCCTCCCTGTGCCTTTTTCCTGTCACACCATGGCCGTGGCATCCCTAACTGCAGCTGCATTTGAATAACAGATCTCAGGTATAACAAATACAGGGGAAGGCAGCCCTTCTTCCAAGGAACAGGAATGGTTGGGGTTTTTCCCTTCTTTTCAAACTAATAACATTCCCTGCATCATTCAAAAAATCGGTATCAAACACATAAAGTTCATGGAGGAAAAATATATCCCTCTCTTGGTGAAAAGAGAGAGCTTGTACACAAGGAGGAGGAAAGCCTAACCTCCCTGTGGCACGGGGTCTGCAGTTTCACAGGTGAATGGGGGTGTTGGACAGTTTTAGGGGAGGTGAGGATCCTTTTCAAGGATTCTTTGGAGGAGTAGGGTGGTTAATTCCTCAGAAATCAAGCCTGAAATGGCAGTTGATGGTAGAAGCACCATGAAAAAACTAACATCTCTAAAGATGGATTTGCACCTGAAGAGGCTGTGTCTTCCACCACCCAGGGAGCAGACAATGCCAGGAGAATTCATCAGAGATGCTTTTCTGCTGGTGGTTGGCAGAAGAGGAAGGCAATACCCGTAATTTAAAAATTACCTTTTGGTATTTTCTATTTTCACTGATCCTCCCATACACAAATGTCTTCAGACTTCTCTTATCACTCAACTCATCTAATACACAAAGGGATGGGTAGTCCTTCAAGTGCAGACTGCCCTGATCTCACCTGATACCATGGAGAGAAGAGGGAAAGCACTACGAGCCCAAGCTCTCTGACTCTTAATTCCCTCTCCTGGCACCAGTGTCCGCTGCCTTGTACTTTCATGTGTCTCTCTGGGAACACTCTGGCACCATCTTCTTTAAAGCCTTCTTTAGGTGGTGAAAGAAGTGATTAGACTCAGTCTGGAACTTGGAGCTGGAAAGAGGTGACTGTGGTCACTCTCTTATCAGTGATCCCCTGAGATATTTCTTAATCTTCTTTTTTTTCTTCAAAAGAAAATTAAAGGCTAGTTTTAATTGATGGAATCTGTTCAGGTCAGTGCTTTTGTAGGACATTTAGCTACAAGACTCATTTCAGAATCAGGAAGGCAGCATGGGTAGCAAGTATCACCAACCTACAGTGCCTGGCTGATGCCAAATGCTCACCAAAGATACAAATCTGGTGGCATTTTAAGGTGTGACCACATCTCTTATTCTCATCTGGCTCCCTTAGAAATGACACTGAAGTGCTTCACAATACCTTTTTCCCCCAGAAATGTGTTTCTTAGGAGAAGATTTCGGACTGCACAGAGGGACTGGAAGAACAGGTGAACTTCTATTCCACCTTGTCCCCTGACTGCTGCCCATTCACCATCGGTGTCCAGGAGAACCCAGAAAGTTTACTTCAGAGTGTTTACTTTAGAGTGAGGGTTGCCATGCCAACACCATGGAACAGGACCAATGTGAAAAACACCAAGCTGGCACATCAGTGCTCAGCAAGGTGGCACCTTCCAGCGAGCCGCCTTCCACACGACACGCGTTTCCAACGTGCTGTGCGACTGCCGCCCACTCTCCCCTGCCTCCTCCTGGATCCATTTCAAGCGGTCTTTTTCATTCTTCAGGAATTTTAACTAAAACTGGTACATTGGGCCACCCTGGGGACGTTTGGGTTTTTAGAGCTCTTGTGAGTGATTGACAGTCTTCTGCTGAAAGAAAGGTTACTGGTACAGCCTCTGGTGCAGCACTGGCCATGTGGTTCAGTCGTTTGCCTAGAGCATCCAGCTGTTTCTACTATTACTACTGCATTTTCTGGCCATGATGTGTTTATAGCCATGACTCCAGCAGCTTTTTCTCATTTCCGATCACTATCTTTATTAGCAGCATGCGTACAGAAAGCAGACACTGGTTCTGGGGGATCTTTTTGCCATGTGAAGATCACTGTATGTTATAGACTTGATGATCACGACTTCAGCTCTGCAGGGGCACAGAGCCAGGCTGTACTGCTGCTGGTGCTGCTGCAAAGCAAGGTCTCCCAGGTCCAGCCACAGGTCTCAGCTGACTTGGCTGGGATCCCTGCTGGTTATGACAGAATTTGTCTCCCACTAAGAGGCAGAGCAAAGGCATGGAAATAGATGGCTCCAAACTCTTTCAGTTGGCACAAAGTGCTATCATAAACTGCCTTTGTGCTCTGCTGTTAATTTACTGCTATCATTTATTAGGAAAGATCTTGTATTTTCAGGGGCTCAAGGTGTTTTCAAAGGAGGAAAATATATTAGTGGAATGTAGAAGCTGCTGCTTTGGTTAGAGAGACTCCAGAGATGGTGCTGAGAGGCATGTGGGTCATGCCCTGTGACCATGCAGGCACAGCTTACTCTGGGCTTTCCCTTGTTCTTTACTGTGTCCCTCTTTCTCCCACACTCTCATTTTGCAGCAAAGATTCCAAATGCATTGGCCATCTTGGCCAGCAATCACAAGCATTTCTTGAATGAGCCAACCATCTCCGTGGCAACAAGGCAGGCTGTGACAATAACAAGTGCTTTCCTCTCTGTTTCATGTTTCCCACCTCTCAAGAAATGCCCTGCCCTTTATTTGTTCTCCACCCCTCAGAAACACGAATAATGGCAACTGAAATGCACCTTGTGGAAGGACCAAGAGGGAGGTGTGTGAGCAAGATGGCTTCAGCCTTAATGGGAAAGTGACACACTTTTATGAAGGGCAGGCTGAAATATTTGTCCTGGACTGATGCTTGAGTATTTGTACTGGGTCCAGTATAGTACAGCAAATATGATTATATGTGAGCTGTGACTATTTCAAGTAGACGTTGTCTGCAGCTGGATATCTGGACAAATGCTGATACCAGGTTAAAAAATGGCGTGTCTAGTGCCACCTCTTTATTCCATTTTCCCTTTTCTTCCATTCCATCCTGCTCTTCTACAAAGCAGCCCTAAGTTCCCATCACTCACAACAGCAAGGGCTGCCTGCATCCTCAGTCAAGAAGCACAAGCCCAGGAATCCTGTGTCCATCCCCTAGATCACCCAGGTAGCTAACAGAGGCTTCCTACCAGCACCGCAATGCCTGAATAACCTTGCCTGTCCTCCCTGAAGTTATTAGCAGCTTTTTTACGTTTCTGAGAGAGCTTGGGCTGGGGACACACAGTAGGAGCCAGCTGGTCTAAACAGATACCTGACTCCAATGAAGTAGCACAATATCTTGAGCTGACAAGTACAAAAAGCCAGTTATGCAGGAACAGTTCTTATGAAAGAGAGATTCTGCCCAACACTGCTCCCCTCCATGCCTGGGAGGCAGCAGGTGGCAGCGGCTGTGACTTTGCTCCTGTCATTGCCAAGCAAGAAGGAGAGGAGGAGAGCAGCTCCTAAAGTCCCCTTTTGGCATGTGCAGAGGGGAAGGGGCTGGAGGCACCAGGTTTCTACAGGCACCTCTCTGTTCAGAAGCAGATTTGACGTGGACCTCTTTGCCAGCCACCCCGGGTGGGCTGTTCAATTACACCACAGAAAGGGTTTTTTTTAAGGCTACTAGCCAGTATTTTAAAATGTCCCAGCACATCTTTGGTTGGCTCACAGTTCAGGAGTTGCAGACTGTACACAGCAGAAGGTCACCACAGACACATTTTGCTACAAAGTCCGAAAGAAAAAAAAAACTTCAATCAAAATATTTTAACACTAGCAGCTTTTTAGTTTTCCCCTTTGTAGCTGAAGTAGAGACATGTCCAGACTCACACTGGGAAAAAGTTCAATGTGAAGGTCATAGCCTGGCACCTCTAGACTCCAAGTGCTAAACCTGTGACCTCTTGCCTCAGACACTTGGATCTGAGCCATGCAACTGATATTTGCATTCTCTGTTGAGTACTTTCTGAACAATTTCAGCCTGTTTCTGTCTGGTTTATGAAAATATGAGCATGCTCTACAGCTGCTTTCATACCAGCCTGGAAGGGCAGGATGCCCCTTGCAGCCTGGGATCCTGAAGACACACCCCCCGGCCCACCAGCCTGGCTGCAGCTCTGGCATTTTGTGTAAGAGGGATTGCAAATCTGCACTTCCAAGCAGGTTCTGGGGTCAGCACTGACCCACAGAGGAAGAGATTTTATGCTTCTTCTGGCCGGGGTTTCCGAAGCCAGACTTTAGAGCCAGATTTTCAAACAGAGAGATGAAAATCCACCCTTACCCTGCCCTTCTTGCTTGATCCTTTCCAAACACTTGGACTGACTTCTAGATTCCTGGTTTCAAACCTCCATTTCCCATTTGCTCTGCCTGAGTACACTGAAATGGAATCAGTGAGGAGCTTGTTTTATTAATACATTTGCACTTTAGAGGACCATTTAATCCACAGGCTACATGTTACAGCCTGACTCTTTCCTGCCTGTTAATCTGATTATCAAGGTAAGGACTGAGTAGTGCCCTACAGACCAGCTGGAGAGTCCTGAGTAGGCAGGGGAGACTAAGCCTCTGTCTCTTCCTGTGTGTAACCCCTTGGCTTGTCAGGGATCCAGACCCAGGGCAGTGGTGGCCCTGGAGATGAGCAACACCCACAGATGCCACTTCTCCTGCAGCTGGCTCCTGTCTCCTTACTGACTGCTCCTTTTCTGCCTGCCCTCTTGTAACACATGAAGGATTTGTGACTTTACACTTGCACGTCTTTTCTGGACTTTCAGCCTGCCTGTCCATGCTGTGAGCTGGCAGGATGTGCTCCTGCCTCTCATGCTGAAGGACACAAAACAAGGACCTGGGTGCTGCCCTCAGGCCATGAACCTTTTGTGAGCTGGGCAAAGCTGCAAGAAAATTGCTGCCCTGCACAAGGAGCACACATAAAAGTGAAATTTGACACGCAGACTGTTTTGTTCTCAACCTGGGGACAAGTCCTTATCAGCAGAGGTCAGCGAGACCTGGAGCATATGCTTTTTGTGATTTATTTTGTCTTTTTAGGTTCTATTTCCTACACTGATCTCGCTTTGACCGCCAAAAGCAAGGGGGTTTAGTCTTCTCCCAGTCTTTTCACTTCTGTTAGACTAAATACTGGAGGTACAATTATGGGCAGGAGAAAAATGAGAACAGTGAGAGAATTTGGTTGTTTTCTCTCAGTAACAAATGCATTTATTAAGTAGGGGAGGGTTTTTTTCCTTTTGAACATGGTCAGGGTGCCATTTGGAAGGGATACAGGTGTAGATCCATCTCCCAGAAAGTGGGATGGAGGAAGCAGTAATAGCCAAGTGGTCTCTGAGGAGAGAGACCTGTCCAGGCCCAAGTCTCCTCCTTCCCTGCTGCTGAATCAGGCTGGAGCAGCCACAGCCCTGGCTCCCCTTCCTGAGCTCCCTTCTCTTGGGGGCTTAAGTGATGAGTAGGGGAAAATCCCCCACTAAAAGATTTGCATTGGAAACCCTTGGCTGAGAAATGACTTTTAAAATTAGAAAAGCTTTGCCTGAAAAGGGATGAACCATGTAGCATAATACTCAACAAATCGCCTGTTTAATGGCCTCTCTTTATAGCAGCTGTGCATTAATAACAAAAGCAGGGCAGCAGAAGCCATGTGCTTCTCTGTAAGATTAAAATAAATACTATTTCATACTAACACCAGCAACTTTTTGTGCCTAAGAGAAAGGAGCAAGTGGAAGATCTCAGCCTGAGAGACTTGGTTTCCTTTCCCTTTGTCTGCTGCTGGATCAAGAAATATTTCAGCCATCTATGAAGGGAACAGATACAGTGAATCACCCTCCCAGACAGTGGTTTGGTTTAGAGTGGTTTGTGGCAGGCTTGTCTCACACAGTCAGCATGACACCATTGTAAGACAGGAGTAATTCCTCCAGAACTATATCTTAGGAAAAACTAGGCTGGGGAGAACTAAATCAAACTTACTTTTTACTTTGCAAAGCATAACACAAGATCCCTACTGCCATAAAGCATAAATTGAAACAACAGTGGTTCACGCTAGACATAAGGAGAAACTTTTTCATTATGAGGGCTGTAAGAACAGTGGAGCAGCTTGCCCAAAGAGGGTGGGCAGTCTGCATCCTTGAATGATTTCAGACTCAACTGAGTAGAGCCCTGAGCAACCTGGTTTGACCTCAGACTTTACCTGAGCAGGGGTTGGACTTGACACCTCCCGAGTTCCTCTCCAGCCTGAGTTATTGTACAACCCGAGGAACATTTGGCATCTTTTCCATGGGAATATGAACGGACACAACATTTTGTTCAGCCCAGTACTCCACCTCTTGTTCCTGGCAATCCTGATAACAGCTCTCCTCCTCCACACCCTGTACTGTGCCAGGCCTGGCACTAAAGCAGTGATGAGTTTTCCCTCCTCAAATTAGGACTTTAGGTGTTAAAAAAAAATAAATTACATTTTAAAGCTGTCTGCCACAGACTATTTCTCAGACATGGAGAATGACTTGTTTCTGTTTTCCTAGGCATAGGTTTTAGCTGAGCGAGATACATTGCCTTGCTGAGAGCTGAGTCACTGAGTAATCAACAGATTAATGTATTCAGTTTGAAAGCCATCAGCATTAGTTCTCGGCAAGCTCACAAGAACTCCATTATGGTATCATCTCCACGTTCAGGATGGAAATGTCTCCAGGATTTAGAGTTCCTACGGGAAAATCCCTAGATGCAAAGGAATCAAAGTACCTCTTTGTGATTGGGAGAAATAAGGTACCTCCTCATACAGTAACGCCACAGCAGGATTTTGGCATCCCTTCTAGTGAATGCTTTTATTATCAACCCTCAGATAAGGAGTTTGGAGTATATTGTACATCTGTCACTTGATAGCTACTTAAAAATAGTCATGACAAATTCACTGGCATATAGGACTTTGCCTTTATCAGATCTTTAATTTGAAATTCTTTTATTTCCAGTGAAATCAAGTAGTTTTACCTTCTCTGGGATTGCAGCATGCAAAAAGGGTGGTTTTGACTTCACTATAGGGTTCTGAGTTCCTCTGTGTGGGCTTGATATGAGCCAGAAATGCAATAAGGCAAGGCAGAGGCTGGCAGGGGCACCTCACAGAGGAGCCACTGTTTAAAAATAGGAAGCTGGTGAAAGTAATCGCAGACTAGCAACTGTAAAAGGACAGGCTGGCCTAGGTGTGTGGTACAAGAAGGCTGCCAAGCATCACATAGCTGTTCTGATAAGACAGATGCCAACGCTGCTGCCTAAGAGCCTGTCCATACCAACCTCGCTGAAGTAATACATCCCTTCGTTTGCAACCGAAATTGCTGTTTGAGTACACTTCAATGGGGGATGTAGTGAGTAGAATCAGTCAAGCTCCAATCAAGTTAATCTTAAAAGCTTTCCTACCTTAGCAGGATGGTGGAAGGCTTTGAACGGCAGCAAGACTTCTCCCTGATTTATCAGTCCATGCAGCCTGTGTGTCCAGAACATGCACAGGAGACAGGACACAGGACACGTGTTCTCACTGTTTTCTCAGATCTCTCAGTAGATGGGTCTAGGCTGTCCCTAGACAACTGATTATTTTTCTTCCTTGGCCTGACTAGTGCCAGGGCATGAAAGATTGTGGTTTTTGTGACACAGTGGTCCCCAGGGCTACACTTCCCAGCGTAAGTGTACAAATGGCACATCACATGCAATTGTGTCTCTGTTGTACAAAATGCATGTGCAAGAGGCATACAGCAGTGATGAAAATCTCCCCTCCCTCCTTATCCCTCCAAGGTACTGAGATTGTTCAAATGTCTCCTGTTCATGGTCTGCACTCTCTGGGTGCTCAGCTGCCTGTACCCAGGCAGTGGTGATTTTAACTTACCCGTCGTTCCTTGTCACCATACTCAATGCCCAAGGTATCCATGGCACGGACAATAGCTGCCAGGGACTGTATAGTGTTGCTGTACACCACTGGCTTGTACTGCTTCACATCTTCTCCAGAGAAGCCGTCCTCATGGATGATCCTGAGGAAAATGCAAAGGACAAAAAACTCTTGAGAATGTAATTTCAGTGGGAGAGATATTTAAAAGACAGCTGTGCTCTTATGAAGAGCACATCTGCTGGCTTGATTTGCTTAATTTAGTCAGCATTTCTTTTTAAACTTTTCTGGTTGTTCACCAGTAGTGTGTCTGAGCCCAGTGCTGGAATTAGCATCCCTTTTGCTCTCTATCAAGAAGGTTTTGTGCACAGTTGGTGCATATGGTACCTCCTTCCCAAATGAACTGTAAATGCTGAAGCCTGGAGCACCTCATGTTTGCATGCTCAGCAGTCACAGGGGGGAGGTTTCCAGGTCCTACATTACCTTCCCAGTCAAGGTCTATGGAAATATGTTTAATGAGGAGAAATGACCATCAGATCAGATCTTAACCACTGAAACAAGTGATAGAAACCCTCTAGTTCTTGTCTAGTCCTTTTGGTAGCAGTAACTCCTGGGGTACCTTACAAAAGGAACCAGGGTCAAAATACCCCTGTACACACAGGGACTCAGGCACAGAGGGGGAAGTGTCTTAGTTATGAAGCACTTACAGTACTTACCTTCCACACTTCCTCCCCCTTCCTTCTCTTTCTTTTAGAATAAATTCTGAGATTTTTTTTTTTTTGCCTCAAGGCATGTTATGTTATCCCTTCCCCAAGCAAGATGGGAATGTGACCCACAGTCCTACCAGCTCTGCGCACTGGATGCTCTGTGCATTGGTCTCTGTTAAACTCTGCAAAGGAGCTATTTGATGGAGCAAGTTATTGCAGTCCTTTGCTCAGGTCAGAAGACTGATGCCTGTAATTTATTCATCTCTAAGTAACTCCAGAACTAAGTCTGGATGTGTCTCCACAAACAACTAGGATTTGCAGAACTAATTGTGTTTGACAATAATTCTTCCCAGTGAAGACATAAGTTATGTCTTAAATGTCGGAAGAGAGGATGATCTGCTTAGCTAAAATGAAATCCTTGTTTGCTCATCCTCAGATGTCACTGGACAACAGAAGGTCCTTCAGTAACAGATCTGGTCCCTGATAAAACCTAGCACCCTTTCTGTAACAGGATTTTTGATTCCTTTTTCTTCTAAATCAGATACACACCATCAAAGTTCCCAACAAGTGCTGGCATCCCCAGGGAGAGAGGGAGCACTAGCTCACACTGTGAGCTTGCAATAGATACAGTGCTGGGATGGAGAACAGGGCTGGATGCCAGCCCAGTGTTATTAACAGATGAATACACAAAGAACAAGGCTGATAGAAACATGCTGACCAAGACAGAGACCTCCTTCCCCTGATGTGAAGCTCAGAGAAAGGTTTTCTAACACAAGTGACTGACTCTGCTGTCCCCACCACAACCTTTCCTTACTCAACACTGAACACTGAGCTCCTGGGAGCTGTTCAACAGCCCCTGAGTCCTGGAAAAAACATGACTATAAGCAAAGACAGCCTCAGACAGACAATAATTCATATCAATTGGTAAACAAGATCATCTGAGGAACTGGGCAGAGCCCCCTGCTGGGGTACCCTCCAGCAAAAGCAAATAGGGCTGGTGTGCTGGAAACAGCACAGAGGACTGCTGGTTCCCCTCACCTAAGCAGAGGAGAATAAGGGTGAATGAAAACCTTTCTGACTTAGTAAATCCAGACTTGCCAATTTTCTCCAAAATTTTTTATGGCTTGTTTTGATTTTGATGGAGTTATGGACAACAGCAGATCTGGTACTCCGTAGCTTTTATTTTCTGTGAATCCAGGGATTGTGGTGAGGTTTGGAACAGTAGCATTTGAATGATGGGGAAGGAGGTGGGGCAGCAGAGCCAAGTATCCGCACTGGATCTCATACATCATTTACTGTTACTCAGACAAATTGCTGAAATGTGTCTGGGAAAAAAAAATCTGGGAAATGTGTCCTTTGCCAAAAGGAGCAGTCAACCCAAAGAGTTGTGGGTGGCATAAGGCAAAAGGATCTGCATCTATTCTGTTTGAATTCAAGAGAGACTGTACAGCACCACTTCCTCCCAGCTCTGAGCACAACAGCAAGAAGCACAGCAGGGCAAGGGTCCCATGGGAGGCAGGCAGGCAGTTTGTGAAAGCATCACCAGGAATAATTCATTCTTTCTGGATGGTTGGCTTGTGACTGGATTTTGGGGCAAGCAAGATTAAATGCTGAGTTTTGGTAAACTAAGAGAAGGAAACATAAGAGAGGGAAAAGAAAAGGGTGAGGACAGGCACAAGGGGCAGTGTAATGGCCTCAAGAGGATGCTGCTGAAATTTGTTTGGTCCAGCTGCTGGTCAGACTGGAGAAGATGGGAGTGATGCCCACAGCTTGGGCTGGATTTGTTTCCGGCTTTTACTGACAGGCATCAACTCAGGAATTCAGAAGGCAAAAAGAGGGTTGAATAGCTGTATGGGGAAAGAGGTGAGTTTTGGTTTCTGGTCTTCCTCAAAGTTTAAACCATTTTTAGCTTTGTACCATGAAGTTGTGCCTGACATTGTCACTTCTAAATACTCCAAGCCAGCAAGCTCCCTATCGAGTAACATGGCTCCTTGTGCTGAAGGGGCAGAATTAAGGGATGGAGAGTGGCTCTGGGGTGCCTCAGTGAACACGTTGTGGCTGGGCAACAACTCTGCCATCGTTCAAACACAGAAGTAAAACTGGTACTTTTAAAGGGGGCAGAGAGAGCATAGATAAAAAACACCCTGATTGTTCTTGTGTGAAATCTCTCTAAGAAGGCAGCTATGGTGACTGAAAGCAGCACTGTGGATGCCAGTATGGAAGTTTTGCTGTAGGAAGTACCTACAGCTTAATCAATCGTGCAGTGAGCACAGTACTCATATTTGAGTGAGCAAATCCCCCCTGACTCCTGTTCCAAAGCCTCCTAGGACACTGTGAACTGGTTTATTGTCCTATGTGCTTTTCACAAATGTTTCTCCATTTGCTTGTCTTGGTGATCTGATGGCTCCAATCCTGTAGCAGCTTTTTCCATAGTCCTTTGGAAATGTTCATGCTGCCACTCACCTGTTTGGGATACACCTTTCTTCTTGCCTGCTGTTGGGTTTTACTGTCTAGAGGATATTTAAAGCTCCAACACTACCCTGGGAGATATTTTGCTATGGGACATGGCTCAAGCCAGCTTCTGCTGCCACAGGACATGAGAAGCAGTAGGGTTTGTGTGCTGTAGTGAGCTGTGACCATTAAAAACATACAGGTGTAGGAACTAACAGAAGTGACCAGCACGCCAAGACTGTAAAGTCTTTAAAGGTTTAGACAGGGCGGGCTACTCCTTAATCAACCTGCAAATTATGGGACCAGAAGGTTTTTAGCACCAAAAAAGGTGACTCCTCTGTTTTCTAAATGGCATATATTTTTCCCAGCGTCCGAATTACAAAGGAACCTGCTGCAGGCAGGTTTGTCTTTACCATGCTAGAATTGAGTCTCTCCAGGGCAAAGGCAGAAAAGGGATTTAAGAGGATCCCCAGGGGCTATGGAGGGGGAGAAAGTGCTGTAATTTAAAAAAAGTGATTCTGAGCAATTAAAAAGCCAAGTGACTAATAAAACTGTGCTCTGAATGGAATGGTGAGAGACAACTGAAGCAACCTGATTGTCTAAGGTACCCATTAATGCCTGCTCCCCATCCCTCAGGCTGCTAACAGCAAAACCCATATGTTGGCATGCTGTGTTGTTGTACTCATTTCAGAATGGCAGTAACAGGCAGGTATTTGCTGGAGAAAATGGTTCCACCACAGATCAGATCTTCTGCCGTCCCCCAGCAAGTCGTTAATCCTGAAGAAGTGCCCAGTGCCTCGGCAATTATTGCTTAATTACAAAATAAATGAAATACTTGGAAACAGGGGGGGCATTCTGCGTAGCAGCTTGCTTTGGCTTCTGTTCAACAAAGCACTTATGTGCCTTCAGCCTTTCACTACACAACGAATGCATTAAGAAGGCAAAGCCAGAGATGATTTTGCCGCCTGTCCCTGCTGACGCGCGCGGCCCCAGCAGCTGTGGAACAGCGGCTCTGAACAAAACCCACGACAGCTCCAGTGCAGGAGGGCTGGAGCTCAGCTGGGCGCTGATCCCACCAAGGAGCCAGTCTGCCCAGGTCACTCCTGAGGGAAATACTTGTCCATCATCCTGAAAACTTTCTGGAGCAGAGGCTACAGTCATCATCATTCCCATACATCACTTCCAGCCAAGCTATTCTGGTGCTTTCCTTCCAGCCCTTCCAACCTGAGCCAGGTTTAGTCAACACATTGACACTTGTCTACACCTTCTCCAAGCAGGTCCTCCTCCTCATTTTGAGGCACAGTGCCCCAGACTAGACCCAGTCGTCACATCTCCAGTCTGCCAAGATAATTTGAAACTGTAAAGTCTATCCTCTGGTGTGCTGGAGCACCTCTCCCAGGACCATATCACTGCCAGGGGTAAGTAATGATGTATTTCCATCTGTTTTTCACTGACGGAAATTCAGAAGGAAATTGACCAAGACCCCAGTGGAGTCCTGGCTGACACAGTCCTTTGCTCTGAACGTAAGCCACTGATGACCGTAAGCTTTGGGAATGAGTTGTGCTACTCGCCCATTTTTGTGTAAGAGCTATAGTAGGTTTATCTGCACTATTTTTCCAGGTCACTTTTTAAAAATCCAGTGGGATCTGACAAACCCTTCCCAGAATCTAGATATGGCACCAACCACTGCTCTGCTACCTCTGCTGAGAAATCAAATGAGACTAGTTTAACATGCCTCAGTTTTGTATAATCCATGCTGTATGTCACTCATCTCCCTTTTTATCTCCTAGGTGGTTGCAAATTGATTGATAGTTCTATTCTCTAGAAAGCTTATAGAAGTTGACTGGTCTATAATTCTTACTCCTCTTTTCTCCCTCTATATTTAGAGAGAGACACCATGTTTACATTTTTTTCCTGTCTTCTGGTGCCTCACCTGCTCTCCAAGAGCTCTCAAGGAGAAGTGTTTGTATTTCTGAGATGGCGCCTGTAAGAATGTACTAAGAATTTCTTTAAACATGGCTAACCTGAAGGCATTTAATCTTACTAAACTTGTCCCTTCAGTGACAGAAGGAGAGAATGACATGCTCAGCAGTGGAGATTTGTGGACACCCCCTCTTGCTTCCAGTGCTCAGCATCCTTCATCCCTTTCACAGCTTCACATGCAGGTTCTCGTGCCCCACTTGTCACAGCCCTGTCTCATCTCCTGCCCTTTGTCATCACTCCAGTCAAGCCAATGCCTCTGAAATATTTCTTGTAAAATTCAGAGGCCTTTGTGTGGCTTCAAACTGTCTGCATCACTGTGAAAGACACACTTATAAACTTCCAATTGCCCACCAGAGAAAAACCCATATTGTTTCTGTTTTACCTAAGATGATTTACTTTCAATCAGCAAGATGTTTCCAGCTGAATGAAGTTTTCCCATATCAATGCACATCCCTACAATCACAGTGATTTGCTTGAATAAAACCAGGCAAGAAATCACCAGGAGATTATTACACTCAAAGTGCATCGCAAGCAAATACCTTACAAATGAATGGTCCAGTTCCTATAAAAGCAGACCTGGTCCTCACCTTCATCTGGACAAATTAAGGAATTTAAAGGTCCTTGCACAGCTTTCCTACAGAGCCCTGTGCCTTGGCAATGAGTTTCAGCTCTCAGGGCTCTGGGGCACCGAGCTAATTTGGGGTGGCAGTGGCAGCACCCTGTGTGGCACCCGCAGGTTTCCTCCAGCCTGGGTGGCTCTGAGCTCCTCAGCAGCATCTCCTTCCACCTCAGGAAAGCTCAGGTCTGTGCAGTGTTCCAAGTCCACATGACACTGTGGGATAATGCAAAGTGTGAGAGGTTATGCTAGTGGGTGTGAAATGCTGTGTAAAAGGGAGGAGATGACTCGGGCCATGGCAGAAGGAAGGTGGCATTACAGGGACAACAGAGAATTTGTCCACAGACACTTTTTTGCTCAGGCTGTTGAGTCCCATTAGTACATTCATATTTTATACCACCTGACTGATCCAAGGTGGATTTTAGATGGGGAATCTTGGAACAAACACACATCACAAAATCTATTTTTGCTCAGCAAACTTTTCTGATTTTTATCCCCTCCCTTCTTCCCCCTTTTTTCTTTCAAAAATTATCTTTCCTATCTCCTACCCAGAATCAGGCAGATTATTCTGGTGGGGCTAGGCAGAGCTTGAGTCAAAAGAAAAAACCTAATTCTGAAGAAAACTCTGCAATCTTTGTTTGCAAATGGGGAAAAATATCACAAAAATCTGACTTTAATATGTAGAGTGGAGGATGATCAAATTCTGATGGAAAATCTCCTGCTAATCAGCTACTTTAAATTTATTTTTATCTTGATATGAGGTTAAAAACTTTGTTTACAGGGGAGTTATGAAGCTAAATTCCAGTGATTCTCTTCTCACTCGTTTAATAGCCTGAAATGCGATTAAAAACTCCTGGATTATGTTAAACTAAATCAATGCAGATGCCCATGACCTTGTGTTCAAAGACCGCAAAGGCACAGTTCAGACCTCCGTGACAGGGTGTAAATCTCTCTAAACTCTCATTCTTCTTCCCCCCAGCTGCGCTAGAATGCCATGTTGTACATCCTATTCCCACAAGAAATTCTCCAAGATGAAAATTAAGATGACTGTTTGCCTACATGCCCTTTTTTTTTAAAGAAAAACAACTTCCTTAGTCCGGGTCATCTAAAAACTGCAAATGGAGCTCATTTTAAAAGTCATAATTTTTTCAACCTGGATTTTTAACACTGATCCAAGAAACACTGATGAAGCCCTGTGATAGATATCCAGCTGGGGAAAATCTCCTTTCTGGAGGAAATACTTTTGGGTCACTCAAAACTGAATTCTTACCACCAAAGTATTTCTTGCATGCAAAGATATTCTTCTAACTAACCAGATGGTTCACGTTAAAAAATAAGCAAATCCATCAGGCGATTGAAATGCTGCCAAAATCTACAGCCCTGGAAATGGCCAAGCTTACTCAAATCAGTTGCAGAAGTTTCACAGACCTGTACAAGGCAGAAGCATTCTTGCGCTTCTAAGGCAGTTCCGTTTGTGCCTAATGCCTGGAAGTCCCTCTGATGCCTTCATGGTGTCTCTTTAAAGCCAGCCATGTGCTTCTGCACCTTAACTGCTGGCCAAAAAGCTTGAAGATGATGTTATAAGAAACTCTCTTGTGTCTGCTCAGAATTGACATTGCTACCATCTCATTTTTGTCTGTAGACAAGTGGCTATTGAGCCAACAATGATTAGCTTCCAGACATACAAGAGTCAGATACTGCATCTTCCCCAAAATCTTTGATTTCAGATTGTTTTCAGGTGTATAAAATATTTGCAGAATACTCTTCATTTCCAGTTTAATATAGCCCTAAACTAGAAACATGTACAGCACTCCCAACATGGTGCCGTGTCCCTGCAGCCCTATGGCTGTTTGGAAGTAGCTCTTAGTCTTCTTTTAATTACTATTATTATTTTTTAATTGAGTTCTACATCAATGCCTAATTTTGGCTTTGGGCTGTCTTGAAGGGTGATCTCTGCTTTGGCTGAATGCTGTAGCTGAGATGAGAGATGATTTCCTCGATAGCATGCTGAGGTTCCTGCTATGTGTCCTTCACTGGACTGGGGTGTTGGGTTGGTTTTTGCACCCCACATTTGGGATGCACCAATGACATTCCCATCTCCGCAGTGTGAGGATTGTTTCAGCATTTACATTTTCAACAAGAAGCAGTGGAGTGAAATTTTGTGTGCTGAGATTTTGTTTTTAAGTGTGTGTATAAAACAATTTCAAGAGTGTAAACAGTCGACTGCATCCTGAAAGTAATTAATTAGTGTTGATGAATGAAAGACACCAGTTCTGATACTTCAAAAGAAGGCAATGCTGGGCAGGCAGAGCAAAGCCAGCTACCGTGCTAGTACTCCACCCAACACAATAGGGACATATTCATCCTCTAAAATTTGACATTACAAAGTCAGGAAAATCATAGAATTGTTTAGGTTGGAAAATACCTCAAAGACCATAAAATCCAACCCTTACCCTAACACTGCCAACTCAACCAATTAACCAGGTCCAGAAGTGTCACATCTACATCTACACATCTTTTAAGGGCATTCAGGAATGGTGACTGCCACTTCCCTGGGCAGCCGGTTCCAGTGCTTGACAACCTCTTCCATTCCTCTGAATATCCAATCTAAACCTCTCCAGGTTCAACTTGAGGCCATTTCATCTTGTCCCATGGCTTACCTGTGACAACAAGCATTGCCCACACCAAGCCTAATCGTGCACACTCAACCATACCAGTGCTTTAACCCACCTGAGGCAACCTAATGAGTTTTTTCCTGCAGAGATTGCTGGCCACTGGTTCCCAGAGGAGTCCTGGCACCTGGATGCACTATCCTGCCCCCAAGTATTAATGCTCCTCCTCTCTCGGGAGCTGCTGCTTCTGGTGAGAGCCAGGCTATGGGCTAGCTGGGGAAGGTACACTGATGTACACAGGCTCAGGATCTGATTCCAGCATGGAACTGCAGTGATTCAGTGCCTGGCTCAGTCCCCAGTCCAAACCTCAGACCCTTCCCCTACAGCACAGATAGGAGATGGCAGTACAGGGGTATAGTCCGGGGAAGAAAAGCCCATCACACTAGCTAACACAGAAGGCACACATAGACGCTCTTTTTCCTGCTCCAAATCAGTTCCCTCTGCTCCTGAGAGGCAGATCTGCCCAGATAGGAAGCAAAGGGTAGAAGCAGGGTGAAGGCAGAGGCTGCCCCTGACCCCCATGTCCTGCACAAAGCTGGGACCGGCGCAGACTTTGGTTTTATGCAATGTCAGGCCACTGGCATAGTTTGGTTTTACTAAAATTTGCAGTTGGTTAGCTTTGATAATGTGCCCTCTCCTGGGGCCTTTAATATTAAGATCAAATATTGAATACCCTACATGCACCTAATTAGTTTTAATATGCATCCTGCTTGGCTCAGTAAGAACAGCAAAGAAACAAAGTCAAAAACAATTAGATCAGGACTTTTTTTTTGATTAAAAAAAGACAGCTGGACTACACAGATTCCTGCAGCAGCATTTGCATTAGATGAGATTGCATTTTTCTGTGGAAAAAGCCTTGGAGCCAAAAGGGTTTCAAATAGCACCAGAGGAGGCTGACAGCTGCATTCTTTATTGTGCATTCCCAAATAATAATTCAGTGAAGGAAAAAGTGTTTCTGCTCCGAGTGACTTATCGTCTCATCCCATACAATGTGCTACATAGTCAATCTACTTTGTCCACGCTCTGCCTGAGACCAATGAGATCCCTCAGGGAAAAAAAAATCCACCGTGCTGGTGATGACCCACATGAGAGAATTCTCATTAATTCTTTGGTAATGTTACATAAGGTCATTTTGTTGAATTAAAATTATTGGGATTAATCCTCTTTAATGTTCTCTTAGATGCAAGGGGGATCCAACTGCAGCTGGATCATCTCACAGCTGGTTCTAGAAAGTCAAAATAGTGTTTTAAAGCCCCATAATGGTTTTGTTAAATTCATCCCCTGAACAAGGACACAAAGCAGCTTTTTATGGCTTTTTTAGATCACTTACAACTTCTGTAAGCTGTCATTAACTATCATCAAAGCCTGAAAAATGAGGCAAATGGGTTCAATGTCAGTTTTACTGCCCAAACCTAAATAATATTTTTGGTTTCCCATCTGCCTCATCTGAAGTGTTTTGATAGCTGCAAGGTGACTTTGCCTTTCAAAACCTTTTCAGATGTTGCTCTCCATAACCAAATATTCTGTGGACAACAGAAGAGGCATGCACAGTCTCTTCACTGCCCCATGCATTTCATCCTCACAATCCAGCACCAGCACCAAAACCCATATTAAGAAGACCAACCCTGTGTATTTTACCCAGACATTAAGAATGAATGTAGAAGTCTCTCAGTGTGTCAAAGCAAGGCTTTGGTAGAATGTACTTGGTTCCTTGCCCTGATGCAACAAACCTGGCTTCCAAAGCCCTTCGCTCCACTGAAATCCACTGGAATTCAGAGTTCCTCTTCTGTGTCTAGAGCTGATCTTTGCACAGTTGACATATTTTTCTGTGTGTCCTAGTTGTATTAGTGCTCATTAGGAATTGTGTGCTGTCATGAAAACACTCAGCTAAAATAAAAAGATGCTTTAAAGCAGCTTTGCTTTTTTGGGATACCAAATCTAGCAGCAACTGTCTTTCTGAAGCAATAATTGATGTGTTTGATTAGGTCTGGTGGCAGATGGGGGTTTTTCAGTATTTCTGATGTTTCAACATGTTAAGCTGAGAAGGAATCAATTCTGGAAAGAGCGATTATGCCATTCCTTGTATCCTGTCCATCTTCTCTGGCACGATTACAGCTCAGGGGCTCCATCTCTGAGCAGTGTGCTTGCCACAAGCCCCTGGGTGTGCTGCCAAGCTGACATTAGCCTCCACTAATCTCAGCTCAGAGATTTTTGAGTCATGGTGTTCCCAGCTCTGCAATGTGCTGCCTTTCTGTTAGAGGATGTAATCAAGCACCACATCTATGTAAAAGCTCTATGCCCCACAGAGCACAGGCTGAGGGAGGGTATCTGAGTGCTAGGAAAAATCCCTGAAGGCTGCAGGAGATCCTCCATCAACGGAAAACTTTGTAGTCAAGATGAGGATCTCTGGTGTAGATGAGATACAAATCCTGGGTGCAGGAACATCTGTTTGGCCTCTGTCACTCCTGTTGCTGCAGTCAGCAGAAAACCAAACCTTGCCTGTCTAACTGTGCTACTTCTTGCAATGGGGCTGCAAAGTTTCTGCTGTGTGTGTTTACTGGAACCTCATGGAAGTCTGCCTGCAGCTGAAACGTGGCTCTAATAGAGCAGGGGTAGGCATCCCCCCAAACAGAGGTGGTGAGAGCTCGCTTTGGGCCCCTGTGCTCGGTAATGCGAGGTCATGGCTCTGAGCTCTCCCATCCTGCCTGCTCAGGTCTGATCACTGAAGCTTTCCAAGCTGAAGACTTTGAGCTGAAACCTGGCAGATACAGTATTTTAGGATTCTGCCCACACTGCTAATAAGATTTCACAGCAGGAAGGAGGTATGTTGCATTTGTGGTTAATTACATGCATTTGAATATATTTGAATCATAACTTCTACACTTGTACTCAGAGAATAGGTTATCTGAAAGGAAGACAAATGCACAGCTTTTACAGCTTTTCCCTGACACCTGCCACAAGGCTTCAAATAACCCTTCAGTGATTCTCAGATGCAGCTGATGTTTAGAAAATACCAGTGGGGGGACAAGACCTTGGCTGGTCTAACTCAGCACATGCCTCCAAACTTACCTTACCTGTAGCAATGGAGCAAGGCTCTGCCTCAGCTCTGTCTCCTCCCTAAAACTACCATGAAAAGGATGAAGGCACAGTTTTTTCCAGTGTTTTTCCAAGCTTTTCAGCCAACTAATTCCAACACAATACTGTTTGAAAGAGGCTTTGAAGACCTTGGGCATCCTCAGTGTCTCATGGCATTTCCTGGCACAGAGGACACCTGCTCTGGTGTCCCTCTGTGTGTCTCTCTATCTCCTGTCTGAGCTGGGACAGCCAGTCAGAGCCTTCATGTGAGGCTGCTGGGGCACAGGATGGAACTGGCATGGGGGGTGCTGCCAGTAGAGGAACAGTATGAACATATGCCACAATGAATGCATTCACTCCCAAAAGACCACAAATAATTATTGTCCTTGCTCTGCAGAGTGAGCTGGCACTTTGTAACCAGATCCAAGTGCAGTCCTGTGACCTCCCGGTGGCAGCAGGAGAGAAGGACAGGACTCTAACCAGGAGAATTCCTATAAAATCAGCAGAGCAAGGACTGGCCACTGGCACAAAGCAGACCAGCTCCCTTGCATCCCTGGGTGACTCAGCCACCCTGATGGGATCTGTAGAATGCCCCTGTTCCCCACCTCTCACACCCTCGCTGGGTAAGGCATGGGTCCCTGCACTTTCCTAGAGTTTCATGTCAGCTTTTGGCACAGCAGCTCCTGCCAGCAGAGAAAGGAGTAATCAAGAATCAAGTATCTGGGGTACCCTGGCCAGACACTCTTCCATCTGAAAGCCTGGCTTAGAGCCAGGCCAGCACTTAAGTTCTCCTTCCCAGGCCTATTCTTTGTTAATGGTAGCCCCAGGAGCACTGCACTACCAAGAACCAAGGCAGAGACTGGCGGGAAGTGATCCCCTGGGGACAGCCACTGGAGAGTGTGATCTCCTGGGGACAGCCACCAGAGCCTGGCTTTTTTTCCCCATCCCTTCCTGCGGCCCCATTGCCTGGTGGCCACCAGACCCCACAGAGGCTGCAGATGCCATGGTGCAAGCAGCTGCCCCTGGGTGTACAGACTCATTCTGCTTCAGCCACCATCGGCTTTCCAGGAGACACCATAACTGAGAGTGGAGCCCCATTTAAACAGATGTGTAACTGTGTTTGCCCATTATGCTGGGAAGTGATCACTGCTGCAAACATCTCAGAACATGAGTATATTCCTCCTAATGCTTTCATCAGTCTTTGTTATTCCCCATGTCCTCATCTTCAATTGAAAAATTCCTTATTGATTTAATTTACAAATTTGCCTGTAAGTCTCTCCCAAGAGTACCTGAGAAGATGCAAGGCAGTTCAAAGTGACTGTTTGAACCGTCTGACAAAGCATCTAGCTAGATATGGTAAATCTGCATCATGATAAATTTATTCCACATCTGATCATCAGAGTTTAAGCTTATCTCTAGTATTATTTTACTGTCTCCAGTGCAAAAGATTACTGCCTTCTGGAGAGGCTTGATTAGATTCAGAGAGGCTGAAGTTTAATGAGCATAGACTTTTTTGACTCTCTCTTCCCACCCACATAGTGGGTACGCTGCTGGTATTTGGATGATGAGCCATTTTGATGGTGTAGACTTCTGTTTTCCCAAAACCCATCTAGGAAAGCTTGGACAACTCATTTGTTTCTCAAAGCGTTGAGGTTTTCCAAACAGCACAGACCTTCCCTACCCTCTCTGGCAGGGTTTTCCTCCTCTCACCCGTAGTTCCATGAAAAGGAACTGCTCCCAGCTTTACTATTGTTGGTCTGGGGAGGTGAGCTGGGAGCACCTCTGCCCTTTGGGGAATGTGGGCAGAAAAGAAAACAGCAGTGATCACAGCAGTGATCTAAACTTAGGAAACATAGGTAAGGAAGTGCTGATTTAGCATCTAATAGCCCTGACAGTGTCCCCTTTTAACAGGGTGATTGTGGCTTACTAATATCCATATAACAGGTTAACAACCTACAGAATATGGGGAAATGCATGATAAAAAGCAGCACGTAATCTATGAGCAGAGGCAATAGTGCTGAGTAACCTTCGGCAAACAAGTGGCTCATTAACTAATCAATTGACAATGTTAAATGGAACAACTCACGCTGAACGCTGCTGCTGCCCTGGCAGGGCTGGGGAAGGCGGGTGGGGTGGACGAGTCCATCCCCACTTTGGGAAGGATTGTCGCAGGTGTCTCTACTTGGGAACTGGAGAGCTGGAAATCACATTTATTCCAACTAATGCTCAAACCAGAGCCTGAGACGGAGTCAAAGGTCCCCTGAGAAAACCCCAGGAAACAGACTGGCCTTGAGGCTGTTTCATCTGGCTCCTCTTCATTCCTAAATCCTTGCTTTAGAGGATCCTGGGCTTTCACTTCTTCTCTAGGAATAATAATCCATAGCATAATATTTCTAATCTCTTAGAAATAATTCCTCCTGTCCAGTCAAAATTTATCTATTGACAAACTCAAAACCAGCTTCCACAATGTCATTCACACAGTTATTTTTAGTACCAGTGTTGCCAGCAGAAATAACAGGCCTGATGTGTTTCCTCCCCTCGGCTTAGAATGAGGCTTCTGAAATTATAGATTGGAGCGCTAATTGAGTACCAAGAATGTCACGAACGACTTGCACTGCTGTGGAATCTGGTAGCAAACCAGTATGCTTCCAACCCTACTTGCACATGCAATTATGCCGCTGTCCACTCAAAGGGTGCATATCCACTGGCAGCAGTATTTGTGACCACAGTTTACACGTGTTGCTACAGACCATCCCTGGCAAGAAAGCATTTCACATTTTTACCCAAAAATAACATTAATCTTAAAGAATTTCCCCTCCCCTTGTTTTTCAGTTGTGGTTCTACAGACATAATAAGACTGAAAGGAGTCCTTCGATTCTTTTGGTTTCTGTGGTGAGGCGATGGACTCATGCCCACTGTTCCAGGACTCCCCGGACCACCTCCCAGTCCCACACAGGACAAGCCCAGGAAGGCTTCCTTGCCAAAGTCTTGCAAGAAGCAGTGCACAGCTAAGGCTAAACTGTAACACAGCTACTGAGCAACAAAAGGAAAGAAAAGCTTTCTGTTCTCCAGTGATTTAAACAAATAAGATAAACAGCATTTCCCAGCCCAGGAAGATTATGTGTGGCTTTTGTCTCTCCTGTTTTGGTTTCCTGTGCTAAGCACTCACTCACCCATTCATAGTCACTAATGCCCAAGGCTCAGGGTAGCACTCCCTTGTGTTGATTTCCATGTGTACTTTAGGGTTTCTTTACATACCCAAATCCTCATTATCACTCTAAACCACGGTAAATTACAGGAACAGTGAGCTGATAAAAGTCCTCCTAATTCAAAGCAATAGTGAGCCTATTACTACTGAAAGCACTGGTCCCTGGCTGCAGCAGTACACAAGGATTGAGTGGGAGAAATAAAAAGAACCTGGCTGGCTAAACAGCCGGGATGGAAGGATGTACCAACAGCACAGGAGTGACACAGCTCCTTTGGTGCGGGAGCAGAAGGCAGACAGGCCCCCCTACCAGGGCTGGGGGAACAGAGTCATCTCAGAGGACCATTTCCACCTCAAAACCAACAAAGTTTCCTGATTATTCAATTCGGATCTCTCTTGTCCCCTCCCCAGTGTCTTCCTAACTCAACATATATATTTCTGGCTTATATTTTTGTCAATTGCCCCTCATTTCCTTATTTTACTCACTCTCCTTTTCTTGAAGCGTGAATATTAATGTCAATCTCGGCTCATTTAGTGTCGCCTCTTGCTACCCCACTCCCTTCAGGAGCTACCTTTGGCAATTTGGAGCCTTCCTTTTATCAGTTCGTCCATCCAGGAACTCACAGCTTCATAAAACCTTGCAAACCTGCGGCAGCAGAAGGAATCATGTCACATGGAAAGCCAACGTGTCCAAGTTCAATTGAATCTTGTTGGCAGTGGAGCTGTGGGGGGACCATGGGCTCGATCCCCCTGAGCTACCTGCCAGATGATGGAAAGACACAATGTACTTAACGCTGAGTCCTTACTACGCAAATTTCCCGGGCCCTGTGCAATTAGTCATCAGCAAAGGGGCTGTTAAGTGCTGGATAAAAACTCTGCTGAAATCCGTGAGTGTCTCTAGTTTCTTACCGAAGAGTTGGATCAGGCCCTGGGAATGAATTTGTTTGTTTTTCCCTTGTCATCAGCCTGCCTTTGGCTGAAAGCTATAATCCATTCAGGGAGGACCTGTTTATCTGTGAGAAGAGCAGCATTGCTGTGAAGAGGTAAGAGTGGGAGTGTGCTTCAGGCAAAAAAATGCAGATTATAGCCCCGCTAGTATTGAATTCAGCACAGAAAGAAAGAAATGCAGGCTGTTCTAATTTTCTGAATAGATGTAATTCCATTTTGTTCCCTGTGAGTCCCTTCTCTGACAATTGTCTGAGTGGAGGGAGGAAAAAAGGGTTCCAAGCAAAACACTTGTCTATGAAGGATGTTATTAAAATGTCCTACTTGAACACAGGCTCTCTGCAGACCAGGGTTGCAGAATACAAACGCTCTCTCTCCCTTAGACAAGCTTTGTCTAAATGCAGAATGTTTGTCAATTATTTTCCAAAAGCATAGTTGCTATCATCAGAATTAGAGCTGGCTTGACTTGTCCTGCCTGATTTAGCACCCACTTGAACAGGGTAGGTTCAGAAGGTCAACACGAACTTGAGGGCAGTTGGTTTTGCAGCAGGCTTTAAAAATGCTCAAGAAAAAAAACACAGCGAGGGAACAGATGAGAGATTACAGAACATAGGGACAAAACCTGAGAGTGGTCAGAGAAATTTAAAAAACCCTATGATGAGTGAAAATCCACTGGAGAAACTCCATGGCAATAGTCTCTGGGTGAACTTCCATCGTTTGGCTTCTGAGGTCTCATGATCATTCACACCTACATCCAAACTTGCTTTCATAGATTTGCTCAACCTGGCAGTTCTTTAGCCAAGAATTTGGCTGGAGGTCTGCAGCATGGATGTCAGTTAAGTTTTAGCACAGAAATTTGCTCTACCATCCTGCAATACAACTTCCTTTTCTTTATTGGTCAGGGCAACATGTCCTGTCTCGGGCATGTGCTACAAACAGGACGGGTGTCCCGTGAGACAGGAAAATGTGTATTTTTGTGGCCATGTGTGGGGTTTGTTTACTGCAAAATTTAAGAGTGATAGGGCTTCCCAAGGCACTCCCTGCAATGCAATCAGTTACATCACATCATGAACCTATCTAACCTGCAAAGCCTGAAAGCATCTCACCCTGTCCTCCAAGTGCTTTTCTTCAACCTCTCCTTGATTTGTGGGAAGAAAGAACTCTTAATTCTGCAGAGCTAGGTTCCAACTAGACACAGTGACTACCACGGGCTAGGGCTGAAATAGAAATAAACAAGAGAACCTGTCTGTCCCTCACCCCATCACTCTCCTTAAGGTTGAAAAAACTTGTTCTGACCTTTTCTCCTAAACTAGAAGAAGTTTTGCATATGAATTCTGATCTGCCTTTTACATTTACATTCCCATACAAACAGAGGTAACGGGCACCAAAGCTTTATGCCAAGAGCAAAGGGAACTGCGGAAAAGTGCTAAGGACAATCACATCCTTTTCATTATGTGAGTAGCAGCACCATCCCCAGTGTGCTAGGGCCATGTCCCTTGTGAAGAGGACATAGTCCCTTCCCCTAAACTCTCACTATGTGACTGTGCTATTATTGGTACACTCAATGCTGAATGGCCAAAGGAAAACACTGCACTGGCTCCTGCTTTTTTCAGATACAGAAAGGACAGCAGGCACAAAGGCAAACATAGCCTCTCCTGTGCACATGTGACAGTCACCGCATAAGCGACTCGCCATCAAAACGCCTCATTCTTCCTGACAGGTCTTGTCCTAAAACAATGTCTTAAAGTCTGCAGCTGGGCTGATTTTCCGTATCCAGCTGAAACTGCCAAAAGAACAGCAAAAGCCCCGCTAGCAGAAAAGATGCCTCTTAGTTTGGAGAGAAAAGCCTTCCCAGCAGTCTGTCTATAAGCAGTGGACATGGTTTGCCATCCTCCGCCTGAGTGGATGTGCAGCTGTGGCATCTTAAAGCAGAGTAATCTTGGGAAAGAGTGTCTGCTCTGCTCCATGACTATGCAGACTGTGGATAAAGGGTCTTTCATAGACAGGGAATGGTACAGTTCCCATAATCAACGAGGGTGGGTTTCCTTTGCTATATTCACCTAGATTTGGGCTCTTGTCTCCGAAATGTTGAGTCTATTTTCATGTGGCACCTGCTTGGTACCGACTGTACCCACATAAGAACTTGGCTTAACTTGGGTGAAACGCAATTGCAGTCTGGGACAACATAGTTTCTCCCTCTTAAATGCAGCACCTTTATATTTGTTACTGAGTTTTATCTCACTGATTTTCCTGGGCTGTTTCAGCAGCACTGCTTCTCTTGCTGTCCACAGAAGCCCCTGCAGCTCTTCCCCAGTATTTCCGAGCTGTATCTTCTTCTGAGTTGTACTCTTCCTATACTACCACACCAAACATGAATGGGAACACTGAATAGCACTGTTTGAAAGCACATAAAAACAGTGTGGGCACTTACAAACTCACTGTACACTCACTCTAAGCTCAACACCATGTCTTACAAGGTGCTGTTTATAGGCTGCTTGGTAATTTTTGATGGCATCCCTCACTACCAAGTTCAGGTACAGTAACACTCACTTCTGTAATCCCTCTTTGTTTTTCTAAATTAGTGGTCTTGCTTTCTCTCCCCTGTATTGATAGCTTTGCAGATAATCCATGAAAGAAAAAGGTGTACTTTTCCATTTCTATCCTAATGATTGCTTCTGAGCTGTTTTGCCATAAACAAGTCATCCCTTACAAATGAATGAGAGCACTTCAAACACAGCAGCCTCTAATGCTGCCACTGCAAAAGTCTCTTTGGTTTATATGCCTTGTGAGAGAGCAGGGGAAAAAATCCTGAACTGATCAGTGACAAACAGTCTCTCCTACCCGGATGATCCCTGGCTTGTTTCCAGCCTAAAAGAGTAGTGAGAACAAAACCCTTGCTGAGCACGCTGCCTCTGATGGTGCCCTGCTCCAGCAATGGATATGTTGACACCAAGCACTGTGCAAAGACAGACTAGAGCCAAGCTGAAATGCTCTCAGCTTGGCTGGGTGTCAAAGCACTGCTTGGAGCTCAGCTGATCCAAGGACAGGTAGTGTGGGGTGCCTGGCTGGGGGAACAGCGCTGAGCTTTCACAGCCAGGCTCAGACTACGGTGACCAAACCTCTGTCCTTCTCCCAGGGCTGGGTTCCCCTCCTTGCTCCCAATAATGTCCCACAGAGGCCTGTTTTTTCAGGCTGCGTGGTGGCATTGGCAAGGAACAGGGGACCTCAGACACCTGCCTGGAAAAGGAAATGCATGGAGCATCAGGAAAGGAGCTCCCTCAAAAGGAATTAGCCCTGTTAACTAGCACACATTCCTTACAGCACGTCACAAGGAAATCACAAGGAAATCCCAGCCAGCATTTCTAAGCTTTATCCATCTTGCAATGGTTTCCACCCTTGCTGTTGTTTACAAGCTTAACAAACTGAACACTGTTTGAAAGAGATCACTCCTTAATCTGGCTTGTCCTAAAACCAACAGGAGTGGAGGAAGGCAAGGTCACACATATCCAAGGCCAGCACAGAAACATCCTTATTTATCTTCCCTAAGCTGTTTTAAATGTTAACTCCTTCAAGATATACTGAAATTCTCAAGCTTTAAATTTAGTGGTGACTGCAGGTGGTTGCGAAACCCTGACACTTTGTTAGCAATTAATTTTGGTTGGGTTCAAACTTCACTCTGCTTGGTTCCTTTGTGCAGGTCCAAGCCATGGGACCAAATACACAGCAAAGTCCTAAATGAGCATCTCCTGCCTCCTACTTTTAACTCAGCTACAAGCTGTGGGTCAGCCTCAGAGCCCCACTTCTGTGGCACTGCCAGGTGCCTGAAGAAAACAAGCTTCCAAGAGTCTAATTATGCATCCCCAACATGAAAAGCCATCCTCTAAATATCTGACTGGGGAACACGGAGCCAAGGAGTGAGACAAACAGCTGAGCATAAAGTTATTTTTTAGAAGCTGAGTTGAAGGTTGGCTAAAAATATGGCCTATCCCTATCAAGGGTTATTTTGCTTACGGTGTTGACAAGAATAAAGCTATTAGTAACAGAGCATTCAGAGTATTTGGGGCTGGTGTTTGTCTGTCAGTCACTCATCCTCCAAAACACTCTTGTCAACATTTGGAAAGCAAGTGGGATGTATGCTCCAGCCCCCTCCCGGGAAGGCTGGGAGAGGATACTAAAGCTGTAAGAGCTGCAAAGAGCCAAGGCTAAAGAAAACAGGATGGAGGAAAGAAAAGAAAAAAAAAAATCTCTTCAGAAGGAAAGATATTAGAAACCTCAAAATGTCTAGAAAAATGGTTTTAGAGGAGGAAAACAATTAAGTACAGGGAAAAAACTTAAGTACAGGAAGAAATAACAAAAACAACTGTTTACAAAAAAGCATGAAAATTGAGAAAATAAAATAAGAGACAATGAGTGGAGATTTCACAGGAGAAGAGGAAAAGTGACCATAGGAGAATCATGTTATCATTTTTTCCTTGTGTAGCACAAGAACTGTGTTCATATAGCACGGATTCCCAGGACATGTAAAACACTTCCCTTAGAAAAAAGAGCTCTGTGCCTCAGGCACCCCAGAAGTATAGGACTGGGGGGTACTTTGAGCAGCAGCCTTGCAGTCTGCTCTCTAACCCAGCTTGCCAGATAGAATAGGTGATCACAGGGAAATGGGTTTCCTGCTTATGCTTGTCCTTATCTCCCACAGCCAGTGCACAAACCTCTGCTCTCTGCACTACCCCAAACCAGCCTCTTGTCTCCCTCCTCTGCACTTCTAATAGATCTTGTACCAAGAACATGTTGTCTCCTTTCTTCAGCTCTTCAGGACTGAGCTCCCAGTGTCAATGATGTTCCTTTTTCAAAGGAAAGCCTTTGCATTTCCCCTTGGTGCTCTCTATGGAAGGTAAGTGTTCTGTTGTCTAACAGCATGTTAAACACAATTGTAATTTAAAGTATCTGCTTGGAAAGGGGAGCAGGAATCTGGTAGGGGCTGTTCCCTGCACCCATTGTCCCGGGCAAATTGCCTGCTCACTTTCTCCTCATCACAATACCAGCTCCAGCCTCACCCCTATGTCTCCACCACCAAGTTAAAGATCTGCAGAGCCAAGAGATATTAAATGCTTAGCACAGCAATTTCTGCTGTGACTAATCCTGCAGTTAGACACCTTTTCCCAGGGATCCCATTGCTGACACACAATCGGCTCCCTCTTTGCCTGGATCCGTGGCACACAGTGGAGTAGAAGGCTGAGTGAGCTCAGTCTCAGCTGCTGCCTGTGCCCGTGTAACACACAGACAAACCTGCGAGCCTCCTCTCCCCTCGTGGTGCAGAATCTCTCACCAGGGCTGTGTTGGGAAGAATGGGCTCAGCTAAGCACGCCAGGCAGTAACTATGGTCTGCAGAAATGGGACAATAATCTGTAAAAAAACCCTGAGGTGCAAAGCCTTACCTTCAGATGATAGAAATTATTAACTGAGCAGTTCCAAGCCAGGGGGGTTTTGACACTAAGGTACCACTTATGACAATGAAATGTGCACAAAGTGTAGCTTTCCAGGCATAACCTGGGGGATGAGAAGTAAGTTTACTCGGGCTCAATTTCCACCTCAGTCCATGAAGCTGGTCTAAACAGATTGAGAGCTGAGTCACTTAGAGCTATCTTCACAAGGAGCTCATCAATTTGAGTAAGCCATCAGCCCCAGGCTATAGCATGTGGCCATCCTTGCTTTCACCCTCCAAAGCAGCACTGCTGAGATCCATGGAGCTCTATGGATTTACATCAGTAACAGCAGAGAAGGAATAATCTCAGTGCAAGAAAATTATTGTGGTCCTGCTCCTGCTGAAGCTCATCTCAAAAGATTTCAGACATAGCCAGGGATGTAGCTGACATGGCCAGCTGTGCCCATGAGCAAGCACAGAGCTCAGGAGAAAACAAAATTATTGTAGAGGAAGAAAGCCCTGAGATGAGTTTCCTCCCCTTCTACCTGTTCCCTCGGCCATGCAGCAAGTCACTGGGACCTCACATCTGCTTATTGCTAAGCTGCCAAACCTTATCCCTAGGCCTGAGACCAGCCTGGAAAGGCTGCCACGTTCCAGAGGGCACAGCTCCCTGTGCAGGGACTCCCTGTGCAGGTGGATATGCTCTCCAGCAGGACACAGCATGTGCTGAGGGGAAATGGCGAAAGCAGCAGAGAGTCTGTAGAAAAGGCATGAGCAGAACCCAGATCTCCATGCTCTGCACTAGTTCACATGAGACCCGTGGCAGCATTTGGAAGAAAATGGGGGAATGAAATGGTTTTGCGACCAAAGACACATTTTCAGGGTTTTTCACCTCATGGCTTTGTCATTAGCTTTCTAAAGAGGAGCTTCTATGATGAAAAATACAACCCATCCCACTGGTTCTCCAGAAAGAGGTAAGGCTGCAGTCACCAAGGCTGAAATCCTGTTTGCTTCACTTGTGGGCCTTAAACACACAACAGGTTGTAAATACTGCTCAGAGCATGTTTACAAGGTGGAAATCCTTTGGAGACCTTTTACTGCAGGGGGAGGAAGGTAAATATGCCAATGATATGAACAAATTCTAAATATCTAGTTGTTTAAATAAATAAAGCTTTTACAGATTTTTGGGATCTATTATTCATGGTGTGCTGGGGGTTGTCTAGACTGTGCACCAAGGCATGAAGCCATTTTAAGAGGGTAGAAAATAACATTTATGCTTAGAAAGGTGAATCAGTTTGTGTACTGAGTGCTGGTCCAGGCCTGTGTATCACTAGACAGATGAACTCCAATTACCTCAGTACAAAATGTGCCACAATTCACTGGGCATTGTAGCAAAATGACAAGTAACAAGACCAGAATGCGACTATTTTCTTTCCCAAACACGTTGAACAAGAAGGGGATCTCTGTCAGCAGTAACATTGCAAGGTGCACGTGTACCCAGGAAGGGGCTCAGCAAAAGGTGGAAATAAGCAGCTGTGCTAATTCGTTCACTGCATGTGAAACGACCTGATTTTCAGCTTTATAAAAACACAGAACATTTGAAGTGCTTTGGTGAAAGTGATTGTTTGAAGCAGTTGGAGGACTAGAAAAAAGGCCATTGTAATCCTTTTGGGATGCAGCTTTCAGTTAGCAGTATGCCAGCTCAGTGTCGTCATCAGAGCTTCAATACAGGCTTCCTGACTTGATAAAAACACCACTCTATTTCTCTAAGATTTAAAATGGCATTCAGAATCTAGTGTTTTCCCTGCATGATCTCAGAGAAAACACAGCTAACCAAAGATGGGCTGCTCCGACCTGAGCAATTGTCTCCATGTATTTGTGCTTTTGTCTTGGCATTTTCAGCAGGGTACAATTAATTAAAATTCCTGATTAATTAAAATGTTTTGCAACAACAGCAGCAAAAATTGCTTGGAGAAAAGCCTGTGCAAAGTGAAACTGAAGCCTGGTTGGTATGAATATGCATGGTGCCCAAAGTACACTGTATTGGCATGTGCAGCCTGTCCCCAAAGTAAACGACATAGTGAAGGAAGAGGAAAGTAGAGGCTCGATGGATGATGACACAGGGGTGTAAAAATTTTTATTACCCCCTGTATCTTCCCTTCTGTCTGTATCTCACAGTGCAAGTATATGGAAATACGGTGGCTTTCAGTACAGCTGGATGAATGCATGGCTCTGCCAAGGAATTAGGACTTGGCTAGTGCTCCTGCTCCTTGTTCTGACCATCACTGGCTGAAAAAGCTTGTACAAGCTGCTTTCCCCTTCTGGGCCTCAGTTTCCCCTCTGTAAAATGCAAACAACACCACTTCTCTATCTTGTGTGAAGTGCAATGAGGAGAGAGAAAGAAATACAGTACAGAAAGAGAAATACGTGTTAGCAAGTGACTCTCTTTCCTTTTGCCTTTGTCAAATCCGTACTATAACAGGAGCCAGCTCCGGTCGCTCGGAGCTGTGAGGAAATCTTTGTTGTGCTCTGAAAGCCCTGCAGCAGACTGTCATTGTCAAAGCACTGATGAATGGTTCCACTGGGGATCCCGAGCCTGCTCCAGCGGGAAAGCAGCAAGCCTCAATAAACAGCTCCTGCTATTGCCCAATCGGGATAATTAACACTTCTGCAGTTTTACACGGAAAATGCCACGTTGTTGCAAAGAACGCAGGGAGCCCTTGGCCCCGTTCTGTCAGTGGAAGCAACCCCAGCCCTGGCTCTGCCTCTCAGAGGGAATGCCCTCTTTGAAATGCCAGCAAAGGGGATGAAGTTTCTCCCTTTACCCTTCTTTCATTTTTAAAACAGGGTTTCTCTGGCAGGCATGCCAAAAAAAGATTCACACTTTAGCAATTTAAGGGCTACCTGGAAGAAGTCATACTCTGAAAGAGCAATTTCAAAAAACATCTGCCTGCAAATGGTGCGTGTTCATGCAGCAGCTCTGTTCCTGGAGGGGGTGCAGACTCGGGACTGCTCAATTTTAGGGTCAAAAATTAAATTTTGCAACTTCTACACCAGGTGGACAAAGAGTCAGAAAGAGTGATCTCTTGCCTTGAGAAGGATTACCAGAGCCCTTCTCTCCAGGATGCATGCCAGTGCAAGGCAAAGTACTTTCAGGGCAGGATGACACATAACAACCATACTGCCATGGTCACTGGCTATGGTATGTACACATGACAGAAAAAAATCTTGATTATGAGATGTTTGAGATGTTTTGCAGATTTTCAGGTATTTAAAAAGATGATTCATATTAAATTGCTGCTCTAAAGCATATAAGAATTGCATTTCTCAAACTTCTTATATTAAAGTATGATTACCACACATAATTCTTTCTAGTTATATTTGGATTTTTAAGGGTCTGGGTCCACTGACAACTTCTATGCTGCTACGGAGGATGAGATTTTTTTTTCTTTTTAAACCCAAGCCCTAGAATTGAGGTTTCTCAAATCCATATGCCTCCAGGGGCTTTTAAGGAAAATTCAGGTGGTATCATAAGGCTTGCAAGAAGAACAGGAGTGGGAACCCTGCAGTGACTTTTGAGCACAGTCAACACACTGGAAGTATGAGGGTAGAGCCACAGAAATTTAACATTGGCATTTATTTCTTTTTTTTTTTTTTAAGAAACAAATAACCAAGTTCAATTTGATTACTCTCCACAATCATTTATTGCACTAGAAATCCAGTTATGTTCACTGACTGCTCCAAAATTTTGGCTGTCACACTGAAATGAATAATCTTTTATGTTTTAAAGATGAGTAACCCTAATTCTTCTTCATTTCAAATAATACTTACTTTGATTATGCTTCAAAGAGGGACTGGTGTTTTTTTGTTACTCAAAATCCACAGGTAACCAGCTAGGAGGCTCTCAGGCCAGCACAGTGTCACAGCACTATGCAGCATGGAAACTCAGTGGATCGGATTCATTTCCACCAAGATTCAAAGGTAGCAAAGAACATTCCTTGGGAACATAAGTGGCTGTAACAAACAGTCCTTCCAACTCAGAGAAGCACCAACCTGTTCTCCCAAATGTTACCAGGATCACTGGCTTTTTACTGCTTCTTTGTTTAAAATGGAGTGGTGTGACAGGCATCCTACTCCCTCCTGCATAGGCTCAGCTTTGCAATCAGCTCTGCTTTGCTGTGGGGCAAAAAGGCCTCTTCTGGAGAGTTACAAAACCCCTCTCTGAGGCACTGAGTGGGACGACATGAGCATGTACCTTGAGCTTGCTGAAAGGTGATGTGTTTTGGAGTAGTGACTAGGATGTGGAGGAAGGAGGGGATGGGAGACCCTCTGGGTTAGACCTCTGGCTTGGCCAACATGCTGCCAGATGCACAAGCCAGTACCTCAACCTCTTGCCACCCCACCTGGAAAATGGAGCAACGATACCTGTCTCACCTGTGAAGTGCTTTGAGATTCACTGAGAAAAAATGCTCTGGATGAGTGCTATTCTCATTTATCCATCTAGTACTGCCAGTCCTGTTGGCTTAAATGAGCTCATACATGTGAGTAAAAAGTATGCCTAGGCAAAATGCTTCGCATATTAAAGGAAATATTTCTATAATATTAGGGATAAAATATTAAATATTAATTTCTATAATATTTATATAACATTAGGCCATATTTAGGGCTAACAGCTGGTTGCAGAACAGAAAAACTGATTAGCCAAAGCAAATATTAATTAAAATTACAGTCTGTATTCACACACAGGTTTTCTTTCCCATTCTGTTCCTCTGCTTTTTGATTAGAAAATAATCATCACATTACACAGTATTTTCCTCATTAAACTACAAAGATCCCTTGCTCCTTTGGCCAATTAGTGCCCGTGTACAATCATCAGGAATACAAATCAAAGCATGTTCCAGCTCTGACCTAATAAGCCATCTACACAAAATCTAAGCTCCACATTTTTCTGTCACTACAGCAATCCTTTTTTCTTTACCCCAAAGCAATCAGAACTGACCAGAACCCTCCCTTTCTCAGGAAACTACAAGCTGAAATTGCATGGGTAGGGGGCTGCCAGTCACCTTCAGCTTTGCTGGTGGTTTTTTTTAATCAACAAACCCTAAAAAATCCTTCTGCACTCTGCCTGGGTGCGGGGCTGGCAGGGTGGGTGGCTCCCAGGACACAAGGAGAAAGAGGAAGCTCTGGGAGACTGGAAGAAATCTGCATTTTCCTCAGGGCACATCCTGCAAACAGGGCCCTTTGTTCCTGGCGGCTGGTACCCACTTCTCACCACAAACAGATCCCTTCCTGGCCTCTCCTTTTTTTCTCTTCTCAGAAAAAGGCCATTTTCCGAGTTTGTACTTCTACATCCACCCCCGCCCCAAATCTGTGTAAGTTATTCTCACTTAAATCAATTTTGCTTTCCCACTGAGTACCAAAGCGTTGTGAGTTACACTGTGCTGCACTACTCACGCCCACCCAACAGCCATTTTCTGACCAATTTCCTTCTGACATGCATCTTAACCATCTTCAGCTTCACTTACGAATTTGGCCTAAATTGGAAAATAATATACTGAAACTCTGCTAAAAGCAGTATATAATTGATCCCTGCCAGAAGGGGGACATGAGCTTTTCTCTTGTTTTTCAGGGAGACGGAGGGGGAGGCGCTAAGAAGGGGGCAGTGTGCCTGGAGATTCAGCTCCTGTTTTCTACTTCCTCAGCTATCTTACAGACGGCAATTAGCAGTGCCTGTTCATCAGTGTGATTCTATTTATTGAAACTTGTTAATAAGCCCAGAATTAGTTTTCCTTGTCAAAAAAATTCTTCAGTGAAGAATGATTTCAGAGTGGCTTTAGTAGGTCTACTTGCCTAGGAATAATTAGGTTTAATATTTGTCCAGTGGTTTAGGAAACCTGAGTGATAGATGTCCCTAAGTGTTTCTCAGTCTGCTCTTTGGCCATGCATCACCTGCTGCATGGCCACCCATATACTCCTGCATGATCCTCCTGCTCCTCTCTCAGTAATGTTTCAGTTTCTTGGCCAATTTTAGCAAATCTGGTGGAGACCTCAAAGGAACTGAGCTCCTGGACGAATTATACAAGGTGTGGTGGAGGAGAAAATCCCTCCCTGTTCCATCTCTTGGGGACAGGCATCCCTGAGGAACTAAACTGGTGCTCACTTTTGAGACGGAACTCACTGAAGCTGGAACTCACCATTTCCAAAGCCCAAAGCATGATTTGATTGATTGAGAAGTTTAAAAGGAGAGGGAGAATCAGTGAGAGCACATCTCTCTGCAGCAGGCACCATCTCCCTGTGCTGGATGTAGAGTTCCTAGTGTGATGGGATCTTGCTCAGGTTACAGCTTGCTTGTGCTCTGGCAAATTGCTGTAATAGAGCTGTCCTGATCCCTTACTAATTTCCACTGGGTGGTTTTCCATGGAGGAGAGCCTTCCTCCCTCACTCCGAACTTCCCTAATCTAATTACTGCTAATCAGGAGTGTGAAGAAAAGCATTTTCTCTGGGTCTCAGGTGCGCAGCAGGCAGGGCAGCCAACTTGTGGAGTATGGACATCTGTTTGTTTAAGTGGGCAGGGAAAGTGATGCACACTGCAAATCCTGCAGCATGTCAAAGCAGCTGAAAGCCCCATGAAATGTTGGGATTTGGTCTGGAAGCTGTGTAATCCCTTTGAATTTTCTAGAAAAGGCTATGGGAAATTTTGTGATGGCAAAGGGGTGGAACTGGCCTATTTCTGCTGTAATTCACCTCACTGTAGAATGTGTGGCACCTGCAGCTACAGACTGACCCAATATGCTTATTTAGTAAAACCATCAAACCATCTCCTGCCATGTGCTCTGATCTTCCAGCCCAAATTAGCGGTGTCTCCACTGCTCCAAGTGGAACAAATGTCAGTGTTGTGTTTCACTTGGTCTCCTGCTGCTGCTTTATTTTATTTTGGGTCCTGCTGCCTGTCAGGGAAGAAGCACAATCTTGATTTTGTGAGGTTCAAGTGAACAATTTCCCTTTGAAGCTGAACAGGCCATTGCCAAAGGGTTAATGACCATTTTTATCAGTATCCTGGAAAATTGAATCTTTCTCCCAATGACAGATCCTAAGGGCTTTTTCTGGCCTGCGTAAGCCAGCACGTATCAATTGCTGCCCTTCAGTTGGCTTGGCAGTGCAGGCACTGAGGGTGTGATGTCCCCTGTGTGACCAGTGCTGGCACACCACAGCACCCTCTAAGCAAATTCACCGTTCCCAGGCACTGCAAAGGCAGATCATTCCACTGCTAGAAACCTTGGCCTCTAAAAAGCAAACCCATCAAAAGCATGTACTGCTTGCTTTACATTAATGGGATGCATTCCAGGCATATTTGCTCTGCTGATCAATGCTTTAAAAAATACATCCTTGGCTAGGTGTGCAGAAACACATCATCAGCAAAATGAGTGTGCGATAGTACAAGTCTCTGTGATGCAGAGGAAATTTTGTTAGCCCAACACAATCTCAGAACAGTTAAACAGGGCAAAACAACTTGTATTTGTGCTAAAATCCTGATGATGTTTATTTACCAGGACAAATATAGCTGAGGGTAGCAACTTATCAACGCTTGCTTTATTTCAAGAGCAAATTGCTACCATGGAACCAGACACTTGATGTTTCCCTGCTATCGCCCGACAAAGAGAGCTCGCTTTACTGACTCGGCTAATGACCAGCAAAGTCGCCTCACATGGATTATAAAAGTAAAAAGGACAAAAGCTGCAGGGTGAAAAATAACCATTTCCCTTGCTTGCTTTTGTAATCAAACAGTAGGGAATTCACAGCAGAAAACTCTGCTTTGAAATAGAAAAATAATAGTAACAGTGAAAATAAATGACAAGGTCTTGCTTCTATTGAGCTTTAGTGAGCCTGAAAACCCACAAGTTTTGCTGCTGAAGAGTGTATGAAGATTCATTCAAAAGTCAATAATCAGCAGAAAGGGATTAGTGCCTTCCAATAACTGTTCTAACTACAAAGACAGTAAAAGGCTCAAGCAACATCCATTATCTTATCCCTTTATACAGGCTCATGGCCCTGAGCTTCACATGTACCATGTTTACTATTATGGCAACAAAGCAAATTTGATCAGAGCAAAACCAACAAATAATCAAATAGCAGGATAAAATCTGCCTTGGTACTTCATGAATTTGCTGAGCTGCTGCACCGGCCAACCCAGCTTTCCTGGACTGTGGAATATGTTCTTGCACAGCCTGATGGCATCTGGAGGTCTGCAGCAGACTCCTGCATGCAGGACTGTACACGTCTACCCTTTGGGACAGACTTCCCTTCCTGTTCCTGGACTGACCAAAGTCCAGAACCCCACACCTCAGCTAGGTGGGAGGACACTATCAGTTTGTTCTGTGCAGGCACTGAAAAACCAGGTGTGATAAGAGCTGTTTTCCCACATTTTGCAGCACCCATAAACAGATTTACTTAAAAGATTCATAATGTAAGATATCAACTGGAAATGGAAAGTTCAATATCAGATGAAATTGGTTTGGCTATCTGTGACACAAAATATTTATCTACTAAGTTCTCAGAGACATCAAGTTCTGAATCAGTTATCTTAGCACAAATCTACAGTTGCATGTTCTCTTGTTTTGGGTTTGAAGTCACACTTCCATCTTGGGCAGCAAGTGGCATTTTACTGCTGTTCCTTACAGCCACTGCCCCTTCAGCTTTACTATTGACATGTTTCTGGGATAAAAAAGATAATTAAAAGTGATCTGCATGCATATGCATTCTTCTCATCATGCTAAAATTTATACCTTAGCAGCCACCCTAACAAGACAGCAACCTGGATTTAGTGTCAAGCATAAACAAGCATAAAGACATGTCAGACCCTATGCTGAAGTGTGGTGCATGCTTGCAGGGCACATTTGGTCCTGAGGGCTGATCTGCAGACCGGCTGCACCTGGAGCTTTGCAGCAAGGATAACAGGCAGCATGGGGAAGGGCAGGTGGTTGCACAGGATGGCTCTGGGAACCAGATGTCTGTTTATACGGCAGAAGGAAAGTTGTTCTCCCCTTATTGGCTTGTGTCTTGGAGGAACTGCCCTACAAGCCACTGGTCCAGAGCAGAGTCTGAGACTTACACCTCTTTATTCTTTTCTTGGTTTGTATTTCCAAGACTTTCCTGGGAAGATCAAGCCCCTGAAGAACACCCGCTGTGGGCCAGGTTGGGATGACTGCACGATGAATGTGTCACACAAAGCCAGGTTAATGCTTCTGTGACCCCTGTAAGAAAAACCCCTCCTGGTTTCCACGTGTACACTGCTGTTGGTTCAGTGTTTAATACCAACACTGAATGCCTGGTTTTCCTAACTTTTAAGTGAATTCAGTGTAGACTAGTCCAAAGGGTCTGAATGGTTTGCCCTTTGTTCATATGGCATCTCTCAGAGAGGGGAACACACCATATGTGTGCAGTGTCTAGGCTCTAGGAAGACATGAGGACACTACACCAGCTGGCTTCCCCTTGAATGCAAACATGTCACAAGGGTTGTTACAAGGAGTTGTGTGATGCAGAGGTCGAACTGCTTTGGTGTCAATGAGTTAGCGGCAGCTCTTTTTGTAACGATGTAGTGCAATCTTGAAAACCAGCAAGCAGTGCCTATCAACGCAGTAGGGTCATTCACGGTCTGCAAATGAACTGGAGGAATCTCTTGAACTAAGGCAACCCATGGCAGACGGGTTGATGGGGACAGATGATATCTCTAGATAAGAAGTTATGAATCTCAGGGAAGGGGCTGTGGAGATCTGTAATCTTGAAAAATTTGAGTCTGTGTGTCCCTATCTCTGTGTTTTTGAGTTAGAAAAGGCAGAGGGGTTGGGAAAGACAGGGAAAGTCTAGATCCACCTTAAACACCACCAGAGAGATGCAGACTAAAAGAAAAGATAAGCCCAACAAAGGCGCTTGCTGAAAAACCAACTATATCAACAAACCCCAGCTCCTGCAGCTTGGTCACTATGCTGCCCAGTGACTCCTGTTCATAAAGGGCTGATTCTCCTCCCTTTCAGAAAACAATGTGTTCCACACACTGAAATAAATAACAGCCCCTCACCAAGGCCCCGGCAGTGTCAGGGGATGTCAGGCTCTGCTCAGCGAATAACAAAGGCGTCAGCATGGAGCCAACCTCCTCCTGCCATCTCAGGCTGCCCTTGCTGCACTGAATGAAATTTTTCTCCTAATGGAAATGAAGAAAACCTCCAGTGCAGATAATCCTCTGTTATAATGGCCATATATTTGGGAGAGGGGCCAAACAGTGTAAAGAACAAGCCAAATCTCTTTTACTTAAAGGCTGGCCTGAATGTGATAATGTAATGACTTTGATTGGGATGTTTCAAATGCCATTCATTGAGACTGACTTAGCACAAAGATGATATCAGCCAAAATAATTAAGAACGAGGAATTGAACAGATAGGATCAGCTGACTCCTCCTTCCCAGCAAAGCTGGTATCCTTTTGCAAGTAGTGGAGAGAACTACTTGGTTTAAATACTGCTTAGTCAAACCCAGCCAGCACCCTTTCACTTCAATTGCCCTTTGCTTTCTGTAGAAGGATCAGTAACTTTCATCTTAAACACAGGCTGAAGTCCCAAGGACCCTCTTTGCAAAGGCAGAGTTCTTGGTTATTTTGTGCCTAACCTCCATCTGGCCATGTCTGATCACACTTTGCACTCAGAACCTGATCAGAGTCCCACTGAAGTCCTTGGGAAGATGCACGTTCATTTCACTGGATTCTGGATCCATGAGTTTCTTTCAGCAATGTAGGTTTCCAAAAGCATGGTAGCCTTGGCTGTTGTTTAGCTTCCTAGTATCTGTCATAGCTAACTATTATTTCTGTTTTACAGAAATAAGACACAGCTCAAACTCTGATACTACATGCAAGCTTAAAATGGCTTTCAATTACTATTAGCAGGCTTTTAAATGGGATTGTGGTGACAACTCGAAAGAAACAAAATACTTAGGGGAGAAATTAAGCTATTGGAATGACTGGTTATATTGAACATGCTCCTCACACAGCTGGCAAAGAGCAACATAAAGCTGAAATAAATTGATGACGACCACATTCTGGAGGAATGACAGTTTATCTGAAAAGAGAAAAGAACATCCAGCTTCTCTGCTAAAACAGCTTATGACACTGAGCATTTAGATACCTCTCCCACAAAGCAGGAGAAGGAAAGCAGTAGCAACCAGAACAACCACAATAGATTGCTTTCTATACCCCACACCAGTATAACTGAGGGCAGAAGGTAAAATGAGTGCAAAATGCCATCATTCTGAATTTAGTATGTCCAATTAGCACCATTCTGATGGCTACAAAGGATGGAAAGCAACAGGGGATCACATTCATCATCCATTTCAAGTCTTCCAGCTGGCAAATAAACTGAGACCTTTAAAAAAATGTAAAAAAACCCCCCAAACCAAACCAACCAAACAAAAACAAACAAACAAACAAACAAAATCTCATACATTAGACAAGCTTTCGAATTGTTACAAGGCCAAGATCTATTGTTCTGGTTGAATTTGTTACAAGCCCTGGGCATATCATAGAGGAATATCTGTATTTGAATGTTTTCATCTTCTTGGTCATCTAATTCAGCTCCTTCCAGGGAGGTAATTTATTTTCTTCACTGTCACCTTCATTCACTAGGTTTAGAGATGAAATCAAGATGCACCAGCAGCCTTGAGCAGGGTGTCAATGCTACTTTGAATTTTCCTTCTCTTCTGCTTAATTGAATTTTCATTTGTATCTTCTCAGTTGTTTCCCCTCCAAGGCCTTCCTCCCTGCTCTCCCCACTTTTCTCCACTCATCCATATAGATCATACAAGCATTTCTGGCAAGCATCAGCTGCAAATATGAGTTCTTGGGCATCTCCTACTTTTAGAAAAGCACCAAGAGTCCAAATAACATCCATGCTTGTTCTGTAAAGCTTGAAGTCTGCTCTTCAAAAAAGACCAGTCTCTTTATTAACTCCCCTGCTCTCTTGAAGACACATATAAGACACGGAGGGCTGCAGAGCTATGCAGTTGTCACTGCAGCAGACAAAAAGCCGTGTTGGGTTTACAGACTCTGTTTTGCTGGGTCAGCATAGTCAAACAGGACTTTGCAGTAGCATTGAAGAGTTATTTCGAGATTTCTCCTCCACATTCCCCAAAAACTGCCCTGAGCTCCCGGCAGGCCAGTACTCCAAACACAGTCTAGCCACAACCTCTCTACTTCTGATTTGTTTGCCATCAGCATAATCTTTCTTTCAGCTTTGAGCCTGCTTTATTAGACAAAAATTCACCAAGAGGGATCTGAGATGTAACCTGTGAAATCTCCCACCTTGAACTCGTATCGCTTCCTCCAACCACTTCCTTTCATTGTGGGGACTGAACAATTCCCGTCTGTGGTTGAGGATGGTCTCTCTTGTACTGGAAATCTTCAGTACAGGAAAACACACCAACTCCTCCATCCAAACTTTGGTACAAAGGCTAGAAAAGACACAGTTCCTCACAGAGATTCACCAGTCACACTTACTACTTCAGCTGAAAGTGATAAATGCTCTTCTGTGTGGAGAAGTGATTAGGAGAAGCAAGGAAAATTTCAGACAAAATTATCAGGCCATTGGAGGAAGTTCTTTAATGCAAAAACTACCTGCAGTTGAGTGATACACAATTCATATAACAATTTAAATACTTGTGTCTTTAAGTCATTTGCAAGTAAACCATGCAGAACACCGAGGAATATGTAATCTAATAGAATTCTGCATTAGGACAGAGATGGACAGAATCAACTTTCCATGATCTACTCCATCACTCACCAGTATAATTTCTGCTTGTAATTCATTATTCTGAAGCTGTTTACCATTTCGTCTATGACAAGGGCAACTTCCATCAGTGAGTTCTTGAATGTGGAATTCCTGGCTCATTATCAGAGGAAACAGAGATTCTCATTTGAATATTCACCTTTCTTGCTCTTGTACACGGTACTTGATCCATCACTGAAATGTTGACATTGTCTTTGGCACTGATGCTCTGTCAATCTGACATAACCTGAGAGATATTCAGGGTATGTTTTGCTACTCAGTGAAAAACTACAGCACTTCAGTCATTAATTATTAAGTGTGAGTCTGCAATTGGATATAAGATCTGCTTCTGTACCTATGTACCTATTTTGGCACCTCAAGAGGGAAAGTTACTTTATAAATGACAAAGACTGTGTCTAAGGCTGAGAGAAAATAGAAGAGAGAAGTCTCCAAAGCCCAGGACGACTAAAGCTGGTTACAAAACCAGAGAGATCATTTTAGTGTGAAGCAAACCTGAGCTTTGCATTAAAAATGTAAATGTGATTGAAATAGCATAACCAGATTAAATGGATTTGACCTCTAGAAGCATGAAAGCTGGTCTAAATACAGTGAAACAGCAACAAATGGCTGCATTTTCATTTTCACTGCGTTACGCATCACAGGAAATTTATTTAAAACAACACAGAAATTTCAAGCCAGTGAGAGATTTGCATTTCTTTTACAAAAACTCATAGAGAAAATAAGACTGGGTTGGGAAAAAACACTCATCATTTAAATGCCTAAAGGTACAGAAGAACTTAGAAACTACTTTTCAGTCTTGAACGTGACTGACTTGCCCTCAAAAATTAAGCCTGAGCACCCAGAACTAGCCAAGAGTGACTGAATCCTTCAATACAAGACCACATATCAACCTTCAGTACATTGCTGCCTTAAGGGAGCATTTGACAGACAGTTCTTTCTGAGTTTTTGGGATTTTTCTTTTGAGTTATGTTAACTCATATCACTGCCACATTCTGACTCACTGCACTGCTATACATCACCATACAAGTGCCACCATACCACCACAGCTGGTAGGGACAGATGCCCCCAACAAAATGAGATGTTAGCCAAACCTCAGCTCAGGATTTCAGAAGGCTGTCAGTAAAATGCTGTATGGAATAAATCCAAGAAGACAACACTCAGAAGCAAAGAAACAAACCAAAGGGAGAAGGAGAATTACGAACGATAACCAAACATTCCCAGCTAAGTCTGGCTTTTTATGCACTTGCAGCAAAAATTCTACTAGTGCTGTGCAACACTGTCCCTCTGGTTTCCAGAGAGGTAAATCTTCAGTCAACATTGGAACCGTCAACAGTCAACAATTAGGAACACTGAATAAAGAATCTAACATGGATTTTCTTAGCATTGAATAACTTGGGGTAGAGGTCCCTGTCCAGAGCAGATCTACCACCTCATGTAGGCCAGGTTGCACAGGTCCTTCTCCTGTTGAGTTTTGAAAATCTTCAGGGATTATGACTTTCCCCTTTCCTGGGTCCAGCTGCACTTTTGCATCAACCTCACCATGAAACATTTTTTCCTTATATATATTCCATCTTAATATCCATGAAATGCTTCTATGTTGCCTCTCATCCTTTTACTGTGTATCTCTAAGAAAAGTCTGACTTCGCCTTATCTCTGGCCCTCTTTGGGGGGTGGAAAGGAGCAGCAAGGTCTTCCTCAGCTTTTTCTTTTTCAGCTCCCTCAGCCCCCCTTCACTGGACCTGTGCACCAGCCCCAAATACCTTGGAGGGCTCAGTTTATCAGTGATTCACCCCTAGATTTAGGAGATCCAAAACAGAACATGACATTTCAGATGCTGCTTTGTGAGCACCAAGTGGCAGGGGGAACAGGAAGATTTAGTTCCAGATGATTTCACACAACCTCATTTCTTGAAGTCATTAAATACATACAAAATGCTACAATTAAACCTTCTCTTCCTTCTCCTTATACAAGTAACGTGGCAAAAAACTGTAACAAATAAATTTGAAAGCTGGTAACCGAGAGCTCTTGCAGCAAAAGAGAAATGCATGTGCCACGAAAAAATCCCACAACACAAGAATCTTTTTTTTTCCCCTGATCTTTTATTTTCCAAAAGGTGTAAGAAACATAACAATATCTGGACAATGGTTAGATACACCGAGTGACATTAAAACTAGGTGGCAATCAGCACAAGCAGAGATGATGTGGTCTTTAGCAAGGCTCAGGTGTTAACCCACTTCTGTTCAAGCCTGTTGATGTGCACAATATTAGAAATCTCAGTTGGTTCTGGGGTTTAGGGTCTGAGCATGAATGAAATGTGAGCTACCTCCTAAAGTTAATCACATATAGATTAGCTGCAGCTCTAATTTGGAAGCCCTGTAAGTCCTGTGGCCTTGCTGCAGCAGTGCTGAGCTGTACAGTTGTCACACAGCTGTGCGGCTGCTGAAAACCGACAGCGGCGAGTTAAGCACGGAGTGAGTCTTCAGGAGGATTGAGACAATCGTTCTGCTGAATGAGGAGGATTCTCCTGGAGAACAGACTGAGCAGGATATGCCTGAGAGCTTCAGACAGGCTCTGTGCTGCACCAGTGTGTGCCCAAGCTAGTGAGGGAGCCACTAAAAATTTTATGATCTTGCTTCTTTTAAAAATCTCAGTATACTTGTCCAGTTACTTTCAAATACACTGCTTTGGCTAAGTTTGTATCATTGTCCTGGACACTTTGTAGGATTTTTTTTTCCAATTTTTAAACTGGAAACCCAAAAAACCTATTTCAAAGACCATGAAGGAGTAGTGAATAAAATCACAATTTAAATGTAATCCTGTATACTGTATATCTGTTTATGCCAGAAGGTGTCATCTATTTGTTTGATCACAGATGAGGAAATTAGTACTATTTGATCTTACTGATCAGAACTAAAAGTACCAATGTAATAATTCAATTTTCATGCTCTGTCATGTAGGAAAAACTTTATAATTTGTTCTGCTAAATATGAATTTAAAATAAAGAGATTTCTTGAAAGTAACAGGAAACAGAAGCAGTAGATAAAAACTTAGATAGAAAAATAAAGGCTAGATTCTGAATTATTTACTGAACCATATTAAAATTACTAATCCCTAATTTTTTTACCATTTATGGTCTCTCTTAATGTTTCTTTCTTTTGCACATGTTTGTTGTTGTTGAATGCTTTTAATAATTAGCTGTGCTGAAAGACACTGAACAGACATAGATTTCACCACAGAAGATACCAAGATTTTGATTAGCTATCAGTACCTGCATTCCCCAGTGCCAACACTGGCTTTCCTCTTTCCTGCACATCCCACCTCACTGCAGAGGTAAGATCTGGCTGGTCCCAGCAACATGCTTCAGGGGAATTCTTATGAAGCACAAGGCTGTTGCCAGGATGAAGGTATTGGGGGCCCTTCCTCTTTTCTAGTGTTACCCTGATGCCATCAGTCAGTGCTGGAGAAATGCCAACCCTAGATCTGGGATTTGGCACCGTACTCACCTGTTCCTCCTTAACCAGTGTTTCACAAGGGCTCAGGGCACACAGAGAGATGCTGATAACAAACCACGATCATCAGCTCATGTATCTACCATCTAAACATCTTAAATGCACACATTGAGCAGCCTCAGGTTTCCTGCTGAAGAACAGGCTGGACAGAAATCAAGAGCAACAAGTTGATACAGCACCGTGGCTTTTTTCCTGAGCTGGAAAAGCAGGTGGATATAAATTTATCGTACTGCTAAATTGAGGAAAACAAGGGCATGCTTCTAAGAGCTTTCTGCTTTATTAAGTAAACATCTTCTCATTCATGTGGAAAATTTTTTCCAATTTGGCTAAATAATTAATCACCAAAGAGTGACTGGTGATTAATGAACACTGTGATGAGTTTCTGAGGTGTATGTTCATCATGACAGTTTTCTTTCATTCCAGTGATTTGTGCTGGTGTTACTGACAAAATGTGATGATAAAGGTTCTGCAGTGTCTGTGGTGGGGGAACAAATATTCCAATGATAAAAATCTGTCGATTTTAGAACTTACAGGAGGTGAGATGGGGTCCCCATCTAACCTTGGGAAGGAGCATCTATTGCCTGGGCATCAGTGCACCAGCCTGGCAATGAGTAATAAATTTCTTATTCTCAAGGGCCTTCTAGTAAGAGCTCTCTTTGGCCAGTGGGAAGAGCTGGTTTATTTGCAACAAGCTAAACCGCTCTGTAACCACCCCTGCTGTAACACCCTTTCACACTGCCTATAGATGTAAAGAGACTGTGAGTAAATAAAAACAGATTCCCAAAATATACTGAATCAAATACTCAGTTCTGCACTACTTAGGAAGCCAAGCGGATTGTGTTACTTTAAAACTCATTATGAGGATGGTATTTCCCTCCCGTGGATGAAGCTGAGCAGAAACCTTCATGCTGTGGAGGAGAACATGCCCTGCCATGTCAACCATTTAGAGGCACAGGAGACATGACAAATTCACACAGCCTTATCTATTGCAATCAGAAATTAGGGCATGCAGATCCACATTGTGGTGCCTTGGAAGTAATTTAAGATCCAGAGCTGGTCTGCACTAGTTCCACACAAAATTTCTCCAGAAATATATACATAGGACTATTTCATTGAGAGACATCAAAAAGAGACATTCTCCTTCCTTTGCTGTAAAGGCAGGAGCTGGATTATAGCAAGGTGCAACTGTAATAAATAAGGGGCACTGTACTGGCAGTGAGGAAACATCTCTATATCACTGTGAGATAGCGCACACCACAGCTCTAGAAAACCATCTATAAAACTTCTCCTTTGCTACCCAGATAATTCTGCTTAACAACCATTTTGTGCACTCAGCCTTTCCTATACACTTTTATTTAATGCTTTAAAACTGGAGCTACTAACTCCAATCAGCTCTAAGAGGGTGATGATAAACCACCAAATTCTGCTAGGAGGTAGCATACATTTTTATCATTTAAGTGGTATTTCCCTCAATAGAGGCCCATTCTGATCTCATTCCCTTCTGTAATGATTTCCAGCTGATGCAGAAATACTCTAAGTCTTGTACCAGACTGTTATGATGTGTACAAGTTGGTGTCGATTATGCTCTTGTAGACAAGAGCATTTAATACAAGTCTGAAGTTGCTGGAATCTCAAAGCATGTTGACTCACTGCTCTGCCTTTCAGACTGCTTTAAACACTTGGGGGCTTATGTTTCAGAGGAGAGACATGCACAGAGATGAAATGTTCATTGCCAGCCTCCCTGCCAAGGTGTAAGACTGGGGTCATGAATTCTCTAAAGAGGATATTTTTTCTTGGACAAGTGAAAGGCTGCTGAACCACTCAGCTGAAGACATCCCTCATGGCCTCCCAGTGGAAACATGGATCTCCCCATTCCTATGCTAAGTAGTCTGACACATGCCAAAGAGAAGAAAATCCCTTTCCTTGTTATCAAACCCTCTATTTCCTACCAGCACTGGATCCTGCTTCTGCCGAAACTTGCTCCCAATTTTTCTGGAACACCTCAATTCTAAACAGTCAGTCAAGAGCTCTGGGCTTTGTCAGAGATCACACCTCAAAACACTTACTAGGATGGGCATCTCCTAATCTTTCCCCATAAGCAACTCCTGCAACATGAACCAGCAGAATTTCTGCTGAAAGACTGCACAAATTATCCTGTAACAAATAGAACAGATGATATTGTCTTTGGCTCCTGAGAACACAAGCCCCCACAGATGGGCTGATGGGGAGAGGAGGGTTATTAACAGCCATGGCCCAAACTCTTTATATTGCAAGAGGACCCTGTGTTACTCATCCCTCTTATCTCTCTTTCAAGCTGGTGTATTCCAGCTCCTTTGTTTTAAGCTTATAGATTTTATATTCAGATAAAAGGTTTGCTGATGAACTGAAATAATTTTTGGTGACCAAGCAAAGCAGGACATGCCCAAGAATAAAGAAAAACCAAGTAATTTCAGCTCTGCCTTCAGTCCTTCCCTTTCAATGTCAAAAACTTTATTGATTAGCAATTAGAAAATAGGCTTGATGTCAGAAACTACAGTTTCCTGGGCTCCCTTCTGACGGCATTCCTCAGCTCTTTCTCAATTAACATGAAAGCTGGGGAGAGTAAGCATTTTTATTGGTAAGTTTAGAAATGCCTCCATCACGAGTTTTATTCTAATATCACAGTAAGCACACAATGATTGAGTTTTGGATTAAAATACTTTTTAGAATACTAGAAAAACCATCAGTTCCTTTGCTTTGTGTTACTCAGTAATGTTTTTCAGCCTTTTGCCTTCTCTGATTTTAGGCAGATTCCTAAGAGCATCTTATGATCAGGACTGTTATCCTCCAACCTCCCTTAAATCCGTAATTTTCCTGAATAAAATAAAATAAAATAAAATAAAATAAAAAATAAAATAAAATAAGAATGATTCAACTAACAGTTTAGAGGGATTTTTACATTAGGCAGAGCATTTCTTCAGCATTAGAAAAAACACGGCCCAAATCATTAGTATTTCCCTCTACAAATAAAAGAAAAAAAAATAAGACAAGAAAAATGGCTGTAGGTTTAATGTGCCAATGCCTTCCAGATCTTTTTGTTTCCTCATTTTGGTTTTGTGAATGAAACTTAGCAACATCCAGGATCCCACCAAATGTCACACAAACATTCGAAATTCATCACATCTCATAAAACCTACAGATTGAACAGATAACATGTTCAGTGTAGGAAGAACTTGGCCCAAAGTCCAGTGAGCTCAAAGAGAGGATTTGGGGTCAGTAGTACTCAAATTGAATTGAAGTAAGTGAGGTTGCTGGTCTCAATACTGCCAACGCTAAAAGGTATCAGGCTTCAAAAGTAATCAAGCAATTGAGATGTATTTGGTTTCCTCACCTCCATTTGGGATGTTTTTTATTTTGCTCCCAATTCTTGAGTCCCCAGGCTAGAATAAGGTAATTTATTTTTTAACCTTTCCTTAAAGTGAGGAGAGCTGGAAATTTTCTTTCAAAAAACAAAATACTCATCTAAGCAAAGACCACCTGAAACCAGAGCTGATCCAGTCATCATGTGAGTCCAGGCTCCACAGAAGTATTTCCAGGCTCTACACAAACCCACAAATATCAGGAGATTTGCAATAGCACCAGGAAAAGTGACTAGACTCCTAAACACCCTGGCCACTTGAATTTGATGTTTTGGCAATTCTCACCTGCTGGAGCTCCTCTTTAATCCAAGAAAATAAATAAAGGACCAAATTCCATATTTTACATCCAGTTGCACTCAGGGTGTAACTATGGACTTGAGATGGTAAAGGATGGGTCTGTCTGTGCACTGTGTATGGCTATTGCCTCGCTGGAAAAGCTTTTTGCCTTCTTCGCTACCTGAGCAGGAGCTTGCAAAATTGAGCTCTTGGACCCTACACTTGCATCATGCTTTCTGTCTGCATATCCACCAGCTTTCAACACTCAGCTGTGATTTTGTATCCTGCAGATCCAGGAGAAACCAAGGGAACTTGATACTTGCAGAGGCAGGGTGTAACTCTGAAACGGAACTGAAGAAACCTAGGTAATTATGAGTATGAGAGACCTTACTGACTGCCTGGCTCTTACTCTCCAGCAAGCTGCTCCTGCCTTGGCCATCAGTGAAGCACTTCCTCATTTCACCTTTCCTCTCGACAAGGTGAAACAGAAGAGCCAAACAGTACCTTGACTTTCATTATTTGTCTCTCTTTCATTCTTTATCCATTTTAATTATCTTCCCCATATTCCCCAGGTAAGCACCTTGGAGAACTCACAGCAAGTATGAAGTTGTATGCCAGACAAACGGGAAAGGACAGACTGAAGAGGAAAACCACAACCTTCTTTCATTTGTTATCTAATTCATTTGTCAATCTAATATCTCTTACAACTTCTAGGTTAGCCAAGCCATAAAACAAAACAGATCCCCGGTTACATTTGTGCAGCAGATTTGTCTCTTTCTTCTGAGCTCATTAAAACAACTGCTTTCATCTCATTAGATTGCTAAAACATTTCCAACAGGACTAGATGTGTCATGTCAGAATATGACAGGCAAATTTCTTTTAAGGCTTTAAAACTGGGTTGGAAGAGGAGAAGTTATGCAGTTCACTGTTGTCACTGAAAGATATTTTTACTTTTATGAGTCCCTAAAACAAGAAACAAATTAAGAACTGTCAAGAAAAAAGAAAAAGCACAAACCCCAAATGTATTCCATCTTGCCTCCTGATACTGCTACTGCTTTTCTCTAAAATCTCTCACAGTCTAATAACAAGAGCCTTAAATATAAAAAAAGGAACTATGGTTGTTAATGTTTCAGCACAATTCAAAAACAAAGAGGAAGGAAATAAATGCTGAAAACATTATTACCCTTTACAACTACAAGCCAAAATGAACAGCGTCACTTTTCTCAGTTCCCAGCTTATTCTTCTTGCCTGGTTTGCCTGGTTTGCCTGGTTCAGGGGCAATATCTCTGTGCTGTGCCACTGCAGAGTGTGGAACATGACACCCACAGCATCCAGGGATGCAAGACAGCATCTCTGAAGGGGGGGAAAAAAGTTACAGTGTGGGGAGAGCCCCCTCCTACAGCAACCTCCACGGGGATGATCTCTGACAGCCTGGCAGGAGACCCTGCCCTGCTCAGGGCATATAATGCACTGCCCAGCTGCCATCCCAACATCCCAGAGATGCCTCAGCAGGCAGTTTGCTGCTGGTTTCACTGCAGGTTCCACTGCCAGAACAGCCCCACTGGGGCCTCCTTCCTGCTGGGGTCCGTGTGCCACATGCACAGTGCCAACCCGCACCCAGGGCAAAGTGCACTGGGGCAGGTCTTGGGGGAATGACACAACTTCATTGGGAAAGCTACAGCTCTTTCCCCTGCTTATTGAAACCCAGTTCAAATACTGCCCAGGTGCAGCCTGTTGCTGCCCTACTTTGGGCTTCAAATCACAGAAATCCTGGAAAACAGCAGGAGACAAGTAAAGATGAGAATGGCTTGGCCTGACCTGGTGCCCTAGTGAGGTTCGTGCCTCTGGGTTGCCAGCTCACACCATGATCAAACAGTTCCCAGATGGAAGCAGAACTGAGTGGGGCTCTGCACCCAGTGCCACAGGGCAGAGTAGCTGTGCTGGGGAGTGGGACAGACCGTGAAGACACGGTTTGCAGCCCTGTCCCTGCGAAGATGCTGCGAGGCGAAGCAACTCTGTGCTGTTAGCCCCTGTGGGGTGAAGTATTCTTGGGGGAAGGGGCTGCAAGTGTGAAATCACTATGGATTTGTGACACAGACATGCAGCAAAGAGCACACAAGTGGGTGTTCACAACATATTATTTCATTTCAATGGCATTTGACATCAAATTGCTGTAAAACCAGTGGGCGGGGACTGCTTCTCACTGAAGAAGTTCATTAGATTATAAGTAATTTGGTTACACAGAGAGCAAGTAGAACCTGAGGCTGTTTTGAGGGGCTTTCTGAAAAAGGTCAGAACAATGTATCAGCTGGCTGTTGGGACTGATGGCTGTTGGGGAAGAGATAGCAGATATTTCAAGATAAGCACTGTACACTAGTGTATTTTTCTACTGATTGTATATTTCCATCCTTTTCATACTTAACATAAAAAACATTTTGTGAAAACTGGCACAGCAGAGAAGGCTTTCAACTGAGTTACTACCAGCACTTTTGGTGAAGTCGCATACAGCTGCTCTGGAGGACATGGCAGGGCTGGAAGCTCCAGCATCTTGTGAAAGGAGCTGGACCCAGCTCTCTGAGCCCAGCTCAGCAGGGGACAGAAGCTGCCGCTTCTGCAAAAGCAACATCCAAAACCAAATCCCAAGTTCCAAGATATTTCCTGTGAGCAGGTGAAGCCATGTCTGCTCTGGAATGCCACACCTATCACTAACCCCTCGTTTGGGAAGGTGAAATATTGCCCTGGCTCACCAACCAGAACGATGGCTGCTGAGTAGGTGGCAGGACCTTGTTTTTGAAGCCATGCCAGCTAACTCAGCCTCTCTGCGTAAGCACGATTAAACACTGAATTCCCTGGAAGCCTTGTGCTGATGGCAGCGGATGGTGTCCCCACCCGAGCAGTCCAACCCTGCTCACCACTGGACCATTTCATGGATTTAAGTGTCCTGCTAAGCAGTAAGACATGGAGATATACTCGGTGTTCTGCTCTGCTGGGGATTTTGACGAATAAGCACATTCACCAATTTCAAGTCCCCACAAAAATATCCTAGAATAACATCAGTCTCGAATTCATGATACAATCCAGGTATTTCAGAAAAGAAAATTGTAAGTTCCAAATTCTGCATGTGCTTGACACTTATTTGAATATACAAGATCTAACATCCATTGCACTCTTACACAGTGAATTTACTGAGATAGGGTGGTGTGAGTGGAAGATGAATTTCTCTTGTCCAGTAACTCTAACCTTCTAGCTTGCATTTTAAAGGAAAGCCCAAACTTTTCTTGGTTACAGACAGTTTTTAGATTAAGCTGAGTGAAAACAGAATCTGGTCACAGCCTGATTCTGAATGCTGTGGCACACTCTGGAGTCTCATTGGCTTGCGTGGCACAATCATTCCTTTCAGGACTGTTCCTCTGACTAGCTTGGCTCTGACCCTTCATTTTGAGGCATGGGTAAAAGTATCTGGACTGCAGGACTGGTTGTGAAAAAAATACAGCAAAATTAATCAGCCAAGGTGGAGCAGTCAAAGTGCAAGGCTTAAGGGTGTCAAAACAACCATGGGTGCTAAGAAAAGTGTCATTCCTAGCCTGTGCTGCCAGTGTTTGAGATGTACATTCCAGACTCCAGTTCCACCTCTCTGTCATTCACCAGTACCTCTTTTTTTTGTTCAATAACCCCCCATCCACCAGCTAAAAGGTATCTTCATATATTTCACTAAAAAAATCCTGAATTAAATTTACAAATCCTTATCTCCATCCTGGCTACACTCTCAAATTACTGTAATTTCTACTTCTTCTCCTGCTACCTAACACTTCAAGGATTAACTGGGCAGTGTGTAACCTTTTCTAGTCCTATGTAACAATGTCTGCTCTTGTTCCTTTGTCTTAGCATTCTCCAATCTGTCTACAGATTCCTGTGCTTGTTTTCAAGGCAATATCCAAGTGTAAAGTTGCTTTAGCCATTCATGAGGATGAGATTTATTATCTAGAAGCACACCAATAATACAGTATTTAAAAAATAGCAGTCTCTTTCATCAAAATCTAATGAACATGCGATTTAATCTTTATTAAGAATTCATTAGGTTCTCAGCAAGCCTGTCTAATGGAGCTTGGCCAGGTGAAATGCTAATGCCTACATTATATTTAAATTAATTTTCAGCAATGTTAGTTTCCCCACGTTGTTCCCTGCACATCGCTCTCCCTGGTGCCCGCGGCTGCGCGGCTCCCTCCAGATGCTGCTGCCGTGCTCATAGCAACACCACTGTCCCCACCCCAGCCTCCGCACACTTCGCTGGAGTTTCCATACTCACAGATGCCTTTCCATTTCCAACACTATAAGCCCATCCACCATAGCAGCTTACTTGACGTTTTCATATCAGGCACAAAGCTGCGAGGCTTGCATGCCTTTGAGTCATTTTAATGACATGTGTGTGTATATATATATATACACAAAATGTGTATATTTCAGTCCTCAATATACCAATCTAGTCCAGCAAACAGGTTATTATCTTGATGTGATCTGCTTCAAAAAACAAGAGCTCTGCTCTTTGTAAAACAAGAGTGATTGTAAGCTTATTGTTTAGCCAGTGTGGTCACTGCCTGCCCTCCTGCCTACGGGCTCTACATGTGCACTGTTGCTGTTGTAGTTCCTACAGCCTCTCCCTTCAACCAAAACCCATCACCCGCCATTCCAGCATGCTTCTGCAGAAGCAGTTCCTAGAGATTAAATAATTTATTGGTGCTCATCTGCAGCGACATGTCTCCTGATCCACCTTTCGCACACAAACAAGAGGAAACCAAACCCACCCCACCCCTGACCCAAATCAAACTGTGGAGATGAAAGGGGGGAAAGCCCCCTTTCAACAGTGAAAGGGGATAATCAGAGCCTCTACAGAAGCAGAGTACACAAACGTCTGTGGGGAAAGCCACGGACATCGCTGTGCACTGGAGGCGAGACTCCTCACAGGGAGACCTCCCAGCCCCGCAGAGCCTTGGGAAAAGCACTGCCTCGGGCGGGGATGATGGTTTCACTGAACCCCCGAGGGGTGGGCACAGCGGCCACAGAGTTGATACAGAAATATCCGGGTCACCTGCTAAGCCACCCTGTCTGGAGGGGAGCTGGTCTGAAGGCCCAGATCTGCCTCTGTGGTGCACGCACATGCACGCGCACATGCACACCCACATTCACACACGCACACTCACAGTCACACACATGCACGCTCACACACACACCCGGGGCGGCTACGGGAGCTCAGGGCAGCAGCTTGCGAGGGGCGCGGGCCCTTTTGGTTATTCCAGAGCCCCTTAGGCTTCTCCCCGGCCCCTCCGCAGGCAGCCGAGCGCGGCGCGGCCGCCGCCGGGAAGGAGCCGCGCGGTGCCGGAGGGGCCCCGCCGCCGCCGCCGGTTCGAGCCCCCGCCGGGCGCTGTCCAGCGCGAACCGCCTGAACGCCGCGCCGGGACCCGCCCAGCCCCGGATCCCCGCACCGGGACCCGCACGCCGCTCCCCGCGTCCCATCCACACCCATCTCTGAGCCTCTTCCCCTCGCTAAGCAACCCCGGTCCCGGGGGGGCCCCTCCCAGCCACGGATCCCTCTGCAACCACCAGCATCGCAAAGCGGCAACCGCTCCCAGCTGAAATCCAGACCCCGAACCAGCGCCCAGACTCATTCTGTGATGGCGCCCGCCTCCAACCAGCCCGTCATGTTTGTAGCGGTGGAAGAATGGGGTATTTCATTGTATTTTAATTGAAAAAAAAATGGGTGGGGGGCAGAATAGTCGCACCACGGGTGTACCTCCACCCCTATTAGCCTTCCCGGCACCTGCTTTCCTACGAGGTGCATTTACACGAGCCAGGGGGAGGCTTGGCAGAGACCTTGCGGTGGGGCTTTTCACTGCTGCTTATTACACGGTTACATCTAATTAAACACAGGAAGAGGGTGTGGGAAGCCCCAGTGAGAAACAGCGCCGAGTACCATAGGGAGACCCGCATCCCAGAGTAGGAGAGGTTTGAATGAAATGAGTGGCCAAGCTCCTCGTTCAATAATTAAAAGGAGAAGGTACAAGCTCAATAAAAGGGGCTTTCGGTGATAGGGAGCCCTGGTTTAAATCCGCAGAGCCGGCAGATAACAACCCAACATTAAGCTTAAGTGACAGCGGTTCGCTTCACGGAGACATCTGCGCGGAGGGGGAAGGTGGGCTGCCGGCCTCCCTCCACTGCCGCCGGGGGCGAGGCCGCGGGGCGACGCTTCAGCACCAGCGGGCCCTGGACAGCGCCGGGAGCGGCGGCGGCCCCGCCGCGCTGTGCCTGCGCGGTCCCCTCAGGTAAACATGGCGCCCGCGGCCCTCGCTCACCTCCGCGAGCCCCCGCCCCGCTCTCCCGCTCCGCACCGCCGCTCACTCGC
>VZSR01000393.1:10521721-10705732 GCA_013398615.1 Brachypodius melanocephalos | reverse complement strand
GAGCACTGAAACAGGCTCCCCAGGGCAGTGATCACAGCACTAAGCCTGGCAGATTTCAGGAAGCATTTTGTCAAGGCTCTCAGGCACGTGGTGTGTGACTCTTGGGGGTGTCCTGTTCTGGGCTAGGAGCCGGACTCGATGATCCTTGTGGGTCTCTTCCATCTCAGGATGTACCACGATTCTGTGGTCTGCCCCAGCAGTGCAGATTGAGTGACTGGAGATGGGACAGCGGTGTGCGTACGTGGGCACTGGGCTCCCCTGTGCACTGCCCGGGCACTGTGGGGGCCCTGGCTCCACATGTGCCCTGAGGGTCCCCACAGCTCCTGCACCCACACCCTGTGCCTGCCCCCAGCAGCGTCTTTGTGACCTGACCTGCAAGGAGCCCTTTGGGAGCTCCTCACAGTTCAGGCACTTTGATCAGCACTTGCAACACGAATCGTTTACATGCTCCATGCAAAGCATCAGGTTTCACCACCATGTTGGATTATGTTTTCCATCAGTGTAATTAACAGATGGTTTGGGTTTTTGTGTTGCAGTGCGGTCACAGATCTCACCAGATGACCTGCCTTCTTTTCATAACCATTCCATGACATCTAACAGTGATTTAAGAATTCTAGTGATTGAAGTCCCTGAATTTTCCTGGCAGGTTTTGCCGTTTCACAAGGTTGGAATAGAGAGAAGAAAACAAGTGTCAATGGGGAAAATAAAATAAATAGAACTTTGTTTAAAATGCTTTCCTACAGGCTCAGACAAGTCACAATATACTCAACTTTAATCCATAACATTGATTGATATGTGACAATCTAGCTATAAAAAGATCTAGAGAGGAAAGAAGGAAGTGTAGAGAACAGTAAGGTAAAATGCATCAAACTAAAATGAAGATAATCAAGGATTGCTACCTGATCCATGGAAAAGACTCCCACCATTTCAGTAAACAACAAAACTGCAAAGGGAGGTTTGGTTGTTCGGAAGTAGATGTGAATGCTGAGGCTGCTGATTTTGCCTCTAAAAGCCACTGCACCTCTCTGCCAAAAAGCACCCAGCTACAGGAGACTTGACAGGAATATCCCTGTGCTGTGGGAAGGAAATGCAGGGCTGCCCCACAGGGGCTCATCAGGGAAGGCAGAGGGCTGCTGTTTGTGCTGTTGGGTGTGGGTGACCATGTGCTTACACTGTGTTGGTTTTCCACTTGGGACCTCTGATCACTCTGTCCTGCTATCCTGAGTTCACCAGATTCCATATCCAAGACCATTTCCTTATAGGTAGAAATATAGTGTCTAATGGCACTTAGAGTATTTTAAGCATGAAGTCGCAGGCACTTTCCTTCCAGGCAACCATCATCTCCTCCCAGTGCTGTTTCCCATCCCTTTTCCCCCACAGAACATGTTCTTCCCATTTTCCCTCTTCACCTCTGAAACAAAAGGGAAAAACAGGACATGTGGTTAACGAGGTAAAGAGAGGGTATGGAAGAAAAGCAGACAAAAGAAAGCAAAAGGTAACTCAGTGTATTCAAAGACCCGTAATACTTACTACACATTTGTGAGCTAATAGGTGCAGTATATTTGAATTTTAGGTAATTTATTTCTGGAAGCTCACGGGACTGAGATGGACAAGCAAGCCTACAGCATGTGTTCAGCAGGGAATAAATGGAGATGGGTGCGGTTACAGAGCAGTTCCTGCTCTTTCATATTCACACAAATCTCATGTGTAAAATCAATAGGATCAGAATTTCAATCAATAAGTTTCATTTAAATGGTTCTAGCCAGAGGGAATTATGAGAAGTGCCGTATAGAAAAAACACAATGAAGAAATCCAGAGGCAGTGTCCTCATGAGATGGCTGCATTTTCTTCCCATCTCCTCCAGCAGCTTGCCAGCCTTGGACTCACGTTGGGAAACTCTCCAAGGGTTTTACTAAGAGAATTAGTCTTTTGTATCAGCCTCTGGCTACTCGTTATCTGACAAATTTGTAGCCCCAGCCTCCTGCCATGGAGAAAATGATTTCTCTTCTTCTTGACCAGTGTGGAGTCTGCAGTCAGCCCTTTGTCCCATGAACATCCCCATTGCTACACAATAATCTGCTAATTTCTTTCTTAAGGGAAAATCAGAAATTGGCAAGTCGTCTTCTTGCTCTCTCAGCTCTCAGAAAAATTCAGGGGAGCAGCTGTGAAATTGAAGCATTTCTGAGCCATTTTTTTGCTGCTACTAACTGAGCAGAGCTGGTGGAAATGTTTCTTTTGAAATTTTCTTAGAAGGAAATTTCATTTAAAAAAAAAATCTGCTTATTCATGGCAGATGAATTTCAACAACCTAAAAGAAAAAAGATTACCTCCTCCACCAAACAAAATGCATTCCAGCCTACTTGGCTTTTGGGATAAATATATTGGGTTTTGTTGCTGAAAAAGTTGTTTCCCTTTTTCAGGAGCTGACAGAAGTCCTCTTTTAATTAAAAAATGGTTGCTGGTAGTAACAACTTCATATGAAAATAGACTTCTCTTTTTTTTCCCTTGTAAATGAGAGAACCTCTCCATTAAAGGTGGAGAGGAGGAACTTTCTTTCTGGCTATTCCTGCAATTAAACTATTTCATCACGGTGCATAAAGAACACTCTTGTTTCTGCTCAGACTGCTCTCTTCCAAACCTGAGAGTCAGCAGTGTATTTTAAGGAGAAATCTTTATTCTCCTTCATCTGATCTGTGCCTCAGCAAAACCCAGCTTCTTTCTGCAATCAGTTTTCAAACATTATGCTAGAAAAGTTAATCAGATAGTAATTTCTTTAAGAAGTGAAGGATGGCAACAGAACTGATGGATGACATTGAAAAAGACTGTGCCGAAGTGATGTTAAGGGTGACGACTTTATGATCTCACGTGTGTTTTCCTGGGTGCTTCCCGACTGGGGAGAGATGAACCCTCCAGCACACATCACCATCCTGAGCTCTGCTACCCAGCTCAAGTGTTTGTAGAGTGCTCTGGCTTTCTTCCTAGAATCACAGAGCAGTTTGGGGTGGAAGGGACCTTTCAAAGCCATCTAGTCCAACCCCTCTGCAGTGAGCAGGGGCAGCTTCAACTGGACCACATTGCTCAGAGCCTTCCCCAGTCTTGCCTTGAATGTTTCCAGGAATGGAGCATTCATCACCTCTCTGGGAACCTGCAATGTTTCACCCCCTCCAAAATCAAACATTTCTTGCTTATATCTAATTTAAATCTACCCTCTTCTAGTGTAAAACCATGACTCCTTTTCTTATTGCAACAGATCTTACTGAAGTGTTTGTTCCCACAGTGTGCCAGGAGGTAGTAAAGACGGGTGAGAAAACTGTTCCATGGGCCTTGAGAAAGTCTCATAGCTACCATGACACTCCCACCACCACAACTGAGGTTGCAATAGTGTTGGTGGGAATACCACATTGGTTCCATCCCCATAATTAGTTGATATTGTGGGATCAGCACATCCTCAGAGAAGTGGTGGGTGTTATGAGGAGGGAGTGGGACAAGCCCAGAATGATGTGACTGTAGGAGGAAAGCTGCAAAGCTTTGCAGCTTGTCTTTCCCCTTCTACTTCAGGATTGTTCTGTCCAATCTATAATCTTATATTCCTTCAGTGTGGTTTTAATGTACATGCTAATGGAACAGCCACTAATCCCACAGAGAGATAGCAATGCATTCTAGCAGATCTCACCATTAGGAAGTTTTCCCCAGATATTCAGCTTAATTTTTCATTCTTTAAATTGATGTCAATTACCCCCCAGCTAAACCTAGTTATGCAGTGGAAGACAGGTTTAAAATACTGCATGATCTCACTAAATTGGAGAAATGGACAGAAATCAATACAATGAGAGGCAATAAGAACACCCATAAAGGTTAAGTGGTTGATGGAGGAAGGATTAATGAAATGCATAGATACTAGGTTAAATTGCAAATATCCTTACTTCACTCTTACTCACTCCATACCCCACAAATATGTTCTACTCCAGCAAATCAAGTGAGAAAGCACCTTAGAATTTGACTAGCAATTTTGAGAAGTAGAGATGAGTATTAAGGGAAGAGATGGTCTAGGGTGGATTTATTGTGTGGAAAATTTGCCATGAGACAAGAATGAGTCACTGAGAGTAAAAAAAAAAGTGATCTGTCAATAAGAATATGACCTGCAATATAATTGGTGTCAAGAAGTAAGTTGGACAGCCTGATGAAATCTAGAGAAATGATGAAAAACCTCCTTTGTTGTTAGTTCTTCATGCTTGTCTGGGTGGACAATGATAGCTACAGTACTTGGGAGTCACTGAAAGCTCCTGTCTTGGAATTGGGTGAAGTTTTTGGGCTAGGGCTTACGGGATTAACACATTTGCATGGCAGAGAGATACAACAGCTTGTCTTCAAAGTACTTGGAACTAACCTTAGAAAGTTTTCTGTTCAGGTCTGTCATGCCACAGAGAGGAGAACGGGATGTATTCTGGGGAAAGTAACAAATGCCAGAGAGAAGATCTGCAGGGGAAGCTGGGGAGAACTGCATGTACCAGGGCTGGAGGAGGTCCTGGGGCTGGTCTGTCTACCAGTATGAGAAGAGAGCAGCTAAATGAAAGCACTGCTCAGTACTGTGGTTCAAACCAATGATTTCCTGAGAACCCACATCAGTTTCTGCACAGTAAAGTTTTTAAAATATAAAATTAAAAGTTTCTACTGCTTATTGTGAAAAGACATTTATTGTGTGTCCTGAAACAGGAAATTACCAAAGTTTGCAGAGAGTTCCAAGTTATGGTTTCTCAAAGTGAGAAAGAACTTGTCAATAATGCTTGTGGTGTGACCTTCTCTCTCTTTTCTGCAATGACTTTCAGCTCCCAGCTCTGAGGAGTCTTTGCAGTGTCAATGTTTTCCATTTTCTAGTGGTTCAGGGACATGTGGTAGTTAAAAGTCTTGCAGGCCTAAAAAAAAATTAGAAGAAAAATGATTAACTCTTTTGCTGCTGATCACTGAGAGGAAATCAGTACAGATTGCCTCATGGGTATTTTCATTGTTGGGTCAGGTTTACATAACGATGGGCTATTTTTTGCCCCTTCATCTGATCCAATTTCTGCCTGTATGGTAGTGCAGATATTTGTACTTTGATGGTGATGGGAGAACCTAATGGAACAGGACTAAAAGCAGGGAAGAAGCTGACATCTATCCACTTTCCACAGTAAGAAATATGTAATAGCATGGGTGATTCAGCAGGTGCACCAGTAACCTTGAAAAGCCACAAAACTGAAGCTATGCGATGTTGTCCTTTAGGCAAGGGTGAAATGGTGCCAAGAATGATACAGGGGTAGCTGACCTTGGCTTGGAGCTTAATGACGACAAGGATCCGTCAGCCCTTTACTATTCCTATTTCCACAGCATCAAGGGCGATGAATTAGTAGGAATGAAATTATTCCAGCCACAATCCAGGACTGCTGGTTAGAGGCAAAATCTTGATTACTCTGTGTAGGAAAATCATTCATTGCTTGGTCTTGGTGAAACTGAGCTTAACCTTCTGCATTAAGCATTCAAGCTCAGACATGCCACCGATTGCATGCAAGTGTCATTTCATTCAGCTACTGTCATCAGATGCGAGACTTGGATAGACAATTAAAGCAGCTCCATTTACAGCACTTCAGGAACATTCCTGTTTTTATATAAATGCTATCCAGGAACCTTGCAGCTCTCATTCACACAAGTAGTCCTGATGAGTGATCTTATTGAGGAATGCTAATTCAATCCCTGAAAATATCAGTGTATGCTTATAAGATTCACAGCTCTCAGAAGCTAACTCTAAGTACAAATGTACCATTAGTTACATACAACCCCTGTACTTTTTCTCTGCAAAAACCTCTTTTTTTAACAGAATTATCATTGTTTTCTATCAGAAATATCTGTTAAAATATTAAAAGAAGCATTGGCTCTACCAAGTGTTGTTTCAATGTTATGCAGTGCTTCCTGATTCTAAGTACTGATGTGATTCACAAAGGCTGGCTTTAGCTGACAGAGGCTATAATCAGTGGAGGAAAAGAGACACTCCTCTGGAGGATGAATAACAGGAATCATCTCTTACCTCTGATTTTGAAGAGAGCCTACAGACTGGCTGTCCTTGGCTGAAGCTAACCTTTGTGAGCATCCCTCACAATGCCCTAAGACAAGGACTTGCTTTCACTGGAAGGGGATTTGGGAGAACAAAATCTGCACATGCAAAACAGGCAGTGGTATTCTGAGAAGGTCATGTTGGGGAAAATGACATCTCGGGCAAGAATGAAACAGTACCTGAAGCAAACTCTGTATTTGGAGGATCAGTGCACTCACTTAATATCAAAATATTGGCTGGATGCTAAACCTGATCCAGATTCAAAAAGCAGAAGAAAAAAGCCCTGTATAAAAGATCCATCAAAGGTTATTAAATACAGAAAATTACTGCCTCTGGCTAAAGGTGTCCCCAGGTGACAGACTGACAGGAGCACGAGTGCAGGAGGAGAGGCTGCAGTGCTTGTATCCCTCCTTGTGCAGCCTCCACTGGCCTTGGAGAGAATCAAGGAGGCTGGGCTGGGCTGGGGAGCTCGTCAGTCTGCTGTGGTGTGCCATCCTTACCTACTGAGTTTGGCTCTGGCCAGCAGATGCCATGGAAATTACCAACAGCAGGGTGTTGCCCTGGGAGCTGCTGTTGGTTGTTTCTCATGGCTTCACCAGGCAGCAGTGAAACTCCCCTTGATTTCAGTGATGTCAGAAACTGAGCATCTGGACAGCTCAAGAGAGTTCTACATTAATGACTAAAATGTTGAAAAATGCATTGTCACAGCATGAGGAATTCAATTTCTGTAGCAGTCTAGCTTGTCTGAGATATATTTCATTGTTGCCTGGACCAGAAGATCCAAAAATTGGCTGAAAATGCTTATTCTGTGGCTGAAGAAGGGTTTTTCAAATGTACTGCATGAGTTTCCTGATCTCCTAAAAGAATTGTGCCTGACAGGTTTGGGTGCTGGGGTGGAATCTCTGGCAAGTTGCATCAATAGTTCACGTGAATATTAAGCTGGCTGCCTCTTGCTTTCTCAAATTCATGGAATGTTGTATTCTTTTCTTCACCTCCTTTACTGCTGGAAAACAATTACACTAAATTATTACACTAAATTATTAAACACCTTTCAGCAGGAGGTGACATGACACATAGGTAGTCCTATAGTTGGTGTTCCTTTTTGGGATGAACAGATATGTAAATATAAGTTACTAATATCTTCTTGATTAAAAAAAAAATCTTTGGAAAAGGGAGATGACCATTAGCATACACATAAGAATGGTATTTCTTTCTACCTTCTCTCCTTTTCTTTGCTTGATATGAAGAATAAAATAGGTCAATGAGAAGGGTTTTTTATGTACTGAAGATTAATATGGTAGGATTTAACCTGTGTGCAGAGCTGGAAGTTGTTAGGAAGACAGAAAATTCTGGCTGTATGTAAGTCCATTGCCTTCAATGGGCTGAAGCCAAGATAGAACTAAAATGTGTTTTTGCTAAGAAAGAAAGTAAGAGTCTTAGGAGTTATTTTTTCTTCCTGATGATAGTCAGTGGACAGAGAAGGTTTGGAGGTTCATGTGACAGCTATAGATCTCTTCTGTCCCTGTACAGCCCTGAACTGCAGGAGCTGAACACCAGAGGCACATTTTGGAATGCCACCTGTACTCCTGGCAGGAGGAGGATGGTTCAGGAGGGGTCTCTGACAGCCCAGCCCCACCAGTGTTATCAAGCAAATAAAATGTGTCTCCCCCATACATCAGCCCTGTCTACTTTAGCATGTGATTACAAAATAATCAAACCAAATTGCAGCAAGGAACGGAGGATATATCCTGGGCAGTTTTGACATAAAAAAGGTAGTGAGGTCATTTATTTCCTCTATCCATTATAGCAAATGGGTCATACTGGCTGGCTGGCTTGGGAATAAAGATGGTTTTAATCTCTTAACCAAGTCTGCAGGAAATCAGTCTCAGTGAATCTCAGCTAAATAAAGAGATATAATGGATATATTTGAGAAAAAAATCTGCTTGCAGTGTGGCTGGGCTGCTAGGTGAATGGGTTGCCTCCATTCCTGTGTACTCAGATGAGCCAGAGGATTTTGGGAATGACCAGATCATGGTGAGGCTGCACAGTGATGCACCCCTTGATCACACCATTCCAAGAGCAGCCCAGGAGGCCACCCTGCCTTTGGGTACTTGAGCACCACCCTGAGCCTTCTCTGACGAGCAAGTGGCTTCCCTGGTTGCTGGGTAATGGCAGCACTGAACAGCAACACAAACACATGCATGTGTTGCTGGGCTGGTCCAAGGCAGGGGCTGGTAAAGCACAAATCTCTGCCTGCTTTTCCATGTAAGAACTTCAGCCCCATGCCTTACTCTTGGGTCCTGGTCTCTGCTTAGCCACAGTGAAACTGCAGTGTGCTTTCCTGTGCAATATAAGACAAAAAGGAAATTAGGCTGTGCATTACTACCATGAGGGTCACAAAGAGGACCCCAAATCCTGGATGTCATCTGGAAAGCTGCTGCTCTGTTCTCTGAAAATCCTTTTGACCATTTTTGTTACAGTGCTATGGATAAATACATCCCAAGTCCTCAAGCATTTGCTCAATTTGCAGTAACAGGGAACATTGCAGGAAACAGAAGAACAGGGCACTGAATCCTTAAGTATATACAGAGTTATCGAGTGGTATCTAAGTTCCTTGGATTATGACCATAGCAGGACCTGTAGGTCCCTACTGTCTCCCTCCTAACATCTCCATCTTGTTCCACTAAACACATAGGAAGTATGAATTGTATCTGAATAATTTTTGTGATTGCATGGGGCAGATGGAAGTCTAACAAAATTCATTACTTTATAGAAAGAAGTGAAAAAGCCTTATCTGAAGAAAATCTGAACCTGTAAAAATCTCAGGTGTCTGAGAGCCTTCTTGAGACCATGTTTTACATTTCCTCTTTTCTTCCTGTGATGTTTTGTCTCCATATTTTTTTCTCTTTCTCTCTTAACTGCCTTTCCTCATTTCATTCCACACTGCTATTCCCAGGGTTTTTTCTTGCTCAAATTCCTGCTCCCTTTTAGAGAGCATGGGGGTAGCTGGGAAGATGTCTGTGAGTCAGAGATAAACAATCTCCACTGTGAGTATTTCAGATCTTGCCATGCAATGACACAGGGTGCTGTCAGTGCCTGTTAAAGACAAACCCTCCTTTGGGAGCATGTCCTTGCTAACTAGGAAGTTTTATCTTCCAAATACCTTTAAACCCACACTTTAGTCTGCGTTTTCTTGTCTCAAGACAAAACTCAGTAGCTGCTGGTTGTGGTGCCAAGGTGAGATGACGTGAGCCTGTGGATGTAGGTGCCCTGCTCTGGCTTTGCTTGCTCTCTGCGCTGCCAGGAAGCTCTCTGAATGTGGTTGGACACGGTTTATTTGCACAAGGCTGGGTGCTGCAAGATTACGCTTATGTGACTTCAGCTTAGAGCAGAGCAGATCCTGGCAGGGGGATGTGTTCCCTCACCCTATGTTTGAGTGGGACACTCTGGAAAAATTGTCATCATTTGGAGCAATATCAACATACTTGGTAGTGATCCCTCAGCCACCCTTCATGCCAGTGTGACAGCCTGGAAAATACTTTCTCTCATGTTACACTGCTTTGAGGCCAGATCTAGGGAGCAGAAGGGGCCCAAGCCCTCCTCTTTGGGTTTCCCAAGAAGTGTTTTTTTCTGGGACCACTTGGTGTTATGAGATGAAGAGCTGCAGGTTTGTGGCATGCTTCCCATGTTCCCATGGCTGTGGCATTTCAGGAAGGTGCATCAGGATCTGCTTTGCAAGCCCTAGTTTCACTTGCCAGGAGATTTTCCCTGTTGATGTCCCTGCGGTGGTGGCCCTGGGTGGGCACCATGTGAGAACAGAGCAGTTGTTTCCTACTGGCAAAGAGCAACTGAGGCAGCTCCTGTCTGTGCAGTGCCTTTGCTGATACAGACGGTTTTGCTTTTCCCCTGTGACAGGACAATCTTACCTTGGTTTGCTTGGCTTTATTGAGAGAAACAAGCTGAAGGGGTAGGAGTTATCTGAAACTCCCACTCATCTGCCTGGTACATTGCTTCTCTTGCAGAATATTTAGCTTTCAGGCCATGGAGACTGCATCAAGCTTCATCAGCTGATGCTGAACGTTTTTGAAGTTTCAATTGCTTCCTTGCCCGAGATGGAGCTATCATTTTTATTGCTTTGGTTGCTTAGGCAGGGAAAGAGAAAGATGAACAAATCAGTACACCCTTCTCGAATTAGGATTGATTTTCATGAATTCTTGTTGTTGATTTTGAAACACAATTGTTTCTAAAACATTTAATTGATTGAGGTTTTTTCTTTCTCCATTCTTTTCAGCAGCATTTGTCCTCAGCCATTTGCCACTGCTGGGAGAGGGAAAAAAAAAGAAAATAAGCTCTGTGTGAGATGAAGATTTCAACGCATTACACACCAAAACATTTGTTGCTATTTACTTTTAAAAGTGCCCTTGCGAGGCTGCATGGCTACAGCTGCCATCTGTTCGGGATTACGCTTTGGAACTCCTGGTTTCTCTGCAAACCTCCCGCCTGGCGCAGCTCCGCTGGCAGAGGGAAAAGATGCTGGGGACAGGGCTGGCTGCAGGGGAACAGCACCTTCACAGCTGGATCTGCAATCCTGGTTGTCAGGAGACCACCAAGGTGCAAGGATATTGCAGTTAGTGAAGGTGACTCCAGAGCATTTTTTCCAGGATTCAGTGAGGTATTCATTACGTGTTTGTTGAAACACCAGAGAGGGCTGTGGCAGGAGTGTTGCTATTCATCTCCTCTCTTCAGTCAGACAGCAGGGGGGTGTGACCGGTGTGTGCCTGGGCCCCTGGAAAAGCCTCTGCCCAGCTCGGCTTCTGAGCTGTGTGATCTGGTGGCAGAACAGAGTTTTTCAAGGTTCCAGGGAAAAGCATCCTCCCCTGAAGTAGCAGGAGCACAGCTGTGTCCTGGAGTTCATCTCCCAGGCAGGGTGAGTAACTTCCAGCACTGGAAATCCCTCACAAGTGTGTGACAGCCTGAAAGATGCTTTTTCTCACACAAGCAAATGTGCACATCAGTTGGTGAAACAACTAGGGGAGGTTTTCTTCAGGAGCCAGTGCAGGCTGTGTTTATCTCTGTGTTTTGGGAATAAAGTGCTTTCCCAGTACAAGAAACATGAGGTTTCATTGTGGCGTGGTCTTTTTCTCTCTTTTCCAAAAGAATTAGGTCTAAGCAAATTCTTTGGGATTTGTTTGGCAAGGAAAATGATGGAGCCCCTGTTGCCAGACATGCAGGGCCTGCTCTGAACCCACAATTTTCAATGGCTCCAAGAGCCTTCACTGGTTCCTCCAGCTGGTGGGAAGCTGGAGAGTCCCAGTGACCAGCCACAAACCCAGTGGAGATGCTGGCACAGCATTTTCCTCCCTGCTTGGGTCTTGCTTACAAGCTCTAATGGCAACAGATGCTAATTATTAACATAACAGCCATCACCTCTGTGGCTGTAACTCTTCTCTACACGTCCCTGTGCCCTTAGCCCATCCTGGCTCTGACATCACTGATGTGACAAATGGTTCAGCTGTGCAGGAGCCTGAAGATGGATCTGTGTTTACCAGCTTTGCAAATCAACAAAACAGTGTAATAAAGGCTGAAGGCAGGGTATTGCTTGAGCCTGCACCAGAGGATTCTGCCTGCCTGAAAAGGGTCCTGCTTTTTCCAATGTGGGCTTCTGAGGCCAACTTTATGAAATTCCTCAGAGACACGAAAAATGAGCAGTGTTTTTCACAAATATTCAGCAAACAAGAATTCTTGTTGTGCCAGTGCTGTGCATATGAAGGAAACTTGATTCTCTGGGCTAGGTTCTGGATGCTTTTTTTGCATTTTTTGACCTGTGGGCTTGGATATTTGGGGAAGGTCTGAATTATGGATAATACAGTAGCACTGTTCCTCTGGGTCTTTAGTATGTGCTCTAAGTCCCCAAAACACTTCTGCTACAGAGGCTAAATGAATCTGCTTTTCTAGATAGTCTCTTACTCAGATTTGTAATTACAGCCAGAAATAATAAATTTTTTAGAAACTGACAGAGTTTAACCTCCCAAGTGGTGAGCAGTTTTTAAAAATTGCCCTGGTGCTTCTCAGTGACTTGAGTAAATTAGCGAAATATATCCTCTCATGTGCTTCTCATCTACTTACTTACACTTCTGCTGCCCAGAAATTATTTGCACAGCTAGCGAAGAGGTAAGTGAAGACAGCATCCCTGTTTATAGCAGTACTGCCATTTGGAGGATCTATTCTTGCTTTGGATCACCCTGGCCATGCAAACTCCAGCCCCTCGAGCAGCATGGTGGGCTCAGTGTTGGCGTTCCTCAGCCAGCCCAGGGAAGATGGTTTGGGAGAAATCAGTGTGGTTCTGTGGCTTGATTCTCAGCTTTCAGTGGTAAGGAGCTGCTTTACATTTAGTGTGCACAGCACAGCTGCTCCAGTGGAGCCCTGGGATGGTCTCATCCAGCTATTTTGGTTCACACCCTGGATTTTTATGGGTTTATCACTAAGCACTTTACATAAGCAAGGTGGAAGCGTATGCAAAGTTGATTGTGTAGAGATTTTGCACTTGTTGGACCATGTTGACTAAGAAAATAGTTTATATGAACCTGGTGCAAAGTTTGAGAGGTACTGGAGATGGAGAGGAATTTCTTTGCTCTGTAAGTGGCCAGATAGGCTGTGCTGTGATGTGCAAGTATTTAGGCAGTCTATTCTGGAGCTGAACTACCTGTTAGACCTTTTAATTTCCTCTAGGAATGTTTTTTCCTTTTTTCCTCCTTGGTCTCTGTGTCAATAAAATCTGGACTGAAAACGTGCCAGTGCTTTTGCAGATAATATCACCAAATGCAGGGGAAAGGAATAATGAACTTCCTGGACGGGTCTCTGGGGGCTTGCAGGGCTTCTGGTGACTGTAGGGATTCTGGCTGTGGGCAGAGAGTGAGGCAAGAACCATCTGGACAGCACTGGGCTGGGAAGGCAGTGGCCAATTTTTTCTTGGACTAATCACATCAGGCAATGGAGCCAGCAGCAAACTGTGTCACAAAGAATGTAAAATACTGGCAACATCCCAGGCCTTTCCATTAGGGCTGGATTTCCCATCTCATATCCCTCCTTCCTCAAACCCGTGTTGATGCTGTTTTTTCTTGAAGAATTAAAGTATGTCAGATTCTGGCTTCTGTCAGGTCACAGTGTTGTCAACTCAGGCGTCCTGCCACAGCCCAGTGGAGTCTCAGGGAATCTGTTCTTTAAGGTTACGAAATCAAGGCTTGAATTATAATAGAGAATTAATCTTTTCAAATTCACATTTAGCTCATGCAATTCTGCCATCTTCATATTCATATTGTAAGTGGGTTTTTTAAGTTTGCTGGAAAAAGCAAGGGGAAGTTTGCATTCTCCTTGCTGGAAAGCAACATTGTTTAACCCTTTAGGTCTGATAGATTTGGCTGGAGGGAGGGAGTGGGATTGGCTTCTGCTGAAGGCTGGGGTCAAATCTGAGAGGCAAGTGGGAGCTGAGACACAAGTGCAACCTTTCTCTGATCAGGTTTCCAGCACTCCAAGGCTGACCAGCATCATGGTTTGCAGCCTCTCCAGCGTTGGAAGGCTGGGCTACCAGACCCTACCCAGAGTCTTCACAGAGCAGCACTCAGTCCCTGCTACCCCAGCATCAGCAGCATGGCCAGATTCAGTGCTACTTTTCCACTGCAGCCACTTGCTTGAGCCCAGGATCAGCAGCTCTTTGGACAGAGATCAAAGGCTTCATCAGAGAATGGGGGTGCTGCTGCTTCTGCTTGGTCTGAAATCAAAAAGGCACAACCCATCAGCAACTCTTGTTGACAGGACATGCAAGGCAGTGAATCCCTTCTTTCTTCCAGTGCTTAAGAGGTGGTTTTGATTTTCGGATGCGTGATTGTGTTCCTTGGTTGTCAGGCTGTGTTTAATTATTTAATTAGTCATGCAAATTTCGCTGGCATTTTTGTACATCCAAGTTGTTCCTCTAGCAATTAAAAGGCTGCTTTGATGAGCTCCTCTCATGGTGCGTGGTGCAGCAGAGCCTGCTCAGCAAGGTTTGGATGGGGTGGGCGGTGCAGTGATGAAGGAGATTTGCTTTCTGGCTCATTGAAGGACCATCAAGGGTACAGAAAGGAGGGGTCTGCTCCTGGCAGTGGAAGGCTGGTGATCTCCAGACCTTAGGAAGCTGAAGATACCAAGCAATAGCCAGTCTTTGTTAGAGTAAAATGTTGTCCTGGGGCACTGCATGAACTCACCATTTCCAGTGTTACTGTTGGCAGTAAAAATCCCATGGTGTCCCTCACAGGATGCAGCATCAATCACACAACTTGGGAGAAACCTCCCAGTTTCCTGTCTTAGCCTCACAGGGAATCAACAGGAGGAAATTTTTGAAGGGCAATGAGTTTCTCTGAAAGAGAAACATCCAGTGCCATGTTCAGTGGTGCCTTCAGACCAAATTGTACATATCTCCATGTGTAAACTGGACAAAAACTGGCCAAGGTAACTGGAAGAGTGACAGTCCTCAGGCTTGTATGATGGGGGCAAGTATTTTCTTGAGTGCATGTGATCGATATGTGCTGAGCTAAGAAGCAGCATCTGTAGGTTCCTTCTCTGCCAGAGGAACTGGTGGTGAACAGGAATAGTTTCCAATGGCCCATGTGGGCACTGTGGGAAGGAGGTGGGGGTAGTATCAGTGTGTGGAAGTGGCTCATTATATGGAGTGCAAGTGACTTCTGTAGATGGGTCCAAGTTTTATGGGCCTACAAAGCCTTGAGGGTAAAAACATGTTCTGTTGGTTGTGGAATGGCAGGAGAAAGCCTTGGGACAGAGAATGCTTGAAGGGCACAGCCTGGTGTCATGCTGGGAACTTTCATTCAAACCAGCACTTGTGGGCTTGAAGTGAGCTCAAAAGCTTTGGTTGTTGGTTCTTTGGAAATCCACTTATCCTGCCCATGACCCTCCTAAAATTAGGTTTTGTTTCTCAGCCCTTAATTGTTTTACTTTGTCAAACATTGTTTGATGGGAAATCAATCTCAGTGTTTTTGCTGTTGCTTTCTCGAGGAGGCCTCCCCCTTCTCCAACTTATTCCATTAATATTTATTTCACTGGCAGGTAAGATCCTGAATTAAAGTTTCTGTTATTTCCCCATCTCCCTGCTGTGTTCTCTGTACTTTTGATCAATGTTCAAGTTGCTTTGACTCTAAATTCATTGCCCTACATTTTCTCTTGCAGCCTCTAAGCTGCAGCTGTATTTTTGCTTACAGGTCTCCTGAATCCACATCTCCTTAGTGCTGTCTGCTTCTAGCCTCTCCTGTCTCTGACTGGTTTAGATCACTGTAAAGAAGGAGCTGCTTTAGAGCCTCATTGCTCAGCAGTGTAATTAATGCTGCATTTCATCCCTGTGTCTGTCAGTGCTGGGGGAGAGCTGAGGACAGGCTGGAAGGTTGGAAGGTGCTGAGGAAATTCTCCATTGGGGAGGCATTAACTTCACACTGTCCCAACCAGGCACGGTTGTCCCTGGGTTGGCAGCGAGGCTGTTGTGTTGTGTCTCTGTGGGGGCCTGGCCTGATGTGCCAAAGCCCTTAATGTGGGCAGTGGGTGGGTGCCTGGAGGGAGCTGGGGAGGTAACTCTGCTGACATGGAGCTGGTGTGATGCTTCAGCATGTGAACAGCCACTTTGTGCCTCTGCTGGGGAGGTGCTTGATTACTCTCACTGAGAATGAGACTTCCTTCCTCCTGGAAATCCTGTCCAGGAAAGCAGAGGAATTAGCTGTGTGAATCTGCTGGGAAAATTCACAGAATAGAAAAAGACTGTTTCTGCCTGTTGGAGCTAAACAATTCAGGGGCCCAGTGGTGGCACTGGAATGGGCTCAGCACGATGGATTCTACCCCTGGATGAGCAGGGCTTTGCAGTGCCAGGGCTGGGAGGGAAAGCTCCCTGAAGGCAGGGTTCATCTAGACCCAGCCTCTGCCTTTTGGGGCAGGGAAGTAGAAGAGATGCACTGGAGGGAGACTGGGCTGTCATTAATATAGCAAATGGCTTTTGTAAGCTGCCTTGCAGAGGAAAGAGGGTGTTGGCTGGCAGCACATGAGCTTGGCTTTTCTCCTCTCCCAGCAAGCTGTCAGAGGGAGGGTGCTCGTGCACTGCAGCTCAGTGGCAACAGGTGAGTGATGTGAAGTGGCTTTCTCCCCATCTTCTCTCATCATCTCACACTCCAAATCCCCCTACTTTCCCTGCAGTGAGTGCTCCAGAAGCACCCAGGGGTGCTTCCCAGCACAGGGGGCAATATGTTGTAATGGAGTAACATTTTAGGCAGAATAAACAGCAGAAGCTCATCTGTTTGTTACATGAGGCCAACTACCAGATCACTTAGAAACTGAGCATAGACCAAGCACAAGAAGAGAGGGAAAAGGAATAATTCAGTGATAGCTTAGTAGTAAATTATTATTTATTTATGTTTATGGTTCGTTCCCACATCTGCACGTGGGTCAGGATGGGATGTGCACTGTGCTGTGTTTGGCAGAGGACCAGGTCCCAGTGCTGGGTCCCAGCACAGGGCTCTCCTGCACACTCTGGCAGATAAATGAACATGAAAAAAAGGGGAACTTTCCCAAAGTCCTGGAGGGACACGGTGTTTGTGCAGCTCAGTGAACCACTGAAGACTACATGAATAGAAAACCAGGACAGGAGGAAAACACTGACATAAGAACCGAGAAGACACCTATTTCTGTACTAACTTGCTCAGCCCTGGCTGTATTAAAAAACATTTTCTTCCCATCTGTGTCTGAGCTAAAACCCCAGCCTCGAGGACACAAGAAGCCCCACTTGCCCTATGGCTGAGGGTGGGGTCTGGTCCCTCAGGGTGATGTGCAGGACCCTTTCCCTCTATGCTGGATGCAGAGGGCACATCTCCCATGAGGAGCCTCCCCCAGCTCAGCACTGGGCAGCAGCGCGGGGGGAGCTCGGGTTTCAGCCCCTTGGTTTGCTGACTCAGGGCCTCGCTTTTGGCTGCTGCCGCTTCCTGGCGCTCATTGTTTGGCCACGCTTCCTTCCTTCCCGGTCCAGCACCGGGGAGGGAGCGGGATGCCCTGGCTGGGGAATGAAGGATTATGCTCCCAAGTGCCGCTTCACCCCCGTTTTCAGCACATCCCCTTCCCCATCCTTCCACAGCAGCCATTTCCAAGGAGAAGTAAGGTTACAGAGGAGGGGACAGATGCTCCCTCCCTGCCTCTCCTCTTTCAATCCTTAGATCCACCGGGCACCGAAAATCCACCACTGCCTTCTGAAACTAGTCCTCAAATGACAAACTGCGTTGTGGCAACATCTGGGATAAGCCTGCTAGGATGCCCTGACCAAAGTGTCTCACCTTGACAGCTCCCTGGTTTTAGGTTCTGATTATGTAGAAATGGGTGTTTAGGAGAAAATGTTCTTCAGAGGCTTTTGTGTCCTATGGAAATGGAGAGATAAACAGAAATTACTTGGAGTGTGCTGAATGAATGATGGATGAAATCTGGCTTGGTCCAGCTGGTAGAGGTTTTATGCAGAGCACAGTCTGGCTCATTGTTGGGTACCTAAGCTTTGCTTAACCTCAGATTTACAAAACATAATTTTAGTCCCATTAAAATATGTCCCGACAGTCATTCAGTCCCGTCTGCAAGAGGAATTGTACCTTTCCCAAGGCCAAACAGATCTCATTTGTGCTTTATTTGTTCAGCTCATTTATGTTTTTTTCTTTGTGTTACTTCCTTTCAGCCCTCTTTGAATAAACCAGAGCTGAATTATATCCTGGAAAGAGAATGCAATTGGTCAGTGGAAATGAAGAGCAGAAGTGGATTATTTGGGTAAATATTCATTCCTAGAGGCTTTTGGAGGTAGCAGAGCTTCCAGGGAAACACATGGCCTTGTGGAGGATGGGGTGAAGGCTGGGTTGGAGCAAGGCTTGGGATAACCCCTCCATCCAGGACAGAGCTGCATCTCTTGGAGACCTGTTTTATCCCCATAAGATACCTGTTCTGATCACATTACCTGTGTCATTTCAAGACCTGTCTTCAGCAAATCCCTCCTAACTCAGCTCCTCACAGCAAGCTCCTGGGCTCTGTCAGGGCTGGCGAGCTCCTTGGCCCCAGCTCAGCGTGGCTGTCCCTGCTGCAGTGATGCCAGTGCGTGTGCTGTGTAGTGCAGGGGTGCTCAGGGAGGTTCAGCTCCTCCTGCTGTCACTCACCCAGCAAAAAAATGCTTCATTAATCCAGGTTTACTCATGGCCTTCTGGTTAAAAAAAATAAAATAAAAAAATCCCATCTTTGTTCATCTCACCTTAGGCTTGTTTTTCTGTTTTCTCACCCACCCCTCCCTCTCCTCCAGCTGCACTGCAGTTTCACTAAGGTAGCCCAGCTGGCCTTTCCAGACTGTGAGAAAGCCCTTTTCAGAAAATAAGGGGAGAGATTTTATTGTGTGTTCATTCTAAAAATAAAATAGTTCTGTATTTCTAGAGCATCTTCCAGCTGCTGATTTCAAAGATCCTTGAAATTCTCAATTAGTGAAGCATCCCAACTCCCTCAGGAAGGAAGCCCTGGGTATCGTTATTGGTACACCCTGCAAAGGAAGGACTGTTGCGTGTTCTGGGCTTTGCTCAGTCCCTGAAACTGCGAGTTCCTGCATGACAAGAGGGGATATGAGGGGATTTGAGCCCTGGCTTGCTGTCTGCCAGATCCCAGCAGGAGCAAAAACTCTATTTCTTGTTCTAAATTAGATTTGGTCCCATGCAGTCCCTGTCTGTATTCTGCTTCCATCTTGTATCCCAGTTGCAAGAGGCAAAACCACCTTCTTCCTTTCATTTTTATACAGCACTGTGCACAGCCAGGACTTAGTCCAGAATCCCCCCAAATCAGAATATGTTAAAACTGGGGGGTTCTCCCCAGAACAGGCTGTGTTTCAGTGGAAGAGGGAATGATTCCCATGTCAGATTTGACAGAATCACAGTACAACAGCCCAGTGTGCAGGGTGGTGCAGTCACACAGACCTACCTCAGGCTCCCCAGCTGTCCTCACAGCAGCACATCCCCGGAAACACAGGAGGAAAGATTTCAGCATCTGTGCGAAAGCCTCCAACACAACCCCATGTACTGAGCAAGCTTTCAAGGGCTTTTTTTTTTTTTTTTTTTATGAAGTGTCCTTGAAATATAACGTTCCTCATGTCAGATGCTTTTTAAAAGCTTTTTTTGCTTTTTTGAGGGAGCAGAACAGGAGCAGCAGCTGAGCTCTGTGGCTGCCTCACCCCATGGCACAGCACTCTGAGCCCGGCCCTGGCCGGCTCTTACAGAGCTCTTGTGGAGCATCGTCTCCCGTGTCCTCAGATGGACTCCGAGTGAGGAAGAGCAGGAATGGGAGAGAGCAAACCAGAGCCCTCAGGGCCTCTTCCCAGCCTCAGGGAGGGGAGGGATGGGGGAAGTTTATTTTGGGAGCTGTGGCTGCTCTTCCCGGCGCTGGCCATGGGGCAGCTGCGTGCACGGGCTCTGCCCCAGCTCGTGTTGGTGCTGTGCTGGGCTTGTGGCGGGCTCAAAACTTGTGGGAAAGGTTGGCAAGGGCAGAAAATGTGGAATTTTACTTTTTTCAACCAATATAATGCATAGAGAGTAAGGGGGTTTTTTTGTTTGTTTGATTTTTTTGGTTTGTTTGGGTTTTTTTGTTGTTGTTGTTGTTTTTTATTCTCTAAGCCCACCCCCCTTCTCTACCCCAACCAGCCAAACAATGTTGGAGTTACATCAAACTGGTGGGTTGAAACTTGTTGATCTCTCTTAGTAAGAATGCCTTGCAGTCCTTTGGGGGACAGGGCTCTGTGGGGGTCACTCCCTGTTCCTGTCCCCCTGCAAGGGGCATCTCCTGGTGCCCCTTGGCATACTCTGCCAGAGGTGGTGGGAGCAGGGATTGATACTCTCAGGCAAAGCAGGAGAGGGGAAAAAAAGGGTGCTGAATCTTTTTATGTTCTGCACAATATCCCTGAAGCCCTCAGATGCTGTTTTTCAGGGTTTGGAGCCCTGTTGAGATTTTTCCCATGGTCATAAACCCATGCTGCCAACTTCATTGCTACTGTGCCTGCTGATTTCCAAAGGAGCCAGCACAGTCCTGCAGCCCACAGGACCCATGGCAGAGGTGCTCTGCTGGCATGCAGAAGCGTGTGAGATCCCCACAGCCTTTGATATCCTCACACCAGTTTTCAGCTTTTTTTATCTTTCCAAGAATTGCTCTTTTCCAATCCTATTTTACTACCCCTGTAGCAAAGCTTTCATCTGCTGAGGCATCAAAAGCTTTTCTGAAGTCCAGAGTGAGTCCTGTCCACTCCTTCCACCTTCCTGAGTGTTTCATTACCCCCTGAGCAGATGATGGCCCTGCATCACGCTCTCCCAGCCAGGAGCCCCAGCTCAGCCAGACCCAGTTCTGGCACAGGGAATCTCAAAACCATCCCATCGTCCTGCTGCTTGGATGTAAATGAGGAACCTAAATACTCACATCCATCCCACAGCCATCTCCAAAGCGGACAGTTGTTCAGGTAGGGTACAGGGGAAAAAAGAAAAAGCAATATATTTTTATCAAACACAATTTTTAGAATTATTTTTAGAGAGTGAATGTGAATCATGGGTTTAGCTGTATGAAACCTCCTTTTCATCTTTTTACCTTATCATTATCCTTGCACACTCAGTTTTATCTGTAGTTTGACATCTTTTATCCCCAGCCTTGCAGACAGCAGAAATAAGGGCAGCTCTGCTCCCCAGCACTGGAAGCACTGTGTATGCAGGGCACACTGATTTGAAATGATAATCCTCTTTTTGTCGTATCCTCGCACTGTTTATTGTTACTGTATATACTGCTTGTTGTTGTAGTTTTCCGTTTCATGCAAAATACATTAAAAAAAAATGCCACAAATGCTTGAGGTCTGTTTGTTATTCTCTGCATTTAAAGCTATTTCCTAAAAACTAACTTCCCCGAAGTGCCTGCATTTGCCCTTCACTTGCCATCCCTCTGACTCCACTTGCATTAGCACAAACCCTACAAGCTTCCCAACGAACTGCAGAAAGCTCTTTGTTTGCAAAGGCTTGGAGGAAAAACTGCGAGTATGTTCCCAGAACCGGGAGCTTGTCCCTTTGCTTTGATTTGCTGCTTGGCTGATGTAACTTGGGACTGTTTGGATTTCTTTGATGTGGCTGGTGCTGTGGGTCTGTGATGCTCCTATGGCTTTCTGGGTAGTCATTATCCTGTCTCTGTCATGCTGCTGACAGCTTTTACGTGGCCTTTCCCCCCCCACCCCCCAACATTTTAAAACAAAACAAAAATACATCAAATGGCATTTTGTCCTTTGTCTTTAATTTGGCCCCAGCCTGCAGTTTTGGCAGTCAGGAGAGGGTTTCTGTTTGCATCAGGATGCAAAGCCTTCCTCTGTAGTCCTTCTAAAGGAACTGTAGAAAAAACACCTGTGGATTTTCATCCTTGAGCTGTGTTTTGGGCTTCCCCTGATGCCTCTCCCTCTGCACAGTGCAGTGAGCAGGGCTGTTGGTCCTCCTGGTGAGGCTGTTCTGGTGGCAGTGCTGCTGGTGGGAGGCAGGAAGGAAGCAGAGCCCCAGCCCTGAGTGTGCAGCTGTCCCAGCCTCAGCCCCTGGCTGGAAATGGACCCAGAAAAAGAAAGAGCTGTGGTCACTGCTGCTTGGTGGAGGAGATGGAGCCAGACCCAGCAGAGTCTCTCAGTGAAAGCAGGACAAGAGGACACGAGCTGCATGCAGGGAGATTGAGGCTCTTCTCCCTGATCCAGGGCAGGAAGTCACCGATGTCCCCAGATAAAAGTGCAAAGCTGGATGCTTCTGTTCAATGGTGTTATACAACCTGGCACAAAGAAATCTCATTTGTTTTCTGCTATCAGCCTAATGTGATGGTTTGGGAGAGGGGGGAAGAGCCATCTCCTGAACAGTTGGGCTGGGATTACACTTTTTCTATGGAGCTCATCACCGTAATAACCAGGAGCTCTGTTTATCAGCCCACCAGCCATGCCCTTTTAGGAGATTACCATTTTCCAATCTCATTTCTCATAAAAGAGGATTGCTGCCCATCCCCTCTCCATCCCAAACCCCTCGCTTATGAGTGTTTATCTGCTCAGGGTGTTTATGAAGCTCCAAACAGGAAACTTCTGTTTATCCTCTGCGTCATCAAGAGCTAGGAACTCAATGGGATAATTACTCCTTCAACAACACACGTAGCCCATCAGTAGACTTTGGCATTTTGCTGGTGTCAATAATATATATACTTACCCTGCTGAGAGACATAATGCTTATTTGTTTCTCTTTCCTGTCTCTTTAACTTGGCATGAGATTGGGGTTTCTGGCTTTCAGGGTATCCCATGGAAGGCAGGATTTTTACTTAAGGTTAAGGACAGGTGCTGCTTCCATCAAAACCAGTAGCACTGAGGTGTCCTTAGCAAGAGGGGACAACATGCCTGGACAGTGTCAGCCCTAAGACATTTCTCGCTCTGGCAGGACATCACCAATTGCTCTCACCCTGCAGCTGGAGAAGTCACATGTGAAGATGGCTTCTTCAGATGTTAACACAAGCACCTAGGCTGGGAGAAGGCTGGGTAATTAACCATTTATTTGGCAGAGCTCTTCTCTTTTCTCTCTCTGCATGTTGCAGGGAAGACATTCTGATTCTCCTCACCCTTCAGTCGACAATTTTTGAACTATGCAAAATGCAAAAGTAAGTTCATTAGTGATATCCACCTGATGAAATTCAAGACATGAAGTGTTTTGACTAGCACTGTTCAAATAGAGGAATCACTCAGGAGTATATTGCAATCAGTGCATTAAGATAAGATCCCAGAGCATTGGGTTTCCAGAGCATTGATTATAGATTAGCATCCCACTGCTTCAGAAATGGAGTCAGCCATCCATGTATAAACCAGAAGAGCTGACAGATATGGATGGGCTCATGAAGGAGAGGCAGGGAACGGGAGAAAACACTGATGTGCAGCGTGGTCCCCAATGCCACAGCCAGCTGAGCATGCCCAGACAGTTTGTACACATCAGCAGCCACAGTATCCACCTTTTCTCCAGGGACTGCATCATTCCTGCTCCACAGGAGCTCCCCTGCTGCCCCCCGGGACTTGGCCTCCCTGACCATGCACGGAGCATTATTTTGGCGAGGCTACAAATGTGGGAACCCCGTGCGGTTGGTCAAAGCAAATTCATTCAAAGGGAGGGAGTGCTTGCCAAGTTGCTTTTTTTTTTTTCTTTTTAATTCATTTTAGCTGTATTCACAGACCACAGATCTGCAGGCAGGAATGGGAGCTGTGTTTCTAATTTGGTACGAAACTTTTATTCCCACTTGGCGCAGAGCTGTTGCGAACGTTGAAGGCTGTTCCTAATCCTCTGCCCTGTGCATTGAAAATGTGCTCCATCCATCCGGAAATGGAGTTCTTTGCATTGCATAGCAATTTTCGGGCGATAAATACAAGGTTCAGTGTTTGTGGGGACAAGGACGTGGCATCCTTACTGCATCATATGCAACCAGAAAGCAAAGACAGCAGTGAAGCAATGCAGAAGGGCTGGATTTCAGGAGCTTGTAAAGTTCAAGGCTGCCTTAAAAAATTTAAAGTCAACTTTTGCCTTTGTAAACAGAGTATTTTCAAGATCCCGTTGGAGGAAACCAGCTCTTGGCTGTGTGCTTAAGAAGGGGACCTGTCCAGGTTTTATTCCTGTCGATAGTATTAGCCACATGCAGAGGGATAAGCATTTGCTTAACCAGTGGGGTGCTGGGGTTTGTGTGGCAGCTGTGCCCAAATGGGGCGAGTCTTTCTGACCTCAGGTGATGCTGTCCATCAGGATGTTATGTGGGAACACCCAGGGTATGAAATACTGTGTGTCAGGAGTAGATGTGTCTCCAAATTCTTTTACCAGTCAAGAAACTGGCAAACCAAATACAAATAATCTGTCTTGTATCAGGTATAAATGTGTTCAACATTGTCTAAGAGTGAAACTTTTCTGCAAACCCTTCCATCACCTTGTGATTTCAACTGAAGATGAAATCAGCTGCACAGTTGCATCTAGCTGGAAACAGTATGTCCTTTTTGAAAGCATTCTGGCCTTCTTTCTTATGCCCTTTCTTGAATTCAGATGTTACCCCTGTGCATAGCCCTTACCCAGGAAATACCCACAGGATATGTAGCAGAGAAGCTGTGGCTGCTCCATCCCTGGAAGTGTCCAAGGCCAGGTTGGATGGGGCTTTGGGCAACCTGGTCCAGGGGAAGTTTGCTCCTCCCCATGGCAAGGGGATTGGAATGAAATGAGCTTTAAGGCTCCTTCCTACCCCAGCCATTCTGTGGTTTTGTGATTTGCAAGAGGGTTTAAAAGCCCTTATCAACATTGATATAGATGCTAACTCTGCCACAGACAACGTCCAAGGATCACTGCAGCTCCAGTGGCTGCTGGCTGTAGGCTGTGGTTATCTTTCCTCCCTTTTGGGGGCTGTATTTACCAGTAGAGTGCTTGTCTTGTTGCTCCCTTGGTGGGAACTGGATAAGCATCTCCTGACAGCTGTGAGTGGGGTTTGCATCACTACTAGCAAGGGCCAAGGGCAAGAATTCCCTTTTCAATGGTAGGTTTTGTCTGGAATAGCCTAGGGAAGGGGACAGATGCTGCATTTGCAGAGGTATTTGTGAATAGTGGAGGAGATGTGAAGGAGAGTGGCCAGAGCAATGTGTCTTAAAACGTGGGGGATATTATTTTGATAAACTGCATAATGGTCAGGATTTCTGTTTCACTAAAGGGTTTAATAGCACTGGAGAACTACAGGGCTTCCAGATCCTGTAGGAAAGAAGTTGGACAGTGATAAAAAGAGCTCTGCACACTGCCAGAAGCCTGGCACCATGGGAACACACCCTTGCTCTTCCAGCAGCCTGGCTCCACGGAGGAATCCAATCCCTTCTGCAGTGCTGGAGGGAGGAGATCCTCTCCCCTGAACTGCTGGGAGTGCATAGCCCTCCTCACACAGTGAGACTGCAGTGATGCTCTTACAGAGCAGCCTGGGACAAGCAGCAGGGAGCTGTGCTTAAGATGTCAATAGGGAAGAGAAGGGTTGGGCAAGAATAGCAGGGCTGTGATTATATGCCAGAAATTTGAGTCCCAGAGGCAGCAAACTACAATAAGGAAAATCCTTGTGTGTGGATCTCATTCCCTTGCCAGGAATGCATCTCTTGCGTCACCCTGGGCCAGGAGCTGGACATTTTCCTGTGCCACCTGCAACCACAGCCCGCAGGCAGCAAGGCATGCTGAACGAGCTGTGTGCCCCCACGATCCTCTGCAGTACCGAGCAGAGGGGTTTCCCGCTGCCCCACTGCTCCTCACTGCAACCACTGTCCAGGAAATGCCACAAGGAGCGATGCCGGAGCCAGGGAGGGAGGTAAAGAAACCCGCAGAGATTGACAGCGGCATCTCCCAGGGCTGGAGCCGCCCGGCCACGCTGGCGTGTGCGCGATGCTGGTTTCCATGGAAACGCAGCACACCGTGTACTTCCACAGAGGCGCCACCAGTGATCCAGGTGGACTGCAAGGTGACCTCTGGTCCCTACCTCGGTGGCATGGGGGGGTTGTAGGGCAAATGGGACATGTGAACCTGCTTTAGGACGAGCTCCCGTGGAGCACATGGGTCATGCTCGTGGGTGTGCTCTGGGTGCTATGCTGCCTTTGCTGCTGCCTTGGAGGGAGGGGGTCCTCATTTCAATGTGTTCTTCACCTGGGGTGTGCTGGAGAATTGCAGGGGTGTCCCATGGGGCTCCAGCAGAGCAGGGAGGGCATGCTTGGCAAAGTGGAGGGAAGCCCTGACACATCCCTGGCATTCTCAGGCCCTGGCTAAGATCAGAATGGGGCTGAGACAGCCTCTCTGGTGTATCAAGAAGAAGAAATAAAGCTGCTTCATGGGGGTTTTATGGTGCCTCTGTTTTGCCTTCCTCTAAGGTCTGCTTGGGTTTTAATATTTCATTAAATTGCATTGCAATTTTCCCTGTATGGCCAATGGAGAGCAGCATTGCCAGGTCAGATGCTGCCAGATTCATCCTGTCTGGAGCAGGCAGCAAAACCCACATCCTGGATGTTTCCATCGGCCCCAGCACAGGTGGGATATTCACCTCTTGGAGATGCATTGTCCCAGCCCCTGTGACTTTGAGCTGCCCATGACAGAGTGGTCCAAGGGATGCAGCAGTTAATGCACTGCTCTGCCCCAAGCAGGGAGGAGGGGATTTCTCCTGCCTCACTTCTGCTGCAAGGTGTTGTGGCCAAGCTGCTCTCGCAGAAGGTGGCTTGGATTGGTGCAGGAGAGAGGAAAGCACAATTTGGTCCAAAGGGATCTTGTCCCTCCATGCCCACAGCTGAAAGCTGGGGCCACAGCTGGGATGAGTCACTCTGGGTTTATTTTATCATCACAGGAGGAAAGCATTGTGAATCATCTCATCCAAATGCAGAGGTGTGCTAGGGTGCCTGATGTACCTTTTGTTGCCTGGGGCTCCCTTCTGGCTGCACACTTTACAAGGGACCATAGGGCTTGGGAGTCGAAATCTGACTTTGAGGCACTGTGAGTCAGCTGAGCTGAGCCTGTGGCTGTCCTGGATAGCCAGAGAGCAGCACACAGTTGCACTACAATCACATCCTAGAGCCAGAAAGCAAACCACAGGGAGGAGGACCCAGGCATTGTGACATGCAGACCAGAGACCTTTCTGCTTCCCCACCCTTCCTTCCAAACCCAGGCTTCTCCTGGCCCCATGGGCTGTACATCCCCCCTGCTCTGTTTCCTGGAACTTGATCCTCCTAACGCCCAGGATTGCTGATTCCCAGTGGAAAACCTGCCTGCAGGGAGCGGTACCAGCTCCAACACCTGCCAATGTCTGCAAGGAAGGAGGGCGCCAGCTGAGGATGCCCTTCAAGGTTGTGGTAGGGAGTAGATGGGCTGTGCTAGTGTTAAATTACCTGGCAGTGCAGAGGCAGCACTTCCAGCAGGTGAGTGATGGGAGCATTGGTGTCACACACCACTGGGCTGGCCAGGGTGTGTGGGGATGGAGAAGCCACGTCCGTGTCCATGTGCTTTGCTCAGCAGTGCTGCCTTTCCTGGGATCTTCTCCAGTCCTGTGCTAAGACCATTGCTCCTGGACTGTAGTTTCTATGTCGAAGTTTCCACCAGCTGCAAACACAAACTTGAGTGTCTGACAGTTGGATTGGAGAGGGGCTTGAGGAATGTGACATGGGTGTAGGTGATTGCAGATGGTGCTGGCTCTGCCTGTACTACCTCCTGGTGAGTTTCTTTGAGTTCAGGATGGAAAACCATTCTAGGCTGTGCACAGTATGTGGCACTGGGGATGTTAGATGAACCCTCTGCCCAAAACATCACCCTGCTCAGAGCAGATGAGGAGGAATGAAATGGGTGGTGGGAGATGCACTTGGTTCAAAGGAGTGTGAGTGACACGTGGTGCCCAGGCATCTCCCTGGAATTGCTTGTGGAGGAAAGCAGAGGCGTGTTCTGTCTTTGGAGGTAAAGCAGAATTGTGTGGCTCATCAAATGGAAACACAATCTCCTGACCATTTTGGGGTTTCTCAGCCAATCCTGGCCCAGCCCTTGCAATGCCTTTCAGATTTAAAGCAAGGGCACAGATCCCCAAGGAAAAGTGAGCCAGAGGGAGGTGAAAGGCAGTTCTCCCTGGGATGCTGCCCATGGTCTTCAGCTGATTTTGAGGTCAGTCCCAGCAAAGATGGACCCAGGAGGGCCCATGGAGTCTAAGCTGGGCTCAGAGGGGAAAGGCACCCCTACATCCCCCTGCAGCTCAGCTCTCCCCAGAGGGCATTGCTGAGGAGGGAAAAGAGTGAGTGAAGAAACTCAGATTACAAATGTACAAGCATAGGAAGCAGAGATATATATTCCCTGGATATTAATTACCTCTGAGATGTCATCTTTTTTCCGGTGAGTGGGTACTTTAGGCAACTGGATATATGATGGAAAGGAGACTGTGTCAGGCAGTGGGAGGACGGACACAGCAGAGGCAGCTGGACACCATGGAAGGGCTGGGTGCTGCAGAGAGCACTGGAGCATCCCAGCAAGCCTCAGACACTGCCCTCACACACTGCCCTCTGCCAGGATTGGGGTCTGACTTGGTCCCTCACCAGGAAAACCCAGCTTGAGAGTTTAGTTCAGAACAAAACCCTGCTGAGGGGAAAACCCTTGGGTTTAAATAAGAATAGGTTAAAAAAAAAAAGTCTCATAAAGCATCATGCTCTGCTCTGAACTGGGAAGGGGCACCTCTGATTCCAGCATGCAGGGCAAGAGGCAGAGGCAGGGAATAGCCAGGATGGTGTGAATGGAGGTGTTCTTCACATCAGCAGCCTGTCAAATTAAAATACAGAAGTCACTGAGGAAGATATTTTGGGCTACATTGAAAATAAGAGTTACAATTATTTTTTCCCAGTTGTTTGGCGTTAGCTCTCCCCATGGATGTTTCTGAAGGACTCAGATGCCAGCAGCTGGACTTTGGGGATCAAAGCTGCATTTTGGGGAGCTTAATATGGTGTAAACCAGCTTCGGCATGAGAGCTAATGTCCCAGCTGGATGCAGGCAATGCTGGCACCTCCAGTGGGAGCTGCCTTGGCCTCTCCTGCCATTCAGAAGAGAATGAAGCAGCAGTCCTGGTGTGGGGGATTTTTTCTGCCACTGTGCTAAAGCATCAGTGGCAGCAAAACCAGTAACAAGACTTTATTAAGTGTCAAAGCCTCTTGTTTCACCATTTTCCAAGTGAAACACTGCAAATGTTGGCTTTGAACTGACCTTTGGTCACAAAATTACCTTGCCTCAATTAAATATTAAAACCAAACAAAATGTCCTGAGTGTGGAATGAATTGTTTTGCTCCACCTACAGGGATTTTTTATTTCACTTCAGTGGAAAAACTGAGAACCCAGTGTCACATTGTCTCACCCTGAAATGAATTTTTGTTCTGGCTTCCTATCATTAAATGTCAGCAGATGAAGAAAAGCAATTATTTGCAGAGTATTTTTATGACATGAGACTGTACCTCCCTTTCAACAACTCTGCTGGGATTTGGGTGGTTATTGCTTTTTGCTGGCTCTAGGGAAGGTTTGTGCCTGATGCTGGGTTATAGTTGGACCCACAAAACCAGTTGGGCTGATGTGCTGGGGTCTCCTGCTGAGGCTGTAGAGCCTTGCTGTTCCCTGCTCTTTGCCTACGTCACTATATTCATCATTATTATTGTTTTATTGTATTATTTATTCTTCATAACTGCTTTGTTGGTTTTTCTCATTGGGATGCTGAAAAATCAGCACATTTAAATATTCTGTGAGTAAAACTTGAACTGGCTACTGACCTTCCAGTGATCCTGACAGGAATCATTTCATGGAATTCATAGAACAATAAAATGGTTTGGGTTGGAAGCAACCCTAAAGAACATCTTGTTCCAACCTCCTGCCTTGGGCAGGGACACCTTCCAGACCTTCCTTCTAGACCGGGTTGCCCGAAGCCCCATCCAACCTGGAACTGAACACTCACAGGGATGGGGAATCCACAGCTTCTCTGGGCAAACTGTGCCAGTACCTCACCACCCTCACCAAGGAAGGATTTCATCCTAATATCCCATCTAACCTTGTCCTCTGTCAGTTTGAAGCCATTCCCCCTTATCCTGTCAGTCCATGCCCTGTCAGTGCAGTCACTTTCCAGCTCTTTTGGAGCCCCTTTAGGTACTGGCAGCTGCTTTAAGGTCTCCCCTGAGCCACCTCTTCCCAGTTTCCATGAATTACCCTCCAACAGCCCAGGCCATTCCTGGCATGGCTACTGACCTGTTATGTTGTTGATGCTGAGCAGTTGGGTTTCACAGAACATTTTTCCTTTCCCTTCAGTCCTTTTGCTTTTTGGGGTGGACAGAACAGAAGGGTGGATGGCTGTGTCCACCTGCTTCATGCCCACCTGAGATTGGGCTGTTGTGGTCCCGCCTGGGTCACCCCAGGTTAAACCTCACGGAGAGAGCTAGCCCAAAGAGAGATTTACAGCACCAAATCCCATCCTGAGCCTGAAGATGGATATTCATATTTCACTCAACAGGGATATTTACCTACTTAGGGAAAAAAAAATACAACACTAAGTGCTTTCTTCCCAGGCATGTTTTTGCCTGACAGTGTGTGTAATCCTAATCCCCTGGCAGGGCTAAGCCAGTGCTGGAAGGGGCAGGTGCCTGGCACAGGGAGGGAGGCAAGGTCTGATGGGCACTGGGGCTGAAGAAGGGCTGGAAACATCAAGCAAAGTGGCTGTAAGAGGAGAAGGAGAGGAAGAGTTGGCATAGCTCAGAGGAACCTGTGTCCTCCACTCTGCTTATGCCAAAGGCTATCCATGGACCACAAATTTTGAGGCAGAGGCTGAGATGTGGGGAAGCTCAGGTCTGGTTCTGAGGAAGACCATGGTGGTTTGAAGGTGGATGGAAAGGCCTGAAGGATGCCACTGTACCAGGTCTGGGATCTGGACACAGGATCCTCTCCAGCACTGTCCTCCCCAGATGCTGAGCTTGTCCAATTTCTAATTTAGAAAAGGAATGCCAAAGGAAGAAGGAACTGGTTTATATTTTCCCGAGAAAAGCCAGTCCCTTGCACTCTTCCCCCAGGCAAGCAGGATTAAATTGCAGCCCTGGGTATGTACAAACATTCCCTTGTTTTCCCAGCACTGAGCTGGCCGAGGGGGCTCAAAGGTCATTCCCGAAGTTTGGGTTGATTTGGTAGCAAAAGGGTGACTCAGGGAACAAGTTCAGGTTATGTTATCACAGGATTATGTAGAGTTTTAGACTAAAATCTTCTTTAGAGTCCTTGGGCCTTAGCCAGATGTCAGATTCCCCTCTGAGCATCCACTCGATGGGGCTCAGCTGTGATAAGGCACCTCTCCAACAAAATGGCTTTTACTGTGGACAAATGAGCTGAGCCCTGAATGCCAGAGAAATGTAAAAGACAGTAGTTGTGTGTAGCCCCTGACTCTGCTTGAGAGGTCCCAGGGCAGAGGGGTTTTTTTGTTTGAAAATTCATTAAAGACCTCCAATCTGAAGGGGTTTAATCTGGCCCTTAAATTGTTAAAACTTGCTGAAGGATGAGCAGCAACTGGTGGGAATTGTCTGCTCATGCTTAATGCAGCGTCTGGGAGCCTGGGAGCAGGGCTCTGTGCACTGTCACTCTGGTTTGGCAGCAAAGAGCATCCTTCACATCCCTGACAGTGCAAGGGTGTGGGGGAGGAGCAGTGCTCTGCTTGATCAGGGCTCTTCTCCCAAAATCAACCAGACCAGCTTCCAGCTTTCATGCCCATCCTCCTTCTCTGCCTTCCATCCTTTTCCTGGAGCTGAAGCCTTCCGTGCCTTCTCTGAGATCAATAACCCCACGGGAATCATGAATGAATGTCTTTGCATTTATGCAAAGCACCCAAAATTTCTGCCATTCCTGGCAGTGCTGGGTGATGGGGAGCTGAATCCCAGCAGTGGCTGTTGCCAGCATCCCCTATGCTGTTGAATTCTTTAAAATGGCTTAATCTGGGAAATACTGTAATCCTCGTCTGACTTTGCACGCAGAGGGATCCAGGTGGCATTTTGCAGTGCCAGCAACAATCCTGTTATCCTGGCTGTGTGTTTTACACTCCCTCCAGTGTTCCTTGGAAAGATGAGCCCATCGGCTCAGCAACTGGCAGTGCTAGAGAAATAGGAAGTTTTATAAAATCAAATCCTTTGCAGAGAAGAAGGAAAAAACCAGTGCACCAGCCGTTTTGTAAGGTCTGAAATGTGTTAGCCCAGGCACAGGGCAGCACCAGGGAGCTTCCTCTCCTTGGCTGCTTCTGGATCCTGGTGGGAAGCAACCTGTAAAAAATGAAATATCCATGTAATATCATGGCTGTTTTGGTGGGCGGAAAACAAGCTAGCTCCTCAGCCCCTGGGGAGATGAAAATAGCATCTCTGGATCTTTGCTCTGAAAAATATTTGAAATATTTTCAGAAAAAAAAAAAAGGAAAATTCAGAGTTATGTTTAGTAACAGAAGCCAGTTGTGTCTTGAGCTGAAAGACAATGTGGGTTAAGAGTCATTTCAGGGCTCTGAAATCACACATGCCATGCACCAGGATTTGGGTTTGAGCTCCATGAGGAAGGGTGTGAGGAGGAGAAACCTGCAGTGGACCGGGGATCTGTGCTGGGCACTCCAACAAAGCCTGGGCCAGGGTGGCTGCAGAGGGGGCACACGGTGCTCCTGGCCCTGGCAGCAATCCCAGGATGTCTGGGTGAAAAGTGGGCACTCACCAGTCAGGAGAATGTAGCACATCCCTCCCCAGCAGCCAGGAGAGTTCTCAGCCCTTCGATTCTCGTTACTATCATTTATATTTTATGCCTTTTTCAGGCCTAATGACACAGCAATGCTGGAGCCTCACAAATAATGTCTGCTGCTGTGAGACTGTGTTAAAGCTCACCCAGCTTCCTTCTGGCTCAAGTGAGAGGCCCCAACCACGGCCCATGGTTGTTTCCCACTCACTTTGCTCTCTCTGATTAGGTCCTCTCCATTCTTCATCACTGCCTTTTCCATCTCTCACCATCATCCTTCCCATTCTCCATCTTCTTCTCCATTCTCTATCATTGTCCTTCCCATCCTCCATCATCTTCTCCATCCTTCATCACTATCCGTGTGGTGGGTGGCTCTGCCAAAGCCCAACATCCCCAGCAAGCCAGCACAGAGGCTTGTGAGCCACCAGCCAAGTGCCTCTTTGCACATGATCTGAAATTCAGGGATTTCTTTTGGACTTCTTCAGGGAAAAAAAGGAGTTGAGCAATCACGTTCGGTTTCCTAGCAACACTCCTCCTATTCCTGATTATTTTTCCTTTTGGGGGGATCCTTCACATGGTGTGCCCTGAGCCACAAAAACTCTCCATCCCTAGAGCAAGGAAGAATCTAGGCAGGACAATGCCAACATGTCCATGGCAAGGCCAGGCACAGACAGGGCTTGGGGCAAACCCCACTGCGATGGGTTCCCAGACCCACAGCCCTCCTTTTGCAACACAAATCCTCCATTTTTAAAAACAAATGGCATTTGTGAGTGTGGGGAGACTCCTGCCAGTGCCCTTCCCAGTCCTGTGGGTGCTGGATGCTGATGTCAAGTCAAAATACGAGCAAAATGATGATGGTGAATGGAGCAGCTCTCCACAACTAATGGATGATTTTCCTCATGCACAGAAGTTACTCAATAAACCAGCCATGAACATCTCAGAGGAGATTACTGCAAGTAGAAACACTTATGTACTTTAAAAAGGAGGGAAATAATTTTAAAGGTGTATTTAAAGTTAGTTTAAAGTGAGACACTGCTTGGAGGAAAGTTTTCCTCCCAGTGGTGGAGTAGGAATGTGTGTCATTACTCGTTAATGTGGCTTTTGCCTGAAAATTGAGGTTTTAGGCTTTATGGGTTTGGATCATGCTGGCAATGCTTTCCATGGGGAAAATAAATAAAGCTCTGATGAGGAAAAATGTTTTGGGGGTCTTTTAGGCCAAACATTAGGAGAATTCTCCCAATATTGCTTAGAAGAGACTATTACAAAACGTGAAGTATTTCAGGGCTTTTCAGTGTGGCATTCACACAAAACCCCATCTCTCACTGGGCAGGGAGAGGAGATGAACCTATCTCCCCATGGTCCCCAACACCACTGCATTCACCAGCACCTCTCTATCCCCTAAACTGCCTGAAAGTAAAATTAAATTGCCCTCGAATCAAGGGGCAAATGCAACGTGCACAGGCTGCAAAAGTCAACCCACAAATGTCAACTTGGGACCACTTTTCTGGCGGGCAACCCTCCCAGGCCCTGACGGGTGCAGCTGCAGGATTAGGACACGTCTCAGGAAAAACACCCGGCTGCATTTTGCAGAGCTCTTTTGCTTTTCCATACCTTTTATATTTTTCTTCTAAGCAACATAATGGAATTTAGTACAAAGCTATATCCATGCTGGAAATTTCTTTTGCAAGTAAAAGCCTGCCAAAAATGTATGATTTAGCTCTTTCAAATTTCTAAATATACATTTGCATGCAAATTTGTAACTTGAAATTATAAATTGTAATGTGCATTTCCCCTTTGCTGATGTTAGGAGTGTTTTCCTGAAGCCAGAAACATTATCCTCGTTATTTGACCGAAATGTGTAAGAATTTTATCGCCTATAAAATAAATGTTCTCGTTATTTAAGGCGTGTTTAAAAAAAAGCTCTCAATACTACTCTCTTGGCTGCATTTCAGAACAAATGTATCATTTCCAATGACTGGCATGGAGCAGGAGACGAATTTAAAGTGTGTCTAAATCCAGCTGGTTTATTCCCAGCACTGGTGTGGATGTGGCCGGTCAAGCCGAGTGGAAGCGGCTGCTCCCCATGCTGGAATCACAGCCTGGTGTGGGACAGATCCTGCTCCTGGACCTCCTGGCTCAGGCTTTATATTTGAGACCAGAAGGGGTGAGGATGTTTGGCCTTTCATCTCCTGCTCCCATCCCACCATGGGAATGGTGCAGTTTGGCACCCACCTCTACCTGAGCACATGATGAGTTGTTTATGCCCATGTGCAATTCTATGTGGGTTTAAAGGCAATAAACCACCCTCCTCCAAAGCTTCTCCTTTTGCATTTAACACACCAGAAGCTCCCATTGTCCTTTTTTTGTGAGCAGGGGTGTCTCACATCCCCAGCTGTTCTGTGTGTCCAGGAGTGATGCTCCAACCCTCCAGCTCCCTGCCCCAGGGCTCTGAGCATCCCACTGTCATGGTTTGCAGTTCAGCTCTGTCTGTCCTATAATCTCCCCTCAGCCCGTGCAAAACCCTACATCCCCTGGGGCATATTGCCTGATCTCACCTGCTCTGTTCCCACCTGCTCCTCCAGGAGCTGGGATCAACCCCGTGGGAAAGGAAAGTCTCTCCCCATCCTAAGGGTGGTCGCTAGGCTTGCAGCAGCAGCAGTACAGACTCCTGTCTGGAGCTGTGCCAGGCAGCAAGCACAGAAGGATGCTCCAGGTGTTAAGCACAGCAACTATTTTGATCCTTTCGTTGTGGGGAAATTGCTTCAACAATCTTTTTTTGGTGTAAGCAAAGCTAGAGTAATTACCGGGAAAAAAAAATTAAAAATCAAGTGTTAACAGTTCTGTGAGAAAGGTCTCATGATGATTAAATATTTCAATGGGTTCCTCTTTAGTAATGCAAAACTAATCAACTTCCAGATGATATTTAAAAAGCAGAGAATGGTGTATGGTTTAATATCCTAGCTTCAATAGGCCAGGGTTTAAAAGACAGCTAATTGTAAAATAATCCTTTTATGTTGTGTAAAACATCATTTAAAGTAGATACTCACTACAAACACAGGGTTTCCTTGTTGCTGGAGGTAATTAGCTGGGTGCTGATTAAACACGTGAATGTGCATGTGGAGCAGCTCTCAGGATGTGCTGAGATGATGGAGATGATTTTGGGGTGAAACATCCCCTCTTTGGGCTTGTAACCTGGGTCCTATTGATCCCAAGGATGTTGTGACAGCACAGAGTGTCACTGGCTTAGAACATCTTCACCCCTCTGGGCTGACAAGAGGAATGGAGAGGTACCTGAGCTGGAGCTGGGGCACAGCTTGGTGGGAAGAGGGGTCAAAAATGCCACCAGAACAGGCAGCACAATTGCCCAGCAAGACACACGGCCAGGCAGCACTTCTCAAACCCCACAGCACCCTACCTTTGGGGCAGGAGTTGGCTAGGTGAGGGGGTACCCCATTTCTGTGATCTCACTGCCAAGGTCTTGCTCCCTTGGAACCCTCTCCAGCTCCAACAACAAAAAAAGACAAATAACTGGAGCCATAATTAAGGCCTGTTCAGTGGTATCTCTACCCTTCTCAAGGGCTTATCACCAGCAAGAAATTTTCATCAGGCTCTTCTGCTTTGCAACTCCAGTTATGCATCCTTAGGGTGGCAGAAAGCAATGGGAACCAGTGGCAGGAAGAGCACCAAGCCAAAGTTAATTAACCTGGAATTTTCCCTCTGGAACTGGTGTAAAATATCCCCAAAAGACGCCAAATATCCACTCAATGCAGGGATTTAAGGGTCTGGATGGGATTTGAATTGTGAAGGGCATTGCACATGGCAAGAGCAGCGGCAGAGTGGCTTCAACGTGTGCCTTGAATTATAAACACTGTGCAGTGCATTTAGGCACTCTGGGCTCCTGTCAGCCTGATAAGCACCACAGCAGGGTGTGTTGGCAGGGGCTGCTCCCCAGCAGCATGAGGAGGGATTCCTTCTGTATCCTGGCACACAAAATGGGGCTGGGGCTGCCCCAGGGGTGAGGGTGTCTGTCCAGGGCCCGTGGCAGAGGCTGCAGGGACACCACCCCTGCCCTTCCCATGCAGTTACAGCACATGCATATTTCATGGCCAGTAATGGGATTTTGCTGTTGATACCACTCCCAGATTTCTTTCCACCCCACTACGTTTTCAGGTTAAATAAATGTAAGTCTTTAGGATCTCTCCAGCTCCAGGGGAAGGAGCTTTCCTGGTGAGTTGGCAATGTCCCATGGTAGTGACCAGAAGACAGGTATGTGGGGGCTTGGGCTCGCCCAGTGCAAAATCCAGCCCCAGCAACTCCTCTCTGTGAGCCCGTGGAGGGTTCTGAGTGCCAGCTGCAGTCAGAGCAGAGGTCTTTGGCCTGCAGTTGTCCTAATCTCTGCAGATGGCCTCTGGCTGAGAGGGATAGGGACAGAGATGGGGAGCCTCAGGATCACCCATGACTCTGTGAGCATTACTTTCTGAGGGATAGGAGAGAAAATTTTTCCAAACATCCTCCCCACTGTCCCAATCCACTAATAGCCTGGTAATCCTCTTATGGGGGTCAGCCTGGGGCACCCACAGAGCCTTTGTGTAATGCCAGGGAGGAGAAACGTGTTTTCACTGCGGTGATGCAAGGCTGGTGCTTGTTGGCTGCTGCTGCCCCAGGACAGGGATGGGGGCCAATGCTGCCCCATGCCCATGAGTGCTCCCAACACATCACAGCTCCAGACATGCTGCTGCCTGCTCTTGCCACTCCTTTGGGGAGCTCCCTGACGACAGCCATTTGGGCATCCCCTTGTCTCAGCAGCCTATTTCGGGACCGTAAGCGGTGGTTCCGCTTTGACTCTATTAATATCCTGCCCAGCCTCTCTGCATGGTTAAGCTCCCATTTAATGCTGGGCTGGTGCCAAGTGAGACTCCACGAGGGTGAGGATGGTTTGGCAGCTGCTCAGGGTCTCCAGCCCCCGCGAAGCCTCAGGACATGTCCAAGCCCCCTTGGTCCCCAGGGCTGGGTGTACATGGTCCTGCCCTCTGCTCCCTGACTGGCACTGCCAGCGCTACAGCATCCTGCAGGACTGGGATTGATGATCTCTGAGTGGACTGCGTGTTAAAATATCTGTAATTTCCTCCAAAACTGGCTACTTTTCTCTGCAGGTAGTGGAAAATGAAGTGCAAACTCCAGAGCAACAAGCATTTTATGGCAATATCAGGCAGCAGTCTGGTGTTGAGTGCAAGCAGATGAAAAAGACCCATTTTCCATCATGTGCCAAATGCTGCCAGTTGGTGACATTCCTGATGAGGCTCAAGTGGACACTCAAGGACCTTGGTGGTGCTACCACAGCCATGGCCATGCTCTGGGTCATGACCCAAGCACATGGGCTCCCAGACTCAAACCCCATACCCAGCCAGACCTCTTTCCTGGGGCCAGGCTCTATTTTTAATCTCCAAGACCTTGCAAGTACTAGCCTAGGGCCTTATTTACATATTTTTCAGGAGCTGTGCTGGTTGCCCATCCCTCCTCATGCCCTTGGGCCAGCACAGACAATGCTGCAGCCCAGGAGAGGGTTTGGCAAGTGTCAGCCCCTCAGGAGTGAATTGGGGTTGTCACCAGCTCGAACACCCTCAGCAAATGAGCTACTTCATATCAACACATCTATTTCTTTTTGGTAATGAGGCAACTTCATTTCCGCGGGTTGCTCGAACAGTGCACAGCATCTGATTATTAAAAATGCCGCTGGAAGCCAGCCCACAACCTACTTAGGCATTAATCTTCCCTGACAGATGCTGACGAGGAATCGCTCCAGCAGCCGGGACCAGCTCCCCTGCCCAACGCGTTCATCCCTTAAAAGCCGGGTATTATCCCCGTTACCGCCGGCAGGAGCCGCGGCTGATGCCACATTACAGGAGGGGTTGAGAGGGGCAAGCGGCAGGACACACATCCCGGGGGAGCTGCCTGCCTGTCCCGGGGCTGCTGGAGATGCTGGAGGCTGGATGGAGCTGGGTGAGCTGGTGACAAGTGGCACAGGAGCTGCTCTGGTACAGGGCAGACTTATTGAGTCACAGCATCACGGAGTTTCTATTTTTTTTTTTCTCACACAGAAATAAGCAGAGTCATGTCAAGTCAATCATTCCGTGGATTCCTGTTTGTTCATCACATTTTTTTAGGAGGGGGGAAAAAAAAACCCAACAAAATTTCTCTCCTAAGTCAGACTCTTTCACACTGGTTGTCTCAGAAGGATTTTACACTTTTTCTGTACTGACATTTCCTCACTAAATGTACCCCAGTGCAATTTAAAGAAGCAACTCAGGATCCAAAATTAAACATTTTACCTAATTCAGTTGCCCTTTTCTCATACCAGTCTCTACTGAAGTTTTTATATCTCCATTTACCCCCAAAAACTTTTTCCTAATGGTTTTTCATGGCTCATGGTTTGGAGAAACCCATCCTTGTTTCTGCTCTCCTGTAAACTCCCCAGTACATATATTTCGGATGCAAATATAACACATGAGCAGCCAAGCAATCACCCAGATAGGATTTTTAAAAGCATATTTCCTATTTCTGGTGCTCACTGGGACACTTGGACAGTCTGAGTATTTGAGATGTCTCAGCAGTTTCAATCAGCTGCTGTTAGAGGCAGAGGAAGACCCAAGGAATGTTATCCCAGGTTTCAGCAGGGCTGTGGCACCTCCCAGAGCAGGAGCTGGTGGGGCCCACCCTGGGTGCGAGCTGTGCTCCCAGATTGTGGGAGCTGGCATGAAGGCACAAACACAGGGTTCCTGTGCTCCCCCTCCCACCTGCTTCCTGTGCCTTGATAAAAACCCCAAAACCATTAAAAATCCCCAAAGGAAACCAGGCAGGTGTCAGGGGCAGCACTTGCAGGGATCCTCCCCGGCCAGCGTGAGCCCAGGGTTCCCTGGCCCGTGTGGGCAGCGGAGGGGCAGGGAGGCGGCCAAGGCCACCGGGTGAGCTGGTGACAGGATCAGCTCCATCACTGTCCACAGCCTCCCATCGCTGGGAAAGCAGAGCGGAGGGAATCCGTCTGGGTCTGGAGCTCCGTGGAGTTTTCTCTCCCTGATTGCAGGGTGGATGAGGAAAGGCCGATCCCTCAATTTCTTCCAGGGCCCCTCGGGACAGGAGTGTGGCCACGTCAGCCCAGCCAGCCCCATCTGCCAAAATGCCCGAGCGCTGTGAAGCAGAGCTGTGAGGGCTCGGGTGCTCACTGCACTCTCTTTGCTGCCTCTGAATTATTTTTAGCAGCTCGATACCGGGCGAGTGGCGAGAAGCCAAGCGAACACGCGGCGGGGCCGGGTCCATCCCCAGCCCCAGGGCTGCCGCTGCTGCCCGGCACTCAGGGGAGATGGAGAAAACCCTCCAGGGGCTTCAGGCATCGGCAAGGGTGGCCTTGCTGAGGTGCAGCAGGCGCCGGCCAGACCCAGTCAGGCAGATAGAGCCGGAGCCTCGCGTCCCCAGGGCTTATCAGACCTTGGGAAACTTCCCCTCCCTCCGGCCGGCTGCTTGCTGGCTGCGGTTTTTCCAGCCAACCCCTTCACCCGACACCCACATGAGGTTGCAGGTCACTATAACCCCCCTGGGTTTTAACTTTCCAGCAGATGAGACCAAATTAAAACAGTTTTCCTGCTTCACTCTGAATTATTATGATGTCCTCACAACCTCAGCATCCTCTGTACAGGATTTTTCTCAGAGAAAAGATGAAACAAAACCAAGTGTCCCACTGGTGGGGGGTCCTCACCGTCCCAATGCCCCTCCCCACCACTTCAGCAGATGCTGGGTCCAGCAACTGCTCCAGGATATCCTGCAGCCTGACCGGATCCCGGGAACAATGAGCTGGGCATCTCCTGGCGCTGTGCATCCTGCGAGGTGAGAAGTGCCAGCCAGCTCCTTCCCAGCTCCCAACCCTCGCCTCTGGCTCAGGCTCCTTCCCCGGGGGATGGTGGCACCTGAGCCACAGCTGCAGCTCCTTCAGCAACCACATTCCCATCCAGAGGCTCTTGCTTCCCACTTCAGTGAGCAGAAGCAGCTCTCCCTCCCTCCCTCCTGCTTTGTCCAAAAACAATTGCAATTAATTAGGAGGATGGCTTCATCCTCAGCCAATGTCATGGAAATTACCAGATGCATTGCTTTTCTTTCCCTCTTTCCCCATTTGCTGTGAACCCCTGGGTGCTGAGGGGATGCTGTGATCTCCCCAGGTTCCTTCCTTGGCCATGCCTCTGCTTCCGGCCAGGTCCTATCCCAGGAAATCACTGCTTTGCTTCCAGTTCCTGTAGTCCAGCTTCCTCCCTTTCTCCATTATCGTGTGCCACACAATCACTGAGGTGATTATAACATCAAATAAACGCCCTGGGAGCAAGGGAATGATAGAATCCTGGAATGGTTTGGGCCAGAAGAGACCTTAAAATTCATCTTGTTCCAACATCCTGCAACAGGGAGATCAGGTGGAAGGAGCATTTCTTGATGGAGGGCCAGGCTGGGAAGTGGCAGTCTGTTTTACAGATGAAATGGATGAATTTGGGATGAGTGGGGAGCTGCCCTTAGACCTGCTTTTTTGGTCCTCCCTGGTGAAGTACCAGAAATGTTGACAGCAGCAGTGCCCTGGGAAGTCACAGCCCATGGAGGAGTAGCAACTTCCCAGGAAACCTCCCCTCCTCCCAGCTTACAAGCAGATGGATAAACAAACTAAAATGGTAAAGCCATCCTTATTTTTGATAAGTGAGCACAGAAATGCAGGTGGGACCCACCTTGGTCAGTCTCAGCCAGGGCTGTCCCCTGTGCGTGGCCGCTGCCTGGGTTGTGCCAGCCCCAGAGGGGTGGAAGGTGTTAATCCAGGGGGGACAGTGAATATCAGCTCTAATGGAACTTTTTGCAATTAAGAGCCTTTCTGTTCATCAGCTCCTGGCTTTTTGTCGGGTTTGATTTCTTCTCCTGAATCCTTGCACTCTGCAGTTGGATTTTAGGGTGAGCTTCTGTTGATTCGTGTTTAATCCTGTGGAGCTCAACCTCTGCAAGTATTCTTTCCGTGTATGTGGTGATCAGGAGGTCTCCTGAGTGCCAGGAGCCTCAGGGCTGCCACAGCTGGGATACTTGAGGATTTTGCAGTGCTTGGAAGAGCTGGGATTTGGGCATATACACAGCCATGTCACACCAGAAATGGAGCCTCCCTCATATGTTTTTGTGAGGCACATTTGATTTTTACCATGTTCTGGGCATCTGTACAGCTTTGTTGTTACTTCCATTGGGGTGCTGGGTCATTCCTGTTCCTGAGTCCTGGAGGATTTGATCAACAACAAGAGCACTTTGTTCTGGGAATGACAGAATGAGAAGTGAATGTGTCAGCTCTGCAGCATTTAGAAATAAGCTTCTGAAGAGACTATTTTTTGTTTTCTTCATTTCGGCTCTCCAAAGTGCCTTCACTTCTACTTTTCTTCCCCTTTAAGACTCCAAACATCTTTAAACATTTCAGAACTGAAAACAATCCTTTCTGAAGTAAAGCACTACCAATCTGACAAAGCAAATCTCCTGCATTTAAACTTAATGCCATAAGGGAAAAAAAAAAAGCCAATTCCATTCCCAAACCCTATTCACCACAAATTTTGCAGCATGGACATTTTCCATTGGCCTGGCAGGAGGAATAAAAACATGACTTCACTGTGTGCCTGGTTTCCTTGCTGATTCCTTCAGATAGATTTATGGGCACTTTTTATCACCCTCTGTCACCTCATCACCCATTGAGCCCAGCCAGCAGCAGCTCCCTGGTGACATTGACTCTGTGGCTGTCCACCTGCCCACGGGGATGTAGGGTTCTCTCCCTGCCTCTCCCCTTTAGGGAGATTCCCATCATCCAAAGTCTCTGCCCACAAGTCTTGTGCAAGGGAGGGAGCAGCTGGGTTGAGCAGGAGCTACCGCAGTGTGGTGCAGAGCAAAGCCTCTGAAAGTCACCTGAATGAAACACTCCAAGCAAGAAGAGTATCCAAGGAATATCCAAAGTATTTCCTAGGAAGAGGAACATCAACACAAGCTCTGCACATGGCTCGTGTGTGCACAACTGAGCTGCACCAACCCTACTCTGCCTCACAGACACACACATCTGCACATACGTGGCTGTTCTTTGGATTTATAACTGGAATTGAGGTTTATTTATTTTTGCTCCTGGCCTATAGCAAGATATATTTTGAAGTCGGGATGGTTTTGTGCCTGGAGAAGAGTTTTGCCGCTGGCCGGGTCGCTTTTGCCGGTACATGCTGCCACCTTCAGCATCTCGCAGGAGGAGCCGGCTCTGCCTGAGCCCCGCCGGCCCCACCGCTCGCCTCCCCCAGCTGCAGGAGCGGCCCCTCCGGCTTCTTCCGATGCTCAGCAGCACCTGCTGCCGACACGTTAATCTAGGTATTGAAGAAGAAACCCCCTCTGGATGTACACTCAGCTACGTGAGCTGGGGAGGGGGAGCGGGAGCAGCTGATGGTGGCTGGAGTAGCGAGAGCCAACGATCAGTGTGTGACAACCACAGCACAGCCAGGGAATGAATTTTCAAAAATCCCCAGCAGGTTACTGTGACATTGCTGGAGTGTTATGTGTTAGATAGAGCAGCTCCTACACCAACCAAGCATCATAATGTCTATCCATGGGGCAGACCAAGGGGGTTTTATGATAGCAGGGGGGCACAGTTGATGGTGTGGGACAGATTTGCAGTGTCCATAGCCACAGCAGCTCCAGACCCAAAGCTGTCACATCTCCAGCACCTCTCCATTGACTCCACAACCCTGGGACCAAGCCATGGGCCTCTGTGGCTGGAAATTAATTTCAAGTCCTTTACCAGCTGCTGAGAGCAGCTCATGGAGTTGGGAAATCACTAGTGAGCTGGGATCCCACATCCATCCTCCCTGGTGATGCTCCACACTGCTGCTGCTGCTATTAATCACAGCTGCAGTAATGAAGTTAATGATCTGGGATCTCTTCTAATTACATCTTCCCCAAACACAGGTCTGCCTCTGCCTTCACGGAGGGGACTCAGTGTGGGTGATTCAAACTCCACATGCTGCAGATGGCTCAGATTTCTAAATCAGCTTCGATTTACAGGATGGCCTTAGCTGAACTCCTGTGTTTTCCCCAAGCTGGCTGACTGGGCAGCAGGACACCTTTGGTCACAGAGCATTTCAAGGGAGACTTGTATTTTGTCAAAGTTTTAATAGAGTGAATTTCAAAAAATAATTTAGTATAAACTGGGTGTCTGATTAAAACCCAGCGCCTTCTGCAGCTCCTTACAGTCATAGTCTTGGGTTGGAAAGATCCACCCTGGTATAGGGAAGATTTGGGGTTGCATTGCTCAGGAAACCCACTCAGTTTAATAGCCTGGAGCCTGGCTGTGGAGTGCACTTGATTTGCCAACAGCTGGAACTCAGGTTTCTAAAAGAAACCAAAGTAGGCTTCATTTTTATCTTTAGACACCAGCCCTGGGACTCCTTACAAGGACTGTTCGGTTTTTGTGGCCACAGGAGGTAAAAGTTAGTCACAGTCTGTTGCATCCCCCAGCAAGAGCAACTCTCACTGGATCCCAAACACACAATTTTTTGAAAAAAGCATGATGATTTCAAAAGTTTCTGAGGGAGATGCTGGCCCACGCTTCTGGAAGCTGATCAGGTGCCTCAAATGACCAAAGCATCATTATAGCTCTTGTGAGGAAGAGCTGAATGGTGTCACGCTGAACGATGCTTTCATTTCCTTCATCCTGGCCAGCCTTTTACAAAGCAGTGTTGAGCTGCTCAGACGTTCAAGATGCCACAAGAGGTGGCTCTTAATAGGGTTGGGGACTTTGTTTCTGATTTGCCTGGACCAGCTTGATTGCAGCCTGGACCAGGCACGGGGAGCAGCACTGTTTGATCCTGGGGGTAAAAGCAGTGTGTTTGCACAAAGTGCCTTTATAGACTCCTGGAGGGTTGGGGTTGATTTGGCATTATTTTCCTCCCTTTCCCCTATTCTTCATACTTGAGCCCTAAATCAACACCATACGATGTCTGGTTCATTTTCTCATTAGGGCAGCTCCTTTGGCTGTGTCATTTCCCAGCCTCACGTTGCAGCACTGCTACTTCTCCAGTGACACCCCAGCAGCCAGTGCTCGTGTGCTTGGGCATCTGGGCTCTGCTTTACACAGGCAAAAGAAACAACTTGTCTCCTGGGGGTTTCTCTGAATCCCAGGAGGCTGAGGGTGCATGGCATAGAATCACAGAGTTCTATAATGTTTTGGGTTGGAAGGGATCCTAAAGATCATCCAGTCCATCCCCCTGCCATGGGGATGGACACCTTCCACTAAAACAGGTTGCTCAGAGCCCTGTCCAACCCGGTTTTGGACACTTCCAGGGATGGGACAGGCACAGCTTCACTGGGCAACCTGTGCTAGGGCCTCATCACCCTCACAGGAAAGAATTTCTTCCTAATACCCAATCTAATCCTGCCCTCTGTCAGTTTGAAGCCATTCTCTCTTGTCCTGGCACTCCATGCCCCTGTCAAAAGTCCCTCTCAATCTCTCTTGGAGTCCTTTTAGGCACTGGAAGGGGCTCTGAGGTGTCCCTCGTGCCTTTTCTTCCCCAGTCTGAACACCTGCAGCCCTCTCAGCCTGTCTCCAGAAGAAGAGGTGCTCCATCCATCAGAACATCTTTGTGGCTTCCTCTGGACTCACTCCAGCAGATCCATGTGCTCCTTATGTTGGGGTCCCAGAGCTGGCAGAGCACTGCAGGTGGGGTCTCAGCAGAGCAGGGGTGACTCTCCCTCTCCTGAAGTGTCCGGGGCCATCCCAGCAGATGCTGAGGTGTGACACTGCAAGTATTGAGGCACGAGCAGTGCATGTGTTAAACCCAGATCCAAACCCCTGTTCTGATTAGGGGCTGAAATTGGGATAGAACATAAGAAAATGGTGAAAAAAATATTGAGACAGAGGGGAGACAATGTTTTGTTTCTAAACTGCAAAGTTTCACTCTGAATATGGTAAATGAATTACAAAGAGTGTCTGATCAGCCATTGAACACGGTCCAGAGCCCCGGCTGAGCTGTCGCCATCCGTGTCCAAGCCACATCCCTCTCTGGAAGAGAAGGCCCCAATAACATGTTAGTAAACAATATTCAGTGCTGGAAAAAATTATTTACAACTCAGCGGGGAGTAGCCCAGACATTAAAGAGCTTTTAAACGCTGATGGACGTGGCGGAAAGCCTTTTCCACGCTGCCTGCAGGAGCCCGGGGCCGTTCCGGGCTCCGCGCTCGGGGTTCGGAGCCGCCCGGCCCGAGGCGCGGCGGGCACGGGGCTGTTCCCCACGCGGCCGCCAGGGGGCGCGGCGGGGCCGGGGAGCGGCGGGCGCGGCGGGGCTGGGGGCGTTAATTGATTTTGGGGGTGTAATTAACACCCCTCCTGCCCCCAGGGCTGTGCTCGGCGGGTGCTGCACGCGTGGGGCTGAGCCGGGCTCTGCCCGCGGTTTTCTCACTTGCCGGACAAGGGAATAGGAGTTTTGGAACCTGAGTTCTGCTGCTCTCCCACTGCCGATCGATTCCAGCCCCGGAGCAGTGTGCCTCACTCAGCCTCTGCAGCAGAAGCTTTCCCGCCAGGAATCTCTTTCATGGCTTTCCAACCTGGAATCTCTTTCATGGCTTTATTCTTTCTCACTGTGACTTGTGAACATGCAGACCTTTGGAAAAAATCCTCCGCCTTTGGACAGAAATATCCTTGCCGGGATGAGCTCACTAAGGCTCTGCTGCCATCATCAGAATTCTGGGCTAGAGGAGCATGTTCCTCTTTGGAATTGCAATTTTCTATCAACAGGCTGTTGGCTCAAGGTCACAGCTGTAGCTGCCCCGTCATAATGTGCTGACTGTCACCATTGGACAGGATCTCTTCTCATCCCAGGCTCAGATTTTCCTCCTGATGTGGTTTCCAGGCAGAAGCATCAGCTGTGCCCAGAAAAGCCAGATGTGTGGTACCCACAGCTGCCTCATGCAATGGGTAAAGGAACAGGTCTGCAAATCCTTCCCCAAATGAGGAAGATATAAATATCTTTATAAATCCTGCCCTATAAATCCTGGATCAGGGCAAAGTCCCAAAGTGAAGTCAACAGCAGAACTTTATTTCTTCATTATTGTTTTTAATTCCTGGATAAATGTTGCTTAGTTCCCCTCTCAGCTGCTTTTATCACATTTCTGACAGGATTTTCCACCTAGTCCCTTTGAACCCATTTTTGGATTCTCTTCCCAAGCCCGTAGATACATGGGGTGTAATCACTGCTGTGGGATCAAACGTCAGGTTAATCCTCCCAGGAGATCTTTCCCTTTCCTTCTTCAGCCCACCGATAATATTCTCTGATTCCCTGGCCACTGTTCAGAAGTACAGATGCTCATTTTCCCCTATCTGCAATGAGGTCCCAGTGTGCTTGCAGCCTGTGTGTCAGCCTGCATCCCCGTGCCATCTCAGTGCCACCCCTGTGCCACCCCAATGTCACCCATCAACGGCTGGCACATTCAGCTCTCACAGTACTCTCTATCCCAGCCTGACTGGTCACTGCTGGTGTCACTTGGCAGAGGTTGTGACTGCTGCAGATTTATTCACTGGCATAAAAGGTGAAATCATCTTTTCTAGCTTTACGGTGTGGGAACAGCCACAAGGTTTGGTTTTGGTGGAGGTCAATGATGAGTGAACCTGTGGGGTGCAGCCAGGGGGGTAAACCCCAGGAGAGGCCTGCCATGGATGGTGGTGACTGGGAGAGGCCTTGCAGATGTCACTACCCCCAGTCTCATCTCTCTTTTATTCCTGATGCTGCTGGTGGGAGTCAAGGCCATTGTTACCCATTGTGGCCATCCCCAGTGCTGCCAGGGACAGGTCCCAGCTCCTTTCAGAGTGTGGGACATTTTAACAACAATGAACACTGACTGCCAAGCCAAAATGAGAGGACAGGCAAGGCGATGAGTCTCCCCTCGAGAAGTGCAGGGGCCAGCTCTCCTGCACACCTCCTGTATTTATGGCAAGTCTCTACTGCCTTTGAGCCATAAATTTTGTCAGTGACTGTCCCTCGGTGCCTCCATGAGATGCTCTGTCCAGGATTTACTGCTCAACTTTGCAACAGAGAAATACAGCCCTGGCCACAACTCACGGTGCCGCACCTGCCAGCCCCGAGCGCTGCGCTGCTTTTCCAGCTCGCCCTCCGCCGGAGCCTGGCCTCGGGCAGCATCACTTTTTATTTAGGACTGTGTTTGCTGCTTTGTCGCAGCTCTTCGGGTCAGTATCTCATGTCTCGGAGCTAAGCAAAGAGCCGGCGCTGTGCAGGCAGGCAGGGCTGGCCCCGGGGGCCGCGGGCCAAGGAGCGTGTGATGATATCGCGTGTTGCTGTTGGGTTTCATGCACCACGTACAGGTTTGGGCTTCCTGTTCTCCTTGATATCGCAGAGCCCATTAAAGTTTCACATCTCATGTTATGAAATATGGCACACGTCAGGGGTTTTTTTCTCCCCCTTCCTGGGCTCCTCTCGGATTTCAGCTGACATCCTGCGAGAGCCAGCAGCCCTTCCGCCCAGCATCCTGCTCAGCCTCGTCCTGGAAGGGCTGGACCCCACCCCATCCCTCCCTGCCGACGGTCTGCTGGGAGCTGGCTGTCCTTTCCATCCCTTCTGCCCTTCTAGGATGCTGCCGAGCCTGGCTGCCCTCCCCAGCAGCGGAGGCCAAACTCTCTCACGACACGAGTGGCCACCCGTTTTGCATAACTGCTCTGCTTTTTCTCCCACGTTTAATCCGAGACGATTTTGCCTATGGAGTGATCCGCCCTCGGGGTTTTACGGGATCGGCCTGGCCCAGTGCCACCCAGAAGCGGGGCAGGAGGGAGTTTCCCAGCTTCTCCCCGGGAGCAGGACAGCCCCAGTGTCAGCGCAGCGGGCTCGGCGGGAGACAGGGCGCTCCCACGACACGCTCAGCCCGGCGCTATCGGCCTCGGCATCTCCAGCCGCGCCTTCCGTGGGGGATTTATCTCTGCCAAATCTGCAAATCGTAGCATGTAATTTTCCCTCTTTCTAGTCCGGGGGAGGGTTTGTGGCCGGAGCGGAACAGACAGATATTTGAGGCTGGGAGCAGGGAGCCTGCTGCGCCATGTTCGCAGCCAACCCCACAGGGCAGCCTTGCCAGTAACAGCTACGGCGAGATCAAAGATGCTTTTTGCCACCAGGATCTGTCCTTGATAGCCAATGGCTTCCCGCGGCGAGATGGGTATCTCATCTCGGAGTGGGGAGTCATCTGATGTCTGCATGGAGGGGAAGGACGAGTGCTGTGTTTCACCAGGCTTTCCCACCCTGCTGCACCAGTGCTATAATTTCGAGGCTGGACCCTTGCTGCCCACCTGGAGGCCCAGGTTTCTACACCAATGTCCCTATTTTCCAGCAAAGCCTCAGCTTTCCACAGGCAGTAGATGAGGTTGTTTCATGCCACCCAGCCTGGTGTGCAGAGATGAGTTCACACTAGTAGGTTTTACTGGTTTTCCCTTTTTTCACGTCTCATGAAATGCCAGATTCAGAAGGTGACTTTAACGGGTTATGTCCTGATTCTGCTTAGCTAGAAGTTATGGAAAACAACATTAAGCCTGACAGGCATAAAATAGGCTTCAATATCACCAAAACTCTGAGTATCCGGCCTCAAATGCTCAGTGAGAAGAATTTTTTTTTCCCTTCTGGCTGCTGAATCCTTCCCCTCTCCGGAGCTGGAGTTGACAGTGAAGTATCTCCTTGAGAGCTCACTTGCTACAGAACCTGCTTCAGAGAAGAGAATAAAGCAAATCAGAAGCCTCTGGGGACAGGCACCCTCTGTTCCGAGGAGGATGACCCTTATCTACTGACCTCCCCACTCTCCAGTCAACACAACTCGGCAGCAACAAGGCCAATTAGCGCAGCTACAAATTGTCACCGCGCTCCCGCGGCAGCCAAGGCGGGCAGAGTGGTGCGCGCACGGCCGGCACAGAGTCACTGCCCCCCAGCCTCCCGCACCGCCGCTCTCGGCGGGGTAAAGCCAGAGGTGGTTAATGAGAGTCCCGGGGGACGAGAGGGCCAGGGTTTAATTGCTGCTGCCAGCCGGGGGTCACCAATTAAGAGGCAAAGCGCCGGCGGTGCCGCACAGCCGAGCGCGCCGCTGCCGTGCCCTGATGAGCCGGAGGGGTGCCGGACCTGCTCCCACCTGGCTCCCCGTTCAACAAGTGCTTTTGTCTCTCCACCGCCGGCTCTGCTGCTGCTCGGGCTCCCGGGGCTTCCTTAGCACCGTGGGCACGGGAAGGAGCGATCCCTCTCTAAGGCGGAGGCTGCTCGCCCAGCGCTGTGGGCTGGCAAACAGCAGTGGCAGCCCCGCGATGGAAAGGAGCACCCGGCCCTCCGCAGGGGCCGTTTGGCGATGATCAATTTAATAACACTCTCCCAGTCTTACCAGTATAAATAAATGCCTCCAGACCCACGCCAAATGTGTGATGCCTCCATGCCTGCCCATGGATGGGGCAGCGGGCGGGGGCAGAGCGCGGCCAACCCAGGGGCGTCCATCACCCCTCGGCTGGCGTCAAAGGAAGCGTCTTTCGAGGGGAGAGGCAGTCTCAGCAGCTCTCCAGCAGAGACCTGGCAAAGCCGGGCATCCCCAGCTCCCTGGCATTGCTCCTGCTCCTGCGTGCGGGGGTGCTCCCACCCGTTCGCTCTGATATGGATTCTCTGGTGTGTGCTAAGGGTTGGGTCCCCTCCGTAGACCCAGCGCCCCGGTCCCCACGAGGAGGAGGAGGTGGCGCGCAGGGTGCACAGGGGGACAAGCAGATACAGCCATAACAAACAGAGGCCGCTCAGCCAGAAAGGCTCCTGGAGCGGCTGGCTGGGCCGGGGCCACCCAAAGCCACGGGGCGGGAGCGGAGGCTGCCAGAGCCCCGGGGAGCAGAGCCCATCGCCGCCTCCCTGCCGCCCATCGCCTCCTGGCAAGGGCGGTGCGCTTGGGGCCCCACGATGCTGGCCGATGTCTAGGGCTGCTCCTGCACCTTGGGACACGCGGGTGGGGGTCCCTAGCCCGGTGGACTTGGACTGAGTTACTCTGCACTGGGATTGATGGGGATCGAGCACATCCCAGCTTGCAAGGGATGGGGACACCCTGAGCTCTGATGCCCCTTAGGGACCTGCCTGGGGGAGCTGGGAATGGCTCAGGGTGCTGCTGAAACTGCTCTGGGGGACTGGATCCGCTCTGGTCCTGCTTCCCCTTGGCCAGGCTTTTAATTCCTCGTTCCCAGCGCCGTGTCCTTCGGTGAGGGCGGCGACCCAGCCCTGCGTGCTCATTGCCTCTGGCACGGGCAGCATCTCTCCTCGCAGGAGAAGGCTTTAATTCACCCTTCAAGCCCCTCTTCCAGCAAAACGCTATAGATTACACAGGCCAGAGGTGCAGGGCACTCCCGGGCTCCTCCTTGCCGGCTGTGCCGAGCCAGGGGCACCACCACCAGCAGATAAGCCCCTGGATGCTTCCCAGGGCTGGCAGCTTCTTGCTGCCGTGGGCCAGGGTGTGTCCGTGCTTCGGTGAGCGATGCAATCAGATGCCGGTGTGAAGGCCAGCCTTGCCAGCCAGTGACTTTGCCATTGCCTAAAATAAAATCCACAGGGGAGGAAAAAAAAAAAAAGGAAAAGAGAAAGAGAAAGAAAGAAAGAAGCCCGACTGGATTATTAATTCAGGCTGGCAAGAGAACAAACCCATCCAGAATCCACCTTCCATTATATGCCCACAAACCACATAAAATGGAAAAAGAAAGAACAACATAAAAGCCCAACGACCTTGAGCTTCAGTGGCAGCTCCAGATGTGCAGGGGCACAGGCAGAGGGAACAGGGTGCAGGGATGGTCCTTGGGTGTGGGGGTCCCGTGCCTCCCTGCTGCAGGGGCTGGGCAGGATGGATGCTGGGGTGCCCCTGGTGAGATGGGGGGTGGGATGCTGTGCTCGGGGGTGGCCAGACCACACAAAATGCAGTCCGGACAGCCCCGAGCCCTCCCTGCAAAAAAACAGAGCAACAAAAATGTGCTAAATCCTCAAACTCAAACAAGGTTTGCCTGCCGCAAATTGCAGGGGAGATTTGGGAAGGAATTTGCTACCAGAAAAGCGGTAGCAGGCTGGATGTTAAATATTTGGGGTGGAGTCTTCCATAGTGGGGGGATGCCGAGCTGGGGCAGGGTTGCTAGGAGCCGTAGGAAATAATTATAACCAGGTAATTATAGAACTCTCTCCAAAAGAAAATCCCTTTGGAAGGTCTTTTCCATCCATAGAGGCACAGATGCTTGACACCCTGCCCAGCCCACCCAATACCCAGCCTCATCCAGTATCCAGCCCCATCCCTCCCTGCTGCTTCTCCAGCCCCCAGCCTGTCCCAACCAGGGAACCCTCATGCTGGCAAAGCAAATGGAGCAGTTCAGCCCGTTTTTCTCCTCTGCACTTCTCTTTTGTGGTTGTTGCAGTGAGAAAATGTTCAAAAGGAGCCATCTGCTACCAGAAGTCTGCCTGGCAGTCTAGAAATTAGGGAAGGGGATAAATTCTGCCCGTGTGAGCTTCTGGGGACTTCCTGCCACCTTTCCCTGTGGAGGAAGGGAAATATTTTAAGTCATTGCCCTGGGGAGCTGTGGCAGAGCATCCCAAGAGAAGGCCCTGGGTTTTGGATCTTGCTGGGTGTTCTCTGGGCCACCAGCTCAGGGAGCAATGCCACCTCTAAAGCCATGCCCAGTCCCCAGACACAAACCTCCTCTGTTAGTCAAACAGCAAAGCAATGCAATTTAAACTTTAAACGTCCTCTTGCTCTGAGCCTGGCAGTAGAGTTTCCTTAGTCTCTCCAAACAGAAATGAGAAGCATTGCTGGAACAGCCCCCTTCTCCCTCACTCTGCTTTGCATGCTCAGGATTATTATTATTCCTTTTATTATTTTTTTTTCTTTTCTCTTAAATAGACTGTCAGCACAGCATGGCCCCAAGCACTGCCTCAGCTGCTGCTGCACCATTTTAAACTTCTGATTTTCTATTAAAAGCTCCCTGCGTCCTGTGAAGGTGTTTTCCATGGAAGTGGGCAGGGGAAGGGGACAGGAGGGCTGTGGGACAGGAGCCGTGCCCAGCCATGGTGGGCAGGGGCTCTGATGGAAATGATCACATCTTAATCCCACCCTGGAAAAACTCTCCTGCCTGCCCAGTTTCCATCTCTCGTGGTTTCAGAGCTGCTTCACACCCCTGTGGCAGCACTGGGAGGATCTCCCCGTGGGAAATAGGGCGGTGGTTGTGGGGTGACCAACCCATGTCCCTCACTTAGCCAGGATATGTGTTTAAATGTGCTCTGTAAGTCACGAGGTAAAGCCAAGACAAGGGTTATGTATCTCTGTTCTGCAGCAGTGTTGCTCCAGTGACACATGAGAAATCCCTGCTCCCCAAGCCTGGAAGTGAAAAACCTCCCAAAAACCCTTTTAACCCCAGAGGAGGGTAACAGTCCTGGTACTCAGTAGGACTGTGCCCACAGCAGAGCAGGCCGAGCAGGGACTGGGAATCCAATACCTCTGGACACCAGGGGAGTAAGCATTAATTGAGCTGTATTAATGAGCTTGCAGCCAGAAGGAAAAAGCTTTTGGTATGGGAGTGGGGCGGCCCTGGAATGCTGAGCAGCATCGGGATGGAGACTCTACAAAACCCAAGGGCTGGGAAAGCAGCAGAGCCCTCACCCTCCTCAAATCAAAATACATATATATATTTAAAAGAAAGCACAGGCGTTGCAATGAAATAGCAATATGTGGTTTGAAATCCCCGGCTCAGCTCATGCCAAAGGAATTTCCAGGCCTGGTTTAGATCTGATTCAGCAAAGCTTTTGTAACGGTGTGGGGGGGTATTCAGAGGGCTGTGGTGGGTGCTGGGGTATCACAGCCCCTGTCCAGCCAGGGCACTGAGGCTGGGCTCTCCACTGGGATCCCTGAGGTGGAGAGCTGGACATGGGAGCTCAGGGCTGCCCATAAAGCTTTGGTGTTCTTCAGCCTCAGTCCTGGAGAAAAAGAAAGCTGGGGCCTTCCTGGGGATGGATTGATGCAGTACTTGTGGCTCTTACCCCGATTTCAGCCCAAGTTGTGGGACCAGTGGGATCCAGAATCAGCCCCAGGGATGATCAGGCTCCCCCGGGTTTCATGAAATCACTGGATGGGGTGAAGGGAGAGATTTTGTCTGCCAGTACAACCCTTTCCAGCCACCAAAGAATCCACACAGTGGGGTGGCTCCTCCAGGGACCAGGCACATCCCCATCCCTGCTCTGCTGCTGGGGGGGCTCTGGCAGTGGGAGAAACCCCCAGCCCCCCCTCACCCCCATCCTCCCAGAGTGAATAATTCAGACAAAGCAAAGGGAAATGGTGAAAGTTGTGGTGTCCCAGTGCCAGGCACTGGAGATGATGGTTTCTTTAGGCAGAAGTAGGAAGAAAAACAAGCAATGTAGGCAATTATCTCCCCCATGAGTCACTCAGGACTGGGAATTTTTTTTTCCATGGCTAAGATTTCCCAGAAACTGGTGAGCTGTCTGTCTGGGGGGTGTCTGTCTGGGAGTGGGGGGAACTGTCTGTCCAGGGATGGGTGAAGCAAAGCCTGCCATGGTCCAGGAGCTCTGTGGTTCCCCCTGCCAGTGAAAATTCAAAAGCCTTAGAGTCAGAGAGGGGTCTGGGGGTGTTCTCTACATCCATACCCAGGGATATGGAGCCCCCCAAACCCCACAGACTCTCCTCCATCCTTCAGCCCCCAACACCAGCTGCATTTAATCATCAGTTTAAATAAATCTTTTGCCTACAGGGGTACAAGATAGGGACAACATGGAACAGTAGGGGTTTTAGAATCAGTCCTAGGAAAAAAACTCTTTGTTGGATTTTTGGATTCTTCCACCCATGGATGGATTCTCCATGCTTTTAATAAAAAGTGTCCCTGTCCATGGCAGGGGGGTAGAACAAGATGATCTTTGAGGTTCCTTCCAACCAAAACTGTTCAGTGATTTTATGATCCCTGCATCCTGGCCTCAGATCCCTCTGTCTGGGAAGAGTTATCCAGGGATGATGGCGCAGCTCTGTAACTCGGGGGAGTTCTGCACATGGAGATGCTGCTGCTTTGACATGGCTCTTCAGAACCTTGATTTAAAGCTTGTGACACTCTTCTGAAACAGTTTTGAGCCTAATTATTTTTCAAGATGAAAGGGAAAGGAAGAACCCCAAACCCTGCTCTCTACTCCTCACTGCTAAGGTAAAGGCTTCAGCCAGCTCGGTGTGGAGAAGACGCCCCACAGCCCGTGCCCCTGGCCAAGGGCTGCATCCAGCGTCCCCACAGTGCCAGCATAGCCCAGTCATCACAGATCCTGACTACCACTGCACGCTCTCCCCCTCTTCCTTTCCTAATTGTATTCCATTTCAAGATTATTGAGGAATAATTGCATTAGGAAAGACAGCTCCACTCTGGCGTTAAGGAGCGTTCTCCCTGCCCGCACATCACCAAAGCTCCCGAGCCCCGGCGGTAATGGAGCTTACCGCAAGCACTCAGGGAAAGAGCTCTCAGCACTTCAAAAACACTTATTTGCTTTGAGCACATCCTGAGTTTCGGAATGTCTCCCCTCCTTTTGAGGCTTACATTTGCCAAGAGTGCACCCGGGGCAATAGCGAAAGGGATGGGTGAGCTGCAGGGGTGTTGGACGTGCTGTGGGACAGCACCACACGCCTATGGGATGTATGGCATTCCTCTCTCCGTGCCTCAGCTGGACACAACAAACCATTGCTGGAGATAAGTTAGGTCTTTGCAGGAGGCAGAGCAAAGGGAATGAGTGCAGCAAAATACGTGCAAGGGGGTGCACAGCAATACTGCAGCCTCACTTCCTCTCTTCCTTTCCATTCCCCTGCTCTGAAGAGGAGGGAACATCCCCATCCCACCTCAAGCAGGAGCCGACCCTTCGGCACAGCCACCAAGGTCCTTTTGATTTGGAGCCAGGTCTTCCTTCACTACCTTGATCCCCGATCCCTTTCCGCCGCCGCCGTCTGCCTTGTGGTTCTTTATCAAAGGCTGTCTTGAAACCCAGATAAAGGATGGCGTATGCAGTGGGGCTCCCACCCTGGCATGTAACCACTCAGGCACGCTGTGGAGATCAGCCAGAGCCCAGCTCTCCCCTGCTGGCCCAGCTCTGCCAAGAGCCAGAGCTGCCCACAGCAGCGATAATGGAGAGCGTGTCCCCCGACACTGAGCACTCGCTGGCACCCTGAGCAATGATGGACACGACGGTGCCACACAGACATCACCCCGGGAAGGTGCTGCACAGAGGAGTGGCTCATCTCTCTGAAATGTGTGGTCCTCAGAGGTGTGTCGAGCTCATGGCATTTGGAGCCATATCTGGAATATATTTTGGCTAGTGGCTGGGTTTGTCAGTGTTGTAGATGGACAAGCTGTTGTCACAAGCCTTATGGGAAATGTTCTCCTGAGGTTTTATGTGAAGATCTGAAAAGGCTCCAAGAGCAAGCTCACCTTCAAGCTCGGACAAGGTCTGGATTTGGCACCATCCCTCTTGTTCCTGTGGAACGGGCTGAGCAAAGGCTGGGCTGCCCTTGGGGGCTCTGCACCAAGCATGGTGTTCCTGCTGGGAAAAGCTCTTCTGGGCAGAGTAGGAGCAAATCCAAACTGGCTTTGCAGCTGGGTAAACTGAGGCAGGAGCACACAGAGACTTGTCCCAGATCACCCTGCAAACCTGTCTTCTCCTGCTGATGCTCCTGTCTACCACTCACCCTTTTAACTCTGCCAGAGCCATTTCACACCCTTGGGTCCCACTACAGCCAGCGATGCCAAGTGATAATGATTTATTATTATTGTTATTACTCCTGCTATTATTATTGCTGCCTAGATAATCTCCTGTCAGAATACAAATGTGCCTTCCCTTCCAGCATGAGATGTCCTGCTTAATGATGTTGTTTTCCTCTCACCTCTACCTTCAGCTCTGATATATCGAACGTTAATGGCACCAGGAGAGCTTTGGCTGAGCTGCTTCTTCAGAAGACAGGTCATTATACCATCAGCCATCCTGGTACGAGGACTGCTCTTCCCTCCTCCTTTATTAAGATTTGCCTTTCCTTGATTAAATTAGCTCGAACGGCCTGCTTCCGCGGGAGGGATGGATGCCTCCATTATCGCCTTTTCCTTCTGAAAAGGACGGGGGGGAAAATAATACAATGTGGCTCGGGATAATTGAATGAAAATTTAATGAGCACTTGCGAGAACACGTTAAGAGAAATGCCAATCGATAGAAAACTGATTTCCTGTTTTTAGCACCAAATGGACTCGTGCTGGAGAAGTCGTTCCCTTCCACCTGTAGCAGGAGTAGGAGGAAAGGCTGGAGCAGCCAGCCTGCCCCGCTGGCAAACACGGCTGCAAACCTGGGACACAGAGGCAGAATTAAATTATTGACACACTGTTAATCACCTCACAAATGAGTGCCCTGCCTGCTGCCTTACTCCGGGCAGAGCAAGCAGCTGTTGTAGGAGGAATAACAGCTGCTGGCTACAGAGAAACTTGAACGGAGGCTGAGCAGCCCCTACCACCCAGCCGTATTTCTCAGCTCGTTTAACTCTTCGGCACTAACCAGCTGGTGAAGCAAGTCCAGGCTGTCTGACAGCTGCAGCCATCCCACAGGGAGCATGGAGATGACCCCATCACTTCCAAAGCTCTCACATGAGCACCTCACTTCAGGGGTCTGGTCCCTCATACCGCACACATTCCCCACCCCAGAGACACCGTGGGGGAATGGCATTTTCTCTGTCACAATTGCCTCCCTGGCTGACCTCAGATACATCCTGGAGCAAGATTTTCAAAGGGGCACCATGCCAAGTTTGGAAAGATAGCACATGTCCCAGCCAGATTTTCCCAAGGCACCCCAGCTCCCTCAGCCTGGGTTTTATCAAGAGCTCAGCCCAACACCTTCCCCAGTTTAAAGCCATGGCAGCTGAATCCTTGATGAAACTGCAATGCTTTTGCTCTTGGGGCCAAAGGCATCCTCGATAGTGACCCACAAAGGTCACTGGAGCAGCTTCAGATCAGTCCTGCAGACAATTTCTCAGTAAAACTGGTCAATAAAATACAGCTACCTGAGAAGAAGAGTGCAGTTTGTCCATCTCTGCCTGCTGCTGTTGGAAAATACTTTTTTTCTTTCTGATGAAAAAGCAGGAGGCTGCACAAAACCTGCATTTTATTAACTCAAAGAGTCCCCATACAGGGCTCTTGGCATGCAGTGGGGACATCTCCCTACCAAGCCCTCCCCCAGCAGGGCACAACCCTGGCTCCTCACTCCTGCAAACTGAGATCCTGCAAACTCAGGCCACGTCTCCACGTTTTATTCCCATCTTTCCAAGAAGAAAGGATCTGAGCAGCCATCCTGGCAGGAGAGTAACCCGGCTGCTCCACACCACGAGGCTGTCCCCGTGTCCCCAGATGGCCCTGGAGTCCTGTGGAGAGGCCCTTGGACACACTGACACTCTCATGTGCACGTCCCACAGCCCATGTCCAGCTCATGTCTGAGCTCCCTGTGCCCTGGGAAGCTTTGGTTTCACCCCAGATGCCCTGAGCAGGAGGGCGGTGGGGGGACCCCCGGGAACCCCCACCCTCCCACAGCTGCCCTGCACAAAGCAGCCCATTCTCAGCAGCTTCCAGCACTGCTGCACAGCAGTAAATATTGCATTAGCTGCGGTGGGCCAGGGCTCCGGGCCCTTTTCCAGCTTGGCAGGCTCCTCTCAGCCAGCCGGCAGAAGAAGCAGGGATTATGTGAACTGGGCACAGAGAGAGAGGGGCAGAAAGCAGCCTGGGGGAGCAAGAAGTGCTGCCAGGGCAGCCATGGGTCATCTCTATCCTGCTTTCTGAGCCGTGATGGCTGACAGTACCCTTGTGCCACATGTGGCTTTGGTGGAGTCATGGATTTCCCCTTGGGGTAAAAAAAAAAAGCAAAAATATAGTGATTTTTGGACCAAAGCATTTGGGAATCAGAGCCGAAAAACTTCCAAGCGTCGATCTGAAAAGGGCTTTTCTGCTCCCAGGCGATGCTCTGGGGTTTTGCCGTCGTGATTTTGAAACTTTCTGGAATTTGTCGGGTTTTGTTTCTGCTTGCTGGGAAAGGTCACGGCTTCCCGGGCAGGGAGGGAGAGCTCTGCTTTCTGGCACAGCCCTGTGCACCCAGCCTGCCCTGGAGTGCCTGCTGTGGAAGTCTGGGGCTAGGGGAACCTGGGGAGACACGACAGAGGCATTAATAGATCGCTCCACGAACAAAACCGACATGTAAAATCCAATTATAGTGGGGCAAAATAAATCCAAGGTGGTCCTTCCAAAACTGCCTGGCTAAGTGAGTTCCCGGTCCCGACTCTGGCGTTTCCCCTCCATCCTGTGCACAACAGGCCTTTTGTTAAATTTCACATCCTGAAAGAATTTAATAGCATTTTTATTTTTAATCCATCACATGTGTTTTGTTTGGACTAATCCAACGGGGCTCCATTCACAAGCAGCTCTTTTCCAACATCACTAAATTTCTCAGGGCTTAACCTGTTGACAAGGACGGGACGTGTTCGGCCCACGTTACGCAAGCATCATGAGGTTCATGAGGACTCAAGCCCCTGAGCAGATGGAGTGGTCAGGGAATTTTGCTGAGGATGGCAGGAAGGGAAGCTGTCCCCCTTCCTATTGAAGATGACTCCAGGGCTGCTCAGCAGCTTGCAGGGATTTTGCATTGACTGGTGCTCCTGCAAACCAGACTGTGGGGTTTTGCTGGGGAGGAACTGGTGTTGCCATTGCCCAGCTGAAGGACTGAGCTTCGAACTATGGAAAGAACTATGGACTGAGCTTGGAACTATGGAAAGCACTACGAACTGAGCTTGGAACTGTGGAAAGCACTGATGCCCCTTAACTGCTGTAATTCAATTAAACCCTGCAGTGGGTGCAGTGCAGCCAGGCAGGAAACCAATCCCTCCACCATGAGCCCAGGGCTGCTAAGTAGCCACAAGAAATTCAAGCACAGGTTTAACTTTAAGCCTGGTTTGAAGATTATCTCTGCTTATAAAAGCGTTCACTCCTGAGGTGACGTGTCCCCAGGTCCTGTTGCTTTTCTGCAGGGCTCAGGCAGGGGAAGGCTCATGTGCTGGGCAGCACAGCAGGCAGGAATGGCCTCAGCAGGATTAAGAAAGGGCTGGGGAGCCTACGGGCTTACGCACGCTGCAGATGAGCCTTTGAGCACATCTGGATCCTGTAATAATTTGGGCCGTGAAGAAAACGCGCCGACGTGAGCTCACACCCCCGTGAAGCGCCTTTGTGTGATCCCTCAGAAGTGCCTGATGCCCAATCTGCGGATTGCTGCTCTAATGAACTCCAGACGTTGTTTTGAATGTCAGATAGATTTCAGTCGCTGCTGCAGAAGATGTTCCTCTCCCCATCCCCGTGCAGGAGCGGGAAGCAGGCAGGGCTGGCACGGCAGGGCTCAGAGATCCCCGCGGGCTGGATGCCAGGGCTGCCCGCCCCAGCCAGGCAGGGTCTGTGGGCTGGAGCTGCATGGCAGCTTTCAAGGGACAATAGCACAGTGAGAAACCCCACTTCAGACACTCCTTGCTCAAGAGGAGCCCAGCCAAGAAACTGCCAGCAAGTCGGGTTTTATCGCTGCAGGGCTCAGCCTCAGCCTCCGGCACGGCTGCAGTCAGCACGCCTGGCTGCCCCTTGGGTCACGTCTGCACGCCGGGCTCTGCTGGGCTTGGATTTGAGCTGGGACTTTTTAAGGGACACAAGATGGTCCTATGATCATTATTTCTACATGCAGGTGACCGTTTGGTTTAAATCCAAGCTAGAAAATGAGGTGATTACAGCATATTCCCTCCCAGGCAGGCAGTTGGGTGCTGCTGAAGCCACGAATGGAGTGAATGCATTTTATACAAATCCATTTGTTTTGAGCTCCTCACTGACAAGCCACCAAATTTCCCTCCTTGCTGTTGGTGCTGGCAGCAGGGGTGCTGGATGCAGGGATGTCCTGGCTGTGGCTGGACACAGCTCTGTAGGAACTCTCTGGATTTGATGGCCAGCTGAGTTTCTGAACATCGTGGTGAGTTGCCATCCCCAGCTCCAGGGTCTAGTGGCCTCTGAAGATTTGCTTTGATCAAATTATGGAACCAAAGGCAGAATAAGCTCTCACATGCTCAACTTTGGTCTGTAACACAAGGCAAGTTCTGGGACACCTTCTTTCTCAAAGCTATGAGACCCACTGAGGGCAAACCAAGGCCATCAGCACTCCCTGCCAAATGGGACAGCAGGATGTGTCCCTAGCAGCAGCAAGGAACAAGGGACAGTAGCTTTGCTATTTACCAGTGCTTAACAGAGCGGCTCCATGAGGCTTGCAGGAGGTCTGGAAGGATGTCTTGACCCCAGCAGTCACCTGGTGACAGTCAGTGGGTGCCCTGCATTTATTTATCCCCTCCACAAAATGCTTGAGCAACTCATGCCAAACCACTGCTGCCCCCTCATTAAACCAACATTTGCCTGTCATGGCAGGGCTTGGAGATTGCCTGGTAGGTCAGTTTGAGGTGGGTTCTGTTTGATACTGGTGTCAAAATTAATCATCTGACAAATCCAGGCTTTGTCACAGATTCGCAATAAAGCCCCAAACTGGAGAAAAATTCTGTGCTGGGTGGAGTCCAAGGGTGCTGCATTGCACAAGGATCATGTTCAGCTAATGGATTTATTTTGTCCCTGGGAACTGGATCCCTTCAAGCTAGCTCCCAGGCTGGGGCAGCACAAACCCCAGCCACTCCCTGAGAATAAACCTGGCTGGATAAACTGTGAAGAACCAGGAGACAAACATCTCATTCACCAGCTCTCCTGGAAAAGCCGTCGGGGTAACAGTCATTGCCAAAGCCACGGCAGCAAAGGCATTTCTCTCCAGCACACAGGAGCAGGCAAGGATGAGCCTGGGGGTCAGGGTGACCTGGGGGGAGATGGGAATGATAGGGCTCAGTGGGGTGGTCTGTTTGCTGTGTGGCCATGGGAAACCTCCCAGTGTGGTGCTCATCTCAATGGGGGAAATCTCTCTACGTAGTGCTTTGGCCCCTTGCCTGTAGGAAAGGACAGCAGTGCTTCTGCAAGGAGTTTCAAGGACAAACTGAGGCTTTGTGTGTGGAAGTAGACTGTAGTGTGGGGAAAAAGGGATTGAAGAATGGCCAGTGAAAGCAGGGAGGGGACTGAGGCCTCTTTGTGCCCTGGCAGGCCTGCCCAGATGGCACTGGGCACATGGTGCTGGGAACATATTGGGAGCACATTGGAGACATGAGCTGTGCTGGCTGCTCTGGGACAGACCCTGCTCAGCCTTTTTCCTGCTTTGCAAGAAGAACTGCTATCCATGCATGCACAGCCCTGTGCCCTTCTGCACTGCCATGCTCACATGCACCTCTTCCCCCCGTGCAGCCCCCCATGTCCAGCCTGGCATGCCAGGACCTGCCTCTTACCAACACAGTGCCCTCATCCCTGTTTTATGTGGGGTGATTTTTCACTTATACCACTTCTTCAGCCCAGATCCCAAAGTACTGCAGATTTAGACCTGGCTAACTCAGGTCAGCCTGCCTAATTTAACAGCACTCAGTTTAGGAAGGAAAGGGTCACTTGCTGTCATGTAGATGAGTCCAGAGCTGCCCCAGGGCAGAAGAGCCCACTTGAGGCAAGAAGGGATGCAGTCCAGGATGGGACACTGCCAGGGATGCTGCACACCAATGCTCCCTGAGCTCTGTCCTCTGTTGTATCTGAAATAGTAACTTCCTCACTCAAGGAGAAGCATTCCCTGAAACATCTGACCTGCTGCTGCCTTTCCTACTGGGAAATCCTCATCCTGCAAGTTGAGCCCGCTCAGGTGCAGCCTCTGCAGCAAAGCATCCTGTGGAGGAAGTATGGGATCCAGATGCCAGGGGTAAGGTTTGATTTGCTTTCAATATAAGGCACACGAAAAGGTCCAAGCAGAGACTATTTATTGATTTTAATGAAAATAATATGTTGCCTTGAAATGAGGATGTTAATTAAAAGGCACCCGCTGCTGTTTATCGCTGGCTGGGTCTCTGGCAGCAGTAAAGAGAGAATCGAGTGGGGGAGCTCATGCCAAAACCTCCCCGCAGGGAAGGTGGATGGTGCTGGGAGTGGGATGCGGGTCTGGAGCATTCCTGCTCCTCTCTGCTCTGCGAGAATAACTCTGAAAATAAACTCTTATGAAAGCTGGGCCTGGCAAGTGATGTTGCTGGAACAGTGGGGACTGAAACCCAGGCTCTGCTCCGGCCAGCCCTGCCACTCACAGCACGTGAGTCCGGGCGAATCCCGCCCCAGCTGCCCTGTTTACTTAATAATTTCACACAATAGCATCCTTTAGAGAGATAGAATTTTTGTTTTCTTTCTCCTCGTTAGGAACGAGACCACTATGCAGACAAAGAGGCACCATGCACATAAAAACTTGCTACATCTTGCCTAGAGGCAGCAAATTTAAAAGCAAAATTGAATTCTTAAGGCCCCATGGAAAGTGACTGAACCTGCCATGCAAGGTCTGCTGGCACAAAGGCAGGGACGCTAAATAAAAACCCCTGGGTGAGTACTACAGTCTTCTGATATAGATCCAGCATGCAAAGGCACCGGGCTTGGAGGCGGGGAAGAGCTTCTCAGGTATTTTTTCTTGTCTGGAAAAGAAGCATGAATATGGCTCAAGAAGCGTTCAGCTGGTGAAGCATCCTGCTTGACTGTCAGTAGTTCCCCCCTGTGCTGGCTTGCTGGGGTTTCTGCTCTTCCCCAGTTCCTGGCCCTACGCAGCATCCTCCCCTTTGCAAAACCCTTCAGGTAGTTTGGAGAGTTTATTGGTTGGTTTTTACCTCCAGGCATTGCCCTTGCCTTCCTCCTCCAAAGCTGCTCTCTGGTGATGGATCAAACACCGTTCTTGGTGTGGATCTACAGTCAACTTAGATCCATCAGAGCCTGGATTTCCTCTCCTTTCCACCCTCCTTTTCTCATAGAACCCACTTAGACACCAAAAAACCCAATTCCACTGCAGAGAAGTGGGTGTGTGAGCTCAGGGCTGGGCTCCTCAGCTGCCCACAGAAGGGCTCACCCCACACCCCCCAGCACTCTCCAGGAACATTGGCTGATGCTGAGAACACCAAAATCTATAGAGAAAATATACTGGGTTGTTTTATTAAGAAATAATCCATTAAGAGAGCTTCTGTGGGCTTTGGCCTGCTTAATATGGAGCTTGGGGCTAAAAGCAATGTCAAAGCCAAGACCAACCTATTACTGGAGGTAATTCCTACAGTGTTCTATTCAATTACTGGTATGAGATGTTCAGAAGCCTTCCAGAGGCTTTTGAAATATCCAAGCTTTTTTTCTCCTCTCTTTTCACGTTAATTCTCACACAGCCCATCTGTGGCTGCTGTGTTCTGGGAGCACCCTGTGTGTCCCCCCGTGCTCAGGGCAGACAGGAGCAGGCAGGGACATGCCCAACATGCCCATGCAGAGGTGGAGCCCGGGGTCCACATGGGCTAAGTTTAAACGATGCTCGGGGGGACTTTGCAACCAACAATTAGACATGTTTACTCACGTATTTGCCAAAGGTACCTCCCTGAGCTCCCAGTAAACAGCATCAGGAGCTACCTCTCCTCTACGGAGACTTCCCAGGGCAGATCCTGACTTCCCAGAGGCTTGTGGTGGGGAGGGCCATGTTCCTGCAGTGTGTGGCAGCAGGATGGCCAGGTCTCACTCATCAGAATGCGGCAAGTTTGTGTAGATGGTGAGGAAAGCGAGAGTGCAGCCGTTCACCTGTATCGACCCCGGTTCTTGCCAGGCTCAACCACATCAAACAGCTCGTGGGGATTACTCAAAATTCGAGTGGAGCTGCGTGAGGCGGCGGGCAGGCTCTGCAGGGCTGGTCTCGCAGCCTGCCCATGGGCATGCCAAAAACAAATGCATTCAAACATTTGGTTAGAAAATGGTTTGGGGATTTTTTTTTTCAGGGTTGTTTTCTCTTTTTTTTTTTTCCCCCATTTTTTTTTCCCTAAGTCTGGAAGCCATGGGTGAGTCATGTCCCAGCTTTCCTCAATGAGAGATCTAAAGCATGTTAAAAAAAAAAAACACACACACAAAAAAAAAAAACCCAACCAAAACACGTCTGTTGTTTTAATCATGGCTTGGTTTCACAAGACATAGCTGGTCTGGGCTGTGATGCAACTGAGTCTCTTCTTCCAAGTCACACACATTTTAAGTTTCTTTTGAGATCCTCTACCAGGCTGGCAAAGCTGGTACATGCACACTCAGATTTCCCCAGGGACCTCTGTTGCCGTATGTTAGCACGTAATGTCCCGACATGACAGGCAGGATTTCTTACCTTAATTTATTCCTCTCCAGCACCGGTCAAGGCAGTTGCTGCTCTAATTTGAACTAGAAGCCGCTGCAGTCAGCTGCCCACCAAGGTTGCTGTGCATTAGCAGCCAAAGTGCCAAGGGATTTAGGAGCCAGGGCCCTAAATGGCTGCACGTGCTGGTGGTCAAATGCAGCTTGCTCCTCCCTGGCTTAGTCCCTGTTGTGTGAAGCATTTGTGTGTGTGGGGGGGAAGGGTTAGAGAGTGATTTATTTTGCCTGTGGGAAGGTGGAGAGCTGCAGCCATGGGGATTTCTGATATGAAACAGCAATCGATTTTTATCTGGATGTAAAACCCCGCCAGAAACCAGGGCACGCTGTGGTGTACAGGCACAGCCAGCATGGTTTGCCTGCTCTGGGAGAGCTTGGGTGAATAATGCACCAGTGAGAGGCTGTAGGGCTGGCTGAGAGCCTGCAAAGGCAGGCAGCACTGGAAGCCTGGCAGGAGGATGCTGGAGCAAAGGGCAGAGCTGGTTCCTCCTCCAGCAATGAAGCCCTGGCAGCTTCAGATGCAGAGCTGCTGGGTGGGTTTTCCTCCCTTGCATTTAACACAAATAAAGAGCTCACGATCCTGGTTTGCTCCACTTCCCCCCTCCCCTCCAAGAAAAAATCCCCCCGCAACTGTGGAGTGAGTGGGAATATTTATGAACTGTGAGAACATCAACCACAATGTTATTTTTAAGTTTGTTTTTGATGAGCAGCTCTGGCTTTTCCATGACATAAATCAGCTGTTGAGTTGTGTTCTGCTGTGAGGTTACTTTTTTGATCTGAAGGTGATATTTCCAGCACTGGGAAACACCTGGAGAAGCCTTTTGTCCTGCGGAAAATCATGCTGGGCTCTTCCCATCTGTACTCAGGATGATTTGCCACGTGTTATCATTTAGAAACGAGCTCTTTTCATTTGGCCAGGCAGGAAAAGTGGTTGGAAAATATCGCAGACCCACACAGCCTTTTCCTCCCTCCCCGTACAGCAGACCAACACAGGGTCCTGTGTAACATTTGCCAGCCCAGATCCAGCCCAAGAGCCATCAGAGAGCTGCTGCTTGTTGTCCAAAATGAGTGTGAGCTATCCAGTTAGCTCCAATGGCACCTGTTCTGAACCTCCTGGGAAGTGTGAGGACAACCTTGCTCCCCCTCCCTCCAATGGGCTCAAGCTCATCGCACAGAGATTCCCGCCTTCATTAGAAAATCATTAAGTTTTCCATGTCTCCAAACATCTGCTCTCAAAATCTGCCTCTCTACAATGTATGAAAAATGTATCCCTGGCCTTACTATGAAGAAAAATGTACAGAATAGAAAGTACTGGACCTGGTTCTTGTGCAATAGGTGTTTTCAAGACAATGACTTTCCTTCCAACGTGAGGCTAACACTGCTCACATGGGCACCTACTTCCCTTGTACCAAACCCAGAACTTCCTTTACTCAAAGGGAAAATGAACTCTAGAATTCATTCCTGAGGGATATGCCAGGGATGTCCCCTTGGGGGCCCTGCCCAGCTGTGCAGTGGGCTTGGGCCCAGGGTCCCTGTGGGAAGGGGGAGCTGGGGTCTCATCAGCTGCAGGACTCACTTAGGGATCTTGGAGCAGGATTCTCTTTCTATTCCAGAAGCCTGGAAGTAAACAAAGAACAGTCTAAGGAGTCTCTGGGGTCTGTGTGTGGAGACTTCATGAGGAATCAAATGCACCTTCACCCTGTGGAGTTTTAGAAATGTGCTGTTTAATTGCAGGTGCGAGCAGGGCCTGAAAGCACAAATGCAAGTGCATGTGCTTGTGTGTGTAGAAAGGTTTTTAATGCAGAGGGCAGCTCTTCCCAGGCTGGTATCACCCAGTGCTGAACCATGAGCTTTGAGGGAGCAGCTCTGGTGAAGGAATGCTGCATGAAAGGGGTAGTGTCAAAGCTTCAGGTCCTGAACCCAACACCAAAGCAAATGCACTGGCAGATTCTCAGCTGAGATTTGTGGGGGCTTTGAGAGTCACCAAACCCCACGGGTTATCAAACACCTCTTCACATTCCCTCCTGGATGGAGGAGGGCCAGGCGTGCTGCATCCTCTTCATGTGGCAAGTGGTGCTGCCACCACGCCGCGAGCTCTGCAGAGGCACTGAGAGGAGACAGCGTGGGCTTGAAGGGAGGCTGGGTGCTTCCCAGTGAGGCAGGAGGATAAAGAGCACACCTACCTATCTGCTCTCCTGCCTGACATCCTACACCCTGCAGATGGGCATGCTGCTGCTCACTGCAGCTGATGCTTTGGGATGGGGGTAGTGAGCAGCCACTGCTACAGGAGGGCTTGTTTGGGGTGGCTGGGGGCAGACAAACAGAACATTTCCTTGCCAGACTGCTTGAGAGTTAGTTCAACTTGCTCTTTGCATGCTGGAAAGGGAAAGGCATCAGCTGCATATGGCTGACATGACCCTGGAGGAGGATGCAGCAATGCAAGGTGGGATTTTCATTTAGACCTCGGCCCACAGAGCATAGGCAGGGATTGTACTCACTGCTGGATGGAACAGATCTGCTGAAAGGATGGAGGAGGACCAAGAGGCATTAGCCATGGCTGTTTTTGACATCAGACCTTGATTTGAATACAACACCCATCACAGCAGCAGGGGGGTAAAGATGTAGTAGATCTAGAGAGATCTAGAGAGCAGGTATGGTTCCCTGCATCACTTCTCATGCCTGCTGCCCACCAGGAGCTTGGGTCTCTTCTGCTCAGGCCTTGCAGTCCACCGTAGCCCCCGAAAGGGTCTCAGTCCCATCCACATGCGGCCACCACAATGAGGTCTGCAGGGCTGGTGCCGATGCCAAGACTTTGCTGCCCAGTCCTTATCCTGCTGACAGCTGTGCTGGCACCCACCTAGAAAGCATGAGGTTTTCTAACTTGGTGTAAATCCTGCCCAGAGCTGGCACAGGATTAAGCCTGCACAGAGGGACCATGGCAGCCCTGATTGCCTGGGGAGAGCGGGCTGTCAATCGGACAGCCCATGACTTGAGCGTGAGGCTGTCCTCCCATTCATCCCTGCATGCCCCAAAAGCAGGTGGGGAAGCTTGGGAAGGGCCAGGAGGAATGGCCTCAGTGCTCCATGCAGTGCCCCCATCAGTTCCTTCTAATTTAAAACATTCTGTGAATGGTGAGATCTGGCCCTAAGAGGGGCAGAAGTGGTTGGGAAGCCCCACTGCACTTGCCATGGGGGAGGAAGCAATGCAGGACCTGGTCCTTTGGCTCCATGCCGCTGGAGGATCGTCCTTGGCCTGCTTTGCCTCGCCTGGGGTCAGCCAGGAGGAATTGTGGTGGCCTGGGCACCGGGCACGCAGCTCCTCCGCCGGCCCCGCCGGCAGCGCTGCCTGCCAAGGCGTCCGATCGAGGCAGAAGAGGAAGCACAAGCGGATTTGCATGCCATGGCTACACCCTGCCTTAACCAAATCACCAGCAGATGAGCAGCGGCGCACCTCCTGCCTGCTGCCTAATTTATGGCAGGAGAAGCAGGGAGGGGTAGGTGAGGGGGAGTACGGGAGGGAGCATCAAGCATGGCCATTATACATGCAAATACAGCACCCTGTGCTCCTGCAGTGCTTTCCCTCTGAGCACCCCCGTGTGTTTTCCAATCACCAACAAACCGGTCGCTATCCTTCACGTTCTGGGGTGCAGAGGATTTCGGGGGGAGATTGGCAGGCGGTGCAGTGCTGGGTGTCTCCATGGCTGTGCCTGCCCGGCCGGCCCTGCCTGGCCCCGGGGCTGTGTTGGGGCAGAGCCGCTGCCCACACCTGCCTTGCACGGCCGGCTGGGAGCCCCGGGGCCCGCCCCAGGCCATGAGCTGTGTCTGGGACGGAGAACAAAGCCGGCGCTTCACCTCCCCACCGACCCGCGCAGACTTCCTCCTTGGACTATTTACCAGTCTTCCAAGGCAGCTTCCCATGGGGACAAGCCAAACAGAAACTCCTGTGAGGCTGGCCATGCCCGCTGGGTCAGACACATCCTCCCCATTTACCTGCTGGAGCTGCTGCCTCCAACGAGTCCGGGGATGTGCCGACACTCTGGAGCCCTTTCCAGAGGCACCCCTCAGCTTTGGTACCTCTGGCCTTAGGTCGATGCTGTTGGAGAGGCTGAGGTTTGCCTACCCCTGCAAATCGGGAGCAAACCTGCTTAGCAACTTTGGTACTAAAAAAGCGACTCCAGGATGAAGCAGTGGGAGAGCAGGATCTGTCCGTTTGCAGCTCCTCCAGCAAGGCTCTGTAATGGAGCAGTCCTTTGTGCATAGCAGGAATGGAAACAACAGCCCTCAAGTCTGACCCCAGACAATTGTTTTCAGTGAAGAGGGCTGGGGAGGCAATTAATAATGTTTAAACAAAAGAAATAAAAAAAAAGCAATACTGTATCTAGAAATTCTTCTGAGGGCCAGAGCTGTGACAGAAAGATATATGCTTTAGCATTGCTGTCAGAATAAATGACCCTCCTGAGAGAAGGAGTTTTCCAGGCTCTTTCTGCCCCACTGGACACAATTTAAGAAATGCATTGCCGCTAAAAATCACTAATTTTAGCCAGAAGATGAATTACATAGGGTCATGTTTTAACTCATATGCTGGAAGAACAGGGGGATATATTATTAGAGAGCCAAAATGCAAATGGGTAGTTTGTGCTTAGAAGAGGACATCATCAGCATTTCTCCAATTAGGCCTGGGCATCAAGTTCCCCCCATGCAGAGGGGCTGTTAGCAAACCTTTGGCCCCTCCGCTGGGAGCAGAGGAGCCGCTGAGGAAACGCAGCCCAGCGCTTCAGAGCTGCTGTGGAGTTCCTCAGAAAGAGCCACCTCCTCGACTCCAGCTGCCAGCGTGCTGCAGCCCTGCCGCCAAGGGACTCCCTCTAAGAATGAGAAGAGAGAGTGTTTCCATATCTCCTTCCAGCCTTGCCCTTGCAGAGGGGTTCTGCGGTGCCGATTTTCTATGACACGGATGATGCTCATCCCCTGAGACGTGAACCCAGATCACCAAATTCATTTTGCAGAGACCACCAAACGGCCATCTGAGATCAATTAGCTTGTCATTACTCATCCCCATCAGATCTGAACTGCTGACCTACAAGTGAAAGTCCGTATATTTGTCTCCCAGCAATGTGCAGACTCATCCAGCTATCTAATGAGAAGAGCTTACTCCGTAAACAAAGCCGAGGAGGTCGTGCTCTGGCCGTCCATCTCCTGCTCCAATTAGCTTGAACCCAAGGGCCAAGTTGAGCTCAGTGTGATGGAGAGGTAGGAGTCTCTGGGGTGTCCAGCTCTGTGACAACAGGCTGCTGACTGGAGCAGAATGGCTCCCATTAGTGACAATTTCAAACAATTTTACCACTTGAAATGCCATTTTAGCTTTGCATTTGAATGGCTGCTTTGTTATTTTAAACTGCTATTCATAACTAGTTAGTAGTTACAAGTACAGCGTTATTTATTGAAGATCCTGAATGTGCAATCGGAGGCAGTATTTATCGGGTCATGTGCTTTGGAAGTTCATTATTTAGATGAGGATAAGTAACGTGGAAGGAGATACAGCTCTTTTAATTAAAGGAACATGAACTTGACTGAAGCATTTGCTGCCTGCAAAGGCTGTAATTATCACACATGATACAATTCTTCATTTAAATCTAAAAGATCCACAGCCCCTTCCCTCATTTAAATGTATGTGTTCTTGCATATCTGTTTTCTGATAGTGTATGGGGAGCCCTTTGAAACAGCATTAGTCCCAGCTTTGAATTACTTCAGGATGCCTGGGAGGCTCCAGTAGATTTTAGACCATGTGGGAGAGTTGCTCCAAGCTTCCAGATTTTTCTGGCATGTGTGGATGTTGCTGTACAGGTGTGGTGGCTGGTGTTTAGATGTCTCGTTGTATGGGCTTGAGAAGATGGATACAGAGAATCGTTTAGGTTGGTAGAGACGTCTAAAAAATGAAGTCTTAGATACTGGAGCATCATCTGAGGGAGCACTTCTCTGCCCCTGTGAGGGCTTGCAGCTCCCTCCTCTCTGCTCCCTGCTCAGCAGGAGATGGTCTCCATCAGCCAGCCCCTAAAGCAGCTCAGGCTGTAAATCATCCCATCTTTGCCCTGAATGCACGGCTGCAGCTGGATTGGTGCCTCTGAAGAGCAAGACACTGCCAGCAGCACTGGGACTGGCAGTTACTTGTTACTTGTGCCTTTCTGGTGTTGGAAATGCAGCTGTGGGCACCAGGCTGCTCGGGGACATCTTCATGACAGCAGCTGCACAGGCAGACCACTGGTGTGACCCTTCCTCTGTGATTGCGTCGCTTTGAGCACAACTGTCAGCCTTGCTTAGAACTCACTGCGTTTATTACTGTTTAATTTTTTGACCTAAATATAGACCAATTGTTTTTCCCTTAGAGTGATGGAGAATTTTCTTGTGAGCTGCATTTTCCAAAACCTTCTCAAAAGGGTAAGGGCTATCAGGGAAGCAAGTACAGGCTCCAGTGGGTAATCTTGGATTTGTTTTAAGTTTCCCCTCTTTGGTGTGGGTGGGGTCCATTGTTGGTTCCTTTGCCATTATTTTAATTAGAAATACTCAAAGGCAAATGGCAGCTGGATATGACAGATGAGGCTAGTTTGGTGTTAGTGCTGCATGGCAGAAACTTAAATAGTGCTGGTTCTTTTTTTAGAAACAATGTGCCTCTAGCTAAATTATTGGTATAAAGAGAAAGATTTTTGGAAATTGCCACAGCTTGGAAAATAATTAGTTCTTTTTTTAAAAAATCCTAGAGTTAATCAAAACCATAATCTTTATGATTAAGACTCTTTGAATGTTTTCTTTACTGTATCTTTAAATTCCAAATAAATCAATGCCTCTGTGGAATTTTCAATTGACACAAATTTGTTCCACCTAAAATGAATAGTAAGTCTGAGAAAGCAATAGGAAATTGTTAATTCATCACTGCTTGCCTTCCCCTGCTATATTTCTCTCCTAATCAAAGTGCAACCTGATATTCAATCCAAGGAAAACATTTCAAGGAGTCCATCATATGCCACAAGCTTCCAAATTTTCTAAATCTGATAGCAAGAAAACATCATACATCTTAGTCATTAATGTACACTATGAAAAGATAAATGTAAGGTTCAGTTTTTACCACAGTTGCAGCAACCTGTAACTGATGGCCTTTCCACAAGATTCATGAGCTGATGGAACAGCAGCCAGAGGGACATTTCAATATACTGTGTTACAGTCTTGGGTTTCAGTGTTTAAATGAGCAGAAAAAAATATCCCCTCTATCAGGCCTTGATTCAGAACAAATCTGAGGCACAAGCCTGAGGCTCATTCAGGTCAATAGCTTTTAGGCATGTGCTGAATAAATGTCTTCCTGAGCTGGGGCTGTACCCATGAGCACGGTGAGAGCACAAGTCATTGGAAACACATTGGCAATGTACACAAAGCAGCTGCTCTTGAGCTCGTATTTCTGCCTTTACAAGGCAGGATAAAGCTGTGCCTGACAAGCCAACCCCTTGGGGTTAGGACAATACATCTTGCAGGAAAATCCCACGAGAGTAATGAAGCTTTGGAAGAAAAATTAGGCTGAAGCTTATGTTCCGCTGCAATTGAAGCACCCCGGAGCTCTGTGCCTTGCCTGCACCAGGAGTGCCAGAAATGGAGAAGTGGTCCCTTCCTCACTTCCCAAGCCATCAGCAGCTGGAGCACCTTCTCTGGCCCAGATGACATTTAATAGCTGCTGCTGGCTTAGTACCCCAAGGAACTGTAATTGTCTTTTTGAACACGTGCATCTCACAGGTGCTTGGAACAGTATTTAAGTTACAGGTTCATCAGCAGAGAAACAGGAGCTCTTCTGGGGAACGCTTGTCATAGCAAAGGCTTCACGTGCTCAAAATGGAAATTAGGAAATCGAAACGACAAAGAAACTATTCAAATAGTTCCTGAGCAGATTAATGGAAAATGCAGGAAAGTAAGAGTGTGAACATTGCCTCTGCAAGGGTCCAAGAGTTTCTGAAACACTTGGGGATCAAGGGAGAGGACAAAGCAAGGGAGAGTTCAATGCTGGGCAGCATTCACAAACCAGTAAGTGAATAGTTGATGAGAATATAACTAGCTGCTACTGCAGATGGAGGCTGTGACTTGAGGTCTTTGAATTGCAGTTGCTACTTTGCTCTAGTTCATTTTATGCAGCTGAGCTGGAAAATAAACTACACCTCAGTTTATCTGCCTCTGCTCTCAGGATTTGGGGTGTTCATTTAGCTGTCTATAAAGTGTTTTCTGAAGTCTTTGAAGAGAAAGCAGGATGAAAAAAACAAAGTACTTAGTGCAACTGCTGATAAAGACAAAGTGCTGAATTTTAGGCTCCTTTTAATCTTTCAGCAGTCATGTGCTCTCTGGATACATGTGTTTTCTTACAGAGCAAAGCATAATCAGCTTTACATCCTGCATTGCCACGAGCATTTCCTCTTCAGTTCAAAGGCAGTGCAGAGGGATCGAGATGGAGAGACCCATCTTCATGTCCATATTCATGCCCACCTCTGCTTTGACTCTCTTTCAAACGCAGCATCTTGCACTTAGCAACTCGTGATCCTGTTTTCTCACCTCTGTGTTGTGGCAATGTCGCTTTCCTTGGAGAAAAGTTCTTGTTTGTGATTAAATACCGGTGTTTGAGAAACAAAGCGGAGGAGGATGGTACTTCCAAACAAAGGGCATCAGCATGTTTTTAACAGCCTGCCTCCGTGCTTGGGACTGCAGCTAGTTACCCGAGGTACTCAGTTTTGCCTACGTAAACATTAAAAAAAAAAAAAAAAAAAAAAAAAAAAAAAAAAAAAAAAAAAAAAAAAAAAAAAAAAGTGGATTACAGGCAGCTTCAGAGGAAAACGTGCAGACCTGACTTTCAAAGCACTTTGCACGCCCTTCACATAAAGCAGAGGGAAAGCTGGTGCGCAGACAGGAGCCGTGGGAGCAAGAAGCTCCCAGGCAGAGTTCAATCGCTGCATGGTGCTCCTGGGCTTTTGTTAGATGTTTGCTGACAATCACAGTATTCCTAAATGCAGTGTTAGTGATAAATGCTGGGAAACAGACCCACTGAGAGCACAGCTAGGACTCTCTGTACTCCTGTGCCTGGGTGGGGACGGCAGTGGTGTGTGGCTTTGACGTTGAGCTCCAGTTACCTAAAGACCAGAATGACTCAACCAGCTTCAATTTCAGCATGTGCCAAAGGAATTCAGAGACTGCAACTACTTGAATTCTAAATGACTAGGGTGTATTTGTAGCGGACAGAAAGTGGAGGCTTTTCCCAGCTTTGTGGTTGTCAGGGGGAATTTGCTTCCTGGGGATTTGAAATGTCTATGGCTTCTTCTGTGGGAGACAAAATTCCAGCCAGAGGAGAAGACCCACTGAAATTCAGCCTTTAGCAACCAAGATGCACAATGTGGTGGGTGATGGACCTTGAAACAGGGAAAGCTGGACCTTAGGACTCTGCTCTGAAACACTTTATTGGTACTCTCACATGAAAGTTAAAGTGCTTGAATCTGTATCTTCTGCTAAGAACAATTTTCTTGGTCACTGTCTAATCCCCTCTGAGATGAGTGGTGCCCCGAGAGAACAGGCCTGCCCTGACAACTTACTAAATGTGAAGGAGCTGGAAAGTAACAGTTGGTTAGGGTTGGTTTCTGCTTCATAACAGCCTGCAAGCTTTGCCTTGGAGGTGATGAAGGACTATGCTGCCTGCAGGCAGAGCTCTCGGGAAGGTAATCCCTGAGTGCCATTGCAGGTTGTCTCTGGCACGCTTTCATGCAGATTGTTACTGGGGAAGCCGAAGGTGTGAATCCCTTGAATCTGTACTTGGCATGTCCCAGAGACAGAAGCCTAAGGTGGGTGGCCTAACATACCCCATCTTGACCCTGAAACAGTAGCATGAAGAGTGCACCAGGCTTTCATCTTTGGAAATGCATGCTTCAGGTTCCTGCCAGATAAGAACTTACTAAAGGGCAAAGCTCTGCAGTAGGCTCCTTATAAGAGCAGAAAAGAACCATTAAGATGGCATGGTGGGAAATGAGTTTGTTGCCAAACTGAATGAGAGCAGATGTGATGGGGGCCAGGATCCAGCACTCCGTGAAATCGATCTGCAGAGTGCAAAACAAAAACCTCTGGATCCCAGAAGATCTGTGACACTCAAAACTGATACTCATAAATTTGTTATTACACAATAACATCAAGGAAGCTGCTGCTAAGAGCAAAAGAGAAGTGGTGATGAAACAAGCCCAGGTCATGAGCTGCCCACCAGACATCCTCAGCTAGGCAGTGGCGGGATGTTCTCTGTGGAATCTTCTGACATGCTCAAGTGGCTTCCTTTGATTCCCAAAGGATGTCTCTTTGACTTCCTACAATTAAAACAAAGCCTTGAACAAGAAAGAACAGAAACATCAAATAAACAGGATTCCTGTTTTATGAAGTAGTTAGATATACAGTGAAGATCAGACAGGTTGGAAGTGAAGAAATACAGTTGAAAACTAGATGATGAAAATGGGGAAGAAAAGCTCCCATTCAGGATCTTTCCTCAGAATGATGAAGCACAGCAGACTGCTAGATAAAAGGGACATAAGCAACCTTGGATCTGACAGCAGAGTGGAAATCCCCTGGCTGGAGAAAAGAAGAGAGGATGAGGTAGCTCTAAGGAGATCCTAGGGTAATGGGCTCAAATAAACCCTAGAGCAGAAGAAGAAGAAGCACTCAAAAAAGGAACTCCATCATTCAGTGGCCATAAAAAAAGTGCATGTGAACTTTTAAGAAATTCCCAGGGAGAAGAACAATTTAGGTTGAGAAGGGATGAATGCAGAACTCTAAATACTGGTCACTGGCCCTAGCCAGACTAGTTTACTATGAGCATGGAGAGGTCACACAGCCTCCATGGGCCTCTGCTTCACCTCTCCTTTCGGATTGGGGTAGAGATATTGTCTCTCTTAAAACATGGGTGTAAAAAATAGATCACTTCAACAGGTATAAAATCCTTTCACTAAGGGAAGAGAACTGTTGCTCATTATTAGCATGTGTAGGTGATTGTGTATACAGTAAATAGAGTCTTGAAGTGCTCTTTGCTATATCAGGGATGATTTCATTCCATCTGCTGCTGACAACCTCCTGTGATGGAAGTTCGGTTCTCCTGGGAAACCTATCCCAGGACTCAAGTTATCTTTACAGTTAAACATTCTCCTGTTACCTAATCTTGATCTTGCTGCTGCGACTTGAACCCATTCATTACTGCTCACCCTATCTGCTGTGGAGTGCAGGTTTTTGTAGATATGAGAGGTGTCTGGGTTTTTATGAGTGGGTTTGTACCCATCAAGTGTCGTGTGGTTTTCACTCTGAGAAGCAGTCTGACTACTTACAGCTTTGCCAAAGCTCAGCTATTTAGGCTAAAGCCTTTCCATGCCAGGCATTTCCCTCAAGCTCTTCTCCACCCCCTGCTTTTTTGCTTCATCTCTGCCTTTTTGTTTTAAAATGCAGCCAAAACTCTCAGCTGTTTCTGAGAACAAGGTTAGGGAATGATACTGCTGCATTATGGCTGAACAGGAGAACTAGAGTGGGGGCTATATTTGAAAACCTTGAGTGCTCTGATCTGAAATCTCAGAGAGGGGCTGTGACTTGAAGATCAGTCAGTCAGGTGCTAACCCCCTCCCCCCAGAATGACAGCTCCCCATGGTGGACACAGGTTGGTTGGCCTAGAAATCTCAGCTTATACTGAGATGTTCCTTGTGAGAGGTTCAGGAATTACTCTTCTTGTCCTGAAAGGACTTTTCTTCCACACCACAAACTCATTTGGACGTGGAACTTGTAGTAAAGCAAGGTGTGGCAGCTCACTACACCTGTGTGCATTTTTTACCTCTTTTCTGTTCTCTTACACCACAAATTGTTGAGTCTGCAGGACAAACTCAAGTAAATTTGAGCGTGGGAGGGAAAGCAGGCTTCAGAATTTCCTTCAAAAGCCTTTAGATTATGTGGTATGAGTGAAAGGGCAGAATGGAGGTGCAAATCCTGAGGAAGCCAGAGTACCTTTGCTTTAATGCTCTTCAGAGCAGATTGTGTTTGTGGAGAACATTTTCATTTGTTAATGTCCCTGTGTCAAGATCCAACTTTGTATTTAAGATGTACTTTTCCTCCTTCAGCTTTCCCGGGTGGTTTCGTTTGGGTTTTTTTTTTTTTTCTCCTTCCCCCAAACAGTTAAGGCTGTTAAAAATCCAGGATCTCTGATGAAACCAGATCTGCCTTCGATACACATTAATCATGGCTGGATTATGGGGTTGGAGTAGCCACTGGAATTTCTTTCTGGTGAAACTGGAAGTGACCTTTGTTTCTTCTTGTTCTCTGGGTCAGTCTCAAGCTTAACTGGACATCTACAAAGGCTGCAGCTGCTAACAGAGACCACAAAGGTGACTGAGGGGTGAAGAGCGTCTGCCACTCTCGTGCCTTGCTCCTTTTGCTGCTGTTGTAGTGTTGGCTCATGAATGTCTTGCTGATCTCCTTCCTCTTGGTAAGCTTAGGTCTGGGCAGAGGGGGAAAGGCACAAAACTGCAGCAAATTACAACACTAAGCACTTGAGAAGAGGGAAAATCCACATCTAATAGGAAAATCCTGTGGCGGAGTGTGCTCAGGAATCCGTCTTGGGACATGAAGAAGGCAGAGGGGCTGTTGTAAATAAACCCTTCAACCTGGAACGTGCAACCAAATCTGCATGGGGAGATTCTTGTGCCCTTACGAAGTCAAGGCAAAGTCTACGAGGCTTCGTTCTGACCCGGGGCGCGCCCGCTTGGATCAAGGTGGAGGACTGGGGCCGTCCTAACTCCTAGTCAGTAAAAAACAAATAGCTCTAGCAACAGAGGAGAAGCATGAAAACAAAGTTACTATCAACACCCTGCCTTTTTGAAATCCCTTCCAAATTCTCCAAGGATAAGATCAATGCGAACAAAAACAATAACAGCTCTGTGTGAAATGAAGGTGAAAAGGCAGCTCCCTCAGCAGCACACACCCAAGAAATGGGCTCTGCTTTGCCTTCTTGGAGCTGACATGAGGCTGGCACAATTCGGTAGCACCCCAAAGCATCAGCCAGGTATTTTTTTTTTAGCTTTACGAGCTCTGTAATGAAAGCAGCGGTCGGCACCCCCTGTGCCAGAGCACTCCAAACCTGCCCGCGATGGAATGTGCTGATAAAGAGGAATATTTCCTTGTGGACTTTGTTGGAGACATAAATTTAAATATTGCTAATTTCCAGTGTCAGCCTCAGCAAGAGACTTCATCCCATGGTGATCCATCTGTAAATGGTGGCAGCTCTTTCTAGGCTTGAATGTTTAATTAGACAACACGTTTCATGACTTTGCCTCCCAGTCTCTCAATTCTCCTAAGTGGATCACTGTTTTCTCTGAAAGCACAATAAAACAGCCAACAATCCATTTGTTACAATGAGACCTGGCAGCCTAGTGTGTTAGGTGTATGGAAATATAAGATTTTGATGTGGTTACTGTGTAACAAACCAGCAGAACTCAGCTCGGTTCTGAAATGTTCACCTTGAGAATGAAATTAATCCTTTTGTAACAGCAATATTTTTAGAATAAACTGATGGTTTAAAAGTCAGCATTTTGCTGCCTTCTATGAGGCAGATTTAAAGTTGGGCATGTGGACAAATATCAGTGAGCAAGATGACTGAATGGCAGGAGACTAACTTACAGTATCTTCAGGAAAACTCCTTAGAAAGAGAAGGAAAAAAAATCTTCACAAATGTGATTTCTTTCCACCACTGGATCTCCGAGAGGAAAGAATTACATCTCAAAGCTTACAAGAATAATCTCTTTAGAATCTGAAAAGTCACTTGGACTTTATCTGTACCAAGACTGAATCACCTCTAGCTGTTTTACTAAGTATAATCAAAAGTATAACAGATTGTAGGACAGCTTGCTCAGTAATAAACATTCACATGTGAAAGAAGAACAGAGCTTTGAGTCACTGTTTAGCTTTCTTTCCCATGATCTCAAATTAAACCCATGAACAGTTATCCCTACAAGGGCTTTGCTTCCATGCTTTGGATCCTAAGACACCCTGTGCTGCTCAGGCAGGAGCAGACACTGATGCAGGAAACAAGCTCCTCTCTCACATCAGCCACCAATTTAGTTTGTGTCAACCAATGTCTTACAGTGCTGGGTATGCTAACAGGAGGGGGAAAAACCCAAAACAAAACCAAAGCCCAAGACCCCTTGAAGACTGGGAAAAAAAATGTAATTAATCCAGGGTGATGATGTTGCATTTAGTTTATCAGATCTGTTCAAGTGGTGGAGGCTACCATGTGTGTATTTTGACTGCCTTTTATACAGGGTCTTTGCTTGTGACCTTCACTACCCTGAGTCTTTTATCTGGAAGGAAACTTCAGAAATTCTGGGTGGGGTGTTCACATCCACTCTGAGCTGCCTGAATAGTACAGCTGGCTTGTGCTAGGCTTGAGGAACTGAAACTGTCTGCATTGTCCATTCTCATGTCTGGAAGCCCTTGAGATATTAACATCTCCAGGCACTTTCAGAACAACTCCAGGATTACATCTCTTGTCTGGCCCTTTTATGTCTGATGGTGCTTAATATTTTTAAAATTTATAAAAGGCTCTCTACCATCACATGCCACCCCCCAAAATCATGTATATGCTTTTGAAGAAGGTCAAGGGATGTGATTCTGTCCCTTTACTCTGCTTTGCTGAGACCCCATCTGGAACACTACATTCATCTCAGGGGATCCCAGAACAGAAGGACATCAGCCTCTTGGGGTTGGTTCAGGGCAGACTGTGAAGATGATCAGAGGCTGCAGCACCTCCCCTATGAAGACAGGCTGAGAGCTAGGAGTGTTCAGCCTGAAGAAGGAAAGGGTCCAGGGAAACCTTATTGCAGCTTTTCAGTACTTAAAGGGAGCTCATAAGAAAGGTGCGGACAAATTATTTAGCAGGGCCTGTTGAAATAGGACAAGAGATAATGGTTTTAAACAAAGAGAAGGTCGATTTAGATTATATATAAGGAAGAAATGTTTTACAGTGAGGGTGGCAAGGCATTGGCATAGGTTTCCCAGACAGGTGGTGGATGCCAAATTCCCAGAAATATTCAAAGTCAGGCTTGCCAGGACTCTGAGCAACCTGGTCTAGTTGAGGATGTCCCTGCTTGTTACAGGGGGATTAGACTAGATAGCTCTAAAGGTCCCTTCCAACTCAAACTATTGTAGGATTTTAAGTTTTTAATGGATTATAAAATGCAATGTAAGGAGACAGTGTGGCTGATGGCAGCACAGTAGATAACACAGAAAAAGCTATGTCTGAGCAACATACAATTGAGTGCCATTAGCACTGTCTGTGCACCGATAAGAGCATCTTCAGAGCTATTTTCACAAAGGCAGTTTTTAAACACTTCCTTTTATGTATTTAGGCTTGTGTGAGTCACATTTTGTGCTCAGTTAAACTTTCTCCTCATTGCTCAACATCTGGGATAATGACAGTGCCTGGCTCTTTACATAGATATCTCAAGATCTTCATCTGGAGATCTCGAGTCTCTTGGTAGGTGGGCGAATAAAGGCATTAGAGGTGAAGCCATATGCCCAAAATCATCACTTAGAAGGCCAAAGGCAAAGCTTGAAGAAGCACCCAGTCCTGGCTTCTGCTTGCCAGACCAGAGAGACTCTGAGTTCAGATAAAATTTCTTTTAACAGTTTGTGCTACGATTGGTAAAATGAGAAAAAAAGGGGGTTTAAAATAAAAATGGCATACTTCCATTGCCAAAACATGTATAGATAGCACAGAATCATAGAAATGTATACATACTGCAATCATCATCACTGTCCCAAATAACCAGTATGAAAATCAAGTAGCCTTCTGGGATAATCTATTTTAATTCTTTAATAATTGTGTAACTCAGGCTCCACTGCATCATTTGGAAGAATAATTTGTTCTGATGTTCTCAAGTTTCATTTCATATTGTTTTTACTAGAGAAAAAAACCAACCCAACTGTATTCCCCTGGTTAAGGGAAAGAATTTAAACAGATTTTCAGTTCATTAAGATGTTGTGTATCAAGGTCATTGATCAGAGGCAACCTTTGCTACACCAGACTCCTGAACCTGATATCACACTGCACTTTCCTATTTGCACATTTGTGACATTTTTATGATTAAAAAGTGGCTATCAAGTGTCAGAAGGGTGCATTCAGGTGGATGTCCTGTACAGGCCATGCTTTTGGGAGTGAAGCTGCACATGTAAGTTATTGAAACAAAGACTATTTCTATGTGAAGCACACTGTTAAACTGCCAGTGCCTGCAACCAGAGACAGCCCAGTGTGTCCAAAGCACACAGCCAGGAAAGGATGGCTTTATCTACTGGCTTTTCATGTAGGCCTGCCCATGACAACTTAGGTATTTTGTTGCACTGTGGTAGTAATCCAGGCTGAAGCAGAGACGTGGATACAGCTTCTCCAGCGTGAGACTGCAATGCTCACAGTGGAGGCTGGGAACTCAGGCATCAACAGCCTCAGTGAGGGAAGGGTCCCCTGTCTCCTGGCTGAGTACTCCAAATGCTTTGAGTTATTTCAAGTAGCACCTGTTGGCATCTTCTTTAGGAAAAAGGCTCCAGCTTTGGAATCTGGAATGAAGAGATGCATCTGTCTCACAGTCTGGTTTAGAGAGCAGAGACATGGGGTGCTGTTTCCTCCCTCATACCTGCCGTGCTTGGTGTTTTTTAAGTGGTAGGCAACTTCCCACTCATAATGCAAAATTGGATTGTTTTGTTTAACTGTTGTGGTATGGGCCTTATCTCTGTGTGCTAGGTAAGATGTTTAGCTATCAACTTTGGACTTGGCCGAGTCCTGAAAGCTGCACATTGTTGCTTCTGGAACCCCTACATCCATCTCTGCATAAAGTGCTTCCACAGACATGAACCTATTCTGATAGCACATGGTCTTTTTCATTGCCCATATCCTTCATTTGGGTTATTTTGGATGGTTATCTGATTTATCCTCAGATAAGGTAGATCTTTATGCTGACACATGCAGGCTAAACATGAAAGGCTGCTCTGGGGGTGAGCTACAGTATTTCAGGATGATTTTTGCATGTGACTATGGGTCCATGAACTGATCAGCAATACCCCCCTCCCCACTGGTGGGGTGACTCCCGTGAAGACATTCTGTCTGGGAGCATCAGTTGCAGTAGCAGGGAAATGAAAATTACTCTGGGTGAAAGAAGTCAATTAATTTGCTCAATTTCTCCCCCTTCTCCCCACCTCGTTTTGTAGTACCCATAAGCACAGACCTTGCGTAAGTGGATTGCATTTCGCACCTAATGTGCATAATTATATCTTGCAAACAGTTTATTAATGGATCTATAATCACAGAGTAGCTTGTACATACATAATGCTGGTGTTTGATTATGCTGCAGCTGCCATAGATCAATGGATACACAGGAGTCTGGCTTATTAGTGTCTCACACGTGTGAAGTCTAGAGAACAATGTAACACCAGTGCCATGCAGTTGTTCATCAAATGCTGCTACCTAGGGGAAACCAGAGGTTTTAAAGACGTGGCAAAGAAGGGTTATAGAAAGAACAGTACATAACAGGACTTGGAACTTGAAGAAAGCTCCCTTTCTCAAAAATGTTCCATCTGTAAATCCTTCAGCGGTGTTCTGTCTCAATTATCAATGCACTGTAAACATGTTAGGTCTTATTTTGGAAAGGGATCTGTTCTGAGAATTCACTCGGAAAGCAGCATGCCTACAAGCTTGACCATTTCTGTTTTCTGAAGGTGACTCACCCGGAGGACTGATGAACAGCCTAAGTTCTTGTGAATCAACAAACCAGGGATTTGCAGACTGAGCTAAGCCTACTAAAATCCGAGCAGCCTGAACCACGGTGGAATGGTTTGTGGAGATATCACCAAGATTCCTTTGGGAAGCAGTTGCATTTAGTTACGCACAAAAAAGGTTCTAGCTTGTTTTGGTGTGTTGTGCTAAAAGAAAGAAAAAAAAAAAATTGGTGAGCTGCAGAATTCCCATGAGGTTGTATCCCATCTCTCACATGATAACCTCGGTTTTGCCTCTCATGTCCCCCAGCTACCACCTGCGAAGCTGCCTCTGATCTATGTTGACTGTCTGGCTGGTGGCCAGTGACTCTGGCCAAACAGGGTAAATAACTGCAAATTATGCTCTAGCCCTTCTTGCAGCAAAGACATTATTAGTTTGTGTGCCTCTCCTTCATCTAGCTAGGGAAAAAAAAAAAAAGAACTTCACTGTCTTTAAGACCCTAATTGTCTTGTTAAATGTTGGGGGCTGAGAGAGGTAGAGAAAGGAAGAACTGGTGCAATTTTATAGCTTTTCTTGATGACAAAACATGTCTAAAATAATTGTTTTCTTCATATGAATATGAAATAATTGGTTCCCTTTGCTAAGAAGGTGTTCATTATTCAGAGCAAAAGCTCTTAGCTAGCTTAGTGTCGAGAAACTGGATAAATTCAGCAGAATTACGTGATCCTGTGCCACCATGCTCTATCTCACCCCCTTCTGCTATCCTGTTTCCGCATCAACTAACTGAGGCAACAAGCATGGGCAGTGTCCGATCTCTTACAGACTTTCTGATAATATTGACTCACTTTATTTAAAATAAAAACCTTGCAAAGATGAAAACTGCAGGATGACAAATGTTAAACAAAGAGCTGCTTAGGGGAAAGCAGACAAACTTGATATCGTTTCCAAAGTCTTGTAAAATATATGCCAAGGTCAAAACACAAAACTTGCTGGGTGATTACATCTCCTGTTTCTTATTTTAGGGCTTTACAACCACTCATCTTGCTTTTGACCTTGGTAATTTTTTTTTTTTTTTTAAACTGTTGTTTGGAAGAAGGCACAGTCAGTTTTGGGGCTGAGGAGGTAGAACTGGGTGAGGTAGTAGCAAGTAGTGAAAGATTATTGGAGGTCAAGAGAGCAGATTTCTACCTTATGAACTTGGCAGCTCTCCTGCAGGCCTACGCTCCTGGTATTGATCTCGCTCTAAGATGAATAGTGATATGGATTTTTTTTTTAAATGTCTTATTTTGGGACCTTTTAAATGTGGCTGACATTCACGAAAATTTCACTTAAGGGTTGATATTAATCTAAATGAATCAAGACAATACACAATATTTTATGTTTTCAAGCTCAGTGTATTTTCTTTTCAGGTGGAAAAAGCCCTTTTAAAATAGTTCTTTTAAGGCTTTTAACTTCTGAATTTACCTATGCATCTGCAATACAGTAACATACCAAAAATCAGAAGATACAACTTAAACAGTTATCTTCAGTTTTCCTATTGATCAGAAGTGTATTAAGTTTCTCATAGCATATTTTCTACATTTAGAAAAAAAGTCTAAAGTTTTTTTCTGTGACCTCTGTATACAATTAGTTAAGGGTTACAGTTATTTCACTCATTTTTTTTAATATTTTGCTCGTACTTGATTCAAATTATGTCTTCTGGCTAACCTTAGCATAGCTGGCTTTCATTTGCATGACTATGTGTAAAGTTAAGATTGTAATACTGAGAGATTAGAAAACCTCATTTCTTTATCAAAAGATCTAATATACGCTAATATTTTAATGCTGGCAATAGGTATCGTAATACATTTCTTGGCTCATGCTGCCATCCTTATGATGCTCCAGAGCTGCTAAAAACCTGGGGGAGTAGTTGTAGGAAAAAAAAAATCGCAGAATATTGAGTTGGAAGAGTCCCACAAGGAACATAGAATCCAACTCTTACAACTGCACAGGACATCCCCAAGAGACACACTATGTGCCTGAGAACATTGTCCAAATGCTTCTGAACTCTGTCACTGTTGGTGCTGTGATCACTTTCTCGTGCAACCTGTTCCAGTGCCCAGTCATTCTCTGGGTGAAGAACATTTTTCTGATATCCAACTTATACCTCCCCTGAAACAACTTCAGGCCATTTCCTTGGGGCCTGTCATTAATTAGCAGAGACAACAGCTAGGTGCTTGCCCCTCCACTTCCCTTCGTGAGGAAGTTGTAGACTGCAATGAAGAAGCAGTCAAACTTCTTCAAGCACTGGTGCAGTGAAGTGCTGGGTTTTGGTTTTGCTCTAGACTGACATCACGGCTTCAAAGTCACCGAGCCACATCCTGACGTGGTGATGGGTGCTCCGGCTACCCTCGGGAACAGGCCCCCGCCTCGGTCAGTGCGGCCGGGCAGGCGGAGGGGCTGACTGACGGATGCAGTGCGCTTGGGGCGGCAGGCAGACAGCGGGCCGGCTCCTGTCAGCGGCGGGGCTCTGGGACCACCCTTGAGCTCCTCCAGCCTTCGCGCTGGCCTGGGGACGGAGCCAGACGAGGAGGTGCGAGGCCAGCGCTGTCCCTTCCTACCTGCCCGATCCTCACCATCACCCTCGAGGCGGGGGGACACGGAGCGGCCACCGCCCGCTCCCCACCCGAACGGGCCGGCGGAGCAGGTGCGGGGTCCGTGCTGTGAGGGGAGCGCTCCCCATCGCCACCGGGGCGCGGGGGGCGGCCGCTCCCCGCCCGCCGCAGCGCTGGGGCTGCTCCCCTCGCAGCGGGGAAGCGGAAAGCGCCGAGCCGCGGTGACGAGGGAGCGGTGACGGGGGTAGCGAGCGGAGCGGCCCCGCTGCGGGCGAGACAGCGCCGGTCGAGAGACGCGGAGGGGGCTCTGAGTCACCCCTCGCCCGCTTCCCGCCTGGCGGGGCGCATGCGCGGCGGCGGCGGCAGAGTTGTGAATGGCGCGGCTGTTCGGGCCGAGTTTACGAGCCGGGAGGAAGTCGGAGGGGAGGGAGCGGGCTGGGGGCGGGAGCGGGCGGCGGCGGCGGCAGCGGCAGCATCGAGCTCCGGCGGCGGCTGCGGCTGCTCTGCGTGCGCCGCGGGAGGAGGAGGGACGGGAGGAGGGAAGGGGGGGCGCCGCCGGCGGGGGCTAACAAAGGGCGAGGCGAGCGCTGGGGCTGGGACAGCGCGGGGCGGGCGGGAGGGAGGGAGGGAAGAAAGGAGGGCAGCCGGTGGCGGCGGCCCCACCACCATGCCGCGGGTTGTCCCCGACCAGCGGAGCAAGTTCGAGAACGAGGAGTTCTTCAGGAAGCTGAGCCGCGAGTGCGAGGTGAGGCGGCGGTGGCGGCGGGGCTCCCCCTTCTCTCCCTCCCTCCGCCCGCCGTAGGGAAAGTTTCCGCGGGCCGCGGAGGGGCCGGGGCTGCCCCGCACCTCCTCTCAGCTACGGCGGGAGCCGAGCCGGCGGCGCGGGGAGGCGCAGTCAGTGCACTCCGCTGCCCCCTTATCGCCGGGATTGGCCCCTCCTGATTGCGCGCCCTGTTCCCCGCAGATTAAATACACCGGCTTCAGGGACCGGCCGCACGAGGAGAGGCAGGCCCGCTTCCAGAACGCCTGCCGCGACGGCCGCTCCGAGATCGTAAGTGGCGCCGCGCTCCCCTCGGGGCCCGCCGGGACCGGGCCGGGCCGCGCTTGGCTCGTGAAATAAAAGTTTGGGGAAAGCTGTCGGGGCAGCGAGTGCTGCGCTGTGCCCAAGGCTCGGGGCCGGCCGTGCCGGGACGGTGCCTGGGGCCGGTCGGGGCCGCACCGTGAAGGAGAGTTTTCCTTAAGGAGCGGAATGACATCGGCTGCCTTTCAAACGCCGAGGAAAAGAGATTTTGTGAACAGGCAGCATTTCTGTCTGCCTTAGGAATAGCGCTTTTTCACTCCAAGGTGTCAGCTCGCTCCCGAGCGGGGAGAGTGGTTGTCTGGAGCGCCGGGGTGACAGGGAAGGAAGGAAAACCCCCGGCAGTGAGAACGGGCTGCGCTCCTTCCCTGGGCACGTGCTACAGCTACGAGCTGCTTATTTCAATATCCAGCTCTTTTTCTTTTCTTTCCTTTTTTTTTTTCCCTTTTTTTTTTTCTTCTTTCCGGAAACAGTAGCTTTGAGAAATGAGTAACATTGTTCAGAAGGCGCTGTCTTGGAGTCCTGAGTGAGTGTGATGTATTTGTGAACTAAATCAAACGCTTTTAAAATTAGGCTTAGAAACTTGCAACTTCAGCTCCGTTTTTCTCATTCATTAAGGTTAGTTACAAACCATTGTCGCCCTCTGAAATAAAGTGAGATGAAGTATGGCTCGGAGTAGTCAAGACCTGACTCCTTGTTTCCTGGTTTGATTTCTGCTCCAGGTTGCTTCTATAGGATTAGTATTTCGTTGCATTGTTAAGTTTGTAACTCCACTATTAAAATGCAGAAGTAACCTCTTTTCCATTTAGAGTATATAGTGAAAGACAAGGTAAAATAGAAGATAAACCCCACTTACACCAAGTTTGGTTTATGAGCATTCTTCAGTTTCACGTGATATACATACTGCTAGACAGTTCACAATGAAATTATTCTTATGCACATCCAAAAATACTCGAACAGCCGTTACTATAACTGATCTAGTTCATTTATGTTCATCAGTAAAAGGATACACACTCAAGAACACGGTTACTATTTACTGAATAACTTTATTTTAGCTGAATCTTATCTTGTTATCTCTTGGTTTAGAACCTGTGATATTATTTTACGAGAGGTCCTCTGTAGACAGGTTCTTAATTTTACTATTTTTTAAACATTCACTTTTCTTTGTGCATGTTTGCTTCCTTTAAGAAAACACCAGGGAAAAAATGAGTAGGTAAGGAAGACATAGTTTGCTAGCATTGGAAGTTCCTGTACAGGTGAAAATGCATGATATACCTGAATCCCTCCCTAAAAAAATAAAGACTGTGCAGCTTATAACAAGCTTTCTAATGCAGCCTGTGCAGTTATTTATATAAATGGGAAATTGCTGTAGTTTCATCTTCTGAGCCTGCTGCTGCCTTTTTTTGCCAGAACTTCATCCCTTGGAAGCTACCAGTGATGCATGTTCTACATATTTTCACTCTACTTAATTATAAAACGGGCTCTATATTTCTTCATCTGAAACATCTGGTTTTGTTTTGTGAACAGGGCATGAGTAGTCAGGTTTATTTAGAAATGTAGTGTGTGTAATGACTGATGTTAAAAAGAGCTAGTAATTTTGCTTTTTTTTAGTCTTGAATGTTTTTCCAGACATCAAGGATTTATTCTTTTATCTCCAAAGAGAGCCTTTGCAAATGACCTTACATTTTTTGAAGCAGGAAAAAAACCCCAGAGAACAGCTCAGGGATTTAATGTAGAACCGGCAGTAGGTTGTTGGTTATGTGTGTCAAATAGCTCTTGATTGAATAAAGGAAATAATTACCAATATTACTGAGAAGTAACTGTGAAGTGTATTAAATAAGATTTCACATTTACTGGTAATGCTTTGATAACATAAATAACCTCATGTGTTTGGTTTGCTTTGGAAGATACTTGTATTTATGTTGTCTGTGGGTAGGTCAGGTCACCCTCGTACTACCTGATAAGCTTTTCACAAAATTTTCAGCATAAATGTCTGATAGCTTTTCTGACTGGGCTTTAAAAGGCTCTGCAGACAAAACTAGAGTTTTCTTACTTTGAAGTTTAAAACCAAACTAGTGATGTGATTTTTAAAAAATCATTGTTACTATTTTTTATTTAATTTGTTTGTTATTTGATGGAAATGAATGGCTTCCATGTAGGCTTGTGTGGTTATTAGCAGGACTGTTCTCGAGTTTTTTTACTATTGACCTATGATTTGATTTGAGAAGCATATGGGTACTTTAACTGCATGGTTTTTTCTCTTCAAAGGGAGGGAACAGGCTTCAAAAATCCAGATAACAAATATCTACATAGCTTTCTATGATTTAAATGGTGCCTGCCTGACTCTGAGGATGTGGAATTTGTGTACTTTTATCTTCTTCTTTTCTCTGATATTTTCCCCCCGTTTTTCAATGCCCTCTAGCACACATTGAGGGTGGAAGCAGGAAGGCATGGGCACTTCACTGTCTTGCTGGGTTTCCCAGAAAGCAAGTACAGTCCTTTTGACCCAGTACCAAAACTGGACTGGTCTATAGGGCTTCAGTGGTCAGTTGGTTTACTCTCAATGATCTCACTCCTTGATATTTGAAATGTATAAATTAAGGAGTATAAAACACATATTTAATAAAGCTGCTCGGAGGTAGGAAAACAGTTCTAGAGCAGACTAAGTGGTGAAGACTCAGAGTCACAAATATTTAGAGACGGGTTTAATTTTTTTGTTGATATGTAGATAGCATCCCTCGCAAAAGCAGTGGGATAACAGAAGGCAGTGAGTCTGTTAGTGATGGTCTGCAGCTCTGACAGATTTGATGCCTCCTATTTGTGCAAGTGTATCCTTGATGCAACTTCTGTTACATTGATTGAAATGTTTGTCTTTGCAAACAAATATTAATGCACCAATGCAGTATTCTTCTGGCATTACTGGGACTGATTTGTTAATTTTAATGGCATTGAGAATGTGCTTACAGGAGACAAAAACAAACAAACAAAAACAACAACAAAAATTTAAAAATCTGTTTTTAAGGATAGTCTGGAACCAAAACTGATTGCAGAGCATTAGTCTCTCTTGGAGGAGGGGGAAGAGCCAAGACAAAGCACTTCTACTTTCAAAATGGGAGATATTAACCCTATGACAGTGTTGCAGTCCATGACTAGAACTATCTTAAATAATATGTAGCTATAGTGTCACAGGTAGCAGTACAGTTATACCATGAAGTGGCTGAATTCTGGGTTGCTTGAAAGAAATCTGCTTGTCAGGAAATTCCAATTGTTAAAGTAGTAGTTGCATAGCTTTTAAGGAAAACTGTATTCTAGATTAATAACCATTTAAATCTAAGTGATCATGGTAATAAATACAGCCATTTGATTGCAACAAATTATATTTAACCCTGGGATTGTGATAGGAGTGATATGTTGTGAGTCTGTGTGAATATTCCTATACTTACAGGACAACATGCTCACCTGTACCAAAAGAAGAGTATAAATACTGTGAATCTGACTTCTGCTTGCATAAATAATTTTTTAATTTTGTGTCTAGGAAGTGTTGTACTCATCATGGCTTGGAGTTAAGATATGCAAGCAAATATAGGGAGTTTCTAAAGAAAATGGAATCACATTTTATTTTGAAATTGTAGAAATTTGTTTGCTTAAAAGCAATGCATGCTTTTTCTAATGGGTTTAAGCCAGATCCTTTAATGATTTTACAAAGGGCTGTGGCTGAGAAGAATTCCTACAGTTGCCTTTTCTTACTGACACAGCATCTGCTGATCTGGGTGTCACTGGTGTCTAATGTGGCACGAGGACTTTGTCCTGTGGAGCTTGATTCAACTGTGTATTGATGCTGCATGCCAGTAGATGATAAAATAGGAATATTTATGCTTCAGTTAAATGTCTGTCTAGGTATAAGTACATTGTGAAAGGAAAAAAAAATCCTTTTATTTCAAAAAAAGTTGTCCTTAGTAATGAGTCTAAGGAGTTAATTTTCCTTCAGCAGTACTTCTTTTAGAGATAGGCAACCTCTTTGAAAAGCATGGGCAGCTTTTAATGTTGCAGGTACTAAGTTGGTGCAGGGCATCCAGACAGAACTGAAAGGACAGATTCTAATGTCAGCAAAACTGATTTGAAAGAAGTATTGATTCCATGTTGTATTTTATATCCGAAGCAGCCAATGGCAAATGTTGTCAAAATGGAATCAGATGTTTGTAACTTAATACTTAAGAAAAATGATGAGTGCATGTTTTTGACTTTAAGTATTCTCTATGCTGCCTGGCTTAAGACATAAACTGATGTAAAAATAAATGACTGCCTGCATAATTTATGTAATGTCTTGCTCCCTGATCCTGTTTGTATTGATTTTTCTAAAAGGCTTTTGTGGCCACAGGAACCAATCTGTCTCTCCAGTTTTTTCCGGCCAGCTGGCAGGGGGAGCAGCGACAGACACCGACCCGGGAATATGTCGACTTTGAAAGAGAAGGAGGCAAGGTAAGGAGGAAATTGTTGAAACTGAAAGAATTTTTTTTTGTTGTTGTTGTACTTACGGTCTTACTGGTATGGACTGGGCGTATGATGCGGGATTTCTAATATTTCACATCTCCATGCAGGTAGGTGGTGATGTGAGTACAAGTGAAAGCTGGTAAGATAAAATAATGCTTTGTTTTAAAGCATGCTGATGTTTAGGCAAATGGAAGAATTGGCAAACATGTGGGCAGTACTGGTGGCTTTATGTTATTTTGAAGAACAGAGCTATTTCTACTGTCATGCTATGATAAAATTTTGGGGAACAGTCTAAATTTGGTGTTGCGTAGGTACTTCTAAAGCGGTTCAGAAATTAGACTTTGGGCAATGAATTGTGGTAGACTAATGAAAATTTGCACTTTCAACAGGTTATTTCATTTTGTCTTTGGCTGCCAGTTGACGCAGTAAGCAGTCAGTGTGCTCTAAGTGGAATGAAGCTTTTTCTCAGTTTCACCATCAGCTATAATACAGAAGCAGCATTGCTTTCAGAATTGATTTCTGAGTCTCTTTTTTCTGAGGTGGTTGTCCCATAGACTGATATTGAAAGCTCAAATTCCCTAGTGACAGTGATGGTTGCTGTGAAGCTGTATTAGATTTAAAGTCAGAAACCTTGCTTAGTCTCATCAGAATAAAGTTACTGAAATCACCTACAGCTGGTTTGGTTTTAGAGGAAAACATACCTTTAAAATATAGATGCTGTCTCTTACCTGTGCTCCTGTAGGTGCTTTGGGACTGATCCAAAGGTCACTGAACTTAATGGGAGACTTTCTTCAGAACTCAGTGGGTTTAGACCAGCACTTGAGCTCTCACAGTTTTTCTGTTTCAAGCTAAATTTTGTGTAATATTTTTAATTATTATTTTAAAAAACTTTTACTGGACTACAAAATCCTTCCTTTTGCCTAATTTTTTTTACCTACACTTGTAACAAGAAACAGCTAATGCTACCAAACCTACCAGGCTGGAGGAAATACTTGAAGCATATTCAAGTTTAATGGTATATTGGGTCTTTTAAATGCTGCTAGGTGGAAGATAAATATTTCCTATAGTGGGAAAACTTGATTGGAAGAAAAAAAAATTCCTGAGGGCAGTTATGGTATGTGGAATTCAAGTTAATGAGTTTTTTTGGAAAAAATTGTTTTCCATTCAGTCCTGTGAGGCTTGCAGAAGTTTGACAAATTGGGGGAGAAGTGAAGTTGGCTGTCTGGATACTGACTGCTTTGCTAAGGAAACTGAATTGAATCTGGCTCTTACTGAAAAATATTGATTCTGGCTCACAATTGAATGAGGAATTTTTCTTGTAATGTGTAAGAAGACTGAAGTCTCTCTTCTTGCCAGTTCAAAACTAATTTTATTTACTCCTATGATTTTTTTTAACTTTGTTTTCTCCGAATGAATTCTTAAAGTACTGAACTACTTCATCCATTTTCTTGTGTTGTCTTAATCATGTAAGAGCACGGTAGGTATGCTGTATATTAAAATAGAACATGAGCCTCATTAATGAATGCCACTCCTTCTTTTATGTGTGTTTACAGTAAATTCTAGACTGCTTCACTGAAATGTGTAGAAGAATTCCTCTGAATGAGGCTAGAGGTGGACAAACAGATAAATGGGAATAATGTTGTGCTCTGGTATGAACAAATCACAAATTCACTGTTGTAATCAGCCCTTACTTGTGTAAATCACACATGAATGCCGGCTTGCTCTGCACAGAATTAAACTCCTCTGAAAGTGAGCCACTCCCAAGATTGGAGCAGAGGAATGAGCAGAGTGGGAGAGTGTTTTATGTTATCAACAGAAACAGTGAAGAGTTTCATATGAACTGTCTGAGATTTTGTTCTCTCTAGATTTCTGTCATTTGGTTTAATTAAGAATTTCTTTCACAGGCTTCAGCAGTCTCTTAAAACCATGTGATTTTTGTAGCTCTGTGCAACATTGTTTTATGAGCTTTGATTCTTGAAGCAGTGCATAATGTGTGTTTGTTCATCACTGGATTTATGCCAGCAAGGCATGTTTTTAATTATATGAATAAAAAAAGGCTATGGGGGAAGCTGTCAGTTAATAATTATCTTAGGCATTAGTTTGAGATCTAGAATGTAGATAAAGTTGCCAACATTAGAATATTTTTATTCTGGAATTCTGCTTCGGTGTTTGGCTAAACAATGATGGCCCAAAATAGTTTATCCAGCTTTGAAGTATGTCACTACTGTGCTAAAGCAGTTTTATACACAAATTGACAAAGCTACCAATCTGCTAGAATTGCTGCTTAAATGATTGAATTTTAGAAAGAGCAACACTCTTGTGAAAGTTGGGATTCTGCAAATCCATACTTCATAGGCTTGAGGTTTTTCAATCTGGTATTTCTTAACTGAAGGGGTTTTTTTTATATGCTTAATTTGCCTTTTAATTTGATGCATCTGATGTTCACAATGGGTGGGGAGGCCTCTGGTGGATACCCTGTCTTCATTAATCCAAGAATTGGATGGCTCTGTGTATGCTTCATGTTTCTACTCATTTTAAACTCAAGTTTAACATCTTTTTTGAGATAGCTTTAACATTCTCTGCTGTCTTTGACCTGCAGCAAATTTAATTGTCTATTTGAGCAATTTTTCAGGTTTGTCATAGCAGAAGAAAAAGCAGCACTAAAAATAGGTCCCTAGATCATAAAATTAATAGAACATTGTATTTCATAGTGATTGTGGGTGTGTGTGGGGTGCGTCAGATGCAGTGTGTCCTGTTTCTGGGGAGCTGAACCATACCAAGGCTTTCTGATCCTCTGTGTTGTCAGCCAATGTCCAGGGGTTTTTATTTGTTTTTTGGTAAAGAATAAATGAGTAGATGTTAAGAAACTGAAAGATAGGCAGTGTAGTATTTGTACCGAAATGTATTGCCTGAGGTATTGGTTAATTAAACCTTGCAATTAAATGGAGAGCTTTATTTTCACCTTGGTTTTCTGGTGTCATGAATGACTTAGGCTGATTTTATTGTGATTAATGAAGTTCTGTAATTCTTATTTCAGTTTTGTACTGTGATGTATGAACTGAAGCCTGAGCTGTGTATAGAATTCAGTGCTTCTTAAAATCTAATCTTTTTCAAAGTCCCTTTGTTTTGTTAAGAACTGTCTGGTCAACTTTCTTTGCATGATTCGTTTTGTATACGTCTTAGAGTAAGATAATGTCCCCAGTTTTCATTTCCTACTCAAGATGTTTCTGTAGCTCCACTCTTTCCTTCTTGAAAGAACATGAGTTCTCAGATATTCTTTTTCACTGTTTAAATACCAGTCGCTGATGAAGTCTGTGAAGTTGTTTTACTTCCTCTCTCCTTTATAATACAATTCTCCATCTCATTCTAATGCAGCTTTACTTCCTGTCTGTTCTTTGGTGGCAGCTGCTTGTAAACCAGAGTCTTCCACACGGGTTTATTTTGCTCTAGTAAGCTGTGAACTCTGCAGCTTTGGAAGAAAGCACATCAGACATGATTTAACTTGATTCAGAGTGCCTGCTGTGCCACATGTGATGTAGCTAGGATTTCTACTCATTAGCTATTAACTTTGTTCTAGCCATAACTAAAGATTTTCAGTTTTCTTCCTAAAGATGCTGAGTTTCTACTTGCATGGTTTTTTGTCATAACTAGATTTTATTTTGCTCTAAGTTGGTGTTGACTGTTTGGATGAATATTAAAAGAAAGCAAATCTTTGTTATGCTGCAGATGTTATAGCAGAAAGAGAAGTGTAATGAGAAATAGTTTTTATTAAAATATGATGCCTATTCAAGTGACAGCAAATAGAACCAGCTTTCCACTTTTCCTGAGCAGCCTTAAACAAGTGTTATCCCCTTACTCATACCTTTGGGATTGTGATGACATCAAAACCTTGTGGTAGCTGGGAGAGATTGTTCTGTGAGGAGCAGCAGGTGGTCAGTGAAGGGACATCAGCTGCTGGACTGTCCGTGTGCCCAGAGCCTTTGAGGTACTTTTGCCTGCTCCAGCCAAGGGAAGTGGTGTTGTCCTGATGAAACCCACATCACTGTTGTTACTTTTGATCTTTCTCAGACTTTTCTGTGAGCTTTAAATAAGGAGGTCAGTGTGTGGTTATTCTCACAGCAGACAGATGGGTTTGGTGGTGTATCCAGTTTGTACCCAGCCTGGCTAAACAGCTTGTTTTTTGGGTTTTTTCTTCTCTTGGAGTTGCTTGTTGGTAGTCCTGTAAAGGCTTGGTGGATGAGAAGAATCCACTTTTCTTGATGATCCCCTTGATCAGTTTTCCTCCAGGATCATCTGTATGGTTTGAGTAAAATACTGGTTTTCTATAGATGCCTCTGATTCTAGAATTTATTATTGTGTTTGTGCTTAAGAGTCCTTTAGCTGGCAGAGACTCTTCAGTTTCTTTTTCTTTGTAATCTTTTTTCTTTTTCCCAGCAACATCCTTTATTTATGCTCCTAAACCCATTTTTGCTTTAGAGAAGGGTGAAACTTTTTATCTTGTTTTTGTTTAGATACTTGGAAGTGGTCTTCATTATCACCTGCTGTTGACTAGAGGAGAGGTGTTTAACTGGACTTGAAGCCACAGTCAGTGTACCTGTGCATATTCACTTTATCTCACAATTAGGAGATGTCTCTATGTGCATACAGTTTATACACTATGAACAGTTAGGAACTTGGATTTTGAGAAGAGAAATCTTTAGAGGACGTAGACTGGACGTGTTGTCCTGGCAGGCAGCCACTGGCTGGCTTTGGACAGTTGTTCCTGCAGGGTGATTTATCATCGGGTGCCCTTCTCCACTGGAGTGTGAGTCACCCCAGCACCTCTCATGTGACGAGGATCCAGAGCCTTTCCCCCGGATCCTTTCACCCCTCATCCTTCAAAGGCTTTGTCACTGCCCACAGCCTCCTCCCTGCCTTATGGTGACGATGCCATTTTGGAACAATGCTTGGGAGCAGTGCTTGCAGCACGGCTGTGGAAGTACTTAAGGTCTGCTGTCAGTAAACCTGCTTCTGCTTAGCTTTTATTATGGATTCTAAAAGCAGTTATTCAGTCATACTACCTTGAACTCTTTCCAGTGGCTTAAATGCACTCGTTAGAGTTGTATAGACAAGATTTCAAATATACCCATGTCATCATCCTAAAGTTTCCCAGAAGACGAACAAAATTGGAGTTAGTGAGCTAAATTTTGCAGCTATATATAAGGACAGATGAGTGCTGTGTGGATGAAAGCAGTACTTGCGATCTCTGCAGCATAGATGCTGGAAGAAATCCAGACACTTGGATTGTTCAGTTCTCTTGTTTGCATATCAGTCTCCACTTACTAAGCAAAGTTGCTAATATTATGCTTCTCTCCTCTTCTTATAAATGAATGAGAAAAGTAAGAGAATAATTTTTGAGAATGTCTGTTTCTTTCTGAAAATCTCTTAATAATTCATATTAAAAATAAGAAAAATTCAATAAGATGATGAAGCATTTGCTTCAAGAAACTCTCTTTTCTGAAAGTCACTGAAATGGTTCTTCAAGCTTTATTGTCCAAAGCACAAGTAACAAAATGAGCTCATTAGCTTGCATAATTGCAAGTTTTATGTTACTCTGTTAAAGAAAATTTCCAGTCATTGCTAAGGATGTTCTCTGCAGAAGCTGGTAGTTGTCTACAGAATAATTATGACACTATGAAATTTTATTGAATGATGAAAGCTGAATAGTTGTTATGGTATACAAAAGACAAAAAACTCCTCATTATTTTAAGCCTTGATGCAGCACTACTTCTTGAGGAAATGTTTGAACAGTTTTTCCAGACTTGAATCCTGCTTAAGGGGAAGGATGAGGCCGTTGGAGTGCTCAAGAAGGCAATGAAAGCCAAAGGGTAGAAGAAGCAGCTTTTCTTGCCCCTCTCTTGCTTGGGTTAGTTCCTGGATGTTTTTATTAGTTGCTTGCCCATGTTGTCAGTAGCAGGTAATTTCTTTTTTGTACAGTTGAGTATACTTGCATTATATGATTTGAATTTTCAGTCCAAAAGCAGAGGATTTTATTTGCACCCAGGTAGCGTGGTGTGCAAGTGATGTATTTTAGATAAACCTCTTTCTAATCCTGTGTTGCAGTTGTAGGTTGTAACTGCTTTTTGCTATGTGATTTTCTGCAGGCTTGAAAAGAAAAAAATCTCACAACCAATTTTGAAATTTTTCTGGAAAATATTCTGTCAAGCTGGCAGAAAATTGTGTGTCTGTTAGTTACTGGGTTTGTGAGCAGAAGATGCGTGTGTACTTGGAGTGGGAAAACCAGCAGCAATCTCCTGGCAATGTTTTGCTGCAAAAGCATTGCTCTTTTCAGTTATTGCAAGAAAAAATGGATCTTTTTTAAATGCATGCCCTCTCCATTAAAAGGGAGCGTAGGTTTAAAATCCAGCCATCTTTCTCATGTAGAATCTAGTGTAAAGATAGGCTGATAAAGACCCTGTAAAGTTGCACAGGGGAAAACCCCAGCATATATTTGCCTTTCAGATTTTTCTTGTTATGCTCCTTGCATTTTTGTTGATTTTCAGTTCTAGCTCTGTGGTTGGTTTTGTCTTGTGAAGGCAAATGGATAGAGGCTGAGCATGAGATGCATTTCTCTTGGGAGGAATTGGTCCCTTCTGTAGTGACAATGTGAAAACTAGAAGCTGTCTACTTTGTGCTTTGTATTGGGTTTTTTTTGGTGGTTTTGGTCAAGTCTGGTTCATGTTTTCTGCTTAGTCAAGAAATTGCAGTATTTTGGAGTGATGAACTGTATCTGGAGACTTGGTTATTAGATGATGAGTATAATTTCTGTGCAGCAGTGTTTTAGTATTTTTCTATGTGAGCTTCTAAATATAAGTACTGACCAGTGATCTTAATCCAGGAATAAAATGCTCCACAGATTTTAATCACATTTGTTCTGACATCCTTACTGCTTTATATCTGTTCTTAGTTATAGACTTGGTTTTTAGTTAAATGAAATAGCAATCTGCATAATTTAATGAAACATTGATCTGCTTTCAAAAAGGAGTCATGATTACATAGTTGAGCTAGCTGCACAGAAAAAAAAACTAACGAATGCAACTAACCAAAAAACCATAAAAATACCAGGTTTTCTACAAGGGACTTTTAAATTCTGACTCTCTAGTAAGGTTAGGAAAATTCTTCAGCTGTACCTTTTTTTGATGTTTTAGAAACCAAACCCCATCACTGTAGTATTTCAGTAATACACAAAGCACGTTGAGAGAGGTTTTGTCACAGATCTGATATTACAAAGGTATTTTCAAAATGAGTCTGTACATGGATATTTCTGCTACATAGAATTGTAAAAATGGATTGTGTTGCGTCTCAGCATTTACTGATATTTGTAGCAAAACCTGGTGACGTACATAAGTATACTTGAGCAAAGTAATAATATCTGACCATCAGGTTTTGCTATGAAGTTGAAAACCGTCGTACGTTCTGAGGTGTTTTTCTAGTTGTGAATTGCAGTGCTTTCTTTCCTCAGCTGCGAGTGAAATGTCTCTGTGTGATCACAAGGAAGCAGAGCTGGAGGAGCAGGTCCCAGGCAGAGAAATGGTGGTGCTGGGCCCAAGGAGGTGTCCCTGGGCAGGGCTCCTGCCCTGGCCAGTGCTGTCCCAGGAGTCCCACCTTGGCAGCTGCTCAGGAAACAGCGAGGGCCTCTTGGTGGTGGTGTGGTACAGCTGAGCCGTGCCTTGAGGAACTTGAAGCTGTGTTCATCTTCAAAGCCACAATTGGGTCACCTATGCGCAAGTGTTTAGGAAAGGCTCTTGTTTGGTCAGGAAGTATCAATTCCCATACATTTTTGCAGAAGAGTGTAAGGTTTGAATTTTAACAAAACCTCATTCTCATATAATGGAAGAAATTCCAAGATGCAGCTTTTAAAATAGAAGACTTTTTTTGTGTTGTGTTTGAAGAAAGAATAATATGTTTTGAGGGATGAGACAGAAGGATTGATCCAAATTAAAAGCACTGAAAAGTCTGCATTTCACTAATAGTCACTCTCTAAATGAGATTCTTTTCAGCTGTTTCTATTTATGCTTCATTCCAGTTTAAATTGTGTTACAAGGTTAGTGTATGGAATTAAACTTAGGCAGTCAGATAAATGCTGTAAACTCTGTTGATTTTTTTATTAGTTTCTTTTAAACTAATGATCAATATCTGAAAGAGTACCTGAAGCCTTGCATAAAGTTATCAGCTTTTGCTGTAACTTCAGTTGTTACACTAATGAAGTTACTCTTCTGTTTTGTTCTCCAGTTAGTTGAGGATTTTAGTGTGTAAGTTCTGTTGCAAAGTTTTAGAAAAGCTTTTTTTTTTTTTTTTTTTTTTTTTTTTTTTTTTTTTTTTTTTTTTGCATTTCGTACATTGCTTCCTCTCTCATGCTTTCCCCGCTCTTTGAAACCCAGGCTAGAGACCCTTCTCTGTGATGTGAAGTGAGTTGTTTTATTTGGGGGGAAACACAGGGATGGGACTGATGTAACTTTACATTTCAGAGCAGTCGTGCCACATCTCTGTGGCAAGATCACACCATTTTATTTATAAAACTATATATATGATCATATGCTGTTGCTGTTAAAGGAAACAGTTGAATACATAATTTCTCATTAGAACATTTTGTACAGGTCATTTCTTTTTGCTTGCTAGTGTATAACAGGTAATGTTAAGAGAAGCTGAAATGATGAGGTTAGCCCTACCCCATTTAACACTTTTCTTTCTTGGAGTAAGTGTTCAAAGCTGTTTCTTTCTTAGTGGTCAGTGTTTCGTGTGAAATCACCAGGGAGACTGTGGTTCAGTATTTAAAAGCGGAGTATGATTCAGGGGAAGGTGGGATGGATGGATGGATGGATGTGGCTCGTTATGAATGGGCAGATGTGTGCGTGATGAGGCAGAGGGTGACTCAGAACTGAGCCTCTTCTGAAAGAATGCATTTTGCTCCAGTGTGCTGGGAAAATGAAAACAGGAGGGAGGGGACTGCACCACTTCGCTGGGGACTGGTGTTTCCTGGGGGGTGAAGTTGATCTCCTCGGTGGTGCTGGCTGTTGTGAGCCTGCTGATTCATTAGTTGGTGGGTGGTGAGAACTGTGTGCAATCGCTGGGGGAGGAAATGGCTTGGTTGCTGTAGGGAGAAGGAGTATTTTCTGTAACTGCAGGATGTGTGGATGGAGCACACAGATAGCATACCTCCAGCAGATCAGTTAAATACCCTGCTGTTGGGAGATAAGGATTTACTAGATGACTAAAATAGGATATGAAACCGAGGGGTTTTGTCTTGTGCTAAAATACAGTAACTTTTAAAAAAGTAGTTGAGAATTGTCCTCTACTTAAATAGTTTGGATTTGAAAATATGAATGAATGGTGTTACAGGAGCCATGGCCCGTTCCAGTTCTTAACAACAGAGATAACTCCCAGTTACTTGGAGTTGGAGAAGGTTGCTCATTGAAATGGAGATGAAAAGAAATAACAGATTAGTCAAAAGAATACAAAAGAAAGGTGAGATACACTCTGTGTTGAAGGTGTGGCGCAGAGGTCTTTGACAACAAGCCAGCGGGGTGGCCGAGGAGGCACAAACACAGCTCAGCAACTTAGAGCCCAACTAAGCCTATTCATGCAGCACCTTCTCAAGTTTGTGTGTGTTTATGGTGCTGTTTGTCCTCTATTCAGATAATCTGCCAGGAGATAAGTGTTTGCTCTTGCTGCTTGTTCAGTTAGCAAGCAGAATATTTGTTCTAATACTAAAAGCCTGTTTCCAACGTAAAAGTCTGTGTTTCTCATTTAAAAATTCTAATGCTGCTTTCAGCTGTAGTAGGAGTTTGAAATGGAAGATGTCATTTGAGATGAAATTAGTTCTGTAATAGCCACCCAAACAAAAATTCAGCTGCTATAAACTAGTAAAAATTGCATATTTCAGTATGTGACAGTTTACCTAGGTCTCCTAGTCTAACAAAGCTTTGGCTGTGCCAGTGTGTGGAAAATGAGGATGCAAAATGAGAGACAACTTAATCTCATCCTTCAACTTTGGTTTATAGGATGGACTGTATTATGAAAAGAGGCTGCTGCATAATTTAGCTTTTCCTCTTGTATGTCCTATAATGGTGTTTCTTTATGTAGCATTAAATTTATCCACTGAATATGAATTTGGTAATTGCCTGACTTCCAACCTCTCCTCCTTCCTTCTGTGCTTTTCACCTCTCTTGAATTTTACAGCACTGACTGCCAGGCATTATTATGAAAAGTACCCAGAGGTGTGTGGAGGATTTATAAAATGATTTAAATGCAGGTAGTCTAGGGTTAGCAGTAAAACCTTGAAAGAGTTGTTCTAACAAAGACATGCTTTTATCTACTTCTATAACATTGAGGGGGTGGAATTTTGGGTCTTTTTAGAAATAATGCACCTTTTGCCCTTGGTCTCCTACCATGACAATCTTGAGGCAATTTTCAGAGCAGACAATTGAGAAATTTTTTGGAAGACCACTTTGCTGGATTTTGACGTGCCATAATAGATAATGTGTTCACACACAGAGCAGTAATTTATTAATAATTCTGTTAAGTTCAGAAGTTGAAAGGGAACCAACATGGCTTTATCTGAAAAGAAGGAAATATGTGGTTAAACGTTTTTGGCTATAATCTTAGGTGGTTTCCATATTCCTGAAAAGGGAAAGGGGGAAAAAAAGAGCTTAAATTTTTTTCTCTAAAATAAATTAAAAAGTACCAGTACGCATTATTGTGTTTTAATGAGAGAAAAGTTCCTGCATAAACTCGTGGGGTTTCAAGATGAGTGATTACTACGTTTGAATGATTACGTGGTAATTTCAAAACTCGGAATATCTTGAGAAGGAATTGATGCTTTCAGAAGTGAAAAATGTTTGTTTATCTGAGTTTTGAAGACCTCCTGAATCCGGTGGTGTGAGGCTTCCAGGGCTCTGATTCAGGAGCAAGGGCAGGCTGCTTCATCTGGAAAGGTCAGGCTGCGTGCCAGAGGTTCCTGGGCTGCTGTGTCAGCAGCTCAGCTCTTGGCCGGCGTGCTCAGGGCAGATTGTAGGGATCTGGAATCACATCGGCTCTGTCAGCTCGTTTCCCCTTGCACTTCTGAACACTTTCATAGAATTTGCAGCACTGCTTGGGCTTCCAGGTTGTGCATGAGGAGGCATTTGATGTGCTGAGCCCTCAGCAGCTCTGCTTGAGCTACCTGCTGTTTGCTCTCTGGGGCAGGGAGTTTGTGTGTAAGGCACTGGCAGCTGCGGTGACCAAGGCAGCTGAACGGCCACTGAAATGGGTTCATGGCAGCATAATAACTGGATAACTCTGTGGATAACTCCTTATCAAAGAAACAGACAGAAAGTATTCCTGGGCAACTTGGAAACCTGGGTTCTGCCATCTGTACAAAGGCCTATGTAACTTTTGATGTCCCAGGCTGCTGTTGTGGGCCAGAAGGATAGGGAAGGTTGAGTGAGAGGTAAACTCTAAATGAAGATCAGCAAAGTGCTTGTTTGCTCCTGCAAAATATAACCAGCGTTAGAGTATGGGTGTTTCTGTCTTTACACAGCCATGGTTAGCATATACTGCCTTTTTATCTCCCCTCTTGAATTAGTCTTCATTTGCCATAGAAGAGAATGACAGTTCTAATAGCCTCTTTTAACTGTCTTTTACTTCTCAACTAATTAAATACATCTATTAAATGGGTGCTGTGTCCTTCATTTGTTTCTTGTGAGATGAATGGGTGAAGACTGTGCTGAAGGGCTGCAATGTATTTTGTATGTTTGAAATGTTTAATCTTGAAATGAGGGCTGTGGGAGGTGGTTTCCTGGTAGTCCACATCTTACTCATGCTGGTTCTGACACCTCTCGCAGCTCACAGAGGCTGTTGGCCGGTAGATGTGCCTGCTGTGCTGTCCCCATGGTGTGCTGCTGTCCCCACCCAAGGCTGGGGTGTGATGACTCTCTCAGATGGGCTCTGAGTGCAGGCACAGAAAACCAGGTGCTCTTAGCAGAGACCTTGCAGTAGAAGTGCTGGTGGGAAGAAGATATGCTCAAACAGATAACATTTTTTGCTTCATTATTGAGCTGCTGCATGTTGTACTGATTAAAAGGTCTAAAGCTGTATTACTTCATACCAAAGTGTGGTAAGTTGTAAAAATCAGTCTTGGAGATAAAATGTTTGTTTTCTTTGGCAAATGACATTACTTCTTTGGCAGTTCGATTCATGTTATTTGTTCCCTTTTTTCCACTCATAGGTTGCCTTTCATGTTGTTCAGTGCTCAATTCTGCCAGCACAGCCTTTACATGAGGGGAGCTTCCCTTCCTCTGTGCCTCCTGCTTCTCGAGCCCTTTCTTTTTTTGCTTGAGTGACCTTAGCTGGTAAACGTGGAACTGAGCAAGTAGGCACAGTGGGGGCGCTTTGAGATGCGTTATAGTGCTAAACATCAATTAGGCTTTGATGAGGATTTGCCAGAGGATTAATTTAGAGTTGTTAGAGGAGGCACTACCTGAAAGTTCCCCTACCTAGCTGAGCCTGAGCTGCTCCTGAAGGCTGAAAAAACCCCAAATGGATTTGGAATGTCTAAGCAGCCTTTCAGTGTGAAGTGGGTGCAGGCGTGTGTGCAGCTTTGCCTCTCTGGTGATTCAACACAGACAAACTCCTGTTCCATGAGAGGTTTTGACTTGCCAAGTAGGCTGAAATAATTACTGAAAGTTGATTATTTAAAATTTTTTTTTCCTCTTCAGTACAACTCAGGTAATTTTGCTGTGACTCTTTATTTAATTTTAAGACTGATTAAGTCTTGAAATTACTGACTGTCGTTAAGGATAACACATCAAACTCATTTAGTGCTGTATTTGCTTCTTTCTAAGTTCCCTTGACATCATTGTATCATCTGCTGTTATCTGGATGTAGGGCCTTAAGATCATGCATTATTCCATGCTGCAGCACAAGGCACAGTGCACATTGGTGCTGTACTTGGTTTTTCATCAGCTGATGTTGCTTCTTTTGAAGAGCCTTGCACACATGCTAGAATTGACACAGGAAGACTTACTTATTTTTAGCACAATGTGTGTGTGGTGTACTTTACTGAACTCTGAGTAGTTTGTAAATTTGAGGAGGACCAAAACCAGTGCTTGGTCTTTGTTGAAATCACTCATTTACTGGGATAAAATACCGTGTTTCTTTGGAGTAGGAAGGAGTGTGCTCCTTTAGCTATTTAGATGTGCTGTAGGATCCTCCCTGACTGGCAGCATGCCACTTCCTTTGTGACACAAAGGTAAGCTGACAAGAAAAACTCTTAGTTTCACTGCAAGCAGTAAGAATTCTAACTAAATCCTGGTGCACCCCAGTTTATAAAATGAGAACACAGCTTAAATTTATTCCATCCAGTACAGCAGGCAAAAGTTAAAGCACTCACTTGATTAGAATGAGTTCTTGGAAAGGAAGCAGTAGAAGCTGTTAAATGGAGTCTCATGTTACCAGCTGGTTTGAATGTTCTTCTAAGAATACATGTAGAAGCTTCCTGGATCAGTATTTTCATTGTGCAGGCACATGTGTAAGGGCTTGCAAATTCATAGCATGTGTTTTGCTTTCATCCCAGGTGTACTTGAAGGCACCTATGATTCTCAATGGTGTGTGTGTAATCTGGAAAGGCTGGATAGATCTACAGAGACTGGATGGTATGGGCTGCCTGGAATTTGATGAAGAGAGAGCGCAGGTAAGACAGTCTGCCCTTGGCTACTTACATATTTGTTCTTCTGGAGGGAAACACAGTTTTGGCCTTCACTTTGTGAGTACAAACTCCAAAGAAAACTTGCAGTATGGAAGTTCAGAAACCTGGAAGTTCAAAACACTACTTTAGCTACATTAGGTCAAAATGTTAGGGGCAGGAATCATTTGTAAGCTACACCTTTGAGTGATTTTGTGCTGTTACTATGCTGCAGAGTAATGAAATATTTTAAAACTTTGATTCCTCCAAAATACCAAGAGCTCTCCTCTATTGTGCCTTGCCTTTCCCTAACTTAAGGGACTAATTTGCATATTAATGAGGTGATGTTAATGTGACTATGTTTGGGAATAAATAGAAACACATTGTGTCAAAGTGTCTTTGAAGCAGTCACAGCCCTGAACGCTTTTTTCATGAGGCCTAGAAAGAGAGAATAGTCCTGCCACCCTTTGTGAATCCACGAGAAAAGCCACAGACCAAAGCTTTTACTTGAAATCCACTCTTTGCTGTGCATTCACTTCTTGCAAAGCTGTGTCAGTGTCTTGGGCAAGCTCAGTTCCAGCTGCAGAGTCAGTGCTGTACTCCATGGATTAGGAGGCTTCCAAGATGTAGTGCCTTACACAGCCAGGACAAGAGTATAACCCTGAGGAATGTAATATAAATCCCAAGGTTCTTGATTTGCAGTTACTATGTTTGGTACATGATGCTAAGTCACAGGATTTTTGAACTCAGAGCAGGCTGATGGGGACATGCACTCAGGAGGAGACACTGGTACCCTTTCCAAAACTGGAGAGTGCTTGAAGAAAGTGGGCACCCTGCCAAAAAGGAGAGGGGTCCTGACCTCTGGGTTTGATTTTTTTCTCTTCTTAATTTCCCAATAAATGTTTTTGCAAGTGCTTGGATTACTTTAGTTTCCCGATGTGTATATGCTGCCTTAACAACACTTAACAATTCCCTTTTGTTGTCTTCAGAAAGCGTTTGTGCACTGAAATTGTGATTTACTCTTTGTATACATGAGGGGATTGTGTGCATGCTCTCAGGTGTCAGTGCTTTCCTCAGTTGTGAGAACAGGGTGCTGAGCTGGAGGTATTGCACTGTGTGGATCTACAGAGATGTTTGCACTCAGTTAGAGGTGTGTAACGTGTTTTTAGTTTGAGATTCTTGGCAACCATGAGGTTGTCAATGGTCATTCTGTTTGCCACAGTAGTAGTACCTAAGGGTGCCCAGTGTCATAAAGAACTGTACAGACACAGGAGTAGCTGCACCCTTATATGTGTTAGTATTGTAAACATTTGGGCAATCTTTTATATTCTTCAGTTTCCTTTTTCCTGTATCTGTCACTCTGCTTCCTTGTTTAAAACTGTTGTAATATTGCTACTGGCAGCTGGCTGAACTGCTGACTTTAATCCCAAAATAACACTGGTGTCAGAGGGGGCTTAAGTGCCTCCTATGGTATTGCCTGGGTACCCACTGTCCTCTGTAAGAGGTCCAGCTGCTCTTCACACCCCCCTCATTTTTTGGAAACTTGTCTTAAGCTCGTGTAGTGCTCTTGCATTTTCCTGTCTCTTACCATTTCGTACTAATGCTGGGGTCAAATAAAATTTTTCATTGCTGTCATACTTTGGAAAACATACTACCCTTCAGCAGATCAACAAATACTTTAGGAAGAGAATCCACATGTGTTAACATTGAAGTATTTTAATTGTACCTGTTAAGCTACTGTTTTCTCCATTTAATCCACAGCCTATCCATGTCTCACTATTGAGTGGTCTTACTTTTTGTCACTGAAAGCTCTGGTTCTACTGCTTGCTCAGACTTTGATGGACCAACACAAACAAAGCTGTACACACATGCTTGAATATCTTCCCTCTTTGGGGCTGAAATTTCCCTGAATTTGATATTTGAGTGTCTTTTAAGAGACTGTTTCTTTTAAAACTTTTAAGGGTCTTCAGTACTTTCGCACCTCTTCTGTAGTAGAGCATCTTGCTATCTCATCAAGCCTTTTCCTACTGGGCTGCTGTGAGGATTTGTGTGTAAGTGTAGGTGTGTGTAAACTTTTTTTTTTTTTTTTTTAATTTTATTTTCTGGACTGGGAGGTTTGGTTTTGTTCTGTTGTCATGCTGATTGCTCATTCTGTTGCTCATGTTTTGCTTACTCTAATTTTTCTTTGTAAATTCATACCAGGAACATTTTTATCGAATAAAACTAAGACGTATAAATTATTTGGTCTCATACAGCTGAATTTGCTAGGCTGTTATTACTAGAATTGAGTGACAGTTAAAAAAAAATCTTTGTTAAATTCCTGTTGTATGAGGTTGAGTTGTTGGTTGTTTTGTTATAATGTATCACCAAAAGCAGAGCAGAATTTTATGTTCTACTAAAAAAACGTTCTGATGCTTTTATCCACTTTCTCAGACATGAACAAACCAGTGTTTCAGCTGTCAACACATCTTCATTCTGAATGTCAACATACTGATTTTTTTTTCCCCCTGAATTTCTCATTTAGTTTCTTTTGGTTATGACCATTTCTTTAAAATATTCCATCCAAGGCTGTATGTCAGCTTTTTCTTTCATGACCACTCTAAATGATGCTGAAATGCAAAAACTTTTGATGAAAAAAAGAATTTTCTTCTATTTAAGTCTGATATAAAAAGGAAGGTAATAAAGACATACATATCTTTTGTGAGCTAGAACTAAGGCAGCTTTTCTGGAGTCATCTGGGAGACGAGCTTATCTGTTTTCTCTCTAACCTTCTGCATTATTAAGAACAAATTTACTTTCCGCTCTCTGACCCTGCCTTCTATGCCTTGTACTAACATTAAAATGGCTGTAAAGGGCAAAATTCTAATCCTAAAAAAAGATAGGGTGTTAAAGTATTATCTTGTTGGCAGCTTTAAACGTTGCACACGCATCCCCAAAAGCGAGGGCGAAAGGCAGAGTCTGGGATTGGCAGCTGTTTGTATTTCCCTGCCCTGGGCCACGAGGGAGCCCCTTCACATCATTTCACAGAGCAGCTCCAGGGCCTGGGATTGTGCCCACGGCAAAAAAGGCAATTTAACATTTTCTCAGGCTGGGGATGCTTTATTTTAATTGAAAAATTTATGCACTTAGTCCCCAGGTATATTAAAACTTAGTTGTGCTCTCTACGTGTTTATGTCCTCTTAACAGTGAAGGTCAGCTTTTTTTAAAATTATCAACTTTAAAATAACGTTTGCATGTATGTGGGAATTGTAAGCAGAGTCAATAGTAATTAAAGAGCTGGAAGGAGGGAGAACCAGTACAGTTTATCCCTTCCTGGTTTGTGGAGCATCTCCAGATGGGACTCTTCCATTCTGAAAATTTTAAAATTCTGATGGGGAACAGTAAATGTGTTAAAAGGTCTCTAAGAAAAATAACTTCCAATCCAATTAATAATGGCTCCACATATTATTAACACTTTATTTAAAACATTTTCTAATAGAAAATACAGTTTGAAGGATTTTTTTGACTGATAGTTTATTAAATCTGTTCCTGTGCATAAGCCATTTTTGAAAATAAGCAAAAGGGCTGTTGAAGACCTGCAGGTTTCTCCTCCATTGTATGGGAATGTGTGCAAATTGGTGGAGGAATAATTTCTGCTTTGCACTTTCCTGTGCATCTAAATTTAAATAATATAAATGTAATTCTTAATACAAGTATTATGACTGTTCCTACTGATGCACCTGCAGCAGCTTTTGACAAAATGAAGAATTTATTTGGTTTGTAACTTTGATAATACTTAATTTTAAATGCAAGAGAATTAAATTACCACTGTTTGTGTAGTGATGCTAGTGAACTCTGTCTAGCTATACCTGTGAATATTATCTTCAAAATGGCTTTTATAAGGAGAACAAAATGTATTGCCTTTTACATAGAACTTCTGAGAATTCCTAGCCTAAAAAAACCCAACCCAGCAGCATTTAAACTACTTTGGAACAGCAGCTCTGCTTTGAAAATGTATTTTAGTAGTAGCTGCATTCCAGCTTTGGTTATCTCTCCTGCTGTAGTGAAGGTGAGTAATATTTCATTAACCTCTATTGACATTTGCTGGGACTCGCATGTGTTCATGCAGGTTCTGCAGGAAATACTTGAGTTTGCTGCCAAGGGGTGGTTAATATTCAAAAGAAATGCGATTTGGTGGAAATGAGGGTCACCTTTTGTGTCACTGTGTGTCATCTGCTTTGGTAGCAGGAGGATGCATTGGCACAACAAGCCTTTGAAGAGGCTCGACGAAGAACTCGTGAATTCGAGGATAGAGACAGGTCTCATCGGGAGGAAATGGAGGTGAGGGTTTCACAGCTGCTGTCAGTAACTGGTTAGTACTTTCCCAAAACTTAAGATTGTTTCCATTTATTTGTCTGTTTGTACAATGTTGTGTGTTTTGTTTGTTCTGTGCTGTTATATAAAAAATGGCAAAATGCATTGTTTTTTACTCTTGTGGAATGGATTTCAAGTTGTTAAAGTTTTGATAAGAATTCTCTGGTCATGTACTTTTTTTCCTTTCTGTAGATGGTCTTTTCTGTGGGTTCTTAAGCTGTAAAGACACTTATTCAGAGAGTTGCCATTTCTTTCTGAGATGATACTTTGATAGCTGAGAGAGGGATCTTTTGCCTTGTGCATTTCTCAGGAACACAGAAGAGGCTTTGGGAGCTGCGGGGGCATAATTTTGGAGCTTGTTATCCCATGTTGTGGGAAAAATTACCAGCCAATTTAATCAGATGCCACAGTCTGCTTTCTTGTACAGGCTAGTTTTATTGTCTTCTCACCTTTTTCTTACTGGTGGGAAGTCTCCCTCCTTTTTTTCACTGTTTTAGTTTCCCTGTCTTGTTTTTTGCTTCTTCAGGGCCCCACAGTCTTGAATCTTGTTCTTTCTTGATGAAAGCAGAAATTACTGGGATTGAGAAAAGAAGATCCAGGAAAGGGAATGGAAACCAGCTGCTCTGAGATGTCAGAAAGGCAAGAGCTGTAATACGACAAGTAATAATGCATAAGGGGAGTTGGCAAGTTGAGTCAGGCTGCAGGTCAGGAGAGAATAGGGAGAACACAGAAAGGCTTTCAATTTCTTTCCCTTACTAATGCTGTTTCTTACTTCCTGCTTCATCAGTACAGCCTGACTTTACTGTAATCAAATATGATCAGTCTGCTGGTTCTATGGTTTTTAGAAAATTTGATTATTGTTATTGCTAAGCTACTTTACTTTTGGCATCCTTTCTGATAATTGGGATGATCAGACAGACTTTCTTCCCTTCCAACTACAACTGGAAGGCACTGAGCATGAGAATGAGAGGGAGCAGATAGGCACAAAGGATAATATCTCTCTCTTTGAAGTGGCTGGAGTATGTCTCCTTGCAAACACTGCTGCAGCCAGGTCAGATGTTGGCTGTAACAAAGGTTAAATCCTTGCCTTGGAGGCCTTGCTGCCACTTGATTCTTGGAACAGCAGCTGGATTGCCTGAATAATTCTGTCACAGCACAGCTAGAATCACAGAATCACTGGGTTGGAAGAGACCTTTAAGATCAAGTCCAACCCAGCTCTAACACCTCAACTGAACCATGGCACCAAGTGCCACATCCAGTCTTTTCTTAAACACATCCAGGGATGGTGACTCCACCACATTCCTGGGCAGACCATTCCAGTAGAATGAACCTGCTTGTAAGTTCACTTCAGAAGGAAGGTAGAATTAGCTCTAAGCTGTTCATGGAGACCTGTGTCAGCCTGCTTTAGTTTTAACAATAGGAACTTTAGGTACAATCTTACGTCTTGACCTCAATGTACTTAAAACTTTTCTTATATATTCTCCTTGCACTATGCTCTTCATCCACACTCCTCTTACTACAGAGAAGCCATGTGCATGCTGAAGGTTAAAAGAGAATGAGGCTTCCTGAAATAACTTCTGGAGCTCTGAGAGACTTAATTTTCCTCCAAGTGTAGAAAACACTTACTTGCAGCTAGGCTGTGCAAAAACACCATTTCAATTAACAGTGAGATTGAGGCAATACTGAGCATCTGGGGCTTTGTGACAGACATCAAAACTCACGACACCGAGACACAAAAGGCCACGTGCTTGACTGTCTGCAGGAGCTGGATGCAAAAACTTCTGAAAACATTCTTGCTTTTTAAAAATAAGGCAGAAGGCAGTTGCTATTAAGTGATGTCCTTATTAGCTGTTAGTACCCATTTTCTCTTGAAACAACAATAGTTGTTCTCCCAGCTCTAAAGCACTGGTGTAGATCATCTACAGAAAGGAAGAAGAGAAAAAATTACTGACTTGAAATATGTTTAAGCAGAATGAAAAGTATTATCAAAGGTTTCAAATTTGTTATGTCAAATACAAATCTTTAATAATTGCAATACATTGTTTTGCATGCTTTTGTATTTATTTTACTGTGTGTGTTTAATATGTCTAACCAAGAGATTTTTTTCTTCCAGTACTCATAGGTCGATAATTGGTTTTTACATTTCAGTTTTCATTCCTGTGTTTGGGGTAGGATGTAATGAATGTGTATCTGAAATGTTTACAGACAAGCTTTTGTACTCTTAATCTTAAGACTGCATAAAAATTAGGATCTTTTGGGATGAGATGGGAGAGAGAAGAAATAGACTTAAAATGCATTCCTAAAGAGGAATCAGCTTCCCAAATTGTTCATTGTTACCCTTATTTTCAGTCTAATGCAGTGTTTGGGCAGAATCAAATGAGCTTTAATCAGTAAGCACTTGGTGTTCATGATCCTTGTACTGAGTTCTCAATAGAAAGTGATGCGTAAAAGTGCATTCCTGTGCTCGTTGTATTTGTGGCCTGTATTGAATTTTCTGATGCTGACATGCTCAGTCAGCTTGGAAATACAGTTTGTCAGTGGCACCCTTCTGATGATTGCATTGCTGACAGCTGCAGAAACCTTAATCCAGACTGCCTTGTGTTCTGTTTCTGTAATTTCAGTGGGGCCAGCAGTATCTTTGGTTTCACTACAGAGATGGTACTTGAAGGCTTTTATATGGAAAAGTGTGCTGAGTGAATTTTTATGTATGTTATGCTACACACAAATGAAGATACTGTCCTCGTGATCAGTTTAATATGATTTCTATACAGCTTTCATCCTTACCGAAGTTTTAGATTTTTCTTTTCTGCCATGCTTGGCATGGACAGTAAAACTCAGAATTGGCAGATGTGGAACAGGATCTCATCAGTGTTAATGATGGTTTTAAGAATTGCAACACTGTAGAAAATCAGGATATTTCTGACAGTAGAATTACAGCAGAAATGCCTTTAATAGAGACCAGATTTGGCTTCAGTGGGGGAGGGCAGGGGAATCCTGCAATATTCCACCCACTCCTACCCAAAACAGAGGCGCCAGCTCTTTGGAAATATTTATCCATCCAAAGCCTGGCAGCATATGAAAATGATCAGATTCAATTCTTTATTTATACAGCTTTCTGGGTAAAAAAGATTCCCTATTCTAAGTCTTTCTGTGGACTTAAAGTCTGTAGACTTAAAACTCCCCACACAGGAGTGATCAGTGATAACTCATTGAAAACAGTGTTAAAGTGTCTTGTGTGTGGCAGTTGGATTTTAGAATGGTGACACTTTGCAAGGGAGAAAAAAATTGCAAGTGCAGTAGCAACTTAGAAATTATCACTTTGCAAATTTTCATTTTTAAGCATCCTAAAAAAAACCCCAACCAATTAAAAAAATTCTCCCCCCTAAAGAAAGAAAGCCAAAAAATCCCTTCAGGGTGTTGTGAGGTTTGTTTGCTGTCTTTTCATCGTATAGAATCCCTTACAGTCTAGTTTAGCACACCAGATCTTTATTTTAATGAACATATTCTTTGCATCTGAGGGCATCTGAGGTGGGTCGTGCTTGAATTTTCAAAGGTGATCATGTTTTTGTGCAATTACAGCACTCTGATGTAAATAGGGTGGGAGTGGATTTAGGAATTTTCATTGAAGTTTTTAAGCACCTCTGCGTTGAACTGTGTTCTGTAACATTTTTAACATAGTTTGTTTTGAATACAAGATGCTTTTGAGTTTTTATATCAACTTGTATAGCTCAGTTACATCAGATACTGCAAATCCAGCCCCACTGTCCAGGATTCTTTAGTTTCAAAGATGCTTTTGAAGTCAGTGAGTGTTCTTAGTGCCTTCAAAATTAGTAAGGTATCCCAATGGCTTTTACTTTTGCAAAAAGGTTGGAATGCTGAGACAGTGAATGTTTAACAATACACATTAAGAAAGACCTAATCTCCATTTAAAGATTATTGTTTAAAAAAAATGAGGTGTCTGAACTTGAAGTATTTGAATGTTCTCCTTTGCCATACTAGAAGAGTGAGCAGACTGAAGGGATGTTGGCCAGGCAGATGTTTAATTTTCACTGTCTTTGTGTCCTTGTGTCGTGGTTGAGAGAGTCAGCACGAGTGTCTCTGGTGTGGTTTCACTATGAATGACCAGAGTTCAGTGTCAGGATAAGAAGGGTTCTGCAGAAATTACTGTGAAGTTGCTGTCTAGACGTGAATTTCCACGAAAAGCTTTTGCTTGTTTTTCAGTCTCCTGGCATAGTGGCATGATGCAAAACTGTGTTGCACTGTCCTGAATGGCTAGGAGAGATTTTCACAGTCTCTACTTGGTGAAATTAGAATCTATTGGAAGAAATCTCCTGTGTTCAGTGTGGAAAAGCTGAAAGCAGGTGCCTCCTGCCAGCTCTTTGCTGGAGCAGATGGCACAGAAGGGTGGCTTTTCAAGGGGTGGGTAAAGAGAAGAGGCCCTCTGGTGTGTTGCTGTGTGCAGGTGAGGGTATTTGGTGAAGGTGTGTTTTGTATAGACAGACTGTCATTTCAGACTTGCAGTGATCTCTGTGAGTGTGCAGTTTGTCCAGCTGTGCTCCTGCAGAGCTTGGCTGAGGATGTCCCCATGGCTTTTATTGGGGATGGGTTGGATCTGTTCTCAGTTTTCCAATGGAATTTCTTCAACCAGTATTTTTGAAATGTCATTTCTTTTCTACTTTGTGTTCATTTCCTATGTTACTGCCACGCTCTTTATTTTAGCAGCACTGAGTAGAGACAGAGTGGTTTGCCCTCCCTAAGACAGTCTATTCTAGCAATGTCTGTTTGTGGTCTTGTGCTAAATATAAATTACATTAATGGCTAAGCAGAACCATTTTGGAAAACTGCATAAAATTCCCATTTTAAAAACCATCATTTTGCTGAAAAAAACCCCCTGTTTTGGAACTTTTGTTTCTTGCAGAAGCAATCCCACTCGATACAAAGCACCAAAACCCCCCACCAACCCCACCCTTTAAAAAGTGCTGGAGTAAAAATTTACCTAAATTTTAAATGCTGTGTCCTGCTCTAGGTTTTTACATATTCTTGTTGTTTGTTGGGAATTGCCAGTTGAAATGGGCAAGATAGGTTTCATTTAATTGTGCTGAAACTGGGAACTCTTAAAAAACAAACAGGATTCTGTTACAGCAGTGTAAACAGTTTACAGTTGAAAGAAAATAAAGTAATAGTACTGACTTTCATGTTCTTCCCAAGGTTCTAGACAGTGAAATTATTCTCCTTTTCTTAATTTTTTCTAAGATGAAACTCCTAGTGTAAATAAATGCTCTTACTAATTATATTTTTCTCAAATATAACTGGCTTCAGAAGAAAGTATAGTATTACAATAAGTATGTGGGGACTTTTTTTGTTTTTAATTTTGGCTCAGGGATTTTTTAAAAAAAATTTCTCATCAGACTCTCAGATTTTAGAGGGTTTTTTCCCTTATTCATCTGGAGTTAATTTAATTAGTGTTCATTGTACGTACTCTCCAAACTGACAATGATAGAAAAATAGTACAACCTTTAACATAGCTTTTTGGATATGAAAGAAACCCAAACTGTTAATTTTTCATCTGCAGTGGGTAGTGTAGGCTTGGTAAATGCTTGTATACAGCCATAAATAATTTGTTTAGATGCAGGATGGATACAACATAACTTAGAAAGAGGCATCAGAGTGGGAGAGTGTTGCCTCGAAAGGTTCTGCAATGCCAGGCCAGTTAAGTTATGACTGGTTTGCTTCACAAGAACTTAGCTGGTGGTTGTGCAAAAGTGCTACGGAATGCATAGATCAGAAAAACAATTTGTGCTCTACAGAATCAATGCTGACTGTAGCATGGAGAGATCAATCTTGCAAATCAGGGAGTACTGTAATATAAGCGTCTTCTTTCAGTCAATGAAGGTTAGAAAGGGGCTGAGCAACAGAGGAATATTGTCTGGAGGCAATCAATATTAATTATAAATTTATAACCTTTAGACCAGCTTTCAAACAATACTTTCTAAAAGGGAGCGCTTCAAGCTTTTTTCCCCTTGGAAAATAAGTTTTAATATGAACATGAAAATTTTAGCCTCTACTCGAAGCTCTTCAGAGCTCCCTATTCCTGCTGTGCTTTTTCCTTCCTTGGTCCAGTGACCAGTTTGGGGCAGCAGAATTGTTACCTTCATAATAGCTTTTAAACAAAGATGCAACCATTGCAAAGATTTCAGGTGAGGGGGTGCATGGGGCTCGGGAAGCAGATGTGCAGCTTGGCCTGGACACGCTCTGGAGCTCTCTCACAGCCTGTGGGAGGGCAGGCTCTGCAGGTAACACAGTTCATGTGTGTTTTCAGTCTGTTTCTAGGAAGTAGATAGGAGTTTGAAATGAAGTCCTGATGGAGGTAAGTGCTAAATAACTCTTAGCAATGGCCTTTGTCAGGAAATTTTTTTATTTTGACTTTCAGTGAGCTTGAAAGACAATCGGAATGGAAGTAGGAATAAAAAAGGGCACTGGGTAGACTTCATGGCATTAATAGTTCTACAGTTACTTCAGTCTAACATCCAGATCTCTTGCCAAGTTTGAGAGACTGTTTTCCATTATTTGCATAATTTAAGTGGTGCTTGACATTCTAATTAAGAAAGATCAAGGCTACTTCTTCCCAGGTTCAGTGAAAAGGAGAGCTGATAGTAAAATGGATGTTATGGGCAGCAAACAAAGCAACTGCAGAGACTGGATCCGGGCCATGAAGTCTAATGCTGATAGCTGTGCCTGCTAGGAATGTGGTAAAGATCATATCCCCTCTGTCTGCCAGTGGCTCATGGATGCAGTATGTAGTGGTGCTGCTGTGGCTAAAGTTCTGAGAAGTGAAGATTGAGAGTCTCTGTGCAAGGCCCCCAGAGACCAGAAAGCATGAGAACTGCTTCATCAAGCTGTGACCAAAGAACTTCTATTATATATAAGCTGACATTCCCACTATGCTGTAGGGCCCCAGTTTTGCTGACTCCAGTTCTGAGAAGGTTGAGTATCTCCTGCCCTTCTATTGAGTAAGGGTTACTGGAGGCAGGGCCAGCATTTTGAACCATGTTCAAATCTCTATGGGAGAGGCTGTTATTAACCAGCAACTCAAAGAGTTTTCAGCTCATTGCTTTTCTTGCTGTGAGTCTGCCTCAGGTACCAGGACTAATGTGAAGGTGTGCTTGATTGTAACTGGTCATTTTTCTGAGTATTGGTCTCTTTGTTTCAGGGTTGCTTTTTTTTTTTTTTTTTTTTTTTTTTTTTTTTTTTTTTTTTTTTTTTTTTTTTTTTTTTTTTTTTTTTTTTTAAATTTGGCTAATTTAATCCTGTGGTTGTATACTTTTTAGAAAAGTATCTGCAAAGTATTCTCAGGTTTGGTTGGTTGGGGTTTTTTTTAAAATCCCTTTTCAGGAGGTTGGCAGTCCTAAGAGAATCCAAATGTTCACTGTTTAGTTTTTCATAGCATAGCCTGATTTTTCACTTATTTAGTAAATTATAGATGGCAGATGCCAAAGCACATAATGCATCTGCTCTGTCTGTTTCAACAGGACAGAGCTGCCAGAATCCAATTAAAGAATTACAGTGGAGTTGTCCATGGAGAGACTTTATTTTGGCTATTCTTTTTGTGACAGCCCTTCTTCAAATTAGCTCCCCCTTCCTTCTCTCATTTTCACCAGTGAACCAAGTTGTATATGCAGTGGATGTGGTTGTATTTGTCATTTTGCTGGGTGGTATTCAGAGGTCCCAATTTTCCCTACTGCTTTTTTTAAGTGATTCATAAAAAGGGAGGGCTATCTTCATGGCAGCCCTGTCCATCCTTACTAAATGAACTAAATTTGCTTCCAACTTTCTCAGTTCTGCTTTCTCAGAGCTATCATGTAAACCACACAGTGGAACTGCATTATCTTTTCCCGATGAGCTCATGTGGTAAGAGGAGTTGGTTTCCTTAGGTATGTTTGAGGCCTCAGAGCATGCACAGGAAGGAGGTAGTTAGAGATGCTTAAAGTCAGTTTAAGGAGTTTTGTTGGCACAGCTGAAAGCAAAATAGGCTGCAGCATGGGGCAGGATTGAGTGGCTGGAGGAGGAGGATGGGTTCTGACTGTCTTGGCTGCTGGAGGAGCTGCTTATGTGCCACCTTCCTTATTGCCCATTTGTTTTTCCCTTTGTGCCCCAGTAACAGATGTAAAGCCTCCAGTGTGGTTCTTGTTCTGAAAAGTTACTGATTTAATGATTCCAAGTTACCTAGTTTATTCAGAAGAAAAATAATATGATACAGATATTACTGCACCATATTCTTGATAGGACTTTCTCCTTAGCCTATATTTAGGCTTGGGAAAAGCTCTAACATCAGAGGTTAAAGAGAGCTGGTGTAAGAGGTACTATAGGGCACACTTTTTGTATTTGTTTACTCTCAAGTCAAAATGCTTTTGTTCGTAACTCTTCTCTTTTTTCTCAGTCATTACCCCATGGTAGCAGCACTATGAGTTCAGTGTGAATAAGTCTAGAGTAGCATGTGATACGAGGCTTTGAAATTATTTTTTGCCGAATACGTTCCTGCAATTCTTTCAGCTGGTCATCACACTCTCTCCAGGGTTAGAGGTTTTCAATGGCTTGTGGCCAGTTACAGTTCCTTCTGCATTGCAGAAGATTTGCATGGCTTCATGTGCTGAAAGCTGAGTGCAAAGTATTTTTCGGTGTTGAAACTCCTGATGTGTCCATCTCATTAACTCTTCTGTTCCTGGATATTTGGAAGAAGACTGGCAATGTTGGTTAAAATACATTCATTTTTAGGATAATTCTGGCTCTGGTGGGATCTGTGTACTAATTACAAGTTTCTCACAAGCAAATATTTGTTATCCTTTCACTAAATAACAGATGAAGAACATGTGAAATAGTGCTTCTTCAAAGTTAAAATCAACGTTTGACTGAAAAAATGAAATACACAGAGAAAAGATGAATAACTGCTGTTTTCTCATGGCTCATTAAGCATGACTCATAGCAGTGTATTCCATTTCCCAATGGCAAAGATAGATGCATCTTTCTTAATTGAAGCAAGTCTCCTTAATCCTTGAGAAGCTGAGCTCATTATTCACTAAGAGTAATACTGGTGCTTTTGCATGGCAGCAAAAGGTATGCATTTCAAAAAATACAGCAAAACCCTGCAATTTAGAGGATTGATTAGCTATGCTGGGGAGTATAGGACCCCCAGTGGTGAGAAGTCTGGAAATTGCTGGTTTACATCTATAAAAGGGAAGTTTTAGCTTCCTGTAATAGACTGAGGAGAACTAGCAGATACTACCCTACTTGATAGTCACACTCTTCCTACAAGGGAGTGTTAAGGCTCTCACGGTATTTCTTATGGAAGCTGTATTTTGCCAGTTGTCAGAGGACAAAAATAGCACCCAGTGCTTCTTGCTCCACAATGTGCTTCCTGTCTTCGTGCAAAGTGATTTTTCTGGTCTTTAGCAAGCATCTTTTATTTTGTTTGTGTTTTTCTTTCAGCATGCAAAGCACAGTTGTAGTTGTATACTGTGCATGCAGTGCCCTGGCAGAATGGTTGTGAGTGCTAGAGCAAGCCTGCTTCACACTTTTGTCTTTTTGCACAAGGAAAGGGGAGTGCCTGAGTCAGAGCTGTCATTCCAACATGTTGCAGTTGCTTGTGTAAATCCCCACTTACTGAATTGCAAAATTACACCTTTATCCACACAGACTGTTGTAAGATATTGTAATGACTGCTTTTGGTACATTTGAGGGTCATTTGTCATGCCTTCTGCATATCACTTGAAAGGGCAAATCTGGTAGTTGTTCACTAGTGGCTTCTGCAAACTCTACAAGTAGCAATGAGGTCACGAATCATGCAAATTCTTTCATATGCTTTGAAAGAAAAGGCCACTTTAAGCAAAGCATAAATGCAACCATATGCTCATATCTTGGAGCCTTCACTGAAATTTGACAATAAAATTGCTGTGCATATGATTTGTTTTCTGAAGAAGAAACAGTGTTGTTTTTAGAGCAGTAGTATAGCAGCAATTAACTTCCTGGTCTTTTCTAGTTAAATGTAAAAATGTTTATTGAGTGCAAAATTGGTAGAACTAAGATTTTGGTAATTCTTAAAGACAGTGCATGTCTTTGTTTCCTTTTAGAAGACAGAGGCAGCAGTAAAACCAGAAGAAATCTTGTTGCAGTCTGTTCAATAGAAGGGTATGCAAAGCAGAACTGTTGCTGTTTTGTTATTCTTGGTACAAGTCTTAAATTAGCCTGGAAGTATCTATTCAGACATGATGAACAACCATTTCATATTAAGAAAATCTTTACAGTACAGATGACTTTTCTGTTGAAGGAAAAAGGAAGTGTGGGCTTTCTCTGTGATTTTGATAGTCAAAGCTGAATGATTTGGCTTTTGGAAATAATGTAAAAAGTTTATTAAATGCTATCTTCTAGTACTTTGTATCTCTACAAAGAGAACAGTGTGCAGAAGTTGTTTCAAGGGATACGCCCTTGAACACTTACCATCATCAGTGCTGTATGGTGATTAGAGGAGTTTGCTTTAATGTGATTCCTCAGAAAGATTACTGAGAAATCTGTGGGTTTGTGCGCCAGCAGAGATGTTGGTTGTCACCTTCAGATTTCTTCTGCAAGCAGGAGAAGCAGATTGTTCTTCAGAGTACAACTAGTGCAGATAAAAGAGTAGTTTGACTCACTCTTATTATCTAAAGTGCGACCAACACTGAATACATAAATATAGTAGATAGCAATTGTGATATTTAGGTTAGTGGAGGTGTTTTCAAAGCAATAGTGGCAATGTGACCACTAAGGACAGTGCAGGAGGGAATTGTCTGCTCTGGAAATGTGCTGATTACTAGAGGGATTTATTGAGTGAACTCTGTGTGCATCAGAAAGGGACCATTGCACGTGAAAGGTGAATGTAACTTTAAATTGGCTTTTAAATAGGAGAAGGAAGCAGCAGTTCTCTGTTTGGGTGCAGCTAACCTGGTGCACAGGGAGCATGCAGTTAGGCAGACAAGAAGAACAGTAGATAAGGGAGGAAGAAGTGAACAGAGAAAGAAAAGTCTAAGTTGTAAGAAGTGGTGTCAGCAGTGCATGCCAGAGGGTCTGGGGGTGAGCAGGCTCTGCTCCCTCGCCCTGTGGAATGGGAGTGCAGCAGCAGCTCGCTGTGAGCTGGGGCAGCTGCTGGGCTGGTGGGGAGGCTTCCTCTCTGTCTGTAAATGACTCAGAAGGGCCCAGGGAACACCAAAGAGCAGCACTTGCCCCTGTTAGTCACAGTTCTGTTGAAGTACTCAACAGAAGTGTTGTTGTTCAGTGTGGTGGTGCAAACACGGTAATTGTTTGAAGGGTATTTCAGTGGCACAGTGCCTGTGTTAAGGTTGTTCCCCACTCTTTCAGAACAGGGAAGTTGTCCCTGGTTTGCATTTTTTTAAAGCCCTGAATATGGCAGGTTATTGCAGCTGATGGAGCCACTTGGAATAAAGCCTGTGTAGTGATACCTTCCACCAGCTGAGAATGTGACCTGAGACTGTTTGGGTCATGTGGTAGTTACAGGCCATGGTGCCAGCTATTCACTCTGTAAACCCTAAATAAATGTCCTCGTACTAAAATGTCTTAAAAACCAGCTAGCATATATTAGAGATGTTTTCAAAGTCAAAGTATTTGCTTTAAAATTTCAAGGAAGTCAATGTTTTTGAGTAATTACATGCGGCATTTGTGTGTGCTGTACCTGTGTACAGGTAGAGAAAGTAGATAGCCTTGTCTTTTACTGTGACCATACTTAATACCCTCTTTATGATGTCATTAACTCAAACTGTTTAACAAAATAATTTATTTAAAGGAGAACTTACATTACTTTTGTTTTAATACAGGGGTGCAATCATATGTTACAGAGTTTTCTTAGTTTGTTAATTTTCCTGGGGCACTGAAGAAGAAAGCAGTAAAAGCCCAGCTTTTATGAAGTGTTAAAATGTGTGTCCATCTATAGATTAAATTGTGTTACTATAAGTCTCTTGATTCTAGAAGAAGCTAAAGTAAATGTTTCCCACATAAAATTATCTAGAGATGATGTTATGTACTCTATCTCATATTGTAGCCTTTCTCCCTAAAACTGACAGAAAAGGTTAACAGAAGGGAATTTCACAAGAAAGAAAATTATTTTGGGATGAAGAGACACAAAATCGTTACCTAACTATTGTGGGAGTCTCTTGCTGATTGCCAGAGTGACGTCTGAAGCCTGGCAGTGTTGTGTGCACGTGTGTGGGCACGAGCACACAGTCCCTGCTGGGGGCTCTGGGCTGGGTGGGGAGGCACAGCAGGCTCTGAGCCCCAGAGCCCTCCTCTGAGAGCCTGCCTGCTTTGGGGGGGTAAACTGAACCGAGGGGGCGAAGAATGATTTTCATGTTAAAAATCACTGCTTTGCTTACTGCTTAAGTTGTAAGGTTTGTGCCTTAAATTGGATGTGGTCTTGGCTGTGTTAATGTACTGGATAAGCGATGATTTCATGGTTGCTAATGCTCAGTGTGTGTTTGTTAATGCAGGCAAGAAGACAGCAAGACCCTAGTCCTGGATCTAACCTGGGCAGTGGTGATGATCTCAAACTACGTTAATCAGCGGCAGCAGGCGTCCCACGGGTCTGCACACATGCATTGCTTCTACTTGGCAAAGGATTGGATGAAAGACCAGAAACTGTGATAACTGGGTATATTATGGTCTGTTTCCTGACCTGCGGCAGTCCAAGTCACCACGAACTGCCATGGTTTGCACTATGTTTATGTTACAATACCTGCATTTCCCATGTTAAGCATGTAGCCAGTGGCAATTTGAAATTTTGTTTTTTCTATGCAAACTTATTTTTGTTGGCACTATTTTAGTGAAATGGAAACTTATGCAGCTATAAAACCGTTTTTCTCAACTGTAATAAAAATTGTCACTTAAAAATAGGTCAAGATATTACAGATTTAGAACAACTTTTTTGTTTTTGGGGTTTTGTTTTTGTAAACTGCTGGAAGCCAATGCATTCCAAGCTTAATTTTTTAATATGGGCTTTTGGAATTTTGATTGTCTTTATTATGTTCCTGCTTTATTTTAGATAATGCATTCTTATCTTTCTTTCAGTTTTCTTTTTTCTAAATTTGCAAGACCTTCTTAAAACTGCTGACATTATTTTGCATTATTTCCAAGGTAAACCCAGTGAATCAAAGCTGTTGGAATCAGTTTTCAAACTTTGTGGGCTTGTAAATGTTACAGTTGCAGTATTCATTTAACTGCTAACAATTCATTGGTTCCACTTTTAAAATGATAAAAATCCTAAAATGTATATTTTCACGCATTAATGCATTCTGCCCTGTTACCTGTCTTAGATTTTATTCTGTTCCAAGTGAGTTTGGGTGGCTGTTATACCCTGTATATAGTGCTTTACTGAAACTCAGAGGAAGTCGCAGGCTGGCTTCTGTTTTATTCAGGGATTTTTTTAACTAGTTCTTCAGAGGGATACTGCAACTCCACAATCAGATTCAACAGCGTTTAAACTGGGAACAAAAGTGATCAGCTGCCAAGGTGATATATATTAAATCATGTTTAAGATAACTGCTTTAAGTATATTTTATATCTTAGGCTTTTTGTAAAGTTGTGCTGAATGGTGAAAAGCTGAGATGAGCTTGTGTGCAGGCGTCTCGTACTGCACATAGGCCCCTTCTATTAAATCTTATGCAAATTAAGACTGTTGCAGTATATTGCATTTTCTAACAGGGTAAGATTTGGGAGGAATTAATGTATGAATTAATTTTGTTTTATTTGGGGTGATGGTGAATGGACTTGCTCCAAAGGTTTCATTGCATCCAATATTTGAAGAAAATCGATTAGAAATGTGATGTCATTTCGCTTTGTTAAAATGTGGTGCTTCCTGTACAGCCTGATTGATTAAAAATGTCACTTAAATACCTTTTTAAAATAAGGGATCTGAATCCAGTATTTTAAGAATTATTTTAAAGGTCTATATGGTTAGAATAGTTAAATCATTGTTAAATTCTATAATTAAGACAATTATACATTCCTCATTAATGGCAAAACAATTGATGCAAAAGAGGTCTTGCAAAAATGTAAGCAGATGTCAATGTGAAGGAGAATCTTTGTATGTTAATAATATGAATATTTAACATTCACTTAAAAATGTCATTAACTGTAAACTGTGAGAATGTCATCAAATAGAAATATTTTGATACTTCAATTTAAATGTGATTCACCTGAAAGATAACCTTTTTCACTCTGTGGCCACATATTCTTCTTGCTCTTCTTCCCCCCAAAGAAATAATTTTTCTAAAGTGTTTCTGCAAAGAGTTATTTAAGGGACACACGCATGCATCCGCACGCATCCCTAGCCTTGGATCTTCTCTGCCATCTGTGTATTTTTGATGGAATAGTCTGAAGATTTATTTTAAAAGGTTTTCCTAACGTTTCAGACAGTGGTTTAAAACCATAAGTACACAGGAAATGATGCTATCAGATATTAACGTTGCTATCTCTGTGTAAATACTGAACCTTCCCTATCATCATTTAGCATTCTGCTGCTTTCCATATCTTAATGCTGGCATTAAGATCACAGCCCTTACCCTCTGCTGGTTAGTGCAGACTTTTTAAAGTGCATTTTAAGTTATTGATGCAATTTGATATTTTTCATAATTTCTATTTAAACTGAAGTTGCATCATCTTTCTTGAATTCATCTCCTGTAAGAGTTGCCTTAAGCTACAGGATTGCTTTTGCTACTTTTTGTGTTGTATGTTTAACTTTCATAATAAACTTCTGTGTAGTGGAAATAAGGTGCTGTAAGTTTATTTGACTCCCTGGTAGTCCCTGCTGACATATTTTGTTAGGTGCAAGGCTGCCTTGGTGTCCATGGCTAAAGCAGTGGTGACATCCAGTGGTCACTTATCTAACTGACCCCTCTCCTCTGCTGTATTCAGCTGCTTTCTGGGAGCAGCCTTTAATAAAAGGCTCTGCACTGGGGAAAATGTGGATTTTGCTGCCCTAAAACTCTGGTTTTTTACAACTGATGTGCTCTGCTTACTCTGAAAGCACGGATCTGCTCCAGGTGCCCCAAGCAAGGGGCTGTGTGTGCTTACAGAGTGCTGTTCGTGGGCACATTGTGAGAGCAGCCACCAAACCTTGTTAATTGTGCTGCTTTGGGAGAGGAGGGAGCCAGGGGAATTCCATGTGTAAGTTCAGGAAATGGGGAAATGTGGTAAAGTTCTGTGGAGAAAATATGAATGTTGTATGCTACACCTGAAAACCTTCTGAAGCTGCTAAAATTTTAGGTGGTATAACTTCAAATAGCTAACACTGACTGAACGACAGTGGTTAAATACTGACATCAGGTAGAAGATTGCTTGTTTCATAACAATGCTTTAGGCACATTTACATGTAAAAGGATAATGAGTAACCTGATTTTAGACTTTTGTGATCTGGCTGTGAACAGACCAGACAGCACCAAAGAAAAACCACACTGCTGTGACCTGTGGCTTTCCTGGAGATGTTCTTCAGTGTGAAAGGGAGGTAACTTTTAAGAGAAACAAATGACAAACCACGTTGCTCTGCTTCTCTTGCTGAGGGCCAATGGTGTCTGTCAGCTGCTGCAGGCTCTGCTGGCCAGGCAGTGTTTCAAAGGCAGCTGTAGACAGCTGGTCATAAAGCTGTTGGATAATTTGTCCATTTACCTGCAAGCTCATGGAAGGATTCACTTTTCTGCCCAAGGCACATCACAAGTGGATGAGTACAGTACTTGTACAGCCTTTTCTTGGCAAAGGCAAAGGACACTTTGGCTCTTCCTAGATGGAATTTGCCTCTCAAGTGTGTGACTAGCAAAGGGAATCTGAAAATCTCCCTGCATGAGGCACATACAGCAGAAAAGAATTTTAAAAGCATTACAGTCCAGTGTCTTAACTAACATGGCTTAGGGATGGCTGTCCTTGATGTGGGAGTGAAAGACCACTGGAAATGCTGGAGCTTATTGGAATTGAGAAGGATGTCAGGACCTGGAGCCCAACTGCAGCAGGTGAGCTATGATCACTTCCAGCTGGGATTTTTAACCTCCTGCTCTTACATGACCTCTTCTGACCCCAAGAGAACAGAGTATTAACTGTTTCTCAGAATTCTGAAATAGTTTGAGTTGAAAGGAAGCTTAAAGCTCATCTAGTTCCAACCTTCCACTAGACCACGTTGTTCAGAGCCCCATCCAACTTGGCCTTGAACACTTCCAGGGAATGGGGCATGCTTCTCTGGGCAACCTGTGCCAGGGCCTCACCACCCTCACAGGGGAGAATTTCTTCCTGATACCTAATTTAAACCTCTCCTCTGTGAGTTTGAAGGGATTTCCTCTTGCCCTGTCAGTTCATGCCCTTGTCAAAAGTCTCCCACCAGCCTTTATGCTTACTGGGAGGGCTCTAAGGTCTCCCTGGAGCCTTCTCCAGACTGAACTCTTGTCTACACAGGAGAGGTGCTCCTGCCCTCAGAGCTTCTTTGTGGTCCCCTCTGGGCTTGCTCCAGCAGGTTCATGTCCTTTTGTTGAGGACCCCAGAGCTGGAAGCAGCTTTGCAGGTGGGGTTCTCAGTGTTAGTCCCTTTACTGCAGTCCTCAAAACGTGGATAAGCAGGTTTCCTAGTTTCTCTTGAGGGAAACAGCAGCTGTCCTGGACTCATGGGTCCTTTCTGAAAGCAGAAAACTGAGAAAATGAACTGTGAGTGAAAACAGCAGCTTTTCTGTTCCTGCAGATCTATGATGGTTTGTCTAATAACAAGCCTTGTTCAGGTAAGGGCCGGGAAGTTAGATGAAGATGTGGTTTCAGAGAACTCCAGAACTGCATGGCCTGGGATGATCTTGGCAAGACTTCTATATATTTTTTCTGTTTCCTGTTAGTTCAGGAGTCCCCTCTGTCATAGGTGTATTAAAGAATCCATCCTGTCTGCACAGAAATAGGACCATTTTCTGTGAAGTTGCATTATTTTGTTACTACATTTCCAATGCAAATAAGAGAATGACAGAAATGGCTTCAAGGATGGGAATTGCAGTGAGAAGTTAGAGCAGAGTGAACATTTGCATGGGCAACATTTCTCATAGCTCATTTGCCTGACATCCTGTCTTCACACTGCCACCAAATGCAAATCCCAGGCCATGCATATTCATCGACTGCTGCACACTCAGAGCTGCTCAGGGTTTAAGTAACTATTAAATAGGTTTCTCAATTACAGGTTGAGATAAGTGAATTTTCAGAATTGCCTTGGGCTCATTTCTTAAAAATCAGAAGTGAGAGGGGGAAAAAGTAGCACAGAAGAGCTGAGTGCTGCCTCTCTGGTGCTGTCACCTGGCACAGCGGATGGCTGAGGAAAGGGGGGGGAACCAGAATGCTTCTTGCTCAGTTTTGTGCCTCTTACTGGGCCTGGTCCATCGTTTATCACAGAGGGTTGCCACCAGCCTGCAGACAGCTGGGTAGCCTGTTCATGGAGCCAGGAGCCTGTGCCCACAGCTGCTGCAGCCCAGGAGGAGGAGCATAGTTGGGGATGCTCAGTTCTGCATGAGAGCCAGCTGTGATCCAGCTCCAGGTCACAGAATCATACAATGCTCAGGGCTGGAAGAAATCTTAGAGAGCATTTAGTCCAGCTCCTCTGTGATGGGCAGGGAACCTTCCAGGTCATTTCCTCTGGCTGTGTTTGAGGTCTGGGTGCCAGGGCGAGGAAGGAAGGGAGAGACAGGCAGAGTTGCAAGGACAGGCTGTCCCTGAGCTGCCCAGTGATTGCCTTCTGCTCAGGTCGGAGCTGCTGCTGAGGAACCCCAAACACTTTCTTGGCAGCAACAGCCCCGGCCCAGAGCCCCTTGGCGGATGCTCCCACACAGATGAGAGGACAGATCCTCTTTTTGGTTCTGCTTTCAGTTCTGCTCTGCAGAGCACATCTGGTGTATGACTGCCGGGACCTGCTGCCGGTGGTCCAGTGGGCTGCGTGACTTTCTGAAACCACCAACCCCAACAAGGTGCCTCCTCACCAGCTCCCTCAAACCCCCTCCACACCCAGAACTCTGCAAAGGGGGCAAGATGTGCCAGTGAGACCATGGGGCACCATGTTGGGATTGAGGCTCAAAGAGCATCTCTGTTGTTGGTTCTGCGTGTCATAGCCCATGAGTAAAGATTCAAATCACCCCCTCACTGCTCGTTCGCCAGAAGTCAGTGACAAAATGGGCAGAGATCTTCGGGGACTCTGAGAGGGCCCCTGCAGCTCTGACTCATCTCCCTTTAAATGATGGAACCCCAAGCACCAGGGCTGGAGCAGGCTCATGTAGGGGGCTGACCCCCCCTCCCTCCTTCTTATACCATGCCCATTGGCCTTTCCTCATCATCAGCTGTGACAATCAAATATCCCATTTGGAAAGATATCTGGAGGTGAAACTGAGCCCAGGTGAAAGCCCTGCCACATGTGCAGCACCCCTGGATCCATAAACCCTTGCAATAAGGGATTCTACAGAACCCCCACATCAATCTTTTACTTCCCCTCCCCCTCCCCCAAATAAAACCTGCGCTTTACATCGCTTTATTTTTACAGAATCCCTATGCTTTTCCCCAGGGTAAATTTTCCCACCAGTTTTCAAATCATGATTAAAACCCCAAGTGCGTGGCTGGGCAGCAGCCGAAGGCAGGGTGCAGCGGTTGGTGGCTCCTGGAAGGACAGACGGACCGTCCCTCGCAGCAGCTGCCGCCGCTGGCTCCGTGCTGACCGATCCGGGGAGGAGCGGTGCCCATTCCCTGTGCCGGTGCCCCCATCCTGCCCCTCCCGGCTCCCTGCCCGGCACCGCGGCGAGCTGGGCTTCGCACCCTGCCCACGCCTGGCAGAAACAGAAACCAGCGCATCTGTTTCTGATGAAGCCGAAGCCGGTTTAGATCTAGCCCTGCGCGAATCGGAGCTTTTAAAATATATCTGGAGTTCTGTGAACTGCACATAAAGTGTACCGGGAGCGGCGCTGCCCTGGGGCGATGCAGGGAGCTGCTGCCTTGTGGTGAGCAGCCTCTCCCGTGGGCAGCTTTAACTGCTGTTCCCCTTCCCTCCCGGGACTGCTCCATGCTCATCCATCCGGCCCTCCTCCTCAGCCCCAGCCCTGGGAAATGCCCTGTGCGGTGGGGCAGGGGCTGTGCCGGCTGTGCCTCTGCTTGGTCAGCGTTTAAGGAACCATCTCGGCACCCTCGGGTGAGCGCTGGGACCCGCCCCCAGGTTTGTGCCCATCTCCAGGCACCAAGCACGGTGCAAAAATTCAGGAGAGCTTTTGCAGCTGCCAGAAGCCCAAATGTGGGATGTGAGAAGTGATCACCGTGGTCCTGACTGAGGATGAGCTGTAGCTTTGCCATGCTCCCCACAGCCCATGTCAGGCACCCATCACCTCCCCATCCCTAGCCAAGAGCAGAATCACCTCCAAAATCTTTATTGTCAATGGGCTGCACACCCAGCAGGGAGGAGGATGCTGTCCTGGAGCAACTCAGGGAGGCTCTAGACAAGGTTCAGGACAGGCTGGAGGCTCTGTGTGTGTGTGCAGGCAACCGGCCCGGGAGAAAAAGGCGCTTTGTGCCCCGCCAGCCCCGCGGGTGCAGAGCAGCGGGGCCGCTCCTCGCACAGCACCGGGTGCTGATGCTGCACATCCTGCCCGTGTTAACCCCGGCCCGCTCCAGCGGGGCTCAGGGCGGTGGAAAACCATCCCAACAGGGCAGGGCAGGACACGCTCGGCGCAGGCCAGGAGGGGAGAAGTGCTGAGCCAGGGAAGAACGGAGCCAGGGGTGTCCCCTGGGAAGGTCCGGGCTCGGTGCAGCCTCTGCCCGCCCTGCACCCCAGCCTGGCACTGAGGGGGCACTGCCCAGCTCGGTGGGACCCGAAACCCTTGGCTATGGGATAAATCCCCCTGAAGAAGTGCGATGATCCGTCCATTGGAGAGGGCAAGGTTCCCTCCTGGAGCTGCCAACCCTGTTTGGATCCATTCCTAAGCGCCAACCCAGAGCCCCGCAGCAGGAAACGCACCTCCAAAAAAAAATTCAGAGCAACTTCAGAGCTTTGCAGCAAATATCTTTCCTCCAACTAAATCAGTGCTGTCGAGGCTGGGATCTGCTTCCAAGCTATTTTTACGAGCAGCCACAGGGCAGATTTCCTTACAGACCTGGGCTGTGCTGCTCTTGAATCCGATCGGGAGAGGGCAGCTCTCCTTCGCTCTGCGCACGGCTGCACTCCACGCCTGCGAGCCATGAGGAGTTTCGGCGACTTTGGCAATTTTCTGCTTTCTTTTAACCAGCTGGATTGAAAAGCCCAGCTCTTCTAAGCCAACACGTCCCGGCAGACGTACAGAATTTAGGAAAAAAAAAACAAAAAACAAACAACAAAAAAAAAACAAACCAAAAAACAAAAACAAAAAAACCCCCACAAAAACAAAAAAAAAAAAAACAAAAAAACCCCAAACTTAAGAAAAAAAAATCAGACACATTTTAGAAAAAAATCGGTAAAAATCCATTAATCCCTTATAGCTGCTGATCTCCCCCCAAAACGTGATGGCATCACAAGGCTTTGGTAAAAGCATCTTCGATGGATGTACCCACTGCCATTTATTCAGTCAGAAACATTAACAACAGAGACAGGCTTTAAAAATTGATTATGATTTTCAGAAAGCTGTGCATTGCTTCCTGAGCCCTGGGGCTGAATTTTCCAAGAAGTGCTTCATAATCTGAAGAGTAAGAAGGGTAATTTTATTCCTTTAAAATTTAAGTTTTGCCTGTCACGAGCACTTGCCAAAATGATGGTGCTTTGCCCAATCTTCCTCAAAAGTGCCACCCTGCCTGGAGTCCCTGGGGAGCCGGGGGGGCTCCTCCAGTCAGATGAGGGGGTTTCATTTCAGCTGCCCATGTTGGTTACCACTTGGGACCTTTGGCAATCTGGTTTTGTGGTGGAGACACACAAAGAACCTACATCCCAGCACCCCTGGACAGATACTGGCTGCTTCTGGTCCCTGTGTCCAAGCAGAAAAACATCCACGTACCAATGAGCAGCTCATGGGTGCCTGCTGGATTTGGGGAAGGAGAGGTGGTGGGAGATCTGGGAATTTCCATAATTGCTGGCTCAGATGTAAAAAAAAACCCAAGCAAACAAACAAACAAAAAATCACCTAACCCAGTGCCATCAAAGACAGAGGCTCGAAAGCAACCCTGGAGCTGCTCTCCTTTGGCAGCACCAGACAGCAGCCATGCAAACAGCCTTGGGTGGGTTTTCTGCCCTCTCTGACCTGGGATTTGGTTTCTTCTTCACTCGGCTTATAGAATGATGGATGGCCTTTTTTCTCCTTGGTGAATTTGGCTTGTACTCGTGATACTTTCTTACAAGGGATGCTGAATCTTTTAAAATGAAAGCCCAGACTGTTGTATCCCCCAGTGTGCAGCACTGGGCACTCAAAGGGCATCACCAAACACAGGAATAAGGTGGAGAAGGGTTTCTGCAAAGCCCAAAATGATCTGTATCCACCTGTTTTCTACCCAGCACCTCAACCTGAGGGCTGCATGTGCCATGGACCTGCTTAAAAGTAGAGGTTGTACTTTGTGTTCTGTTAAATAAATGAGGCATGCAAAATTTCTAGTGACATATCTATTCCCTGAAGTACCTTCCTTTATGGGTGTCACAATATGAAGTTACACATAAATAATACACAAATACTGTATATATACAAATATATATATATATTTCATCCATCTATAGTGAGCTGGAGAGAGGCAAGTGGCTCATAAGGATTAGCCCTGCTCCCAGGAGAGGAGAAGCTAATTTCTGTTTTTGAGCCAATAAAGATGTGTCAGAGGGCTGAAGTGAAGGGGAAACATTGGCAGCACCTCTGTGCTTTTCAGCATATTAAGATGTCACCATGCTTGGATTAAAAAAAAAAAAAAAAAAAAAAAAAAAAAGCAAGGCATGAATAATAAATAGAGCAACATGCAGCTGACTTCAAGGGAAAACTGATTTCCCTGGGGCTTGCTCCATGCCATATACATTAAAATCTCACCTGCTTTGACAGCTCTGTGACCTGAAGAGAGATGCTGAGAAATGTGGTGTTCAGAGCAGAGCCTGGCTGAGGTCCTGCTCCCAAACATGACTGGGATTTCTTTTTAATCCTTTTATTCCCCCCTGCCAGTGATGTCTTGCTCTGCCTGTGGGAAGGAGCCACCGTGCAAACCTAGCTGAAATTATGTTTGACTTTGTTTTTTTCAAAATACGCAACCTCATATTTCTGTGTTGGGATGCCTGAAGGGTGTGCTTTACTGATGTGTTCTGTCCTGCTGTGGGACAGTCCATGTGATGGGGCTGCCCTGCTGCAGACCTTGTTGGGACATGGTGGGCACAGGGATGGGGTCTGGGGTCAGGCTGGAACTGAGCATCACCACCTGGAGGGATGCAGCAGAGGAGAGGGGACACAAGATGCGTATCACTCAAGGAGATGTTTTCCTACTACCACCCTCAAATAAATACAGAAAAAACGCATCTCCCCCCACTCTCTGCCCCTCCTGGAGCTTCAACCTGCCAACAGGAGGACTTACAACTGCTTCCACACCCACTGCACCCACTTGAATTCCCACCACTTGTGCAGCCCTGCTCCAGAGGAGGTGTCACTTTGTGTGAGCAAGGCATGGGTCCATATCCTTGGTTTTTCTCTTTTAGTTCTCTGCTTATTTGTGCAATGCTTGACCTGATGCCTTTCATCTTGGATCGAGTTTCCACCATAGAAACGAGGGCTGCTCTGATGTGGGTTGTCCCAGGTGGTGGCACATCCTGGCGTACTGGGAGAGTTCAGTTTCCTCCTCAGCTCTGTGGGTATTTCTGGCACCCGGGGTCTTTGGGTGTAACCAAAGCAGGTTCCTGCGTGGTGAGCCCTGTCCCAAGGGAAATGTGGGCTTTCCTGGAGTCAGAACTCTGGGGTGGCAGTACCCCTGTTTGCTCACACAGCAGTGCAAAGCCAATGACCTCGTTACTCCTTTCTTCCTTACTGAGTCACTCCCGAGCTCGTTCCGGTAACTTTGCTCGTGCCACTGACTAATTTCTCCTTAACTCTTCTTTCCTCCACTCCGGCCTTTCAACTGGAAAAACTGGATGGCCCTGGGTTGTGGTTTGGGCTGGTTATTTTGTTTTGCATCCCAAGGTTATTGTGCCGGGTGTAACCAAGACTGCTGCTGGAGCTCTGAACCCTCTCTGCCGACAAGGGCGGGGTGGGACTCGAACCCGAGTCTCCCGCTCCCCAAGCCGACGCCTTCTCCCCTCGCCCACGGCCGGGGGGCGGGGCGCACCTCCCCGGCCCCGCCCTCGCCCCGCCCCCGAGCGGGCGCGCCTGACGACAGCTGCAAAGCACTTTTTCAGCAGCCGCAAGTGAGGTGAGTCGCGGCCCCGCGGCGCGGGGGGGGTCGGAGCCCCCCCGTCCCCTCAGGCCGGGCCGGGGCCGCCGGGACGAGCGGCGGGGCCGCGGCCGCTCCCCTGCCCCGCCGGGGCCGCGCCGCCCGCCCTCCGGGACCGGGCGGGGCGAGAGGCCGGGGGGCGCGAGCGGCGGGGCCGTGAGGCGGGGAGGGCGGCCGGTTGCTGTAGCGGAGCCCGCGCCTCCCCCTCGCAGCCCGGCGCGGGGGCCCCGCTGTGAGGCAGCGCTGCCCCCGGGGCTTGGGGGCGGCGAGTCCCCTCAGGGGGCGGTGGCGGGGACGGGCTCGGGCTGCGAGCTTCCTTCCCGCTTCCCTCCCGCGTCCCTCCCGCAGGGGTCCGGCGCAGCGACCCGGTGACCCGCCGTGCCAGCCCGCGGCCTCCGCGCTACCTGAGCCAATGCTAGATCTGGAGGTGGTGCCCGAGCGGTCTCTGGGGAACGAGCAATGGGAGTTCACCTTAGGTAAGAGTGTTCCTTGTCCCGGCCCTGGGCGTGAGCGGGGCGATGCGGGTCTCTCCGGCATTCGGCGTCCGTAAGGGCTCTCCCAGCGCTTTCGGAGAGTTGGAGAGAGACAGGGAGGGAGAGACAAAGCTCACCTTTCGCTGTTGCTGAAAATACTAAAGTGCAAGCTTTAAGGATTTCCTTATAGTTTGTAATTTCACCTTTAGCCTTTGCGTGCCAACGTGTGCTTTGTTTATCTGATTGTGTGCCTTCATCCGCTCGTTTGCTTTCTTTTGTCTTGCCATCTACGACTAGTCATTCTTTCAAATAACTCCTAAAAGAGGAAGCATGAATGTGCTGATTGTCACCTGAATATGTGTCAGGTGATATTGGCAGCTTCAACTGTGCCCTGATACTTACTATAAATGCAGTGCTTTTTTGTACAAACCCTTCATAATTGTGAGTCGAGTTTCACAATTTCTTTGTGTTGCTGTTGGGTTGCGAAATAGTGGAGAAAGTAAACTTTGGAGATATTTTCTCAGGGTTAGATAACAAGTGTTTTTCCCCCCCAATCATTTGTATTTTTTGTCTCGCTGAGTAGTCCTTCCCTACCAGTTACTGCTTACTGTGATGAGAAAGAACTTTCCCCCAGCTGATGCAGATTTGGCTGGTGCTCAGGCAGGACGCTTAAACACGCAGTTGAAATGAGATGATGTGGATTCTTCTGGTGACCTGTGCTTTCAAGCAGATATTGGTAGTCCTGAAAACTCTCAGAAAATGCTGTTGCTGTCACCTTTTCTGAGTGGTTGTGTGACCTATCAGTGTTGGCCTCTTTTATTTCTGTTCTCCATCGTTGTTGTAGCTCTGTGTGAAGTTAATGGTGGTAGGAATTTGGTAGATGTAAACAAGGCACTCACCATGTGTCAGCCCTCTGTGTCTGCCTGAACTTGAGTTACACTTAGGCTGCTGCTCTTGTCACCTGTGACGGCGAGGGGACAGACTGTTCCTAAAGACACTGTTACACAGTTGCCCTGAACTAGGTTGGACCTAAGGAGTGGTGCTGTGCCTTGGAGTTATTTATATGAAACCCATCAAACACAAAGGGCTGTTTATGCTGCTGTGACTTCAGTCAAGTACAACTTGATGGTTACCGACAGGGCTAAATGGCTTTTGGAGGCTAATTATAGCACCTCAGGTCCCACCCTTTGAAATCTTGGTGAACTCCTTGTACTCTAAATGTTCTGTGCTCTCAGCTTTGTGTGACCTTTTGCCATCCTTTAGTGCCTGTGGTACCTGGGGAAAAGCAACCTCCAGCTGCATACACTGGCTGTCTTCATAAATACAGAGTACCAGCTCCCCTCCATTCTCCATATCAAAACAAGAAAAGGAAAGAGAAAATGTTTTTCTTTTTCCCAAGGAGAGCCTGTTAAAGCAGTCTCATGGTTAAAATTTTACAGTGTCTCTGTCTGTGTGCACGCACACACACATGCATAGATGTGAGAGGGAAGAAACTCAGCTGTACTTCTTGGAGTAAACATAGCCACCACGTGATGTGTCTAATATATAATTAGCATGACCTGCTGGTGCAGAGCAGGAGGCTGACTAGGTATTAGGATCCTAAACTTTGTCGTGCTCCAGCAATGTTGTGTGAAGATTGTCCCTGCTGACAAAGCTGGTTCAGCTGTGGTAGTGCAGCGGGGTTGGTAGTGCTGCTGTAAATGGGACTCTCACTGCCAGCGCTGTTCTACTCATTATTTGTTTAGCTCTGCTCTTAGCAGAACTAATGGCAGTATTCCTGGACTGCTGCTGACTCTGGCTTCCAGTACTGTGCCCACAATGGAGATGACTGAGGGGAAATGCCAGGAAAATTTTGTACATGACTTTTTGGATTCTGTTTCTGGCTCCAGTGTTGACTCACTATGTGACTAGAGCATAAAAAATTTAACTGAGACTGAGTTTAGATACCTGTGCCACTGCACCTCTCGGGCTACATTCCTGCTCTTTTAAAGGAGAACAATTAAATACTAATTCTGTACTGCCTATAGCTATATTATTAGTTTTTGAGATGTATAATTTCTAGGGCATACTTGCATTTCTCTTGTGTTTTATACTTTCTTTTCCTACCAAGTTTCACGTATCTTTATTCAGCACTTTGTGATTCATCTCAGGTTTTCTTGTATTTTTCTCCTAATCTTTATTCACTTCTCTATCCCCATCCCTTCAAGCCACACAGTCTTAGCACAGGCTGATGCTTCAAGCTGCAATGTTCCTGACCAGTGTATGAGAGGGAAATGTCTTGTGCTGCTTGTAGCACTCCAGCATTTAGAAGAGGGAAAGGTCTGTGACAGAAGAGCCCTAGCACTGGTCTTTGTGGGCATTACTGCCATGGCTCAGTTTGGTTGACTGTCTGATGTGCTGGAACCCATGTTTGCTTCCCCATTCCCCCTGACTGATGAGCAAGGGAAAAAGAATTCTTTGTTTTCCTCTTTGACTGCAAAGGCCGACGAATGTTGAGGAAAAAGGGGATGTTGTGTGTGAGAAGACTGGAGAAAAATAACCCATTTTTTTATTCCTCCTTTGACTTTCTGCAAATGGAGGCAAAGGGAGGATACTGGCTGTTCAACCCATTTTAGGTCATGTAAACTGTTCTTGGAGAATTTGAGTTGCTCACTGTAGCTCTGCTGAGCAGCTGCATGGCCAAATCTGTTTGATTCTCAGTTACTGAAAACTGAACCAAGCCAGTCCATGTCCATTTGCTTGCAGCCTGAGGAAGCTGTGAGTAAGAGAGTCACATGAGCCATCTGTTTGCACACTTACCAGCCCAGGATTGCATCAGTTTACATCGAACTGCAGCCCCAGCTCGGTGTTTCTGCACTTCTTCAGCCGGGTGCTTTTTGACTGAATCCTCCCGGGCTGCTGCCACCATCGGTGTATGGGCACTGTCAGCTGTGCTGGCTGGGCTTCAGCCTGTGCCACTGGTTGATTTTTTAAAATGAGCTCATGGTCTTGCTCTGCAAGTCTTTTATGAATACTGACTTAGGACATGGGTTTTATATTCTTCAATCAACCTTATTTTCTGGATTCATACTTTTTACTAGGTTGAGAAATGTGGAACTTTTATAGCAGCATCTTTGATCTTAGGTTCTTGCTGCTATTCATGTTTCTGTTCCATTTTGAAAATATTATCTAATACGTAATAATTGTCATCTTCAAACTGCTGCCTAGACTACAAGGCAACTGCTATTTCCTAGATAATAGGAAACAGCGCTGCTTTATTGTGTGGCTCTGCACTTTAATTTCATTACCATTATTAAAATAATAACTCTTCTTTTTTACTTAATATCATCTACTGATAATGTATAATGTATAATTTCTAGCTGCAAGCCAAATTGTCCCAGGATTATGGGCTAAGGTGAAAACCAGTTTTGCAGACATGTTTGTATATGGTATTTGCAAATTGAATCACTGCAGCTCTAATCTGTACATCTGTTTTGCCAAAACTTGATTTCATCATTTCAGCAAAGCTGCAATATATGGGCACAGCAATGAGAATATTTTTGGGTTTTTTTTTTTTAGTGTTATGCCAATATTACTTTAAACCAGTACCCGTGGTGAGCTAGGTGTGTATGTTATAAATAGATATATATGGAAAGAGAGAGAGTTTTCTCACTTTGATACTGTAGATAATGTCTAAAAGGTGCTTTAAAACATGACATACTGTCTGAGTTTGAGAGGTGTAGCTAGTAACTGAAAGTTTTGACTGTAATAAAAGCATAGGTTCTGAGGTAAATTATCCCTAATCAGGCCAACTTTCTTAACATTTAAAAACTAGAAATAGAAAAGGACAGGGCAAGGAATGGAAATAAAATGTCAGATAACTAATCTAAATTGACTTGCAGCAGTTAGTAGGAAAATAAAACTTCACAATTGTGAGCTCATAACCTCGCTTTATAAATGCCTGCTTTGAATCCAGGAATGTGATCACATTTCATTTGGAAAGGCAACAAAGGTTTTTAGTGTGATAAATGATGAGATGCTGTGGTGCTGTTTTTTCTGCAGAATCAGCTGTTCCATTCTGCTTTCAAAAACATATAGTTGTAAAGATAAGATATACACTAAGGAAAGAAAAAAAGCCCTTGAAATTGTATGAGAGGCTGAGCAACTGTAAGTGTATTGCCTCAATTAAACCAAATTTTTAGTACGTATATCTTGTCTGTAAACTAAGATAAAGTTTCTTCCTCGACATAAATAGAGCCATATCAGCAGCTAATGTGGCCTCTTAGGTCTAAGGAGAATCATTGCTTTGTGTTAGTATTTCTATGTCTGGTCTGAATACCCAGTACTTCATCAAAGTTAATAAAAAAATATGTGCCATAAAAAGTGTTTCAGGAGCCTATTGAATATGTCTAGGGTGCTCTAGCCACCTCTAGTGGAATATGATATGGGCTATTTTATCAGTTATTGGACGGATGACCCCAAAATCAGAAAGTTTTGTGCACAGGCTGTGGCAAACTCTTTGCTTTTTTTTTCTTGAACTTTGCTATTTAATTTTGTGTCTAGAGATACTCTTTTCATATATGCCTACCAACTGGTAGATAAACAATGACTTTTTTGTTTCCAAACACCAGGTCTGTGCTGATACCATGAGTCAAGTCAGCTTGTTTGTTGACCACATACCTTTCTGTTGTAACTCAGTGTTTGCTGATGGTGGTTTGGTTACCTCATGTGTAACCTTGGTGTTAAAAATCTTTGTTAGCTGGTCTCTGCACTGAAGAAATAAACCTGTTTTTATTTCCAGGAATGCCATTGGCTCAGGCTGTAGCAATTCTTCAGAAACACTGTCGCATTATCAAAAACGTCCAGGTTCTCTACAGTGAGCAGGTGAGTAGTGCGTGGGCTGGCCAGGAAATGCCCCTCATGGTGAGTTAAGACATGCTTTGTGCTCATGCACGTTGTGGGGCTACTTGAAATTGAACTGCACCAAATTATTGCCACCACATAAGAGATGCACTTTATATGGTTCATGTCAGATGTAATAATCCTCAGCACAGCAGTGTGGTGATTTAACAGCTATCAGTTTTCTATATGAAATGGAGGAGTGGCATTGTTTTTCCTTTAAGAAGTGAAATGTTATGTAATTAGCTGGACAGTTTAATTCTAGTCTATTTACTTTATCATTGTGAAGTGGTGCTGCAATTTAAAGAACTGAATCACTCATTACTTTCTACTTTTGTGTTTGGTCTGGTGGTGATGAACCCCACCGAAAACCTTCTGCATCTTTTCTCTGCATCTGCAAGTTTGTCTGCAGAAAGTTGGTGCAGTGGTTTAGGCCAGCTATAAATATTTTAATAATTCTTCATAACTCAACATTAAGTTCCTGATGTGTTTGACTTCCATCAAAAAGGGGACTAGAAGTAAAACCCTTCTGCTAGATTGTGTAAAATGTGTTTTTCTGATGGAAGTGCAAGGGGAGATAGGACAAAGGAGTCTCAGATACCTCAAAGGACTCTCCAGATGTTTTATGTGCAGTGCACGTTAGTAAGATGATAATATTCATATGGTGCAAATTACAGTTCTTTTCATCAGGAAAAAGAATGTTAGTTTGTATCAAAATAAGGATTCAGGCCCTGTGCGTTTGCAGTGAATACTGAGTGGCTAAGAACAACCTTGTCTCTGGTATTCAGTGCTGGATACATATTTCATGTCATTAAGTGAATTATCTTTTTTTTTTTCTTATCATATGGATTTATGGGTTTTATGATGACTGAATTGCAAATCTGGCTTCTTGTCATTAATGCATGGGAGCGTCCGTCTGGCAGCGAACACATTCCTTGTTTTTTGTATTCTTTGGAGGTTTTTAGTTTTTCTTACCACAGTGCATTTGAATTGTTTCTAGGGTTGTTTAGGTAAATGATGAGATTCCTGTTCCACTCAGATTGTAGAATCACAGAAGGATTAGTGGTTCAGTGCTAGTAAGCAGAGGTGTAACACTCCTCATTTTTTACACCTCTTGAAAAGTTGATTGTTCTTGACTGTGTATGCTGAACTTCTATTCTGGCTGCAGACGGAGGTTTAATGGTTTGGTTTTTTTATCCCTCAAAATGTAATAAATGTAAAGATGTTTTAGCATCTGCATAATTCAACAAAGTAATTCTTCCCAATTTTCTGGAATAGTTGTGATTATTTTTTTTCCTGTATATTACTGCAATTCAGTGCCTGATTTTATTTTTTTCAAACACCACTCAGGGCCTGCATTTGACTGTCTGGCTTTGTCCTCACCCTCATGTAGAGTGTCATGCATTTCATTAGCAGCTCAGCACAAAGAGCTCAGTTCTTAAAAGATTCAAAGCTTTAAATTAACTTTACCATGCACAACTTCCATCTAGAAAAACTGTACATGAACAGCCTTCTTGCTTTTTCTCTTTGCCTTGTAAAAGAATGCCTTTGAGCACAGTGATCAAATGTTATTTAAAGCTGTTGCGTCTAAAGCACTGAATTTCTGATGCTGGAACTCCAGCAGTGAGTATTTCCTTTCAAAAATTTATATGGCAATTAAATGCAATTAGATCTGCCCATGGTGCTCTCTTAAACTTGACATAAATGGGATGCCCAAACTGTGCCAAAAATGCTTGATGAATCCTTTTCTGTTAATAAAAGAATTTAAACTCATTTTTGGTCAGTTTAAGTGGGGTACTAATTGCCTTTGTTTTCCTGAGCTTCTTCCTCTGTATTTTGGTTGATGGGGTTGTTCAGTAATAAGTTCTTCCTGCATCTTTATGTAGATTAGCAATATATTTGCACATCTGTGATGCTTCCTTCAGGAAGATCTCTCCTGTTGCTTCTTGGCATCATCTTTCATGCTTGAGGTTCTATTTTGTGTGTTAGAAGTCATATGAGCTGAATTTGTGCCCTTGAATCTTTCCATGTATTAGAAAATATGCCAGCATAGAACAGAAGCTATTTGCTGTACTAATTATCAAGCTTTTCCTCAGATGTTTGGGTTTTTTTTTTCCACCCACTCAAAAGTACTTGTAATGCTCTCATTAATTTTGGAATAACCTTATGAAAACTGTTTAGAAACCAATGAAATGCAGAGGATATCCAATAGCAGAAAAACTCTGCTGGTGTACTTGACTGTCAGTTTACAAAGTTTTTTTGCTCTACCTGTAGCCTTTCTAAATTAGATTTATAAGGGGTTAGAAAATGACTGATCAACATGAGGCCTTTCTGTCTCAAGCTCGTAGTTCTGTTGCAATGCTGCTTCAGTCCTACACAGAGCATAAAAGTTTGTCAGCAAGAGGGGAAGTATTGATGGCAATGTGTGAAATGTTGTGAAAGGTTCATTTAGGAGAGAGTTGACACACCAGATCACCGGTGTTCAGGGAAGATGAGCTCAAACTGGACCAACTTAAGGAAAAGCTATTGCAGTGATGCAGAGGAACAGGAAATTTGCATCACAGGGGATGGAAAGCCCCATGGCTTGTTTTGACCTTGTGGTGTGAAGTCTAGGATCTGATGACTTGACTCTATGGTTTGGGAAGGGGTGAGACATGCACATAAAAATGCTCAGAAAGCATCAAGGCTAGAAGACAATGCTGATGTGAGAAAATTGAGGATGAGAATGGGGCTTTTGACAGTGAAACCCCAGAGCTCCTCTCAGTAGAGCAAAGTAAGATAGCTTATGCTTAATTCATGAAAGGACTGTATGGTGTGCCTGTCCAATTTAGAATCCTTTATTTGCCCCAGTTGTCCATCCCCATTCTGTCTTTTGCTAGAAAACTGCCTGGTGCAGTTGTAAGGCATGAATCTTGCTGCCTGCCTGCCATTCAGCCTTTTTTTCTCCTCTGGGGAGACAGCTGTGGGGGATAGAACATTTCGAAGCAAATGTGCTTTAGACATGATCAAAAAGCTGAACTGGGGCCAAGTGACTGTGTCTGTGTGGATTACACTGGTGGAGCAGAGAGCAGCTTCCCTGTGGCCCAGCAGACTGGGAGGGCAAAGAGCCCATACAGACACCAGGAAAGCCAGTGGAATGTCTCCTATTGACTCCAGCAGACTGCAGATTAAGCCTTTAGTTGTTATGATTCACAGTAACTAAGGAAACCTAAATTCACAATATCAGAGTCTGAAGCCTTCCTTTTGAGGCCTAAAAAAGACTGTGACAGTTTGATTTTTGAAGTGGAAAGCCATCTCTTTGTTGAGCAGTTGCCTGGTTCTGATGTGAGACTTGGTATTTTTGTGCGCCAAGAATGCAGCAGAGGCTGTCCCTAGATGGTGTCTGATGCTAAACTGGGAATGTTAATTTTTGGGGTGGAGTTTTGTTGGTTTCTGTTTTGTTGTTGGTTTGTTTGTTCAATTGGTTTTTTATAATGGGGTTGGGGTTATATTGTTTTGAGTTTTGGGGGTTTTTTTGTGTGTTTTTCTCCCCACTTACAGTAATGGACAAAGTACCTTTTTAGGAGTTTTTGCTACAGACACTTTCATTTCTTTTCATAAGGAAACTGAAAGGGTTGAGAGGTTTGGCCAAATGTATTTTAGTTATGCTTATTCATTGAACAAGTGATTGTTTTCTGAGGTAGTTTTGTTTTTCTAAAGTAACCAATTTATACTTTCACAGTGATGTATATCTTTACAAAGAAGTCTTGAAATTAAAAGCCTAACAGCTTTTTTTTGTTCGTTTTGCAGTCACCTCTTAGCCATGACCTCATCCTTAATCTGACTCAGGATGGAATCAAACTGCTGTTTGATGCTTTCAATCAGAGACTTAAGGTAATAAAACACCCCTCCTGCAAACAGATAATGCACACCAAACCCCTGGGATGTATTGATACTTAACAGAGCATAAGTTTGTGGCTCTTTTAGACATTTAATTTATCTTACGTGGAGTGCTCTCTTGTGATGATGAACTGCATTTCTTCAGTTTGGGATTTAAATCTTTGTGGAAGTATGACACCTTACCTGTGTTCTGGGGATGTACAAGTGCCACAGGAATGTGATGGTGCAGTGTGGTCTCACTTGCCCATCTTGTCTTGAGTGGCACAGAAAGTGCCTTACTAAAGCTAAGCCTTGGGTTTGAAATTAGATTGCCATTAATGCAAACCAGACAGTGTTGTTTTCTGCCCAGGTTGTTCCTTCATCTAGACTGCCATTTTATTTATGAAGTTAAACTTCCTCCTATTCATAGTTTGCATTTAAGCTAGCTTTGTAGAGTACTTGTGTGACTGTGAGTGTGTGATTCCCCCCAGAAAGCCACATCCAGGGCTTCAGGAGCAGCTGGCTCCTGCACTGACTTCAGTTTGTTCTGGATGAATTTTGATTCTTGCAATTGATATACTCAATTCTGCTTTTGTGCTTTTGGGTGACCAAGAGTTGATCTGCATCTCTCAAGGATGCTTAGTGTAGTTAAGATGGAAAATAAAAGGCAGGCTGGTCACTGCCTTCCCATGGCATTTATCCTTGCAAAGTTTCTGTAATGGAAGTACTATTTTTTTATTCATACAGAGTGGGCAACTGTGGGGCTGTAGAGGCATGACTACATGAGTACAAAATTTTGAAAATCTCTTAATTGACACCTTTAAAATATCTGTGTGTAACTTCTTAGTTGTTCAGAGTGGTCCTTTCAGCCAGACCAGCTGTGCTGAGCAATTGTCACTGATTTTCACCTGGTGGGTGTAAATTTCTCTGTGACAGAAGTGTTTAGGTGTTGATTTGGCTAATTGGGTGAGAGTGAACTGCTCTAACTGCTGTGCTGCTTAACATTTGAAAGCAGAAGTGTAGAGTTAAATGCGATAATAAAAAATTGAATATGGTGCTCACAGCCATACTTCAGGGTTTGGAACAGTGGTAGGTGGAGCCCTCTGCCCTTTACTCACATCTGAAATAAAACCAGCAGAAATATACCACTCTCCAAAGTTCAGCCGTTGCTTCATCGCAAAAATTACTGTAGGAGAGAAGCATGTGCTATCAGCTGAAACTCAAACTCTTTGTGTACTTCATATACATGAAATTGTTGAATAGCAACCCAGATTAGTTGTTGGAAGTACTTATTTCTCTAAGAATAGCCTGTAACACCATGGTATACTAGTATTTTTTATTTTTAAAAATTATATTAATTTTAAAAACACACACTTTGAAGAAAATGTTCAGTTCAAATTGAGCTCAGCTGAGGGACAGCTGAGCACTTTTTTTTCCAGATTTGTTTGTAATTGCATTATGGTAGTTTCTGTTTATGAAGTCATTCTATAATAATGGAATTCTTGGTTTTGACAAGCCTTTGAATTTCCTTATTCGGACTGTGTATGTGGATTTACAATTTTTAAGAGAATATCTTGGAAGTTCTTTGTTAGCTGTACAAAATCTTTCTAACTATGTAATCCTGCAGGAAACTGAATTCAGAATTGGCATAAATATTTCAGATACATGGCTTGCTGACTGACTTTTTTTGGGGGAATGTTGCAATCCTGTAGTGTTTTTGAGGTGCTGTAAATAGTGTGTACCATGTTTCTTCATCTCTAATTTCTGAGGGTCTGATTTTGTCACACCCAGTGTGCTAAGAACCAAGCAAGAGCTTTTCTTGCCTCTGTATTTTTTGCCTTTCTTTTCTTGCTTTTCTGTATTTAAAAACTAGTTTTAAAGAAAAAGCAGAAACTCCAGACTCTTCTGGTATGTGTTTCTAGGTTTGTTTCAAAAATAAAAAAATACTGGAAAAAGAATATCTTCTGTTTTGTTGTGGTTCAGTGGTCTAGTGATGCATCTGTTTGTTTGAACTATGAATAGTCAAGCTGTGTAAATGCATACAGTGCTATGAAAACTTACACTTGTAAAAGTGTTCAGAAAGCTTTCTAGAAGAAATTAAATGGGATCAGTTCAGAAGTGAGTAACAGGACTTGTGAAAGGATATAGTAGGGGTAAAGTAATGCCTGTTTTTAAGATGGTGTGACTGCTCAGCAGCAGCAAAACTGGAAAAATCAGGAGGCCTTTATTCTCTTTGTGTGTTATTTTCTAACATACACTTGCTAATAAATTTGACCATGAAAGAGATTGAAATACAGGCTATTAAGACGGAAAATCTTGACACTTCCAAGGAAGCTAGTGCAGGAATAAAATCAGCAATACATCTAAGAAGTTTCCTCCTTTTTGGGGGGGAGAAGGGGCAAAGACACTTTCAGTAGCCAAAGCATTGCAGGAGATGTTGCTGATGTGAATTGGTTGATCCTGGACCAGGTTCTGAAAGCAGTTTTAGCATTAAGGTCTTTCATGTGTGCTCTCTTTGAGGTGGAGGAAGAGTTGGGTTTCACAGCATTGCTGGTAATAGACATCTGAACATTTTTATAAGTCTTAATGGTAATTACCAAAACAGTGAGTGTGAGGAAACATCAGCTTTTACTCATTTAAAGCAACTGTCTTCTTATTGTAGTAAACTCATCACTGAACAGTGCTTGGTCTTCTCATTTTATGTTCTCTGCACATAGAATCACACTGATCCTTTTGTCAGTGGAGCTGCTGTAATTTAGATAAGAAGTTTTTTCAAGTGCTCTGGCCTATTCTTCATAATGACTTTCATAACTTATGGGATGCTTTGACTACTATTACTTCTTGCTAAGTTGCACTCGTTTATTCCTCTGCTGTTTGTAAAAAGAAATGTTGACCTGAGTTGATCTGTTTGAATCATGGGAAGAGGACTGTTGGCAAACTGGTGCCTATTGGCTGCTGTCAGGGTGTTTCTCTTGAAGGAAGCCACACTTGTGGCACTGCAATTCTTTGTGCATTGCTCCTGGTCGTTCAGCTCATCCTTTTGTCTTGTACTGTGCAGTTTCAGCAGAACTTCAGGAGGTGTCCAGGGCACACAGTAGTGGCTGCAAAACAAGATGTGGGGTGGGGCTGGTTCTCTCTATTTTCAGAAAAAAATTTGTGGAGGGACAAGATGTGCAAGAGCACTTAAAAAAAATGTAAAATCAGTCCTAGCTTTTCATAAAAGTAGCCTTTGTTCTTTAATAGGCTTTAACAGTGAAGGAAATCTGGACATGTCAACTGTGCTTGAATTAAAATACTAGATAAATAGGTTTTTCCAAGAAGCATAATTCCAAGTGTGTTTTATTAATATGTTTTATTAATGTTTGTTTTCTTGTCAGTTCTGCCAGAATGTTAGTTTGCTTTGTGCCCTACTTGTTGCTTATATTCTGAAATGCCATTAAATGTTGATTTAATTTTTTTTTTCTAAATATATATAGAGGTAGTGGTTTAAGCATTGCGAGTTGTTTTATTTAGGGCTATTTGCTGGGCATCTCCCAAACCCAAGATTTCCTTCTCAGCTGGTGATATTTTTAGGCTCTAAAGCCACACTTGGTAGCAAGCTCCCTGGGAAATTCTGCTTTATTCTCTTGCTGAAGAGTGGGTCCTGTCAGAATCTGCCAGTGATTTGTTGGAGGATTATACAAAACAAAAACTGTGTTTCACCATTGCTTTGCAGCAGTTATGAGCTGTACGTGTTTTCTTTTCCTGCTGACACAGGAACACGTATGTAGGGTGGAAGAAGCTTGTGTTTGTCCATGGCTACTTGCCAAAAATCATCTGCTTAAAGGCCAGTGTAGCCTCAAAATCCAGCGACAGTCATAAAAATCAAATGACCTCAGTCTCGGATGCATGTTTGCAGTAATGTATTCAGAACATAAGATCTGTAGCTAATATTTTCTGCAGAGTGGAAAGCTCCTTGTAATATTCAGTAAAATCTTAAACAGTTGCTAAATATCAGAATTGGCTATTATGGCTTGCCCTGATTCCTCATGGGCTGCTTTTCTGATTGTCTTCTGTAATGCTTGGTGAGGTTGCACGATACCTTATGTATAATTGAAATGGGATATTACTGCTAAATCTTGCTGTGTTCATCTTTTACTTTAGAGGAGCTGGAAAGTTAGAGCAGTGCAGTCAGTGTTAGGACTTTGTGCCCTGCATAGGCATTCTTCAGGATAATAGGAGCAACCCTAGGAATGGCCCATTGACATTCATCAGAGGATTCCCTAATTAGCTAATCCTTACTCTTGCTTTCCTTTGAATTTGTTTAAAAGTAAACTTTGTAGAAATCAAGATGCTGATGTGTCAGTGACAGTATTTCTTCCTGCAGGCAGTACTGATGTACATGGGGTATAGGGGTTCTCTCCTGAACCTGGAGTTTTTCAGTCCTTATTTCAGATGTGCAGTTGCTGAGTCAGTTTTTGAAGTTTGATCTCTGACACAGTGGTTTATCTTGGCAGAGTTCTGTAACAAGGGGAGCAAGCAGCACTAGCTAGTCTTGCCTTGATAAGGATTTACCTCTGTAATGACTTGCAAGTGTCTGAACTATGGCAATGTTTCTGTTTCTGATGTTTCAGGTGATTGAAGTTTATGACTTGACTAAGGTGAAGTTAAAATATTGGTAAGTGATTTAAGACCTCCCATGATTTCCTCTTGGTTAGAGTGGCTGGTTTTGCTCATTTTTTAAAATCCTGAATTCATTTTTTCAATTATTTGTTTTAAAAATCAAAAATAGCTGTCATAAAGGAGTGTGCATAATCATCCTTTCTTGATCATGGCACTTAGCTAAATTACTGGTTTACTCTTCAATCTTGGAGACTTATTACAATTTAGATGTGGTATTGCCATTAGTAAATGTTTTTAGCATCTGTTCAGTTCCTTTCAGGCAGATTAATTTTATTTTCTTTTTCAGTGGTGTCCATTTTAACTCTCAGGCAATTGCTCCAACCATAGAACAAATTGATCAGTCATTTGGAGCAACACATCCAGGAGGTAAGCCAAAAAATTTCTGGGAAGCACACCTAACCTGACAGACTTCTTTCTAGGAAACCTTTCCAGTATGTCTGCCTAGAGCAATGTGTAGGCAGTTCTGTTGTCATACGATCTGGAGCTCTGTTCCAGAATGGTCATATTCCTACAGCTGAGAAATAATGTAAAATGTATTGTCAGTTCAATTGTGACTCTTTTTTGAAAGTGAAATGGTGAGGCAGAGTCACTGGCATGGGGTGGTGTATTCAGATGTCATTAATGATCTGTTTTGAACTGCCAGTACCAGAAAACTGTCAGCTTTGTTGTTGATGCTGCTGTTGTTACAAGTCCTTATGCATGGTCAGCTCTCAAGCATCCTTAGGGATTGTGTATACCATGAGCACAGAGATTTGAGCTGCTTTCTGTGCAGAGTCAGCCAGGGCTGTGTGCTCAATCTCCATGCTCTGTGAATGTGGCTATACCCCTGCTAGGCAGGATCAAATCTGAGCTGTGTGTAACTGGCTCACACCTCCCTGAGCTGCCCTCCTGTACTGGGAGCACTGGGGAGGTGTGAAGTCAGTCTACGTGCAGCATGAGCAGAACCAGGACAAGTTTGTTTAACCTGGCTGAACCCACTCTGACTCTTGCACAGCCACTTGGCTGTTCACCATTTCTGCAGCAGGAAAAAGACTATCTTTAAGCTCCTTGTTTATGTATGAAAATGAAAAGCGTATTTCAAGGGGTTGTTAGGCTATGAAAACAAACCAGTGGTGGAACTTTGAAGAGGATATTTATAATTAAACTGCCTGGGAATGTTCAAGAAATTGAGCCACAAACTGGCACAACAAGGAAGAGCATTAACTCCATGTAGTAAAGTTATCATTTTCAGAGCCTCATTTTCTATTTTTAAATTAAGACAGTCCATTTGCAGTAGTCAGGCTGATCCCAAACAGGTGAGTGTTGTTTGTGATGGATGGTGATTGCGTATCCAGCCTTTGTCTCTGCTCTCTGCAGACAATCTCTTGCACATTACAGAACAGGATTTATTAACTGAGGAGGGTCATGTGGGTAGAGCAGTATCATTGCATAAAAGCCTGCAGTAGTAGATGAATATCACATTGAGACAAATGAAGCCTGGAGCATTTCTAGCTGTAATACTCCAAGGACCAGAATTAGCCTTTTTAAATTTTGGTCCTGACATTAACAGTTCCTCTTAGACAGAAGCTCTGAAATCTACGGTTAGATCTATTATGGAAATGGTATGTACAAGAGACTGGAGAAGTAAAGAAGGGTAAAAGTAGGTGTCCTGCATGGCTTACCATTTTTATTTGTTCTGTGATGATGGTTTATTTGCAAATATTTAGAGGTGGAGCACTTCCAAAATCCTGATAACATGAACTGTAAAAATGCATACCTAGCCATAAACATTGCCTGTGGAAGTGATAGCATGTTTTATTACTGCATAAAATCGTATGCAAGCACTTAAAAACATAGTTGGGTACCACGTGTCCTCGTGCTGAATTTGCAGATCTTGTGCACCTGTCATATTCAATTAAGAAAACTTGCACACTTGCTTCATCTGGTGATAGTTTTTCATAACATCTTTTCATCTAGTGACATGCAGATAAGAAAACATATTTATTAAAATGTATTACCATTTCACTGGTGCATTTGCTTATTCAAGTTTCCTCATTGGAAAAATACTTCTTCCATTAACAGCCTACTTAGCAGAAGTAAATGCTCTGTATTAAACTGCCTGTCACAAACGGTTTGAACTGTATTATGCAACACAAGTTTTTGATAACTAATTTTTCCTTTGTGTTTTCTGAAACAGAAAAGGTGAAAAACCAGAATGGTTTTCATCATGTGGGGGTGGGGATGGAGATGGTGTTTTCATGTCCCACAAAAATTTGAGCTGGGGTGGGAGGAGAAACCTTCCTCTTAATGTGATCCAAGTACCAAGTGCTAGTTTTCATGAGGAAAGGAACATAACCATCCCTTTACTGCTCTGTGCTAATACTCCTCCCAACCCCCAGTGCAAGCCCTTTAAATGTACTTTGTTTATCTCTGTTAACCTCCAGTAGAATTTCACTCAAAACGTTGTCTTTCACTTAAAACCAAGGTGGTTGCAGCAGAACTTTCCTGCAATGGGTTACAGTGGTGGTTTCAAAATAAATTTCAAAAGGTTAGCAACAGTTTTGTGTTGAAACCAACCTTCAGTGAGCATTTTTGGTTTTGCCAGATCAGTGGTTTTAAAAAAGAAGAGTCATCAGAAAAATCAACCAGCTTCATTACTTTTTGGCCAATGTTAGTTTGAAACAGTGCAGTACCTTTGTCATGGGGCTTATTGAAATACAACCACTTTGGAGGTCAACAGCTTCATTGAAGCCAATTTTATCCCACATTTCCATGATTCTCTGACCTGACCTCCTGCTGGGAAGAGCTTGCTTTTGCCAGTGGCTCTACTGAAACCACATCCTGTCCTGAGTCCTCATGGATGTGGCTTTGTGCCGAAGTGCCATTCAGCAAGGATCAGGGCTGTGGGGTTGAACTCAAGTCATGAGGTAGAAGAAAAAGTCCTCCTTCCCTCCTACCACAGTGGTCTTGCAGGGATGGAAGGGGTTGCTGTGTTCTGGCGCTCTAATTCTTGAACCTCAGCAGGAGCCCAGACACCGCTAAGGTGCCAGAAAAGTCTTGTGCTTGATACCAGTAAGAATTGACTTTTGGATCTGCCTCTGCTTTTACCAAAGCTGTGTCCGTTTTGCAGCCTTGCTGGTGTTGGTGGCTTTGTCATGTCAGCTCTACAGAAATATTTCCCAGCTGGTCACACTCTGCTGCCTTCCTGGAAGGCAAACCTCCTCCCAGAGTGCAGCAGCAAAGAAGCAGTCTTTTTGTTTCTATCAACAATTTTGAATGGAATTAGCAGGGTACCTGTGTGATAAATTTTTTTAAAAATAGTAATTAAAAAGTCCTTACATTGTTCAGTCATGTGTTTGTGATCTGTGGATTTGAGGGAGACACGAGAGAGCTTCCCAAGAATAAAAAAAATTCCTTGCCCTTTAAACCTAAGCATCAACAAACATTGCAGGGGATGGGAACTGATGTGATTTGTATAATCAGATATCACACTTGGCATGACTAGGGGAAAAATAGTTCTCCAGCTGGCTGTGGGCTTTGGAAAAGATGTATCATAATCTATCACATGAGAGAGATTTGTGTAATTTTCCTGCCGATCAAAACATTTCCCTCTCTCCACACATTTTCCTTTCAGTGACAAGCGTGGAAAAGACTCTTAGCCAGCACATTCTGTAGAAAAGGCAAATGATGACTTTTGAAAGCTTAATGCTTACTGCTCAACTATTGTTTTTCTATCCTGGGTGGCCTGGCATTGTCCAGATACCTTGTGATATGTCTTTCAAGTTGAACATTTGAAAGACACTATGTGAGGGAGGGAATAAAATACTTCTTTATATGCATTTTCTCTCTATGCTGTGTCATTTTAAATATAACATGGTAAGAAAAAAGGGAATATTGAGTCTTTGGTATTCCTTTGGTAAAGTGGAAGAAAGCAGCTTCTCCTGTTAGAGGGTTTCTTTATTGTTTTTAGCCTCTGGTGTTTTCAAGCTGTCAGCTCCTGTGTGTTATTAGAACACTCTGTTCCCCCAGTGGCTACCGGGTACAGGTTGAAGTTTGTAAAATCAATCTCAAAACAGTTCCCAAGCTCTGTCTTCTGGGATTGTTTTTTTTAATCTTTCCACAGTCTCAGAAAACAGTATGTCTTGTTAGAGTAAGTACTGGGACAACATTTACTGTTGTTTGTGGTTGATGTTGTGCAATTGATTGCAATGAATCAGGACATCTCGTGATGTGGTGACAGCTGGAAGCCTATGCGTGCTTTAATTTATTAGTGCTCTTTGTGGGAGCTGACTGGTTGGCTGCTGCTTCTGGTGATGCTATTTTTAATTATAATTGTAAATGGCCTAGGACCTGTGTGTCTGGAGCATTTCCTCCGTGGACCGTGTTAGCCGGGAATGCATGAAGCTGATCCGGGCACGGGAGCTCCTCTTGGGAGGGGAGGTGGAAGTGCAGGTCGCAGGGTGAGCTCTCCTTTGAACTCCCGTTCGTGCTGCCCCATGGTGTGAAAGAGGGAACTATCAGTGTTCTGTGCACACCTCTCTCTAAGACTTTCTGGTTCATACTGTACAATGTTTTACATAACAATGGACAGAATTGTTTTGTAGTAATAGTGGCTACTTAAACTACTTTAGAGATATTAAGGTGTAATTGATTGTGTCATATTGTATAATTGTATTGTTAAGGATGGGTTAGTGCCTGCAGGCTTGCAGAGGCAACTGCAATGAATCTATGGTTTCTCTTACTGCTGTGTTTTTACTGCATCAAATTAAAAGCAGAGCTATTATGGTCCAGTATAATTGTGTTCCTTCTGCATTTTGAGATGTAACAAATTCATTGAGGTGATGAAGGTGCTGTTAGATATGGAGAATTCTTAGATTACTTTGGTAACTCTTTTTACTTTCTTTTCCCTTTTAGTGTATAACTCAGCTGAGCAACTCTTTCACCTCAATTTCAGAGGACTGTCGTTTTCTTTTCAGTTAGACTCCTGGACTGAAACCCCGAAGTACGAGGTCAGCAATCATTCTTAGTTAATGGATGGTCTTTTTGCCTCTGTGGTACTTGCAGAGTATCATTTACTTATGTCTTTCTGTCTTTTGCATGCAAAAAACCCCAATAATTTGGAAGGAATTAAACTCCTCAGTTATGTTCTTATTAGTGGTATGTAACCATGTCAAAGTTAAAAATTTACTTCCTGTTGACAAAAGGTGTGTGCTTAGGGGTTTTGCTTGCATCATGAACTGGGACTAGCAATTCTGTTGGTGAAAGGAGTCTTCTAAAAATATCAATGCTGTCTATGCAAATACATAAATATTAAGCAATCTACTGGGAGGCTGTTCTTTTATCATATATTTTTGAATCTAGTCAAAGTGATTATGCAACTAAAGTAGGATAGACTTCATAAAATACATTTTCATCTTAAGTGTCCTTCAGTATGAGTGCTTTTAGCAAGCCAAGTGGATGAGTTTTATTTGTAATGCCTGTTTGCATATTCACCAAATGTTTGGATGAGTTACTGAATAATTAAATGCATTACTGCATTCTCTGAAATCTTTGGAAATCCCCGTCTAAAATGGAAACAAGATCAGATCCTCTGTGGTTTCCTTCTGTACTAACAAAAATGTATGTGTAACTTGTTTAGTTGTATCATCTGTCTTTACCAGTTAAAAAGCATTAAAATAAAGGAGCATATAAAGAGCCAAAACAAAGAAGAAATCCACCAACATGATGACACATGTTCTTTGTCACAGCCTAGTGCTTTAGTGGTTGTGGTTGATGTGTCACAGGGGGCAACCAGGGGAAATTATTGTTTAGCAATAGTGAAGGTCAGTTGGGTTTCAGATTGGAAGGTGAATAGAAACTGAATAAGCCAAAGAAAAAGAATGCCCCAACAAAGAATAGTTTCTTTTCATGCAGGAGTTCCCAGGGCACTGATGAATGAAATAGCCAGCTTCTGAGGAAGTCAATTGTTTTACCAAAGGTTTGAAAAGATCATAAAATATCTCAAGTTGGAAGGAACCTGTAGGGATCATTGAGACCAACTCTCTGCTCCTTGCCGGACTACCTAAAAGATGTTGAAGTAAAACTGCTAGGACAGTGGAGAAAGTATTTTGCATTCTCTAAGTGTCTCACTCAGTTGCTCTAGTGAGGTTAGTAAAATGTTCTTTGTGCAGAGTATAATGCCAAAGTCTCCCCAGGAACAGGTAGAAGTAGGATCGTTTTGAAAACATAGTAGTATGAAACAGTCCACAGGGAAGACAAGTATTTGTGGAGGTTTTCACAGAGGAACATTAGAAAAGATTGCAGAGTGAAGTCAAATTTGAATCTGTCAAAATCTGTCAAGTTCAAGGAATATTGTATAGGAATGCTAAGCTACTTAGCAAAGCAGTGTAATCTTCTGCTTATGGAAAAACTATGAAGAAAACTTTGGAGTTTATTGTATAGCTGGAAACAAGCTGCAAGTGAGGAGAACATGAAAGCCTTTTCTCACTTCAGTAATCGGAAGTCTGACTACTTTAAGAAGCAAAAGGTATTAATGTTCTAGGCAAATTCAGGAAGAGAATTGAAATTGAGTCATCTCTGGATTTGCTAAGTAGTGGAGGTTCCCTTCTTAATTCCTACAGCAGTAAAAGTCATTGTTGTAGGTTAATTTTTTTCCTAAGAATTTTGTGTGTGTGTTTACCTTATGTGATGTCCTGCTAAAGTAGACCAAATAATAGTTTGCATATTGTGCGTCTTGTTTTTGTGACTGCTTGTGACAAATATAGGGTTTTTTCTGTCTGGTGACAGCAAAGTATGTTACTGGTCTTGAATGTCCAGTCACATTCAGAATTGAAAGAAATTCATTCTTCTAGTGCAGTAAGAGTCAATCTGACTTCCTTAGCCTGCTTTTTATTTGATGAGAGCACTCAAATCCCTGTCAAAACAGTATGTGTAAGAATGTGGTGATAAGGAGAGCGGAAAATCTATTTAATGAAAAAGTTTCTGTTCATCAGATAAGGCATCTTGGAAGCCAGCAAAAATTTTAAAAGGCTGAAATTAATGCAGTGGGAGACAAAAAAGGGAAGTTTTCCTTCAAGACAGATGATTTCTTAGACCTTAAATACAGTGTATCAGTACAAATACTTGGGAATTGCTAGCTGCCAGTGATCAAACCAAGGAAAAACTTGAATTCTTAGTACACACAGTGGCTAATTGTCAGACTGATGGCATCTTTTGATGAATAAGCTTAGTGAGTGTTTCACCCCAGCTCAGGAATCCAGGAGTGGTGGAATATAAAGAAACACCACCTTGAAGGCTGGGTTTTTCTGTTATTTTGCCCCCTTGTCTTTTGCTGGAGACTTACTTGAATTGGTAAGCATATACTGCATCTCTAAAGCCATTTCTGACCTTAAGCTGAAGTGTCTGCTGTGTTATGTAACAAGAATGATTTTGTGTTTCCACAGCCTAACTTTGCCCATGGTCTGGCCTCTCTTCAAATTCCACATGGCGCGACTGTGAAGCGCATGTACATCTACAACGGAAACAGTCTGCAGGACACCAAGTATGTACAACTGCTCATGATCTTCCATCATTTATTTAGTGCTTTGCCATTGCTAAAGAGAACAGTGTGTTTTTTAGTTCAGTTTGGGTCTTCTGTTAATTTGGTGTTGTGCAGAATGCCTTTAGATATCAACCTCAGTCACATTTCTGTAGATGTTGTCTTCAGACCATATAATCAAATGCTGGTTTGATTCGTGTTGCTGTAAAATGAGCTTGGTTCAGCTGAAGTAGGCAAGTTCAATTGACCTGAAAATGAAATAATTAAAGTGGGGAACGTTGTGAATTCAGTAACACATGTTTAGGCTATTCTTCCTCTAAATGTTGTTTGTGCTGATGACCTCTTCCTAAACAAATCAAACTTGGTGTAGGCAGTCAGTAAGGTTGTAGCATATTGATAATATGTATGTCATGGCAGAGCCCTTTCAAGGGTCTTGAACTCTCTTGATAAGCAAAACTAATAAAAAATGCCATATGCGTAATCTACCATAGGTTTAATGTATTTGCAGATATCTGACTGAGCTTCCTATCTTAAAAGCCAGGCTGGATGGGACTTTGAGCAACCTGGCCTAGTGGAAGGAGTCCCTGCCCATGGCAGAGGGCTGGAATTAGGTGATCTTTAAGGTCCCTTCCAAGCCAAACCATTCTAGGATTCTGAGATATCTAATATTAGAAATACCCAAACTGATAAGATGGTATTTTTTGCAGAGACATTAGAGTTTTAAGGCCAGGAGATAAACACATCCTTGGATTACTGCTCAGAAGGGAGGGAGCCTTGTTTATGCAGACATTGTCTCCTAATTAGAAATAAGTGCACTTGAAAAAAGTGCTGTTGTCTGTCCCCATCTGTGACATGGTGAGCTTTAGTGAAAACACCGATTGTTGTGTGGGGCTCGGTTGCGTGTGAGAGAGAGCGCTCAAAGCCCAGCTTTTAGCTTGTCATTCACCCAGAGGAGGAACATAATAACATAGGAACAGGAAATTTTAGTGATACACAGAAAATATACCTGTCCATTAAAAATATCTCACTTGGGACTGTTACTATTTTCTAAAATAATATTGTTGCTGAATTAAATTGAGAACTTCCCCAGTAAAGCAGCACAGTTGCCTTTGGTGTACGTGCACAAGCTGATTTCATATTCTGGGCTATGAAGTACCTTCCCAAAAACAGTGAAAGCATCACAGAGAAAGCTCTGCTGCATTTGAGTGATATGCCTAGTTCACAAATTTAGTTAGCTCTACATTTTCTTCAGTTTTCCCTGAGAGAAATCTGAGCTGACATGACCTCATAGGAGATATCCAAAGGCTAGGTACAGTTTCTGTAATTCTTTAATTCCTGTAGTCTTTGAAACTTGCTGAGTTCTTTTCATTAATCATAAAGATCTTGCATTTGAGTGCTGTCTTGTTCCTCTTCCTTTCCCCCCACATTTTCTGATCCTTCTGTTTAATACAACTTCTGATCTTCAGTCTCAGTTACATGCAGCTTTGTCAGAATTAATGTTCTCTGTTCCAGTGAACTGGTACCAGCTTATTACAGGAGAATTTGAAGCTGAAGCACTTTTTGTGTGATTGTTTTCAGGGCTCCCTTGATGCCTCTCAGCTGTTTCCTTGGGAATGTGTACGCTGAGAATGTCGATGTTCTGCGAGATGGAACTGGACCCTCAGGTTTACGGCTTCGCCTACTTACTGCAGGTATTGGAGACACTCAGAACATTGCACTGGTTGTTCTCCTCTGGAGTAAACCTGTGGAGGTTAATAAGCACAGGTTATTTGTGATGATTTAAAAAGTGATTTCAAAGTGTTCTATCTACCTTATTTTGAGCTATCGGGAACAAAACCCAGTAAAATACTTTTGAAGGTGAACCTGCTTGTTACTGCATTTTTCTAACCCTGGAGAAATCACTGAGAACTGAAGCTCTCACATGTTCCAAGTCTTTATAATCTGTTTGCAGAACTGGAATTTGTCTCCAGGTGTTTATGTAGAAGAAAACAGATCACTATTCTCAGTACATCACTAAAAAAACCCCATGACAAACCAAGAAACCTCATGTATGTGAGCATTTTCTGAGATTCCAGGGAGCTGTATGATGCTGATATTTTTGTGATTAAATCTGAAAGGCTTTAAAAAATGTCAGCAAGTGACTACATTAATGCTGCAGCCTTCAACTGCACTTCCAATTCAGTTCTGTTTTCATTTACTGTAGGAGACAATGGTGAAAGTGAAGAGAGGCTGATGAGTCTCTCTTTTTGTATGTGCTTTCAGAGAAGAAAGGGTGCTTAGAAATTAGGGAAAGATATAACAACTGCAAAGGAGTATGGTTCAGTCACCATAACTTGAGATTTGACAATGTTTTTAAGAAATAATATTGAGATGTTTTTAACAATTTTAATTAGGAGCTCAGCTTTTGACCTGTCTTGATTGCTAGCTCTGTGTATATTGGAATACATTCACAATATACAAAAGTTGAAAAAACGAAAATTATAGATGAAGAATAAAATATTATGAATAAAAATGGAGCAGATATTTTCAAGCTACTTTCCTTCTCTTATTACAGAGGAAGATAAAGTAGAGCTATCTAGTGCAGAGAACGTATGTCCTCATGTACTGGGGAAGGAGTTAGCTATAGCACCATAGTTATGTAAAGGATTTTGAGAAATTGGACACTAATAGTGTCAAGTTTTGTTAAAATGTATATGCACATGGCTTAAAGGAAATGTTTTCAATGAGTAAAATAATCATTAAAATATCACAGATATTCAGACAAACTTGGAGAAGCAATCTGAACACGTGCTTTTCTTATCTTGCAAAGTTTGTAGAAACTCTTGTAGAAAATATTACACACCTGTTCTAGCTCAAGTTTCTCTGCCCATATATTAATTTGAAGTTACTGTTGCTTAAGAAATCAAGGCTGACTGAATTGGAGTTTTCTGATTTATTGTAGTGGATAACTATCTGCATAAATAATGCATAGTGAGGAAAGCTAAGTGTGTATTTAGAGCACATCCTGTTTTGCAGTAACTGCTGCATATGTGTACTTGCATTCTGGTAAATGTAAGATGCTGCATTCCTGAAAGCAAATGGGCTCACAAGCTGTAACATCTTTCCATTTCCTAACATCTGGTAATATGTCAGCAATTCATCTGTGTAACGGCTATTCAATAAGATCTGGTTTTAATGTTGTTTGCACAGGCATGTACTTGCTATTGATTCAGTAAATTATGGGAACCTTGAGTAAAGAATGTGTGTTTTGTGATACAGTTAATGTGGATGAGGGATTTTACTTTATGCGCTTGACATTTTTACCTGGAGAGAAATCTCTAGCTGCTAAAGTAGAATATTCTAGGGGTAGAAATAATTTGTGGTATTTACTGCTAATAGCCACCTGATCAAACTGAGATGGGCTGGGAAACCAAGTCATGTCCATGTGAATGGCAAGGAAGTGAAGGTAGTATGGCTGAAACTGGAGCTTAAAATGAGGAACCATGCAACAGTCAGCACATGCACTGCTCTGATAAGAAATGTTTACACTGTTGCAAAGTCAATGGTTAAATTTAGTTTGGCCCTGTTGTCTGAGGAATGCAGCTGTTTGGTTTGTGATAAATAAAGGAATGCTAACCTTTTGGTGTTGATTTACTGATGTATTCTGTGATCAGGAAGGATGCATGTAGAGTTGTTTTTCATTCCTCAGGCTGTGGCCCAGGTGTTTTAGCCGATGCCAAGATGCGGGTATTTGAGCGCTGCGTATACTTCGGTGATTCCTGCCAGGATGTGCTCAGCACCTTGGGCTCTCCACACAAAGTCTTCTACAAGTCTGAAGACAAGGTGAGGGAAATTTCATTCAGGCACAAACTTTGTTCACTGGTGTCTCAGTCTCATCATAGTGCTTGTGTTTGGCAAGGTCAGTGAAGTTGAACTGCCATGTAGCACAAAGTACAAGTGCTTGACATACTCCCTAACATAATAGAGCAGGCTGAACCATTATATAATAGGTTTTAAGAAGCTTTTTAAAAATCTAAATTGATGCAAATCTGTTTAAATTTATTAAAGAAACAAAATTGCATAATGTTGACTGTTTTAAAAATTGTTACAAATGGGAGCACTTTTGTATCCAAATGAGCTGCCTGGTTTTTTTCACTTACCATGTATGTAAAAGGACCTTAGCATATACTTTGACCTTCTCCTAATGTTTTTACACAGCATTGTGAAAGTAAACCTTTTAATTCTGATAATTCTAGTGTGTCACTGTGCTGCTGCAAGCAGGTGATGGTCCTGTCATGAACCACGCTATCTTACATAGTTGAACAAAGGCTTCAAATGAGATTATAGCAATTTGTTTGAATGTAGAGATGTTATTAAAGGCATTTTATCTTTGAGCATTATTGAATGTATCTGAAAAATGTGTTTCTTGCAGATGAAAATCCATTCACCCTCGCCCCATAAGCAGGTCCCATCAAAGTGCAATGACTACTTCTTCAATTATTTCACACTTGGAGTGGTGAGTGGAAAGTTTCCCTAAACAATTCATGTGAACTTCTGATTTAGTTACACAGCAATCCTTTCAGGAGGCTAAAGGCTGTGGGAAATGAGAGGCTGTAAAACTCTTGATTGCTGCCTTAGGAATCTCTGGATATGAAAAGCTGTTCTTGACTTTACTTTAACGCTTACACATTTAATCAGCAGTGTTTTATTTCTACCAGTGGACGGAGGGCTCTTTGCACTTTTGCAGTCTCAGGTTTTCTCCTTTTTCTACTGTGCCTGATGCATAGGTAACTAGTTCTTGTTCCTGGGATCTATGCCCCTGTCCCACAGAACTGAGGCAGGTGTGCCATAACATCAGTTGTGAAAGTTTGCTGAGCTGTGGGGTGTAGTTAAATCTTCATGTTCCTTCTTGCAGCTGTTTTGCTTTAGTCTACATCACTGTAAATAATATGCAGAAAAACAAGACCTCCTTAGAAAACTTGCCAACATTAGCAAATGAAGGTGCAGTTGTGATGGAGTGCTGGAGGAAATGTGTTATTTGAATTTACAAATAGTCTTGTTTTCAGATATGCCTTTGCATAGTTTGGTTCAATTCCAGAGAGATAAATATATATCACTATATACAGGTGCTATTTTAAGTAACCTAGGGTTCATCTGGGGAAGGCCACCTTCCTCTGTCCAAATTGCTTCATCTGTCTTTTTTGTCTTCAACAGGATATTCTCTTTGATGCAAACACTCACAAAGTGAAGAAATTTGTCCTGCATACAAATTATCCTGGTCATTACAACTTCAACATGTGAGTGTACAGAACTCATCTGTTGAGTACATTAAAACAACTAAAAAGGAAATCTTATGTTCTCTTACAGAGTTACAGTATTTTTTCATTGGTCTCTTTGGTGTATCTAATAACCCGTGGAGGTTTCAGACATCATTAGTAACATTTTTAGTGGTATTTTCTTTTTATTTTTAAATGCCTTTATATATACTGGCAAGTATGTCTTAAAGCAGTGAATGAAGTAAGGTAGTTCTTGGTCCAGGTATGATGTGCTAGCTCTTGGTAGAGGCAAACATTCTATCAGCAAGAGTGCCCATTTACTGGTAGCTACATTGCTGTTTTTTTCCTATCACGATTTCAGTTAGTGAATAAAAAACTCATGCTTCTGAACATGTTTTCAATACTAAATGTACTGTACACTAAATACTAATTGTTAACTCTTTAGAGGAGGAGTATGAGTTAGTGATTGGATGTCTGATTAAAGCATTTAGTGACAGAAATCTATAGTGCTATTTCATGGCTAAATATTTCTCCATTCATTCTGTGTAACAATAGAGTAATTTGTGCTGAAGGACTTCTTGTGTCCTCTAGAAAATTTTATTAAGACATTCCCAGGCTGCTGCCTTTTTTGATATGGAAAATCTAAGTGAGAACTTAATCTGCTATCACAGATTCTTGCTTTCATTTTATTATGGATGTGACTTTTCATTAAAGGGATTATTAAGAGCTGTCAGTCTCTGGCTGTGCAGTTTATCTTGGCTTCTCTGTTCTCTAATAGCTTTATGATTTGCACTTTCTAGTTACCATCGCTGTGAATTCAAGATTCCACTTGTCATTAAGAGAGGTGAGCATTTCCCTGCTGTCCTGCTTCAGGGGGCACAGAGTGCTCCAAGGGGAACTGGGACCAGTTCTTGTCTCTAACTGTCCTTCATTAGCAGAGGATGCTAACAGTGACAGTCATTGAGACAGAGGTTTTGGGATTAGGTTTCTGTTTAAGTGGAAAAGACACTTCAGAGCAAGGTAGCAATTCTCTGATTTTACTTGGACTACCTCTTCACTTATTTGGATCACACAAATATTTAGCTGCAATACCACAGTATCCTGTAATGCTGCTACTCTGCTAAAATCAGTTACCTTGTACCTGGAGGATCAAAATCTGTAAGACAGTGTTAGTCTGAGCTCATCACTCCAGTCCACTGGTATTTAATATAATCTGGTTTGTCTGGGAATGAAAATAAACATCCAGAATATGTTGGCTCTGCGTGCTACAGACAAAGTATGTCTGTGTTCACCTGAAAATCTCTACTTGAAAAAAAAATGCTATAATCAGTAGTGCTAATTTGGCAGGGTCCTAAGATATTCCCAGCTCTGTGCATGTAACTAATCTCAGCAAAGTGGGGTTTGTCTGAAGATTACTGTGATTGAAGTAGAGCTCTTCAACATAAGAAAACATGTGTACTGGATTTGGATTATCCTGGGAATGCCTGATGCTGCCTAGTTTTTGGCCAGGCATGTTTTCCTCATTCTGGTTGGTATTTACTGCAAGCACTTTGCTGTGTGAAGTGCAATCCTCCTGTGGTTGTCACAGCAGTTTGAGCATATGGAGAATTAAAAACCTGGAAAAACAGTATTTGTGTATACAGGCTTTTATGAAAGTTGATTTGTACTTTAGCCAAGAGAATGAGCATGAAAATTCTCACTTCTAAAATTATTTTCCCTTAGGTTATTGTACTTTAAAGCATTAATTTGTGATTAATTTTATTTACCTCAAGTAGCATTATGAATTTATTCTTGATGTGTCTGTTTTGTTTTTTTTTTTTTATTTGGCATTTCTAACCAGCTTTTCTGATCTCTAGCTGATGTCCAGGACATGTAACAAGTTGTGAACAGATGTTACAACAGTTTTGAAGAGCCCATCTTCTTTCCTCTGGTGGCAGTGCCTGATGCAGTTTTATTAGTTCCCTTTTCTAGTTCAAGTTCAGATGATAAATTGAGAGCCAGAGTTCAAGTTGCACGGACACTCAACTCTCAGCACAAAGAGAGTGTGTTTAGAGAGGAAAAAATACAGAGGAGCAAATGGTCTTTAACTTGACTGAAAGCTGTTGCTTGACATGTTTATTGTCTAGATCCATTCCCTCTGCTTTGGGAATGTGCTTTCAGTATTTAGGAGTACCCAAATATATGTATGTAAGATCTGTATGAAAGTACTTGAAACCACCAGCAGTTTCTGTTTAAAGGCTGTAATTGTACATGCAATGCTTTCCTTTTATTATTTGATAGGCTGTGATTCCCAAGCTCTCTGCCATCTTTATTTTGGAAGAGCAATGTTTTAACTGATTTCAGGCCTGCCAGCTCCTGAGTCTCCAGATGTCAGTTTTAGCCAGCTTTCCTTCCAAGTGCAGTGAAGTGTTTTGGACTTAATGAGTGGCACATCATGTTACCTCCTTGAGTGGCTGTGCTAGGCCTGTTAGCTTAGTGCAAAGAAATGGAGTTTCTTTTACAGTGGTGTTCTTCCATCTAAGATTAAAGCTTAAGCTTTTGTAATCTTGAAGTTGGGAGATGCTGTAAATAGGGATGTTTGCTTTATCACCTTAACTGGCATTTAGTCAGTGTTTACTGACAATTCTGATTGCTAGTGAATGCTGGTGAATTTGTATATGACCTGATCTAATGCTTCTATGTCTCCTGGTATCTGAATTAACATGCCACAATAAAGGACTATGTAGGAGACTGTTCAAGCTTAAGCTGTAAAAGCTTTTTTGTTTTTGTTTCATAGATAGTGCTGACTCACAGACAGAAACCTGTACAACATACAGCAAGGTAAGCCTGTGTAGAACTGAGTTCCTAATTTCCTTAAACTGTCTAAATGATTCATGCCAACTTTGCAATACACTTCAAAGAAATTAGAGCAGTGGTATCATGTTGGTTTAAGTGGAATAGTAGAAGGCTAACAGTTAGTGTGTACCTTGTGTTTTAAATATTTTGGTGTGTTAAAAGATTTAATTCATTTGTAATAGCATGCTTCAATTAAACTAAATTACTACATTATGGCATGGCTTGCATTTTTACACAGCTGCAGGTAGAAATACTGAAATAAGTGATAGGGGAAAACAACAGCAGTAGTGGCTGAATGTTAGCTGGAGACATGTTCCTAAACAAAATCCTCACAGAGCTATTGTACTAAACATAGCTCTCTAAAACAGGTACTATTTAACAAGAGAGTCCAGTGTCCTTCCACTTTCTTCTGAAGGGCACCAGTAATGGGAAGTTTCTTAGGCAGCAGGCTTTCAAAAATGTCACTGCCAGTGTGACACCACCTGATGACAGCAGACTCCTTGAAGACTCTACAGCCTTACCACCTAAATGAACTTCCCAGCAGTTGCTGCTGCATATTTGACAGCTGCATTAAGTTGAAAAACTTCTCAAAAACTGTGTCAGTGTCTCTGCAGTCAACATTCAGCCAGGGTCAGTGTTGCTCTCTTGGTTCCTGAGGTGCCAAGTGAAGGCTTTCCGTGGTGGATTTTGGGTCCCATACTGGGAAGAAAAATTGGAGTCAGCAATCTGGAAGATGCCATTCTATACTTTTGGTTTGAATTAATTTACTCCCTTCAGTGCTTTGACTTATTTCAGTCTTGTGTGTGAAGCTGCAGCTTCCTGGAGCCTCATTAAAGTAAGGAAAACTGTTGGACACTTCCCAATTATTAAATAGTGCAGCTTTCCTCTTCTCCAATATTGTTGCTTAAATAAAGGAAAGACTTTTGGGAGAGGTGGCAGCGGGGCTATTTTTTCCTCTCAGCAAAGGTATGTAAGAAGATATTTTGTTGAAGTTTCCTACAGCCGCTTTGGTCTTTGAGGTGCCCCTAAAATGCCACAAGATTTGCAGCTACATTTTATCCATAAGACCCACAGAAATTTTTATATTAATAATTCTAATTCCAAACTGTTTCTAGACAAAAATGAGAATATACCTTAAAATTTACAAGCCCTAGCTAGATAGTTCCATTGCTGAGTATGGCTCCAGTCACAAAATACTTCTGTAAATACAACCTTAGGTTTATTTGACAAATAGGTTTGTCACAAACAAATGTGCATGGCACTCTTCCTAGATAAAGAGTTTTCTTGTGCCTCATTTTAACACAAATTCACTGATCTATTTACAGTGGGACAGTATTCAGGATCTGCTGGGGCACCCTGTAGAGAAGCCAGTGGTACTTCACAGGTAAAAATCTCTCTTTATTTTGCTTGGCAAGGATTGGGCTGACTACAGAGGATGAGGAAGAGTGTTTATGGCACTGGTTACTTTTGTACTGCTTTGCTGGTTAAAGTTTCAGGGTTTTTTGGCCACTAACAAGGTGAGATAGCTGCTCTCAGAGGAAATAAACTGACATGCTGAGTGAAAGGATTTCCAAAATTCCTTGAAATGCAAAATCCAGAGAAGATCTCGGAGAAAACAGTGCATTAAAAAGTCTCTTTTTTAATGAGTAATAAATAGTTCAGAGTTTTTATACTTTTTATAAAGTATTTCGATAACATGATATTATATAGCACAGTGTGTATGAGTATGGTAACATATGTAGCAGCAGTCTGAAGAAGCTTGTCTTTTATGGACATACATTGTTCTACAGGCTGACTGAAGATGGAATAGCCCTTAAATTTGCTGTGTTTCTGCAGGCATTCAGGTGGATTCCTGGTTAAATGGGCATTATCTGTTCGCAGAGTTATCATTTTATGATGTGAAACCATGTTTTTTATCTGAGGACAAGTGTGAGTGATGGGTACTGTGCAAATACCACAGTAATTTCAGATAGATGAATGTATTTTTATCAGACTTTCACATGATTTTGACTTCAATTTTTTTTTCTTTTTTCCCCCTTAATCATTGTGCCTTGTGTTCCTCTTTACTCCTGTGTTATACCAGTGAGATGATTAGAGCAGAAGCCATGTGAATGAAGTAAAGCTAAGGTGAAATAGTGATGACATAGAGCCCTTCTATTTTTTCCATCTGTGTTGTAGAGAGTAGTTCAACCAGAGAGCGCTTTACTGAGCACATCTCAAATGGCTCAGACATGCAATTTGAAAAACTGACCAGTTTACAAGAAAGGATGAAAGGTAAATATTCATTAAGGGTTTTTTTGGCTGTAATCTAAAATTCATTGCAGTCAACAGAAATTGCCAATGTACAAGCCAAAAATACCAGAAATAACTGGAAGAAAAGTGGTACATAGATCTTGAAAAATACTGTTTAATAAAACTTAGATTATTCTATTTCAGCTCATATAGGTTAATCTTCTTAACATGCTAAATCCAGTTGATTAATAGGCAATATATAGTCAATATAAATAATAGACTATATATAGTAAATACAGATGATAGAGGTTGAGGCACAAAAGGAAGGATCTTGCACAAAAGTAATGTGTAGTAAGTGACATGGTGCTTCTCTCTTCCTGTGTACCTGGGGGTTTTTTAGGCTTCTTCCTGTTCAAGTTAAGTGCAGGAGAGTTTTCCTGTAGAGGTCACTAGTGGCTTTTTGATTACTTTATCCCCAAATGTTATTAATGGCTCTGCAGCACCAAGCAGATTTTCCTTTGGCTCACTTGGAGTCTAACAATGGTGTTGCATAATGTAGAGGTACTTTCTTTGGATGAAAGCCATGATAAAGATGCTGTAATTCACCTTATGTTGCTGAATAGTTATTCCTCCTTAAGATGTTCCTGATTCTCACATATCCATTTTAAAGTTTTTTCCCCTCTTTTCTGTTCAGGTCATCATCTCCGAACAACACTAACCCATTTGGGTCAACCTTTTGCTTTGGACTGCAGCGAATGATCTTTGAGGTTAGGAAAAAACCTTATTATTTTTATCTGAGCATGAGAAGATGAGGAGTTTGCTATTACTATGAGTGCCTTCTTACTTCCTATTGCAATAAAAGCCAGTGCTTGGGAGTGGTATAATTTTAGTTCCTGTTGGCAGAAAGAGGGAACTTTGCCACCTCTTCTCTGAGGTTGTACATTCGCATGTTAAAGCTGAAACTTCAAGTTTTTCAGCTGGAACTCACGCTGGCAGGACATAGATTCACATGGCTGGCTGGAGCAGATGGTGTTGTGTCATGGAAATCTAAGAGACTTTTTAGGAGCTAGCCAAGAGCTTGTTGCTGTCACTTGTTGTTGGGATTTCTTTCTTCAGGCAGATTACTTCTGTATTCACCATTTTAATACTTCTGATTTTCTGTTCAGCGTAGCACTTCTTTTAATTCCCCTTTTCCCTGCTGTGCTTTTGCAGGTGATGCAGAATAATCACATAGCTTCTGTTACCCTGTATGGCCCCACACGGCCCAGCAGCCAGTTGAGAACGTCGGACCTTCCCCAGTGAGCATCCCCTGCAAAGTCAGCTAATCTCAATGCTACAGAATTAGTACAGCGTGCCTTGATTTGCTGCCACTTATAATATGGAAAGCACGTTATGATTTTATTTTTTTTTCAATAAGCCTTTCCACCCAGGAGCGGTGTGGAGAGGAAATTCTCTCAACCCTTCATCATGGGGCATGGAACTGTTGATGGAGGAAAGCAGCTTAGGTGCCTGTGCCGTCATTTATTCCTCTCCGTTGCCCTCATCCTATGCAGCACAGACATGAAGAGACTGTCCCTCCTTCTCAGCTGGCAGAAGGGGGAAATGGAAGAGGGGCACGTAATGACTGCAAGAATTAGAAGCACAAACTTTCTGAGCCTTGGAGCATCTGGAAGCAGGTATTGATTTTAGTCTGTTTGTGTTACTGTATTGATGTGGTGGTCACATTTTAAGAAAACGTGTGTGTATATATATATAGATCTAAACACCTCGGTATTTCTGTGGCTTAGGACATTGTACCAAGTGTGACAAGGATGTATATATGTCCATGATTTCAGGCACCACATCTTTGTGTAACTTTAAACCAAGCAAGTAGCATGTGCATAATACTTGGTTGTAACATTTGCACTACATACACTTTAATTACTTGATAAACGTTTATCTTCACTGAGGAGCATCTGTGTACTGGATGTGAGTGGGGTGTGGTGGTTATTTAATGTACACTGCGCATAAAGCTTATTTGTACAGTGGATCAAATTTATCCACCTTCCTGCACTAATATGTACTTGATATGCTGATACAATTTTTTTCTGTCATGGCTGGTTTACTAATTTTTTTCATATGCAATTTCGAAAGAAAAAATCTGGAAGGGATTATTTCTATGACTGAATTATGTTTTAATGAAAAGATTTGATACAATTTTTCATACTAGTGAAAAATTTAACGAAGAAATAATGTTGCCTCATTTGCCTCTGTTCCAAAATCCTTTATTCCTACTCTGTTTCCTCAGAGAAAGAAAAGCTGTATATAATGGTATCTCAGAAATTCTGGAATTCTGCCATCACCAAGATAACCTTTTCTGTAACTTTTGATGTGTGATTTTAATTTATGCCAAAGGTTTAGCCAAAGACATCCTCGTTGTAGTTTCACCATTTCTGTACATATATGCTAACTGCACACCCCACCCCAGCAGACAGGATATAGGCTTCTTTCTAGTTGGGAGATGCTGCTCGCAACATTTTATCCCAGGAGGATACTTTAGGTTTCTAGTTCTCTTACCAGTCTTATTTGGGAGAAATAGGTGGTCTGTCTTTGAAATAATGAACCCTTTTTAAAAATGGACAAGAGAAATGTATAATTTTATCCCATTTTTAATATTTTGGTGTCGCAACTTGTGATACATAGATGACAATTTTGTGAGTTTTACTATGTGTGTACAGATTTTTGTAAATATGACATTTTTGTAATTTTAACTCCATGTACAGTGTAATCCTGTATAGTTTATCAATGAATGAGAGATAGGAAATCGAATGTTAACTGAAGTTTTGGATTCTGGACCAGTAGCAGGGATAAGTGTGTGTGTGTGTGTGAGATGTTCTTTGCCATTTAGTCTTCCTGTATACTGTGATACTCTAAACTGTTTTGCTAAAACAAACAAAAAAAGCCCCATGGAGAATCCAATGGATAAGGAAAAAGTTACTGTTTACCTTTATCCCTAGGTGTCACTCCTGTTGAATCCCTGTTCAATCTGTGCTGTCTCCTGTGATCGTTGCTTGCTAAGAAAATTCTATGCCTCAATCTTCCTTTTTGTTTCCTCTCTAATTTTAGTTTCATTTTACGTAGCCCTTCTGTAAATTAAATGGAATAATAATGAGCATGTACACTGAAAGAAAAATAAAAAGACTCTCAGTTACTGTTTTTGTGTTAAATACAGTTGCTGGGTGTTTTTGTAATAAAATCATGGATGTTCTTGCTTTTCCTTTTCTTATCAATTATTTGTTTTTATTTTACTGGTTTTCAGACATTGTATTTGAAGTACCTGACTAGTCTGTAGTGACTTCATAGCCAGTTCAGTATGTTCTCCAAAGAAACAGTAACTAACATAACTTGGTAGATATATTAAAGCATTTTGTAAGGTTTTGCCCTGAAGTGGAGAAGGGAAATCTTTCAACTGTGGTTGATAGCACTGTGAGCTCTGCATTGTGCTCAGAAATGGGATTGTAATGCTCCTGTGGGCCCTTGGGGGATCATGGAAATCGGTGGAGCTTCAAGGAGGGGGAATATGGCGCAGCAGCAGGGAGGAAATGCCTGCAGTGAAAGCAGCAAATGTGAATTCTCTACTGCGTTTGTGTGCCCCAAGGGACTTCACAGAAAAGCTTTGGGAGTCTCCCTACCCTGAAGCAGCTCTAAGGTTAATGCAGGGCACAAGGAATGGGACTCATTTCAGTTTGTTTCTCCTGCACTCCCTCAGTGCTGGAGTACAAACTGACCCTGCCTGCTGCTTGGCTCAGTGTGCTGTGGCAGAATTTTTTGGTCTCTGAACTGGGATGCTGTGCCTGCTGATTTTGTTACTAAAATGTGACAGCAATCCTGATGCTAACTTCAATTCATTTTAATTCATCCTTTCCTAATAAAGGCTCCAGACAAGCTGCAAGAGGAGATAAATCCTTGATGGGATGATTTGAGTAATGGCTATGCAGATGTCACCAATATCCTGCTCTCAAACATATTGAGTTGAATTTCTTCAGAAGAGTGAGGTCAGGCCTGCTGCTGTAGCATGAACCCTGAGACTTAGGACAGGAGCAGCAGCTAACCAAAGGTATTTAATAGCTACAGTGACTCCCAGCTTGACTTGTAATGATCTGGTGAGTCCAAGTGGCTAAAACAGTATTGGTAACTTACAGTTCTCTCTTAACAACCCATATACTTCTCTAGGTCAGCCCCTTGATATTGAAAAATTCTTGGCAGACAAAAAATTAAAGGCAATTTTGCATTGTGGCTGTTGCTGCTGGGCTGAGCTCAAAGCATATGACTTCTGGGAGAGGCAGATCTGAAGAAGCACCAGGAGAGAGAATGTGGAGCTGCTTTTACCGGTTTTCTCACTCACCCTTTGTGAATGCAGCTGTTCACACCTCTCTTGTCAGATGTTTTGATTTGTTTGCTCCTGTTTGGACTAAGCCAAGCCAATCTGTTCCTGAGCTGATCCCTTAGGGAAGCATTGTGGAGCATTTAAGGACTTGCTGGCACGAGAAATTTAGGAATAGGTAGAGGGGACTGATGGTGGGTTTGAATTAGAAAGAAGAGAGGAAGGAGTAGAGGAGCTCTGGGGGACAAGGCAAGGATGGCAGTGTTGCAGGAAGTAGGGCTGGGATGAGGCAGTTCATCTGAACCAAGAGTTGTTCGGTGCAAAGGGCTGCTCAGGGGGAACAAGGGGCCAGCTCTGCCTCCCCCTCCCAAAGGAACTGAGAGATTTCGGCTGCATCAGATCCCGTTTTGCCAGGTGGCCTTGTTCCTTGTAATAATCCTGTGTGGTTTGATGCAAATCCTGCATGGTGGCAACATGTGCATTGGTCCTTCATTTTGGTTTCATATGATAAAACTGTTTGATACAAAGTACAGATGCATTTTTAATAAAACATGTAGTGCATATGATCCCTTTCTGATGTGTGCTGTTTTCCTTTGTAAAGAAGTGAGGAGTTTGTGTGTCTGCTTAACTTGAATATTGCAGTACTGTCCACAGTATTTCATTTGTTTACATTTAATAAAACTGATTGTTATGCCTTTCTTTAAGGAGGTGAAGCTGACATTTCTTCCCGTATTCTTCAGGCCTTCAAGCAGTCCCTGGGCTCCTGTGATGGCTCCAGGGATGCTATATAGATGAGTGCTGCTGTGTAATACTAGAACCCTCCGTTCCCCAAAATGCAGTTCCTGACAAGAAAAAGCAATCTTCTGTTGCCAGGAACAGTCACATTTTTGATTCTAAACAGATTTTTTTTTTTTCTGACAGAGTAATCATATGGTGTGTGAGAACTGATTCATGTGACCATGATCATTCATATTCCAGAGCTCCCATCCAACCTGTTTAAAACAAAATCTTTCAGCACTACCAGAAGATGATGATTCATTGTTGCTTTGGGGCTGGCTGGAGGTTAGGGGCCAGCTGCTGTTTTCCAGAAGGAAATCAAGGGTGTTGCTGCCCCCTTCACATTGACTTTCTACCTGCTGTTAGAAGTTGTTAGTCACTTAACAGCTCTAAGCCAGAACTTCTGTTAGGTTTTTGTGTTTGGTGGCTCAAAATGTACTTTGAGAGTAAATCTGCATGTGTGAGTCAGTGTGGCTCTTACTTTGAAAGAAATGTTATGTCCAAGCCCTCTCTTCTTGCTTTCTCCAGAGTATTTGGGCAAAGACCAATTTGTCAGATTTGGCACAGTTTCACATGGGCTGCTTGTGTTCAGAATGATTTTTGATGTTATGATGCAAGAAACATTATTCTATGCTAGTTACAATTGTTCTGTGTCAACTTTTGTCTGATAAATACCTTTTTAAAAATTGATTACACCAGTGCAAAGCCCCCTCCTCTCTGCCTGACTCTGTCAGACACAATCTGACACAGCACATGCAGCCAAATAAATACTTCACTGTATGTCTGAGGACTTAAAATACTGGTTAGTTCTGGGTGGTTCTTTTCATGTAAAGTGTGAACCAGGTTGTTTCAGAGAGAAGGTAAGGCTGAAGTAAAACAAGGGGAAATGAAAGATGGGGCTTACTGGAGATATAACTCTTAAGCATTAAAAATAGGCTCAGTGAAGCAGAGCTCATGAAGGATTTGTTTTTGTGGGGAGTGTATGTGTTGGTGGGCTCAGGTGCAACTTAAATACCAGATTCTTTGCCTATATGAATTTTTGCTGTAACTAATAAACTCACTGTTAAAATGTTTATTTGCCAAAGCTTACATCCCATCTCTTGCGGTGTTTGTGGGAATGTTTTTCCAGTAGGTAAAATCATTTATCCTCATCATCTGGAAAAAAACGAGTACTTGAAACAGCAGGAAAGGTAAGCTGGAGATTGCAGAGTAGGGCACTCTCTGTGGTGTGAGATACCATTATTACAGTGACTTTTGTTCTGGACTAGCTGTAATGGTTTAATGTAATCTTACCTATTTCATGCATTAATGAGTTCCCCTTTAAATTTTACTCCTTTAGTTATTTTAAAGTACTGCATATTGCAATTCTGGAAGCTAGTTTTAAGTGCCTTAATGCTTTACACCTACACTATATATATATATATATATTCCACAGAGTGCATAAGTTTCATTCTCATATTATTATCCTTCAGAGAGCCATTTAGTTTAAATACCACTCACAAAACCCCTGCATGATTATGCAATGTGCAGTCTAATCAGCTAAATAATCAAACCAGCCTGATTTGCTGTATTCCCTTTTCCCTTCTGCTCATCTCATCATTCCCTTCTGCAGCCCTGAAATCCTGAATTTACCTTGCTGGGTAGCTCTGCTGCATCCACAAGTAGGGAGGCTGTGGAGATTATTCCACCCTTTTCTGCTTCTATGGCCATAGACACCATTTGTGTTATTATCACACCTTGATTCCCACCCAACTCAGGCAGCCCCCCCTGGGACAAGGCTGTCACTGTAAACCTATTTTATGTTTTTTCCAAGGTTTTAGCACATGGGCTGGGAAAGGGCAGGGGAGAGAATATCCGTGAGCTGAGTCTGAATGCTTTGGAGAGAGCATTGGGCTGGCCAGGAATGGTGGGGGAGCTGTTTGCCACTCCTGGAGGGACTCAGTTGTGCTCCTCCTTTGGGTTTACCTTCTTCTTTACTTTCCCTTCTCATTCCTCAGTATGGTTTTCTTACTGATCGTAAGAGTAGAAAGTAATGAAAAATTGTATTTAAAAGTTTTACTGGTTTTTAAAACTCTCACTGCAGTTAGTTGCATCATTAGGGAAATGTGATGGGCTGATTTTGTGGGCTGCTGAGACCTGTAAGTCCAGCTGGAAGAGGTACAACTCAGGAGATCAGCAGTTTTTCATGCTGGGCTTTGGGATAGACTTTTTTCTCTCTGATCTACTGCTCTTTTAGCACTCTCCAGGGAATGTTCTCAGTGCAGATGTTTAGTGAAGATTCTCAGCCATTTGATTATTTTTTGTACTGTTTGAGTTTGCAGTGGAGGTTTGCTTCTGAGAACCTGCTGTAGAAAGATGAATAATTAAGCTGCAGACAGGAAGCACAAGATTTTAATACTGAATTACTTCAGAGTCCTCTTTGACTTTCTTTTTTATGTCTGAGTCTGCAGTGGCTTGACCGAATGATGGATCTTGGCATTCACTACCAGTTCGTATGTCCAGAGATGCTCTTAGAGGTGCTGAATGTGAGGCTCAAGCCAACTCTGCTCATTATGGTGACCAAATCTGGCTACTTATGTACAGCAGGAACAAAACTTGACTGTGTGTGGATCCTTGGAACTCAATAAAACTTACTGTACTGTATTAGTTTCAGAAGTTTATACTGAGAAAGTCTGTTTGCCTTGTTTGCTACTGGTAGAACCCACTTAGGATGTTTTTCTGTTTTCTTTTCTTGTCCTGGGTTAGTCATGATAAAAAGTTGCCAAGCAAAGATTTATAGCAAGCCTGACTGGTGCACTCAATTAGCCAGTTAATAAAACCTGTTCAGAATGTCATTCTGAAAAGGATGGGTTTGGGTTTCTGCAATGCATCAGAAAGGTTGGTAGAAGGTCCTTCCTGCTAGTTCTCATACACACCTGGGACTTAGATTTTCTGAAAAGACCCTCATCCTTAAGGAAACAATCCTGTGAAGTCAAACCCTTTGCCAACTATGGTAGTAAGTAGAATTCAATAAACTGCAGGGGTTGCAGCACAGCTCCTCAGCGTTTCCCCAGAGTATTACATGCTCACATATGGCATCTGTGAACTTCCAGCTCAACTGCAGATGCAAATGGAAATTTAAAGCCAGGTCAAATAGGCCATGCAACAGAGGCTGGAGAATGAAAACAGATGGATCTTTCATCATGAGAGACTCTGGTATTCACTGGATAAAAGAAATGAGCTATTCTATAGACCAAGATAATGGAGTACACAGTTTACTCTAGTTCTGTTTCTGCCATCAGGGTATGTGCTGGCACAGATTGTGTCAACACAGATGTTGAACAACAACTTTGATCTGGGACAAAATGCACTCATTAATGCTGTGTTGTGGATAGATTGCAGATCTGAAGACATTATAGAGGGAGGAGCCAACCTGCATCTTCAAGTGTAAAAGGAGACACTTTATAAGGACTGCTGAACCTGACTAGCTGCCTTATAGGAAATTGCAAGGTAAACTCTGTTTATTTTTCTGTCATTGCCATTAAATTAAGTCCAGCATGAGGAAAGACTTACCAAGTTATCCAAAATAATGAATAATGTATTTTTCATGTTACTGTCTTCATGAAAAATTCCTGTGGTTTTAGTCTTACAACAAGTGTGCAGGTGTACTTGACAAACTCACTCTGACAACTAGAGGCACATCTGCATGCTGTCTTTTAATGATGGTATAAATAATTTCCCAAACTGTGAATTACTCACAGGTAATACATTTCTGTACAATCTCATAAATACACAAATACCACACACGTTAGCAGACAGGGGTGGGGGTGACTGTCCTACCAGTGAGGCTTTGGCTTAGTTCCACACCCTGCAAAGCTCCTTGTGAAGCTCACGTGAACATTTTGTACTTCAGGATTGCATCCTGAAAATATCCCAAATGTAGAAATCTTTCCATTTCTATGTGGCTGACCTTTTCTTGGAAATACACTACCGTAGGGCTTGAGCTCATGGTGAAGATTAGCGACGTGTAAGGCTGTTGTTTGTACTCTGCCACAGACACTCCCAGCCTGCTGTTCTCTCCGGGCGTCGTTAGTAGCAGTACTGAGCCCAAACTGCTGCAGGGTGGGAGGGAGCTTACACACGGATATGAAATGCAGCTGTGCTGCAGGCTCTGTGCAAGAGAAAGGAACTCTGGGCTTTTAGCACTGATTGTAGTTTACTTTGAAGCTCTGTGGATGTGCCATCCCGAGGGGTTCTCTGAAGGACAGGAGTTTTTGTTGAGGGGGTAAAAACTTGTAAAAGAATTAACAAACATAGGGTCTTTGCCCCATGAATTTCATAACTTTTTAACCCTGATATAGAGGAATTCACTTCTGCTTTGATGTATGATAAAAGTATATTCTTCTAAGGTAGTCTGCTACTGGGAAAACCAAAAAACATCAAAGTCTGGACTATACTTTGAAAAATTGAGCAGTTCAGTGTTCTTGTCTGATGCTTAAAATACTTACAAAGTTCCCAACTGAACCTTGGAAAGCCCAAGAGAAAGAATGCTGTGTGGTTTTGATTTATTGCAATAAGTTTAGATGGACTTTTATTCTGAAGTCCTTTTGTCTGAAAACTTTCTCCCTTCACATGACACCCACAGCAGTATGAAAGTCCTGGCTGCTCTCTGCAGCTGACTGTGCTAAGCAAGAGCATCACGGTCTGTAGAAACCAGCCCAGTCCATTCTTTGGTTTGAAGCAGCTCCCAAGTGTGATGCAAGCAGCAGCTCTGTGTGGGGTTATGCTTATAAGCAAAGGCCAAAAGATCTTCCAGATGCAAACCTCCTGAAAATCTGGGTCAAATCATGAGTGATCAAATACTGTTGACGACTTCTGAATTTTCCCTGAATGTTAGTCAGCATAGTGCAGAGAGTCAGAGCTCAAGGAAGTGCCAAAACCTCTTCCACTGGTCCCCTGAATCTTGAGCATGTCAACAGAGCAGATATTTGAACTCAGAAGAATGATGAAAAATCAAGACTCGAAGGGATCAACTCAAAGTTCTTGTCCTTTCTCTAAAGGCCCTTTGTAAGTCTGCTCCTTTCTAGTTATCTACTTACCTGTCCTTTGCTCCACCAGCCACGCCAGCCTCAGCATCCAGTTTGATTTCTTGTAATCCACCTGAACTGCAATTGTAGGACCTCATTTCAACAGCTGTTTGTTGTTCTCTTCTTAGGAGGCCTGCGGAAAACCAACCAGGCAGCAGTGATGTGATCTGAGCAGACACTAAGGGGACTCGATTTCCTGTACTCTAGTTACTGTTTGGTTATTTCTCAATGAGTCCAAGTCAAGCAGCAAGTTGACAATGATCCCTGTGCTTCCCAGTGTCTGTTCTTACCCTAGATCTTCTTTAATTTCTCTCTCTTTTAACACTGCTGAAAAATCTCCAAGGACTGCATCTTTCAATGTGCTTTTACACATTGTCCCACTAAGCACTACTATAATCCTAATAAATAACAATAAATTATATATATGTTATGATTATTTGGACTCATTAGTACAGAAGGACCCACATGATATGTATGTGCAAATGTGGAATTTGGGGAAATTCCTGCAATTGTTTGTTGTCCTCTCTTAACATTGTAAATAAGATGTGCTAAAATACTCGGAAAGTTGGCTTGTTGGGCTGTGTCAGTTCCAGGCTCCCTTTCTTGGCTGGTTTGCTGTGTGTGCTGCACTCTGTCTCCATTATCTGAGGGATGATGCTGGTGGTGTTATCTGAGCTTTCCTCTTCCATTGGAAAGGCTTCTTCACCTGCTTCTTCTGAGTACAGGAAAGCCGTGGGCTGTGGAGCAGGTTCCACATTAGCCAGATCTCAGCAACTTTTAGGCTGTGAACTACCATGAGATCTTTGTAAAAACAGGGATCAAATGTCTGTAGGTGTGGGGCAGCAGAAGGCTTAACTATGCCAAAGGTCTTGAATCCTTCGTGTAAAATGGGCTTGAGGTTGATTCTCTGTAAACACATGCCCAAAAAGACATCATCAATGGGGAACAGCTCCACCTCTCTGCAAGCCCTAGAGAGCTTCCTCATGGTGCAGCTGGACAGCAAAAACCCTCCTCCTCCAGCATAGGCAGGGTAGATGCTCAGCCCGTACATGGTCTCTGGGATGTAGTATTTGCTCTTCCGGACACGGATGGGACGGGCATTGTAGATGATGTCCCCAACAAAGAGGTCTTCGGTGGGATCGTGTCTCTTGAGGAAATCAACAATGTTCTCGACATTGACAAAAACATCAGCATCACCTTTAAAAATAAATTTCACATTGTGGCAGAATTCAGCAGCCCAGCTCAGGAAGTGGATCTCCTTCAGGGTCAGGTTGAAGAAAGTGTCCATGAAGTCCCAGAGTAAAATGTCCCGGTATGTCTGACTCTCCTGGTGCATCAGGGTCTCCCACGTTGCCAGCGCTGTCCTATTCTTTGGTGTTCCTAGGAGGAACACTCGCTGGATCTGCTCCCCATTCACCAAACCCTCCCTGCCCCAAGTCTTCCGGACAATCTCACGCCTGTCAAAGTCTTCAACTACTGATTTGATAGCAATGAGCAGAAAGGGACCTCCTGGTGCTTTTTGGCATTTCCTGGGTTGGTTGATGAGGAGATTGAAGTTTCTGTTATCTTTGTTTAGGAGGTAGAGCTTGAAGTTGAAGGCAGAATCAGTCAGCGGGGGTGGAGTTGTAGTTTGGACCCTGGGTTTGGCCACTTCTGTTTGTCTCATGACAGGGGTAACTTGGGGTCTGGGTGCAGTTGCCTCTGCTGGCATCAGTCTCTGAGGTGCTCTGGGATTGGGGAATATTTTTGATGCTACTTGAGGCTTGTTCTGTGTTGGCTCCTTCTTTCCTGCTGGGACTAAATGTTCCAGTTGGGAGTAGAGCAAAGAACAAAGCGCTACCAGCAAGAAGAGGGTACAGATCACATCCCCTTTGAGGCGAACTCTCATTGTCTCTCCAGTGTTCCTGGGACTGTTAAAAGCTGTGTTTGAGCTGCCTGGCACCACTGTCCATCTGTAAAAAAACACAGAATGTGCCAGCAGTGAGGATTTGGCAGGTCTTGAAGCAAGCAGGCAAGACTAACTGAAACATCATTAAAAAACCCAGCAGCAAAGCACGTATTACTGACACAAGCACAGAGATGTTGAGGAACCTGTCAAAGGCACACAGGGTTGCAAACTTACTGCTGATCCCAGTGCCAGCTCTGTGACTTGGTTAGTTCAGTCACTAAGCAGTCATCCATCATCCTGAAAACCACTCTCTAAGCACAATGCAAAATGCTGCATCCCTTAACGCTGAATGTGTTTTGTCATTTCAGAGATTTCATTGGAAAAAGCAAAGTGGAAAATGATGAATTATGCCATTCTCCAATAAATAATCTTGACAACCATTACTTGCTTTTACGCTTTTTGACTCAAACCAGGGAGGCCCAGAGCTGACTGCTGAAGGGCAGACTCTTCATGGCAGAGCGTTGTGGTGTTTCCCTGCACACAGAGCCAGCTTTTGTTAAAACAACTGTGATTTGTATTCAAAATTAATACATTGGGTACAATCTAGAATTCACACAGGACCTTTCTCCTGCCAGTATTCTTTATAAAATATTAAACCATTGTAAGTAACATCCATTAATAAGGTTAGAAGGAGCCATAGGTGTTTGTCCTCTGCCAAATCACCCTAATCCCTACATGAGAGGTAGGGAAATAAATCCCAATATGCAGAAGCAAAACAGAGCATGATGTTGGGAAAATTTTGTTCATGTATGATAGATGAAGCTGCCTTTTGAAATACAGGATTTTTCATCACTTACACTTTTCCTGGAGATCATCTGTCTTATTTGATCAGTTCTTCAACTGCAAACAAAATGAGAATGAAAGAGCAGTAAGAAGGCAGCAAGCAGCAGGTAACCATAGTTCAGGGAAACAGCTGGCTGGGTGTCTGCAGCTGCAGCAGAGGCAGATCCTCCCATCACCCTGTAGGTGCAGCCACTCCCTGCAGCAGAGCTGGACAGAGGAACCCCATAGCTGCTCCAGGAGGAGGTGAGTGACCATCACCATTCCTACCATCCTTGGCAAGAAGAAAGTTGTGCCCCACCCCAAAATTTTCCCACAAGTGTACATCAGTATTTTATACACCCACTAATAATGTATCATGTTATATGTGATTTGTGGCTCTCTCTTGCCTGTGCTGTACTAATAGAAGCTCCCTGTGAGGGTATTACAGTTCTCTGTCTTGAATTAGCTGAGATCATATCCAAAGATTACTTCTGGGATAAAAAAAGCTGGAGAGGAACTTTTGACAAGGGCATTCAGGACAAAGTGCAAATGCTTGGTAAGAATTTGGTGGTATCTGTTTTCAGCAAATCTCCTTTTACTGTCCTGGATTGGATCACCTGCTAATTGTTCATTAACCATCAATTTTGTATCAGCCATAATGTTAAGTTTTTGAACTCAAAATTAGATTGACGAGTCTGTAACTGAAGTAATAAAATATGAAGTAATAAAACAGTGGCACTGGTGGTATCTAAGCAGTATTTCAAGACTTATGAGGAAGAAAAGTTATTACTTGAATTATTACCAGTTGATTTCTTGGCCAGACCCTTTAAAATTCTTAGATGCACATTACTGGACAGCATTATTTAAATACTGTGCCTTTTCATTACTGGTTAACTTCACCTCCAAGTTACTGTTGAGAGTATTTTGTCATCATATGCTATTACATATCTTTTTCCCAAGTACAGCTCCAAAATGTTTACTGACCTCATCTGCTTTGTCTCCATTATTTATGAAATCGTTATTCTGGAAAACAGCATATCCATGCCTTGGTGTAGGGCTCTTTGCATTCCTGGTAGATTTAAAATCACTTTGGCCTTGTCCTGATGGCCATGGGTTTATTTGTTTTTTTTTTTTTTCCTTTTTCTTAGGCCCTGTTTCTTGCCTTTTTCTGCCCTCTGATAGAAGCTTTTCTTAATTTGTTAGCTTTTTTTGTTTACCTTTCATTCCCCTCCTAGGCAAGGCAGATGTTTTCACTGGCATAACTTTGATACTAATAGCAGGATTGAACAATTGTCTCAGATCTCTTGTAAATTGTTCAAATGTTTAGAACATTCAGGATCTGTTTTCTGTTTATGTTCTTTCTGCCACGTGGCTTGGCTCATAGCTATGTTCAGCCTCATGAAACAGTCCCTCCTGACACGTATAGGATGTTGGTTTGCATTTTACATCTGAAGTCTCATCTCTTTCTTCACAGTAATAGCAAATTTCTTTTTCCTTTTCTATTCAAAAGTTTGATCTCATTTCAGCTGCCAGTCTCCAGATGGTAATTAAGGAGCTGGATGAAAATCCTGCCTTTTTTTCTGTGTTTAATGTTATCAACAAGGGTTTGGAATAAAATGTGTGTGTCATGAAACTCGTAATTTCCATGGCTTGCAGATTTATACTGCCAGCATCTCAGAATTTGGCAATAAGTGCCCTTGGAAGAGCCAAGAAAAACCCTGAATTGTTACAAGCCTGGGCTAATAGCCCAGATTTTCCTCTGTGTTTTCTTTCATTGGAAGTAAAGGATCTGAAAGAGTGATTTCCATGCTGAAATAAAACATTTCAGTGCTGAATACAGACCTCTCATTTTCAAAAGAAGTTGCCAGGATTGAAGTGATTCCTTGACCTAATTATATGGATTTTCCAGTCTTTGCTAGGTATTTCCTTCTTTGGAAGGAAAATACCCTGGATTATTACAGCAGTGTAAGCTCTATCCATGGATGTCAGTGTGGGAAAAGCTGTTCTGCTCTTGAATACAGAAGACTGATGATTCTGGCAGACTCTCTGGTATGTCCTAGAGCCAAAAGGATTATTCATCCACCTTGACACCAGGGGAAAAGAATTACATGGCTATCAAAGTGAGCAGGAAATATCTGATGCCAAACTAAAGAGATGAGAGCACAGCAGTGTTTCTCAGCACAGCATATCCCTGAGTGTCTGTATCTGAGGCACCTCTGCTTTCTATGCTGCTATGGGAAACCTCCATCCAACCCGTGAAATGGAGCTGGGCTACAAACTGCTGCATCACTCAGTGCCTTGAGGAATGGCCTGGCTGCCAGGACTGCCTCTGGTGTCCTCCAAACTTGGAAAATCAGGCAGCTGTCCCTCTTTTGTTGGCTGGCTGGGGGTGGATACAGAGGGGTGTTGAGTCTGGCTTGATGGGGTCTGAATGGGATAATGGGGTTTGTCTCCCCAGGACAGCAGGGTTCTGGGGAAGGCTGGGGATGTTGCATCCTGGGCTGAGCACCAGCAAAGTTAGAGGGCTGAGCTGGGCAGTAGGAAGAGGCTGACAGGTCCCATATCCATGAGGTGGCAAGATGAGGAGCCCATAAATAAGGAATGAGTTGGAAGAACCAAGGGGGCACAGCCCAAGAGACAACAAAAGGCTGGAAAGCTGGAAGTGGCCAGAGCTGGGCATGGCACCCTGATGAGCATCCAGGCAGGGAATTTGACCCACACTGTTGCATGCTTAGGCAGAGGGCCCAGTCCTCTGCCTGGTTTTCATTTATTTGAGAGGAGGATTCTGAAATATGGCCATGAACAACTGCAATAAAAGCAGTCAAATGACGATTACAAAAAAATAAATTGCTAGCCCTTCGTTCCCAGTTGAATGATGTGAAGCTTTGAGCTCACCCTGGAAATCTTCTGCAGCACTCATCGCATCTCCATCACTTGGCGCTTCTGCTCGGGGCCAAAGCGGGAAAAAGTCCTCGGGATCCTGTCCCCAGATTCATCCAAGAAACCTTGGTGGTTCTGGCACACTGTTCTGTGCCTTGAAGAATGGTTATTCCATCCAGCCTGCCCTGGGAAAAGCAGCTGAGATAATCAAGCTGACAACACGATGCACTGAGCACGAGGGCACAAAATCAGCAGAGAGCAATGCTGCCCACTCATCCCAGCTCAGCTCACAGGAACATCCATCTCCACCAAACACAGCTGTGGGGTGTCCTCAAATCAGCTTGCTCCCTGCTGCAGGGGAGGTGTTTCCAGCTCCCTCCTGACTCCTGATGCTGGAGCTGCCACTGGTAGGTTTGGGTTGGGCAGCAGAGGGACACTGTGTGGCCATGCAACACGTGGGGCTGTGATTGCTGATGGAGGTGTCAGTTATCTGTCTCTTCATAAAATGAGCTAAAGAAAGTGTGTGGGATCCAGCATTGATGGGTTTGATGAGGTTTTTTTGTAATCATCAGAGAAGATTGTTTGGTTCTGGATGGTGGTGATGCTTTGAGGCAATACTTCAGGTCTGGGCTATTTATTTTCATTTCATGTTGGCTGAATGCATTTCACAAGAACTAAGTCATCTTGTAGCAGCCAGTGCTGGATACTGAGCCCTGCCTGGGCTCTGGCCTGCAAGGGGAAAGGTCTGTGCACAGTGTGTGTCCCTCTCCTGCCTTGTTTACAGGAATTTTTCCACGCAAATTCCCTCGGCAAGAGCAAAAGTGGGGGTTTGTTCTGCCCCACATACAAAAACTTACGTGAAACAACTTGAGTTCAATCATTTAAGCTGGGTTTGAAGTGTTTAAAGGGGAAAAATAGCTCTGTATCTTGGAGCAGGGGAAGAAGCCATGTTCCATTTCTATGTTTGGGTGTCATGTATCAGCTTTTATTCCTGCATGATTTTGGAGTTTTGGGGTTGTTTGCTTGTTTCTTTGTTTTTCTACTTCCCCCTCCCCACTCTAGACAAAATCAATAACCTCATCAAAGTTAACGCTTTAAGTGGTCCTGGTGTTGAACAACTCCTCTCTGCATTTCAGAGTGTTTGTGAAGAGGTCTCATTTGGAGTTACAGGATTATAAAGTGATGCTGACATATTTGATCATCTTGATTAGAAGACAGAGGTGAAATACAAAGACCCCTTTTGGCATGTTGGTAAGTGCAAAGACCTAGAAAAGAAGTAACCAAGACCCTATATTGCCTTACCAGATAAAAACTCATCCTATTCAGCTGCCTACAAGTTCTGAAGTCTATAAACAAATGGAGAGCAGGCTGTAGGATTTAATTAGAGTGTCTTGAGAGCTATCCCAGGAATTGGGTTCATGAACCAGACCCAAGGGAGCACAGTGAGAGGGGCAGAGGCTCAGTGCTCAGCTGCACATGATGGCACAGCTTGGACACCGCTGGCCAGTGCTGCAGTCACAGCATTGCAGCATCACTGCTGCTGTTATTTGCTGTAGCACCTGGAGGCAAAAGCTCTGTTGAGTCAAATACTGAGGAAGCAGGTAACAAAAATGCAGGCCCTGCTCCAAAGACAATTTCCAGCTTTCCTGTCACAGCTGCTTTTCAGAGCATTTTTAAATTTTCTTCCAGGCCAGAGCAAACGAATGGATGAGATCCATGCTGCTACAGGACAGGGTGCCTTATTTATCTGTTTGCCCCAGTACTCAAATACGTGGTTTGACCAGCTTCTCAGCTGGCTGGTTCCATTTTATTGCAGTTTCTCCTGTTGACACTGCCAGCCTTCCCCTTGCAATGCCAGTCACGTTGGATAACTGCAAATGGCTGCTGCGGTTGCCTCCTTTCACCTCCCACCCCAGTCACAAAGCTTTTATGAAATGGACAAACTCAAGCACAGAGGAACTGCAGAGCTGCTGTGTGAAGGCTGTTGAGATGGCTGTTCCCATGTGCAGAGGGCACAGAAAGGAACTTGCCCCTCCTCACTGGGCACTGGTCCCATGGCAACTGAGCACAGGAGGTCCCATGGTCCTGAGCCTGGGCAGGACCAGCTGCCTGCAGGACTGAGCTCCAGGAAAGGCTGGCTGCCAACACCCTGCTCCCCTCGCCCTGCTGGCCCAGTGTAAGTCACTCAGGCACACGTGGCACAGTTCGGGGCCTGCAGCTCATTTAAGCAGTGTGTGATGCTTTCTGTCCCTTTTGGGGTAGGATGGGCCATTGGGGCAGTGCCTGTTCAGGGCTGTGCTGTGCCAGGCACCCGGGCTGGGCCCCAGCAAACTGGGAAAACTCCAGCTCCCCCTGAGCACGGCACCACACCTCTAACAGGAGGGCTCAGCCACCTGCAAGGTAAGAGAAGGTAATTCCCAATGACCTTCTGCAGGCTCAGCAGCCTCCAGAGGTACTTTCCTACATCCGGATGCAGTCTTGCTCATTGGTGGTCTTATTTTCAGAATGGCAGAGGGCTCAGCAGCTCAACTCACACCCTGAGTGCTTTGGGGAGACAGGCCCCTCCCGAGTAACCAAGGTGAAGAACCTGCCACCTCTCTTCCAAACATCAATTTCTCTGGGCCTCAGGAGGGAAATAAAGCCTTGCAGGCTTGTGAAGGGGTAAGAAACAGTCCCACTGAAACAAACACCTTCCTTTCCCAGCCCCCCTCCAGGCTGCAGTGCTCACCACCTCTTCAGCTCCCAGACCCTCTTCTGATAAATAATTTGCCCAATGCACCCCAAAACCAAGCGATTGCAGTGCAGTAGCATGGGTGTATTGTTATACCCAGGCTCACATGGGAGAGGGAGTACATGCTGATGTGTCCCACTAATTTCAAGATTATACCCAACATATAAGTTTCTCAGAACCAGCCCAAAAGCTATTAAAAAACATGATCAGTAACTGCCTGTTTCACAGGGGCTAAATTATTTTCCGTCTTTGTGACGCTAGAGAGCTTGAAAATTCCCATGTTTTGCTCAAAGCATACCACAGTGTAACATGGGGAAGATTCATGTCCTTTTACTGATGAAGAATAGCTTGTAAATGTAACGTCCCACCACTGGAACATGTTTGTGGTTGGGAGGAAACCCTGTCTCAGAGCACTGCAGGCACTGTCTAAAGAAGCCCCACACTTCTGTGAAAACAACCTAAATATTCAAAGAAAGTTCTTTGGAAAGTAAAGTAGATGTTTCAGGGCTGGAGCCCGCGCGTTCAGAGCCTGCAGCCGACCCTGCTGCGTGTTAACCATCACGATCCAAGTTGCTGCATGTAACAACATTCAAGGGCAACAAGGCAAAATGAAAAGCTGGGAGCGAAGAGAAGCAGTAAGGACAGACTCCAGTCCACCATGGTCGCTGCACAACTCTCCTCTCCCCAACCCACCCAGATCAAACACACTTAATAGATACTTACATCCCATTTGATAGCGCTGATCCTGTGTCCCCTCGGTAATGTCTGTGCAGCGGGCTGCCAAGTAGGCACATCTGGATGTAGTTAGTGAGAGACATTCCTCAGCCTTCCAGCGAAACCGAGGAAGCCCTGGGGGCGCAGAGCAGCGCTGGCGGCTCGGGGCCGTGCCCCAATGGCAGCGAGAGGAGCTGCCCGCGCCGGCCGGGCCGGGACTGGGAGCGGGCTGGAACGGGGCTGGGAGCGGAGCTGCAGCGGGCTGGAACGGGGCTGGGTGCGGGACTTCGGTGCGGGGCTGGGAGCGGAGCTGGATCGGGGCTGGGTGCGGTAATTGGGAGCGGAACTCGGAGCGGAGCTGGAGCAGGACCGGAGTGGGCTGGAAGGGGGCAGGGAGCGGGCCGGGCCCCCTGCACAGCCCCAGCTCGGCAGCGAGGGGAGCCCAGCTGGGCAGGGGAAGGAGCCGCGTCCCGTCCAAGCCCTGACACGTGATGGGGCCGGGGAGCGCCGATGGCTCCAGCGGGACAGGGCGGAGGTGTCGAGACAATCAACGCTCAGCCAGGTCGAGGACTTTTCACCAATCCTGCAAAAAGGCTGGGTTTTTCTTTCCCTCTCCCCGTAACTTTTTTTCAATAGGAAATGTACTAATTTTTCTGAGTTTTTTTTTCTTTTTCTTTTATACTTTAGCTTTTTTCTTTTAATTCCCTTGTGAGTATTTACCTCTGCAGAGAGTCAAATTGAAAAATAGAGGTTGGGTTCAGCTCAGAAGTTAAATCCACTTGGGGTT